>JADMNL010000022.1:300550000-301150000 GCA_016271365.2 Neoceratodus forsteri
CTACCTCCCCCCCCAGAAATAAAATAGCACACCATGGAGTGCCTGGAGGATGCCTGCCTACTCTCATGCCACAACAGGCACACATGACATGCACAGCCACACAGGCCCATGTGGCACCATAGGCCCAGAGGCCCCCAACAGCCCCTGTGCATATCGCCATGGAGGAGGTCAGACAAGGGCACACAATAACATACCAGTGTCCACACTACAATGGCAATACACTGGTGAGGAATATGAGCATCATATGACACTGTGGCCCCTGTTTGCCATAGCATGAATAGCCCTGGCAGGCACTAACAACATGTCCTGCATAGACACTGACACACTATACATGGTACTGTGAATGAGGCGTGCCATGAGAAGTGCAGAACAGTGTTGCCATGGCGAACAGGAGAACAGCAGCAGCAGAAACAGCCAACACAGCAGGCTGACCCAGTAATCTCCCAGCTCCAGGCATGATGAGCTGGCGATGGCCATGCACAGACCTCTGCATCCTGCCACAATGGTGGACATAACAGCAACATGTTGCACATGACAGTACAAGGCAGATAGCAGTGCACATGGCAGTAATGGCAACAGTAGACCAGACATACAGCAGCCAGCCATGTCTGACAGCGCTGGCAGAAGGCAAGGCACTGGAGGCACAGAAGACAACACAAATGCATGCAGCCAGTATAGCAGGCCCCGCTGATTAAGCGGTCATGGGTCAAGCTGAATGGTGCCACGAAGGTATCAGCATCCGGTGCCCCCATCAGCACATAGTCAGGTGTGAACACTACTAACCCCATGTGGCTGTACATGTTGTAGCCACAATGGCTAAGGGGTCCCTCTAAGTGAGCACCCTGGAATCCAAATTCAACACAGCTAAGTCACATCAGGCCTGGATGACCTAGGCGACTGTGCTGCAACACCACACACAGCACTCCAATGTCTGCAGTGGCAACACAGACACATAGTAGAAATGCACGATGGAACACAGTACTCACACAACACACTCCCGTCCCTATCACTGCTCTCCACTGCACGCTGCACCATTGATGGCACCCTCCGCCTGTCTGTGGTGGGCCTCTGGTCGGCCTGCTGCTCGCCCCTCCTGTCTCCAGTGTGGTCTCTGTGCTCTGCAGTGGGAAGATGGTACAGCAGCATTACTACAATGTCAGTCACCACAGTATGCTAAAGACCACCCTGGACCCTGGTGGTGTGGCACAACACATGCATAACCGGGACACAGGCACAGTGCACCACCCAAGCCATGCCAAGCATGACACGGGTCACTGCAGACTGCACAGTGCATGGCCAATGTGTGCAGGGGTGGACTCTGACAATGCCATCCCATACACACAAGCTGCAACAGCCCCCCTGCATCATATTTACAGAGCCCCTCTGGATGGTACCTCCTCACACACAAGGCAGACTATAAGCAGAGAAGTCCCCTAACCCGTAATGAGGGAACACAAGTATCGAACCCCTCAACAATAGATGTGGACACACAGACACGACCCAGTGGCATACAACAACCCAAAGGCTACAGATAGAATGACAATGATGACAGAAAGGCATACGGGATGTGACATGCACACAGCATGACCGTACACAACCGAGTACAGTGTCTATGCTGCCCACACCCATGACAGTGTGCAGCACAGCAGGGCACCAATGCCATGGAACTGTCTCCTGAGCCACTGGCCACTGTCATGGCACAGACACAGCAGTGGTGGTGGAGTGCACCACACCCAGACACATACCTCTCAACAGTACCACATTCTGAGGAACGCTCCTCAGTGTACATCACAGAAGCTCCCTGTACCACTTTGTGAGGACTCGACCCACATGCAGTGGACACATACAAAAGCACAGAGCCATAGTAAATGATGTGAACCATATACCATACAATGAATTAACAGACCTCTGGAACATAACTGCAAACATTGTGATAGTGTTCTGAGCAGCATAGATGTAGCTATGTGTAAGTGATCCACAGTTGTCCCACTTATGCCGCATTATAAGAGGCAATGTACCACAAGTGGGTGTGAAATGGTTGGGAGGTTAGCCCAGGCAACACACCCAACCACACACTGTGGATGTACAAAGTAGGCACAGCTACACGTAGCCCCCTGGCAGCATGGCAGAACACAGTGGATGTGGCAGGGGGCCAGGTGTCATGGGTCCATGCCACCACAGTAGGTGGTATGGGGCAGTGTGCCACCACAGTGCAGGACATTGCAGACAACACTCCCAAGATGCTCCATCCCACTGGCCCACACAGTCCACACACACCTGATTGGAGGTCCCCATGGCAGAAGACTAACATATCGTAGTAGTAGTAAAGAGTTCATTTGTACAGGTAGCAAATGGTAAAACATCATTGGGACATAAACCCATGTCCAAAGGTGACCCGTGTCATATATCATTCACAAAGGTGCACAACAGTAATAGCATGGTAGATTGTGCACAACACCTGGCACAACACAGGCCATCGATGGTATGTTAATGGGCCATGGCACACACACAAAACAGCACACAAGCACACCACCCAACACATCCACCACCCATTACATCCCGTGGTGAGGGGCATCACATACCTGGCACAGGCACAGTCCCCTCCCAAATCATAGCCTGGCATTGTTCCTAGGCGGGCTGCCTGTGCCTGATGTCCACATATCGGTGGTGGCACTTCTCCCCCATCATGTGCTATTCCCGTGAGTGCTGTGAGGCGATGGGCAGTTGAAGCCCAGACCTAACCTCGCTTCACAGGCGGTCACCCTCCCAGATCTCTCCAAACAGAGGCACCTATGGCACTGCTGAGTGGTATACAAGGTTGGCTGTCTCCACTTCATCAAACGCCTGTCACGGCCCACCACTGCCTTTGCCTGCACCTCCCAGGCATGGCTGACAGAAGAGGGAGGGCAGGTATTGCTGTACTGGCAACAGATAGCCCCACACCCCTGACCTCCCAAACAGTTCAGCCCTAGTGACACGCAGAACTATGCAACAGCACCGCTCTAACTGGAAGTAATGCGCCAATGCGTTGTCGCGACCCTGCCATGACCCCATGCAGGCGTACCAGACATACACAGTGGCAGCCTACACATGGTTAGTGCAGGCGCTAAAACACAGTAAGCGCCAGACAGGTTAGAGGACTGCCCCAACCCGCTACATATGTTGTACCTGTGCTAATCAGCCTAGTCGCGGTAACTATTGCAACAGCGCGCACGCTTCATAGCAAAGCCAAATTAGCCGGTAGCGATGTGGTTTGCCTGGCTATATGGTTTACGCCCTGGTTACTAAACACTTTGCCCAGCACTATCATCTGACATATTCAAACAGTATATGCAAATGATGGTCATTGTGTATGCATGGTGCTAACAAGGAGATTAGCATATCATTAATGGCCCATTAGCATGCTTAACAGGCTTGTTTCCCAGCTGTGCTATATAAGGGCTAACAGTGCCCCACCTGTGTTGCTTATCGGTAATACGTTGTTGTGGGATTACTGCTGCAGCTCAGGATGTCACTGAAACACTCACAGAGCCAGCCAGGTGTGTAATGCATGTGGGCTAACACAGAGGTACAATTCCAGGGACATAGCAGTAGGTTTGTGATGTGGTTTATGTTGACTGGGTGCCTAGTGCCAGGTACAATGTGGCCATACCGCCCAACCTTATGTCCCTCAAATGTGGAACATTGCCTCTCAGTATGTGGAACACATGGGCAAAATGTGAAACACATATTCAAACTTCACCTCAGAGGCCCAGAACACTGTTAAACTATTTGCATTCATATTCAGGAGGTCAGTTAGTAATTGAGCTATATATGTTCTGCATCATTTACTGTGGAATAGTGCCTTACAGTGTTGCCACTGAATGTGGGACAAACTCCTCTCAATGTTGAACAGTGTGCTGTTGTGCCGTACCATGAGGTACGTTCCTCGTATTGTGGTACAGTTGAGAGGTATGGACCTGGGGGAGGAGGATACAGATGACTGCTAACTGACTGTGCCCTGGATGGGGCTGCTGATCTTCAATGTTCTGTGCCAGTCACCATGCTGACAACAGTTGGGCACCCCATGTCACATGTGTGGCTTGATAGCACTGGATGATGGCAGACATCTAGATCAGGGCTGCAACGTCCCTGTCTGTTGTAGGTCCAGTCTGCAATCCATTATTAACACTGCCAGAGGGTTCTCAGTCCCTGTGACCTCGAGAGAGCACAGATGCTCGAGGTGACAGAACACTAGAGTTGCTCATAACTGTGCAGCATCATGTGTGATATATTGTGCCGATGTACAATATGTCACATGTGTGCAGTGTGGGCTCTGCACTCTGTTCCATACTCACACCGACATGTGATGTCTCAAGTGGTTTGAGACTACTGTCACCACTGTGGTACTGTGAGGATGGTAACACTGTGCCAGCAAGCCATGCGCTCCTGCAGCAGTGGTGACATCAGTATTGCAGCAGAACATCATAATGACAGCACTGCTGCAGCAGCAGCACATGGGAATACTGGATGGGCAACTCTGCAGCACCAGTGTGTTCCGCCACAGATTCTGAGGCCTGATGACACCAAGCACAGCTTGTGAGGTCATAGAATCGAGAACCCCGACCCCGGCAGAACCACGCTGGTTGTGCATGGCCTCCTTTCATCTGCATGTATTACTTATTGTAGTGTTTGCTGACTGGGTATGCTGTAGACAAATCTTGCCTCTTTCAGCCACAACCCAGGGGGAAGGGGATACAGGTGAATGCCAAATGTCTGAAACAGATTACACTGCTTGTGTTATTCTTGTGAATGAGGGATACGTGGCCATGGCACTGAAGATATTCCCATACATATTTCGAGATGTGCCATGGGGTCTTTAACATCCAGCTGACCTACCACCAGAGCAGGCAGATGGGACCTCGGTCTAACATCTCATCCGACAGATGGCACCTCAGGAGTGCAGCATCCCCCTCATGCTGCACTGCAGTGTCACTTATAGGATATTAACCCAGGAGCCTTGTGTGGGACTAGAACCCAGCCATCTACATCTCCCGGCCGCAGGACATCTGTGCTATCTGCTGAGCCACTGTCTTTACCTGTGTGTTGTGACTATGTACAATCTGTGTGATGTAATAGAGGAGACTGCCTGGCCTAGGTGATAACCATGGTGTAAGCGCCTCAAGTGGTTGCTAGGACAGCAGTAAACCTTGAGTGCGCGGAGTCGAGAGCTTGCAATTGCCCTAGCAGCCACGCGAGACGATCACACCATAGTTATCACTCTCCATCAGGGCAACAGGTATAGTGGATAGAATCCCCCCATCACGTGTAAGTGGGCCTTACCCCCAGTACTGACTCTGCGGTACAGCCACATGTATGTGGAGTACTGTACACACAGTATTGGGATCACGTGGACCCAAATGACTGTGGCCAGCATAGTCCAGTGGTAACCCTTATCAGACGTGGAGATTGCTAGACTCAGTGACAGTACACTGTGACATCTGGACTGTTATAGAACTACTGTACTGAGGCTTCCAAGCACATTCCAGGTGTGTAGAATACTGATAACAGTGGCAGTCTGTCTAGTTAACCCACTGCTAAGACATAGCTGAGATGAGTTCATATGGTCCTGACATCACACCACTGGGATGCCAGGGTTGTAATCTGCTGGATATCAGCGGGTAATCAGGGCTACCCATACTTTATAGTCCTGTTCTGCATGGACGATAGGCTGACCCAGACAATGCCAGCCACCTGCCTGTCTGGCAGGACAGGACCTGATTCCAGGTGTAGCAGTACCACATGTGTGGTTGTATCATCCCTGCCACACACAGGTTGCTCCTGTATTGCCTGTATGTGGCAGGCTATGGCATCTGAACCGTCCAGCAGTGGAGTACTGGTAATGGCCTTCAGACTTCAGCTGATGCCTGACTGGTGCAGTGTGGCTGGGCATGTATGCGGTGGTGCTGGGGGAGCTGGGTGGCCCATTGACCTTCTTGGCTGCCCCTGTGTGGGTAGTGGTGCCCCACCAGCATCATGCACTGTCCAACGCCCATTGCGAAGGCCATGCTTGACTGACTGCATGCTGTGGTGCTGCGGATGGCAGTGGGATGTGATCAGCGGTGTGGAGGATGCACTCTGGAGTGGGTCAGTAGTCCACTGTGACTGTAGGGTGCATGTACTCCGGTGTGACAACTGCCACAGGTACCCGTGCTGTCACCCATGTCACCGACTGACATCTGCATCACAGGCAGCCAACCCCCCACCCCTGAATTGTGCTGTGTGATGTGTGCATGTGGGTCACGGCAGACAGTACTCATGCAGTTAATAGTGTTGGTACACTGCGGTCCCGGCTGCTGACTATCTGTGCACAGTGCTGTGCAGCCAGGGGCTGGGACAGTACCAACGTTGTTGTGATCCAGGGTGTCTACCCCCATGACTGTCTGGTCCATCTACAGTGTGCACATCCAGGCCATTACATGACATGCATTGACACACATGCTGGAGGTGCAGTACCCCAGTTTTATTGTTGCACAGTACCCACAACTCGGGCACATGGTGGATCACACACAGACCTTGTGACAGCTGTGCCAGGATCACATATACACACACCACACTTGTATGTGTGTGCAATGTAACTACTGATACATGCTCTGGCCCATGCAATGGTACCTGAGCCACACCTAGTGGAGCGTGTGTCCTCGTCAGCCATCTGAGCCCTGTTGTTGGGAGACAACCCATGCTTCCACAGCATGTGTTCCATGGTGCTGGGTGTGCAGAGGCCCAACATGGCACTGGATGTGCCGGGGGGCACCATGAGTCAGGCATTTACAGCCATGGCTGCACAGTCCCACACATGTGCACATTAGACACCGTCTGTGACTGTAGGCCTTGTGATTGCCTTGCAGTGCACCCATGTCCATGCCAACATGTGTAGCCAGGCCACCTCTCACATGCCACAGGCAGCAGCATGAGCAGCACAACTGTGTGCGGCACACTCACAGCTGGCTTCCACATGTGCTGGCCTGCAGGACTCCACAGCACTGAGGTGCATCGTGCATGTCCTGTTGCCATTCCTCAGTGGGTGGGGCATGTATAGCAGCCGTGTGTTGCATCATGGCCATATGATACTGTTACAGCTGTGCAATGTTTGTTCACAGCTCTGTATAACCCATTCTCTGCCATCTGTCCTACACAGGTGAGGCTGCAGGACAGGAGCAGCTCAGGAGCCCTGGAATTTTCTGGAGATGAGCTGCATGCCTAATTTTGTCACGGTGAAGGACCGGGAGATGGTCTGCTCGAGGAACAAGTCAACGGACGCCACTGTTCAGCTGGTGTGGGAGGAGATTGCCACAGCAGTAAACACCGTAGATGGTCGTGGCCGTAGCACTGATGCCATCTGGAAAAGGTGGAATGACCTGCTGCACAGGGCGAAGGAGGGGGAGGTACAGCGGATCCGGAACAGGCTGCGCATTGGTGAGGGACTACAACCACTTGAGTAGTGGGACTGGGACCCATTGATGGCCATAGTAGCTTCTACCCTGCGGCCAGTGGCAGTCAGTGGGGTTGAAGGCGGTGGGTGTGAGACACACGCTTACACCACCCAGACAGGTAAGTTTGTGGCAGGTATCCACCACTCAGTGGACAGCAACACCATGGGGACAGAGTGAAACATCACTACTGTCATGGTGCATGCATAGGGCCCACATGGGTATGTTCCATTGTAAGAGTGGTGTTGGGGCTGCAGTGGTGGACATCTGCTGGCAGGCATGTCATGACTGTATGTGCCATGGTGCAGGGGCTCCTAGGGCACAGGCTGCAGTGCATGGGATGCAGGGGACTGCAAGTGCATGCTGGAGGGCACACATTGCTGGGGGTGCATGTGGCATTGTTGGAGTGGGTGGGGTGGGTGGGCTGGTCACTGCAGCAGCAACTGACATCAGCCTCTTCCATTTCAGCATTACATGCCCAGCAGGCTATGTCCCAGGTGGGGCCAGGCACAGTTGTACGGGAGGTGGAGGATTCGTACACAGCAGAGTGCACCCTTCCACATCAGGCATGGCAGCCACAGCTGGACTGCAGTGGCCATGCCAGTCAGCACTATGTCGCTCTGCAGATGTTATTAGGCACTGACATATGCTGGAAAATCAGATGAGGAGGATGCAGCCTTCCTGGAGTCCCTGAATCCACCTGAGTATGCCCAGGTGGAGGATCTGAGTGGGGAGCAGGTGGTGATCCTGACTGTCACAAGTGACCACGGCTCAGGGGATGCAGGGGAGGAGCCCGACATGCCGGTTCTGTGTGTGGCTAGTGACATCAGAGGTTTTGGTGCAGTGGGGGATGGCACCATGCCTGAATTGGGGACAAGGGGTACTGAGGCACATAACACCTATCAGCCCACAGCTGCTATTCCCCTGCCCGAACAGTCTTGTCCACTGGACATGTCCCACAGGGCACTGACCGCAGGGCCGGTCCAGCAGCATGCTCAGTCATCTGTGAAGCCACAGTTGCAGCGGCCAATGCACCTCCAGCCACCCCTACAGGTCTCTTCACATCCACAAAACACTGCCCAGTGTCAGCCATGACCCCTGCCACAGGTGCAGGATGCTGATGCTGTACCTGCACAAGATGGCCAGGGTGCACGGCCCATGCTCCAGGAGGCCTTGGCCTCGCAGCATGCAGCCGAGCAGGACCTGCATGATCTGCATAGGAAGCTGCGGCATGAGCTGTCACAGCTGCGGGAGACAGTGAACACTGGTCTTGCTCATGCTGAGCAGCGGTTGGAGGATGACCCATGTTCTCGCCACCATTGAGCGTGGCTTTGGTGGCCTAACTGCTGCTGTGCAGGCCCATGCTGTTGTTCTGTGGGACACTATCACCACAGCACTGCAGGGTGCACCCAGGCATCGGCCAGCCATGCCTCACATGGGCAGCAGCATGGCGGGGGTTCACGAGGGTGGGTGTGACCTCCTCAGCCCCTACCTCCCGTTCATCCACAGGACGCCCACGGCATCGTGGCAGCCCTCCCTCCTCCTGTGCAGGCCTCGGGCGTAGTCATGGATGGCCTGCCCTCCCAGCCTCGCCTCAATCCACCCCAACAATGTCCTCAGCATGTAGCATGCCCAGCAGTTTGCCCCGTACACAGGGTGTGCGTCGTGTGCGTGGCGGCAGGTTCAGCTGATGTGTTCCACCACATGCGTGCTGTGGCCCTGCCTCCCTCACCTGCATGCCTATGCACACAGCTACTTCCCATGTCCCCTGCACAAACACAGTCCTCCATGGCCCTTGTTCACTCCCATGCCACAGCCCCTGCCATCACATATATACAGTGCTGTTTCTTGTGTGCACTTAGGTGGTGGCCATACCTCTCACCATTTTGTCCCCTGACCATACAACAGTGCCTCTCAGGATGTGATACTACTGAGCAGAATGTGGACCTCATTCTCATTGCATTCCCTCAGCAGCTAACTGACCTGTTACATTGTTTGTTTATCTGTTCAGGCTGTCTGTTCTTAATTGCCTGTTTTCGTTGGCATTGTCTACGATGGGGAATTTCTTTACAGTGTTGCCAGTGAGTGTGGGACAGGTCCTCACACTCTGGAATAGGTAGCTGCAGTGATGTAACTGTATTACTGTTCCTCATACCGTGTTACAGTTGAGGGGTATGGTGGTGGCCCACACACATCACACACACCGCACACTTCACACGCACTGCACCACATCACATCACCACACTGGCAACATGTACAGCACCTATATATCACACAGATTTCACTGTACTGTATATGCACTACCATTAAATGTGCTGTTGACACCATTTTATTTGTCTGTGTTTTCTGTACTCACCGTCCATCCTGGTTCAGTGTCTCAGTGATGCTGCTCCTGTGCTCTATGGCCAGGCGGGCCATGCAGATCCCTCCACTGAGTTGCTCTACTATCCCCTTACCCTGGCTCTGGCTCACTGTCAGAATGTATCTCAGGTTCAGGTGCATGTATCCTCACGGTTCAGTGCCATGGTGTAGCATACAACAGGCCAGGATGATTCGGCATACCTTCTGAGGGCTGTACTGTAAGGCACCGCTTGATTGGTCTATGCAATGGTACCGCATCTTGAGCATCCCAAAGACCCTCTCTATGATGTTCCTTGTAGCAGCATGTGCCTCATTGTACCATTCCTCGGCCACTGTTGCTGGCCAAGGTACTGGTGTCGGCAGCCAGGGTCGTAGGGGATAGGCACTGTCCCCTGTGGAGATAAATCAGGTGTTAGTGTTGCTGTCCTGCACAGTGCCCACTGCTGCTCTGAACCATTGCTCCCTTCCCCTCCCATGGCTACCCTTGCCTATCCCCCCTCCCCTGTGCTATCACCCTGTTGTAGCTGCCCATACTCACTGACTAGATGCCCACATGGAATCCTGCCCTCCTCAGATGCCCGGCACAACCAGGACTGGTGCCAGATGAAGGCATCATGGGCACTGCCAGGGTACTGTGCAAAGACATTGCTAATGCACCCTGTGCGCCGCACACCACCTGGCAATTAATGGGTGGAAGCCTTTCCTGTTCACATACAGGTCACTGGCATCACCAGGTGGTGACGGATGGGGACATGGGTGCAGTCAATGGCACCAAGTACAGTGGGTAGGTGCGCATCTCGATGGAATTGCTGCATGGTTGCTGTGCGCTCTGCTGCCATGCTGGGGAATACTATGAACTCACCAGCAGGTGGCAGGAGAGCATCAAGGAACTGGGTCGGAGGCACAATGTGGTGGACTGCGATATCCCAATGGTGTCCCCCATTGGGTGCTGAAATGTCCCAGTAGCTAGGATGCACATCGCTGTCATCACCTTTTGCTCAACTGACATGGCGTGACTGCACCTGGTGTTTGACTGCAGCTCCTCATGCAGGAGTTCACATAGCTGCCTCAACATTCCCCTGTCCAACCTGTACCGGCCAAAGATGTGGTCATCAGGCAGTGTCTCAAAGGAAACTCTGGGCGGTACCATCTGTGTGCAGCATATCTCCTCCTTCATCTAGGTAATGGGCCTTGTTGGGCGGCTCTCTTTCATCCTTCTCCACAGCCTGCTCCATCAGGCGCAGCACTACAGCACTGCTAAAGAAAGCCATTGTGTTACACTTCCTGGTCTGGCCACTCCCTCCTCTGCGGATTGCCCTGGGTTTAGGCCTCCCTTTTATAGGCAGTAGGTAACGCTGTGCTAAGTGCCGCGCAATGGTGCATTGCGCAGCGCTATATCTCTGAATATCCCATTGCACCCATATACAGGTTCCCGCCCCTCCACTTTGCCCCTTGCATACATTATGTTTTAGCCCGGCACTATTGCGTTTATTTATTTATTTCAGGTTTTGGAAAGAATACCTTTGAGTCAAAGACTCGTTTACAAAGGTTCCACATCACATAGATTAGGTACAGACAAGCATTACAATGATTGTTACAGAGTAAAAATTCAGTTTGTTACAAGGAACAGTCAGGCTGTCTCCCTCTTTGAATATGGCTGTCTCGTGCTAACCCTGTGCAAATTGTTGCGCTGCGCTGCACCAAGTTTTTAATATCTGGGCCTAGAAGAGTGTAAATTTGCTGATGAATTTTGGGAAAGTGTGAACAGATTGTGGAAGACTGACTGATTTCATAATTTAACCTATGCAGAAGTAGTTCTTGCCATTTATCCAAAAAAATGGGATGGATTCCACACTGGGACACTACAAGCTATCTTTGCTTTACTAAAATACTTTTGTGGGCAAGCCTGATGCAAATGGGTGTTGCAACAGCAGGTGATGTTACTTGAGATAATATTGAAGAATGTGGTTATTTCACTCCAACAAGTATATGAGAATGACAAAGGTAAAATGTCCATAGGAAAGTTGAAAAGAACATGGAAGCATTGTACTTCAGTGATGGAGATATAATGAAAACATGATAGTGTCTTTCGTGTAATATGAAAAACAAATTGTGCATTTTGCTGAATATAGGTGATGGTGGAACTCGAATATGTGTGGAACTTTCGCCACGGGTGTCAGGTGAAGAAAGGGAAAAAACTGTGTATTTTGCTGAATCTAGGTGATGGTGGGACACGAATATGTGTGGAATTTTCAACACGGTTGCCTTGTGAAAGGGGAAAAAAGGAGGAAAAACATAACAGTGTTCAGATCTGTGAGAGAGAGAGGGACGTGAAAAATGGGAGGCTAGAAAACTGGGAAAAATAGGATGAAGGACAGCCAATAACTGAATGGACGGTTAAAGATGAGGTCTGGCAATAAGATGGACCAAGATATGGCCTTTGGAAAGAACATGATATTACTTGAATATGTAAATTTGCATATACAGATTTTTGATTTTGAAATTTACACCCTCTTTCCCCAAAACATTCCCTAGCTCCAGTAAGGGGACCCCTTGTCTGCCATTCCAACATGGCGGACGCCCGGGAAGGTTGGTGGAGGTGCATCGGGAGGTGATGCTGATGGAATTGTTGTGGGTCTTGTGGTTAGCTCAGATACCATGATTTCTCAGTCTAGTGGCAATGACATGTTTCAGTCTTCTGCATCAGCTACTGCTCTGCCTGTCTCCAAGTCTGACTCTGGGATATACCTAATACGCTGCTGAACAGGACTTAACTATGGACTTGGATTCTGATCTGCTGGACAAGGCAACCCTTCCTGATATGGAGGTACTGTCTAATCTTTTTTTTTTATTCTTCAGTTGTTTAACCAGAAGTGGCACACTAAGCTGAACGCTTGTTTACAGGTGCGACCTGGGAGCACAGGGAAGTTAAGTGACTTGCTCAGGGTCATGCAGTATGCAAGTGGGGGCTGTGGGATTCAAACCCAGGTCTCCAGATTTGCAGCTCAGAGTCTTAAACCACTGTGCTATACTGCTTCTTTCTCAAGAGGAACTGCTCCGGAACACCATAAAAATGCATAAACAATTCCTCATCAACTCACTACAAGAAGACATTGGGCACGACTCAGCCACAAAGCTATTTTCAGTTCCTGACATCAGCACATCTGCATTTTCTGTTCCATCTCCATTCTCTCCAGCTGATCCTTCACCCTCCGTTACTGTATCTGGCAAGGTTGTTTCAGCCTCGCCTGACCCTCACTCTGCTTTGCCTCTACGACAGGGGTCCCTTACTACTTCCAGCCATGTAGAGGACCCTTTTAGTCTCCTGATGCTGCCTTGCTAGCTGCGGGCTGGCAGAAAAACCCTCACAAACAAACTTGGTCTTCTCTGGGCCGGTGCAGGCATCAACTTCAGTGAGTGTTTACCCATTTCTTCTCCCGTTACTACTCCTGCATTGCCTTTGAAATTGCAGCCATCTTGTTCTGTTCCATATACCGTCTTTTATACAAACATTCTTACAAACAAGTTGCTGGCCAGCGTATCTTCACTGGACAATTTGGTATAAAAAGCTCAAGTTACCATGGAACCGCCTCTGCATATGGGTGCTGCAGCACCAGACCCTCATTCTTACACCTCTGTCCCAGAACAAGAAGAGGAACTGGTGCCACATCTTTCTGCTCTAGAACGTGAACAGCCTAAACTGTTCCAAATGTCTGCTTTGTTTAAAAATTTGGGGGAACCTACACAGCATTGAAATGCTGTCAGGTTGAGGTATGATTGGGATTCTGCAGATGCACCTGATCGAAAAACTGTCTTACACCAAATGCTAAAATCCTCTAAGGGCATTAATACTGGGAATTGTTTGCATTTATACATATCAGGGAGAAGTGATAAGCCTAAGTGTAACAAATGCTTGGTATATGGTCATGTGAGCTTGGGCTGCCCAAACCTATTCAAATGCAATCTCTGTGATGAGGAAGGACATTCTTATAAATCCTGCTCTTGGGCAGCTCCCAACAGGTTGGACCGAGACCAGCAAGACCTGGTTCACATTACGAAAGAAAGTCAAGCAAAGGCTTAGTTCTCTAAGCCTTCCCTTGATGGAAGTGTATCTCTTGATCTAGAGCCCACCCCCTGTTGAGGCGAACCCCCAGATTGTAGTCATGGATGATGTTCTCCTTGCTGCAGCTAAGAATTCTTCCCCCCAAGTTGGTCTCGAGACCATTGGCATCTTCTCTGAAATGCAGCCCCCCCGGTGGTCCAGCACAATCTATGGAAGTTGTCTTCAAGACAGTTAAAGGTAAAAGGAAAGCTGAGAAAACCCCTCCTAAAAATCATTTTGTAGTTACCAGAAACAGATATCAAGCCTTGGCTAAAAGGAGACAATGGGGCGGCACCGAGGATGAAGGACAGGAGTATGATTCCTCCTCCATTTTCTCGAAAGTTGCTCTTTCTTCAGACTCCCAGACAGACACTGTTAAAAAGAAAAAAGATTGCCAGCCCAGTGGCGCTGAGGTTGAGGTGCTGGACACCCACATCTCATACCGCATCGGCGACCAGGTTGAGGAATGAACCCCGGGCAGCCGGGGGTCGGCAGGAGAGAGGATCGAGCATCTGGAGGACTGCTTTCCTCTGGGGGGGAGATCCAGGGTTAGCACAGCACCGCAGCAGCCCCTGGTGGAGACCGGAGGCACTGCAATGCTCAGGGCTCAACAAGTGGGTCGCAGAGCTATGACGGACGTCCCTGGTGTCATTGCATGCTTGGGCTCTGCACAGAGGGAGGGGGAGAGGGCATAACCACACAAAAGTAGAAAAACCCTCTGCCTCCTGATAGGCGATGGAGGGTCCAGGGGTGCTAGCCAAACACGCCCAATGTCAGGCTCCTCTCTCGTCTCCTCGGCTCTCCTCTGCCCCCGGTCGCCTATCTAGATTTTAGATAGAGTGCCAGGAGGAGTAATCTGGCGGTCCCACCTTGGGAGACTCAGAGCCGGGGGGCTGGGTGGCCGGGAAGCAGGATGTAGTGCCGTGCCCAGGAGGAGTGAGAGAGAGCTTCAGGCAGGCGAGATAAAGGCAAGCGCCAAGAGACCTCTCCTGCCAGAGTTCAGGAGGTAGGAGTGATAAACAAAGTTGGAAAAAAAAAGATAAGAGTCGTACAGTAGGAAAGTGTCCTGAGACTACTGTACATGGGTTGTCTCTTTTTTCCCCTCTCCTGTAAGCTATGAGGGACAGTCAGCGCATATGTCCTTTGACATTAAATGTTTGCAGCATTAAATCTTACAGAAAGCGTTTGGCTAACCTTCAGATCTTAAGAGACTTGCCAAATAACATCATCTTTCTCCAAGATACAGGAATAAAACATCCCATTAAGTCTCACAAGCTAGACGGACATGGACATTAGGTGCTTCCTACTGATCACAAGGCTCTGACTTATGTGGAGTTGGCATATTATTTAAAGGTTTTCATTTCTCAGTTTGCAGAGTTGTGGACATTAGTGCAGGTAGGACCTCATGGTACCAGGTCAAAATAGTGCACCACGAAGGTGCTACAGGAACTGTGCTGTGAGGCCTTGAAAGTTTGAAGCGACAGGGGTAGGACAGCGGTAGGGAATTACGCTACTCCTGTTGCTCTGCATTCCTGGAAGGATCAACTAGCCATGTGCTGGGGTGCCTGGCTGAGTCACTCCCATGGTGAAGTGACTAGAGCACTAGCATATGGCGAAGCAGGAGACCTTGGACTGTGGTTCGGGTCCAGCTAGGTCTCCTCCTGCTGAGACTTTTATTTTTAAGAAAAAATATCTTTTACCCTCCGATTTTCTCCCCATCCCCAAAGTCCACAATCCTAAAATTGATTATTTTTAAGTCCAGGGGGATGTGGGGCGAGAACTCCCCTCAAAAACAAAGCAGTTGAATTGTATTCAATGGGGCTGCGCCTTTTCTGTTGGGTTGCTGTTGTACCAAACATTGTTTGGGGCCGCTATTTTCATATGGCATTTATTGCTGAATGGTTATTGTTTGCGGGGACATGACCCTGTGCCAGGCCTTGTTACTGGATGTTTATTTTGATAATATGTCCTTTAGATTGCTGAATGTTTATGCCCCTCAGAGCATTGCACTTAGGTCTGAACTGTTTAAATCACTACAACCCTATCTGCATGCCAATAGACATATCATCTTGGGTGGTGATTTTAACTGTGCATTAACGCTGGCAGATAGAGGTGGTACTACTAGGAAACGTTTTGGGGATGCTGTTTAAATTCTGTATTATCAACCACTGGATTATTTGATGGGTACCTTGCAGTACATTCAAAAGTTGCAAAAACCTTTACAAAAGACTCCCTTTCTACACGAATTGTTTCTTTTTTTCTAAGAGTTTACAGGTATTATAGGCCCAGACTGTCCCTTGTGAAACATCAGATGATTTGGCCATTTCTTTATCTTGTTCTTTAAAGCACTCATCCCCCTCTCCTAGCATAATACCAGATGGAAACTAAATAATTCTCTATTATCACATCAAAAGCTAGAAGAACTGTTTCTCTCACTTTTATCAGCCAGATATTTTGTTTTGTAGGCCTATGATTCAATACCCGACTGGTGGGTTTACTCCAAGTCAGACTTTAAATCTTTTTTTATCCATCAGGCAAAACAGAAGTCTAATACTGCATATCTGCATTACTTAAAACTTAGAGAACAGCTTTTTTTGACCATTTCTGGGGCATATGTACACAACATAGACTGGGGTAAGGAAATTAATTTTCTGAAAACTGAAATGGCCAAGTTTCAATGTGACAGAGCTGAATCCCTTAAACTAGAAGCACAATTTGGTACTCAGGGCTTCAAACCCTTGATAGACATATACAACAGTTGTCAAAACAGAGTGCTCCATACAACTCTGGACCAACTTTCAGACCCCACTACCAGTGATTCTCATTCCGATCCACATCAAATTTTACGTATTTCCCAACATACAGGACAGGTTTGGCACCACTTCAACTGCTAACTGGGATGTGTCCTATCTGCAGGATCTAGATATACCGCAGATTAACCCTGAAACCCTCACCTCGATACTCTCCCCAATTACCCAGGAGGAAATTTAAACAACTAGTTTTAAAAAATTTTGCAAAACTTCCTCACTAGGTCTAGATGGCCTGACTGCTGAATTTTATCACAAATTTGCCCATTTTTTTGGCCCTCTTTTGACAGAGGTTTTTACCTATATCCTGACTTCTGATTCATTACCAGCATTACCAGGCATCATGTCACAAGCTCTCTTAATTTTATTATTTAAAAAGGGAGACAAGAATGATTTAAAAAACTGGAGGCCTATCAGCCTTCTCAATGTGGACTACAAAATGTTGTCATCAGTACTTTTAGCTAGACTTTCTTTATTGACAGAGATTGTAATTGATCCAGTACAATCTTGTGCAGTACCCAAAATGTTTATATTTCATAATCTGATTTTTCTGTGAGATGTGACCTCATGTCGGGCCTTCTCTGGTACTACAGGTCTGATTTTCTCTTTAGACCAGGAGAAGGCCTTCAACCAGATAGATCATACATATCTTTTCCAAGTCCTTCAGGTATACCATATACCCATCACTTTTGTACAGTGGATTAAATTATATATACTTTGGCCCTATTTCCGACCTATAATAATAGTGCTATTACTGGGGCCCTTGACCATCTGGTGCCGATCCGTGTACACCCCTTGTTTTGCACCTTGGTTCCCCGTAGTTTGATGAGGAGGTAAGGAAGTTGAAGACAAGGGGGCAGAGGTTGGAGAGGCGGTGAAGGAAGACTGGCTCTCGGGAGGACAAGTTAGTTCTGATGACTCAGTATGATGAGTATCAGAATGCAGTCATCCAAAAAAGATTGCTTTTATGTCTAGGATGATTGCGGCTGGGAGGAATCGACCAACTCAACTCTTCCAGGTTGTAGACAGGCTATTACATCAGGGTCGGACTGGCCCACCTGGATACCTGGAAATTTCCAGGTGGGCCCCACTTAGTTGGGTACCTGGTCACCTTCTGAACTCTGAAAATGTTTGTATTTATTATCTTTTTTCCTAATTAAATGGGGTATCTGGGAGACTGTAGGTAACTGTAGATGTAATCACAGAGCTAATGTATCAAACTGAAGTGGAATACTGATATGAGTGTGTCACCCTGGGCCCTCCTGTATTGATTTTCCAGGTGGACCCTTATATTCTCTTTCCAGCTGGGCCCTCTGTACCTCAGTTCAACCCTATATTACATCCAGCCTGTCTGAAACCTGTCAGAGCCTTTTTTACTCACAAATGTGAGGAGTTTGCTCCACTCAATTCCTCTCAGACAGAGTGACCTCTGTGAGGTCTGGGATTGCTGGAAGCGGAATCCAATCCTCCAGCAGTGGTGTACTTCATATGAGTGATTACAGTCGGTCACCCTGAGCTGAGTTCTGGCCTGTGATGATGCAGGCTGTGGGATAGTCCTCAGGCTGAAACCAATGTTCTGTGACCTGGACCCAAGCCCGATAAGGCTACTAGTTGGCTGTGTTGAAGCCCTGAGCCTGGTCTTTGCCAGGATTATCGGGAGTTCATTATCGGCCAGGATTTGTCTGGAGTCTTCAAAACAGGCTCCGGTTAAGCACCTCCTGAAGAAACCATCACTGGATCCTGACGTCCTAGCAAATTACTGACCTATCACGAACCTTCCCTTTTTGGGGAAGGCTCTTGAGAATGTGGTAGCAGAACAGCTAGAGGACCGTCTCATAGACTTCCAAATTTACAAACCTTTCCAGTCTGGATTTAGGACCTGCATAGTACAGAAACGGGTGTAGGTCAGGATGTTGAATGATCTTTTCAGGGTGAGGGATTGGGGAGAGTGTACAATTCTTGTCCTCCTTGATCTCTCCACAGCATTTGACACTGTGGACCATGGGGTGTTGTTGGACAGGCCGAGGAAATATGTAGGACTCACTGTCAAGGTGATTAGCTGGTTTGTGTCCTTTCTCTGATACAGGTCTCAGAGGGTAGTGTTGGGAAATTGTTCCTCAAGCCCAAGAGACCTACCCTGTGGAGTTCCCAAGGCTCTGTCCTCGTCCCCATATTGTTTGCAGTGTGTATGCTGCCCCTTGGTGCGGTCTTAAGATGGTATGAGAAGAATTTTCATTGTTATGCTAATGATACTCAGCTCTACCTGTCTTTCACACCTGGTCCACCTGACGCTGTCAATGTGCTGAATCAATGCTTGGTCAAGATCCAGGCTTGGACAGCATCGAACTGGCTGGGACTAAACCCTGAGAAGACTGAGGTACTAGTGGAAGAGCCTGGTTGGACAGTTGGGCTTGGAGCCCCCGGTGATAGGCTGGGCCCCTTTACAGACCTGACTGAACTGGAGGTTTCATTAAGGGTGAAGAATCTGGGCATTCTGTTTGACAGTGAGCTGACATTTAACTCCCAGGTAGCAGCAGTTGTATGGACCAGATTCTATCATCTCCAGAACATTGCCCAAATCAAGCTCTTTGTCCTGCCTGAAAACCTGGCCACACTGGTCCATGCTTTTGTGATCTTGAGGTTTGACTACTGCAATGCCGCTACCTCATGGTTGGAGGTGGTGCACTGTGGTGCCTGCAGTTGCTGCAGAATGCAGTGGCATGAGTGTTGACTGGTCATTCTAGATTCAGTCATATCGCCCCAATGCTGCGCGAACTGCACTGATTGCCGGTGTGCTGGTGCATCACTTTCATGACAGGCCTTTTGACCTACAAGGCCCTACATGATTTGGGTCTGGGTTACCTGAAGGATCTCATACATCCTTATGACCTGTCTTGCCACCTCAGATCAGCTACCGGTGCTTTCCTGGAGATACCCAGAGCAAGGTTGAAGAGCTCTGGGGGCACAGCATTTGAGGTAGTTGTCCCGGTGCTGTGGAATTCTCTGCTGGGGCATCTCCAAGAGGCACCATCTGCCAAACATTTTAATCATTGACTTAAAACATTCTTGTTTACGCAAGCTTTAGGGTCTGAGGTGAACTGTTTCAAAGAATCTGAATAGGTCAGCCCTGTTTTAATTATATCTGAGATTTTATTGCCTATATTTTTCTTATTGTTCCCTGTCCTGTATATTTATGTATATATTTACTTGTAATCCTGCTATAAGGGCACCCTGATCCTTCAGGGAAGGGTGCCCTAAACAACTAAAATCTACTACTAAAAATCTACTATTACTCCATATATTAATGGATCCCATGGGATCACTTTTCATGGTATTAAAGGTGTACAACAAAGCTGTCCTTTAAGTCCTCTACTATATGCCTTCGAAACTGACCCTTTTCTTCGGAAAAATTTTGAACCACGCAGTTATACTACACCTACCTTTACCAGACAATAGCCCAGCTCCTACTGTCTATGCATATCGGATGATCTCTGTATTTGTACCACCACAGCAATAGATGAAGCCACATTAGTAAATACTATTTCTGAGTTTGAGATGGTTTCAGGCTCTTGACTATACTGCAGTATGATAAAGTCTGGGTATGCAATTGCTTCCCCTTCTGCGACTCCTACCATAACGTGTTTGGCTAATATAAATGTGGTTGCCACTTCATTGA
Source organism: Neoceratodus forsteri (assembly GCA_016271365.2). Taxonomy (NCBI): domain Eukaryota; kingdom Metazoa; phylum Chordata; order Ceratodontiformes; family Ceratodontidae; genus Neoceratodus; species Neoceratodus forsteri. The sequence continues at coordinate 300,570,416 of JADMNL010000022.1, forward strand.
AGATTTTGGGTGTACAGTTTGGTAGCCCATACAATGCTTCCTTAAATTGGACACTGGCACTCCAGACAGCAGAACATATTATCCTCTCTTGGAAGAATGAAACCATTTCAAAAACAAAGAGGGTCTTTTTACTATATACATTAATCATACCAGTCTTTTTGCATATTGCACATATATTTCCCCCATCCCAATCCATGGAAACCAGAGTTATGAACTTGTTCTTTCATGGTTTTTGGAGCAGTAGGTTGAACCCAATTAAGAGAATGCACACTTATCATGAATATAGCCTAGGCGGGGCACATATGGGTCACCCTATATTATTCTTTTATAGTCTTTTTTCTATAAAAATTTCTCCCTTACTTTCCAGCCCTTTACCATTTTGGTATACTTATACTGCTACCTGGTTTGAGTTTCTGCATTCGTGGATATCATCTCCCCTTTCTCCCTTGAGAAATTTAAAAGAATTCAGACTTCCCCTGTTTATGTTCTGCCTGTGTTAACAATGGCAGGTAACCCCACAGTGTTTGATTTCAAACACGAGATGCACTCTTTAATCCATAAAGAATGAGGGACAACTTAAAAAAGCTAGAAGATTGGTCACAGGTTTGGTAGCTGGGTTTCAATACAAAAAAGTGCTGCAGATACGTGAGAAACATAGAAGTTGTTGCTGGATAAGGGCCTCCTGCCTACCCAGACTGCCCTATTTTCACCACCTACAGTGCCCTTGCAGACTCTACTCGGTGTCCAGGTTTTACCCCCCTGCCTTACTTTTGATATCCCTTGTTTCTATACCATGCATTCTAGAATCCTGTACCTTTTATCTCCCCACCCTCTTCTGGGAGGCTGTTTCATGCATCCCAAACCCTCTCGTGAAGAAGTACTTCCTCATTTCCCCTGACCCCCACCCCCAGCTTCATGTTGTGACACCTTGTCTTCAAGCATGTTTTTCTTTGGAAAATGCTACCTTCCTTTACCTTGTTTATACCTGTGATGTATTTGAATGTTTCTATCATGTCCCCCTTTCCTTGCTTTCCTCTAGGGAGTACATATTTAATTCATTAAGCCTTTCTTCACAGGGCTTTTGGTGCAGGCCCTGCACCATTTTGGTTGCCCTTCTTAGTACGGCTTCCACCCTTTCTATGTCCGTTCAGAGATGGGACCTTCAGAACTGGACACAGTACTCGAAGTGGGGTCTCACCAGTGATCTATACAGGGGTATTATTACCTCCCTCTTTCTGCTGATAATACCCCTGCCTATGCAGCCTAGCATCCCATTAGCCTTCCCCACTGCCTTGTCACACTGCTTGGCTACCTTCAGGTCATCAGAAATGAGTATCCCCATGTCCCTTTCCTGTTTTGTGACTGCTAAAAGCTCCCCTTCTTGTTAGTACATTGCTCTTGGGTTTCTGTGCCCCAAGTGCATGATTTTGCACTTTTTTGTATTGAAACCCAGCTACCAAACCTGTGACCAATCTTCTAGCTTTTTTAAATTGTCCCTCATTCTTTCCACCACTCCCGATGTGTCCGCTGTGTTGCAGATTTTTGTGTCATCTGCAAACAGGCATACTTTACCCTCCAGCCCTTTTGCAATGTCACTAATAAAGACATTGAAGAGGACCAGGCCTAGTACTGACCCTTGTGGCACCCCACGGTCACCTTGCCTTCTCCAGATTGCATGTCATTAACCACCACCCTCTGACTCTCTACCCATTTTACTACCTTAGGACCTACTCCTAGGCTACAGTTTGCTCACCAGTCTTCTTGTGGAACTGTGTCAAAGGCCTTACTGAAATCCAGGTAGGCCACGCCGACTCCTCCTCCATGATCCATTTTCTTGGTCACCCAGTTAAAGAAATGGATCAGGTTTGTCTGGCAAACTGTGAGACACAAGACTCTGCCACAGAGGGCAGCTCCTCTGCTGAACGTAGTTACAAGCACCCCTATGGAACTGGTAAGTATAGACTTTCTCAGCCTAGAACCAGCCTTTAAGAACATTGCAAACATCCTAGTGGTAACAGATCATTTTTCAAGATACAGTATGCCCAAGTCTATTTGATAAAGGACCAAAAGACAACAAGTGCCATAAAAGTACTAGTAGAAAAGTTCTTTGTACACCATGAATTCCTACAGAGGATCCATTCAGACTGTGGTCAAGATTTCAGAAGTTTCCTTGTAAAGGAAATACTGTCTCTCTGAGGAACAGACAAGTCGCGAACTACACTGTATCACCCTCAAGGTGATCCTCAGTCTGAATGGTTCAATCAAACTCTACAAAACATATTAGGTATGTCTGAATGAAAGGAAAAGAGCATGTGAAGTCAACAAGTCAGTGCACTAGTCCGTGCGTACAGCTGCACTAAGAGTGATGCCACCGAACTCTGTCCATATTGCCTGATGTTTGGCAGGGAAGCCCAACTTCCTGTGGATTTGTGTTTTGGCATTTCTGCTGATGGACCTAGGCCACAGAATTACCAGCAGTACATGCAAAGATTGAAAGACCAGTTAAATGCCACCTACAACTTGGCTTTAGATGCTGAAGCAAAGCATAACAAAGCCAATGAAGATAGGTAAGACGAGAGTAAAAACACATGAACTGCTGCCAGGGAGCCCATGTTCTATTAACAAACTTGAGACTGCTAGGAAAGCACAAAATTGCTGACTGTTGGGGCAATACCCCATATGTTGTGATGGAAAAGGTGCAAAATATGCCAGTGTATGAAATTCATCCTGAAGTAGAGTCAAGTACAGTAGATACCAAACTATCCACCCAAACCATTTGTTGCCTGTTAGACAATTGGTCTCCAATGATGTGGTGGACTCTGTAGAACCTCCAAAACCCCAAGCTACTCTATCTACTATGCACAGACAAAATGCAAAGCAAAAGACGAGGCAGTCTAACTTTTTTCCACCCACTACTGATGCTCAAGTACTAGATCAGTATGATTTGGACTCTGAATCAGATGGAGCAGTATACTACTCCACAAGGGATCTTGCCAGATTGTTCAGAGGGTCAAATGGAACAATGAGTGGAATGTGCCTCTTGCAGAGCCTACACCAACAATCTTGGACTCTGAACCAACACCAAATGTACCATTGAATGACGGGCCCATATCTGAGGAAGTGCCAGAGGAAGAAAGTGGAGAACCTGTTGAGCCTGTAAAAACAACAGAAACAATAGAAACCACAGATGAAGTTGCAGAACCCATGTTGACTGAGGATGCTTCTTTGCTGGTCAATGAAATGGGGAGTGCACACCCATATGCTGATGAAGAAGTGACTGTTCCAGTCTGTCATTCTGAAAGAACTGTCAAACCTTTGCTCAAGTTAAACTATGATTCTCAAGGTGCCCCTACCAACTTTCCAATGCATATAATACACAGAGGTATCTATGTCATAACCGGATCTCTGCCTTGAGTTGTCTTTTGCAAAGCCCAGACCATATCACCCAGAGTGGGAGGTGGAATAAAGGGTAAAAAAGGGAGGTTGAATAGTATGTAGTTGCATTAATTAATGTTACAGTATTGAGCAAACATATGGAATTACCCATGCCTGTGGTATGATCAAGGTTATTCGCATGACAGCAGTTTTTGTATATACAAAAGGCCTTTCATTTTCTGTTGTAAAACTAGCTGTATTTGTGTAGACTGGGATGTCATTGTATGCCTGCTCCAGTCAGGAAACAGTTGCCTAGATAGACTATGCATGCTACCTGTCTGTTGTGTTGTATCACTGTTTGGTGTTACAGATGGACTCTGTTGATGGACTTGATGTGGATGTCAAGTGTTTAGGAAGAATGTGCAACCTCCCCATATGGTGGGGCTTACTTGACTTTTCCTTATTCCCCCAAATAACTGCCTGCCATCTTTAGTTGCTCATTCCAACCCTGAGACTGCATCCTAATGTGGGGACTGGAAGAGTGCATCTCAACTGCTGAGCTGCTTCCTCCTTCATGACTGTCATGCGGCTCCCTGGGCACATTCGAGGCAGCCACCTGCTTGAACATGTGATCTCTGCCTGCTCGCACACTAGTGTGTGTGCCCAACCTTAAAGGAATGTTTCACCACTGCTGCCATGATCAGGACCAAGTGCCTTCTCTAGTCTGCTCTGGCCCCATGGAACACAAGCAGGGCATCAGGAGGCACAGAGGAGCTATGAGGGAGAGAGCAACATAACCATGTGTTTGGTGCCATTGTGCTTTTAAGGACAGCACAGCTCACAGCTACATTCAGTGCAAGACATTGCTCTGAGAGGGGGGACAGTATCATGGCATTCCTGACAGAGAATGAAAACCACAGCAAACCTAATGGCACTACCAGACAGGTGGGCACAGAGTGGGCTATCAACTCGGGGGGGGGAGGAGGGCAGTTATAGTAAAACCTGAACAGTTGCCATAGAAGAGAACTTTAAAGTTAGAGCAATATTCATCTCTGAAAGACAGCCACCATCTTGTTGACCCCTGACCTTTCAGCAGCCAATCAGAGGTCAGGGATCTCAGCATAGGGCTCTAAAAGCATTATGAGACAGTGACTGAGCTGTATGATGCCATCCTGTCCACTAACCAATAGGGTATCTAGTGAACATATTCCATACTAATTCTGATGAGTGATAGCCTTGTCTGTCAATCCAAAGCTGCCTTTACCCAACATTGAGGGCAGATCTAGAAGATAAGAGTTGGGAGTGAGCTCTCATAAAGTATGGAGGACTTGTGCTGCTTGCCTGAGGCATCCAGGGAAGCCTGCCTGGGCTTCCACAGCCAAACATCAGGGAGTTACTTCAAGGGTTTCTGCAACCTGTGTGTTACAGAGACCGAACTGTGTGTCTACCGAAAGTGTGTGTCTACTGAAAGTGTCAAGACGACATTTTTCCTTTCAAGGAGACTGAAGCCTGCCTTGAGAGAAAAGGAGCTAAATGTCTACCATAGCTGCCAGAGACTGCTTAAGTACAACTGTGTGAGAAAACCAGAATCAAATCTGCAGGCAGTTTGGGAGAAGGTCGGTTAGTGGTACTGCCCATACTAGCTAATGCTCTGCACTAGGGTTTTGAAGCCTACACATGGGTGTGAGGCATGTGGCCCTTGCCCATTAGACTGGTCTGTCCTGCAGAGAAGGAAGGGGGAAGAGACAGAGAGGTCCAGACAACTGTGGATGCAGAAAGCCTGATCTACATCCAGAGGCACCGGAGACCTGCATCTTTGAGCTGCACCTTCCAACTACACAACTGATCCATAAGCCTGGGAGAACCTACACCTGCAGGAAATAAGAAGAGGAGCCCAAGTTGATAGGGAAGCTGGTACACCAGAACTGTGAGTACTCTCAGGGCTTCCCCTGTAAATGGGAAAATTTGTACAGAGTTTGCTACCAAATCTACAGATTTGGCCAACGGGTCAGGAGTTACAAATACCGCATTTGGAGGTTTTGCCATTTAAGCAAGTGCATGGCTTGTGGGGTTTGGGTTTAACTGTTTTCTGTTTAAAGTGCACCACTGCTGGCCAGCCAGCTGCAGCATCACCGGGCCTGAATTGTTGCTATGACTGGCTACCCGGTGAAGCACTGGGAGCCCAGTTTAAGGGTTTAAACTGGTACCAGTGAGACATGGGGAGTGCCCCCAGAACAGGTGGGCTTGTAATACCAACAGGTTTACAGTCTTGTTTGCTACTGCCTTGTCTTGCTCATGGGGAGTGGGCACTGTTACTGCTGTTTTCAAGTGTTTTTTTTAATTTACTATACTTTTTCCCTGATACTGACAGCCCAGTACCTCAGCCCAGTCACGGACCCTGTGACTTCCACTCTCACATTAGCCGCAACTCCCTGATACCCCCTGGCTTGCCCCCCAGGGTGGGGTTGTGGCACCGGCCCTAAGTGCCACATCTGATGGGATAGGTCAGGGAGCTGGCCTGAGGACTGATTGAAGCTGAGGGTGGGCTTCTTCAAGGGTGGCCAGCAGTGCTTTATCTAGACTGCCCCAGGGTCAGAGACGTACAATGATGTCCAGCGTCCACCCCACCCCATTGCCTGCTGGTACCAGTTGCCTGTGGTTCCCCCAGCCTCTGCCAGGGGTCCCTCAGGCACAGGATACTCTACCCCTTCCCCCCGGAGAAGGAGAGCAGTCCATGGGATGCTCGATCCTTCTCCCACGGTCGGCCCTCTGACTCCCCGGATCCGTTCCCGAACCCGGGTCACTGGCATTGCAAGTGGAAATCCAGCCACTGTGCCAGTGAGCTGGTCGTTTTCAAATGTTTTACAGGATGAGCTTAGTCATGCACCTGACTTCGGTCCTGCAACAAGAGTTCATGAGTTTCTTCCATACACAGTTATGTTTCACAATCTCCCAAACTTTGTGAATATCCCCCAGTAAACATTTTATTGGTATTTTACATTTTGTCTTGTGAGCATATTGTTAGTGATAAGCAAATAATTGCATTTTAGTTGAATTTATAGTTGCATTCTGATTTTGCATGTGTAGTGGGATGCTGTGCGAAGGTGGGCAGGTACTACATCTTAGGGTCTTGTACCGCTCTGATGCCAGGTCCACTTAAATTTTACTCTGGGTGGAGGCAATACGCAAAACTTAAAAGAACAAGATATGGACCTCCAGGCCCCTGGACCTTGTTTGAGCCCACATGACAGGAGCAGTAACTGCAACATCCATGTCAACACGGTTACATTACTTTCAAGCAAGAACGAGTCTTGAAAAGATTTATTCTTGCACAAAACTATAGAAAGTGTTTTTGTTTGTTTTTTTATTGGGGGTGGGGGTTGTTTTATTTTTTGTTAATAAAACAGAGTTGGATTTCCTTTTCTCCCTATTTGGTATATAGGAGATAAGGACAACGGCATGTCATAATTTCAGCCCTCCAGTGATAGGCCAATATTTTGCGGCATCTAAATGAACTGATGTGAATGGCATTCCTGCTAGTTCAGGCACTTTAAAGCACTTCTGAGAGAAAGCAGAGTTATCTGCAATTCACTAATGTTGGCAATTGCATATAACCTTGCCTACTTTTAAAGCATGATAAAGAGAGATGTGTGTAAGCCCCCTTCTCCCTCCATTTTGGGACCTACCTTTAGGAACTTGTCCCCAGCTACTTGTTACTTTCTGCAAGTCTCTCCCTCCCACCCCGGAACCTGTGGAACTGTAGATCTGGGACTGAGCAGGCAGAGGTAACAGCCAGGAGCTCAGGAGTGGGCATCCAGCCCTGGTTCCACTGAAAATTCATGGCTGCTTCCAAGTAGCAATCAGGAGCCCTGGTGTGATCCGAGCCAGGACTCCATGAAACATCTCTGCGTCTGGAGACCCCCATCAGTACCCTTGCTCTTGGCCTCTAGACTGCCATTGGGGCCGAGACTGGGTAGGGACAGTGTCATCAGGCATGAGTGATGGTTTCCTGGCCATGAAAGCAGCAGGTCGGGGAGCAGAGCTGGCTATGGTGCCCACTGTGAATACTGCCACACATGCACAGCAGCAGATAAATGGAGCCAGAGCTTAAGTGGAGAACCAGGCCCTGAGTGGAAAACTGGACTGCTTGCCCACTTTAAAACAGGGTCCTAGCTTTAGGGAAGGTTGGAGAGCCAAGACTGAAGATAACTAGCACCACTGGGTACACCAAAATGTATCTTCAAGGCTCAGGGCAGGCAGCAGGGCTGGGGAAAATAGAAAGAGAAGTGTACATGTGCACCCCAGACACCAGGAGAAATGCTCAAAGGCACCTCCCACACCAGAGTCACCGACAGCCAAATGGGCACAGTGCCTAAATAAACAAACACTTACCTGGCTCCATACAGGCAGCAGGGCCAGGGTTTCATAAAATCAGCCAAGGAGGGTTTAAAGAAAAGCAGCAGCAAGCTGCTAAACCAGGCAGACCAAATAAAAACAAAGATGGCAGCACATGTGTCTCTCCTCAGCTCTCTGACTCCTGCAAAGACTGCTAAGAAGGGGTCAGAAGTTGGCACCCAAAATGCAAGCAAATTGTGGCCAGTCAGGAGCCTGCATTACTTCTTAGTCTGCATGCAAGCCCAGCTGGGCCAACATTCTAAAGACTGCATGCCTGGCAACTAGACTGCCCAATTGGGTGTTGAGTTTCTTCCCCTATAATAGGGCTTCTCCCAAGGATGTGGACCAGTTCTGCCAGTGTTACAGAAGGAGAGGAGCTGTGAGCCAGTGAGCCACTGTCTGCCAGGAAATGCAGGCCTGGCAGGCTAAAGAAGTCTGGAATCTCAGCAACTGACTCTGTTGTGAAAAAAAAAAAAAACTACAGTTTTTACCAAAACTAATAGTTTGAAGGGAAGGCTTGGAGCTGGAGTGTTTTCCTCCTCACCAGTGACTTTTCCTTATGGGTGACAAGCTTCTTGGAAGATCAACCAACTGACCTAGAAGGCCACTGCCTGCTTCATGGTCTCTGGACCACCTGCAATACTGGTCTTTTTAAAGATCTCATGACATTTAAAACACAGGCCTCCCTATCTCAATCCCATTTGTGGAAATAGCTGCAAATACACCATTAAATTTCCTCCTACACTGTCTTTCAGCTTAAACTCCCTACCAGTGGTATTTGGGATGATGTTTTGCGGTTAGCAGATAGAGGCAGATACCTTAAGATACTTCCAAAATTTAACTTGGGTAGATATACAAAGGACTCCTGAAGGAATATACCCCTACAACTGAGAACATAAAATCTCGATGGGAAGAGCAGCTTGGTTGTTCCCTAGAAGATGGTGACTGGGACCGTTATTGGTCTAATGTCTATGGATCCTATAGGGATGCAGGGGTAAGATTTCTGTAGCTGAAAACCCTATGTATGTGGTATAGAACTCCCGTTCAGCTAAAAAAGATGAATTTGATAAAATCCTCTGACTGCTAGAGATGCCATCATCCTGAGGGCAATCTGTTACACATTCTTTGGTCCTGTCCCAAATTGAGGGACTGGTGGAGCTGGCTACAGGCAAGAATCGCAGGAGTTCTACAATGCCACGTACATATGGATGTGTCCCTCATGATCCCGGGCAAGACAATTAATCTCCCAGTCTCCCATAAACCCATTCACTAATGGTTCATGGCAGCTATTACTGAAGCCAAGCAATTGATTTATAGAAAGTGGAGGTCTGACGTAGGTCCTATCATGGACGACTAGGAGGATAACATGGATAAGTTAGCTGGCCTAGAATGTTTATCTTTCATAGCTGCAGACAAACTACCATTATACGAGCAAGTTTGGGGATTATACTTATCTTGGCCATCATGTTGATATTACTTAAGTAAGAGGGGATATACTCAATGCACCTTTGTTTTCTTTAGATTGGCTGGGAGCCTTGGTCGTGAGTTTTTCAGGCCTGTACTCCCAAGTCCAGCATGGTTATATTTGTCTAGCTATATTTTTCTGGAATATCATCTATTGTTAGAGCATACCCCAGTAGGAGGGGGATCTTTTCCACCCAACACTGTGTTGCACACAGCATAGTATTGTTTGTTACCTGTCTGTTATTTGTTATGCTGTCCATTTTTTTGCAGTTTAAAGTTGTATGATATTTTTATATTATGGTTGGTAATTAAACATTGTTCTACCAGATGAGGTTTTAGGTATGATAGAAGGCTGTAGCAGTGTAACCAGATTAGTGAGAAGGGTCTACAGTTTATATTTGGTTGATGTTGTGGAATATTTCTAATCTTTATGATTGAAGCTGTCTCTGTATGTGATGATTTACTCTCTACTTTATGGAACTTTTGCTCTGGCAAGGTGCAGAGAACTGTAATGGCATTAATGATTTGCTGTAAGCATTGTTACGTATAAGGAAAAACCTCAATAAAAAGTAAATTGTAAAAAACAAAAAGTGTGCCAGAAGAGTACATAATATATTAGTACCCAAACACATTTTAAAATTTCACACCCCACTTACTGTACGAGTCAGTACTCACCCAAACACACAAACAACACTCAAGACACACAAAATACAAAAAACACATCAGCACCGTCAATGTCACACTAGTACCACAACTAATATTTATCCAGCACACACACACACACACACACACAAATCAATATTAAGCTATGAGTTCTATTCAGTCCCTTGAGCCCTATGTCCAGCCTCAAAAATTGAAAGTGTTAATTACTGGTAATGTAAAACTAATAAGCAGATTATACAAGCAAACAAATCCCAGCCTGCTGCCACCAGGTGGGGAACATGTCCAGAAAGTCTAAACTGTAGACAAGGATTTATAGGTTCAGAAAACTAGTCTTCCAGGAGCAAAGAAAACCCTTCAGCACCATTACTGTGCACTTGCACAACATGCACTAGGGAGCCTGAGCTACGTTTTCAAATTAGGCCATGTGCCTGCTAAACTCAGACTCCAGGACAGGCAGCGGAAGCAGAACAAATAAGCCAGAGCACCATTAGGTATATTTTAAAGTGCTTCCCGGCCCTAGGACAGGCAGCTTTACATACAGGGATGAGTCTCACCACATAGATACTCCCACAAGGAGGGAATCTATAAAGCAGCATGGAGTCACTAAATACGCATTACATATGGGGCCCATTATCTAATGTATAGATCAAGATAGGCCTATCTAAACTGATACATTCTCTTCTTCATTGTAAAAAGACTTCCATAGTAATGACTGACTATTCTAGATACCCAGCATCTGATGTGGGGTTGAGGGGGAGACACCTGGGGGTGACCAGGAATGCCAAGCCCACCAGCAACTAAGTAACCTAAAGGGTTGTGCACCCTGCTACAGGATAATTAGGCATAGATGGGGTTAGATCAGTTGTAGATGTTGGGGCACAGGCACCACCTTGATGGCACGGTATGCCAGGCAGGAGTCTAGTGCACCTGGTATTTTTTTTTTAACCATCTTTATTTGTGATTTGATTGCAGAGATGCATGTGCTCATTCTGACTCAGAGTTTGGACAATTCCCTCCCTCTGCCGGTGTATAACAACTTCTTTGTATCAAATACATTTCAGGTTGCAGCTGCATTAAGGTTTATTTACTTCAGACTGGCTAGCAATACTTCCATTAACCGTGTCATACATCTTGTAAGCTGACCAACTAACTGCAAACATTAAATTAATAAAACAAGTAATTAACTAGCCAACTGTGGCTGAACTCTCATGACTAAGGAAAAAAGGTCTGTTATGTACCTTAGCCTTAAATATGTAAGCAATAACCCATGACAGGGTGTGTGGTTACTGGGGATTAATCAACACCCTGGGTGCATTGTGAGGCACGAGGTGAAGCTGAGTGCCCTAAGCACCAGGTAGTGAATTAATCAATAACCACACAGTGAGTGGGTTATTGCGCTTATAACATGGGCTTTTTACATCGTCTGAAATATTAATCTTTCTTTTGTAAATGAATGACATGTCTACGTTGTGGTATGTATCCTTACTCTAAATAAAGTAGTACCTCTTAAATGTTGTGTTCTTTGTGGTTTTTTACAGTCCTATTGCAGTAAGATAGTGATATGGAAGGTGAAATATTGATGAAAGATTGGTAGGAAACAGTAACTGTTCAGAATATGCATTTTAATATTTGCTTCACATACCTGACAGTATATCACATTCTGAATAGAACCACTGTAATTGCTATCAAGACTAGAAAACAAGTCAGACACAATGCCGTTTGCTACATTTACAACATTTATGGGTTCACTACATCTTTCTGTTTCAAAACCTATATTTTTATTACTAAAATACAAGCCATGCGCATGTTTTACGAAGACAGGAAGATATTCTCAGTCACACTGTCCTACGTTCATAGCGGTACTGAGTAAACACGACATGCGAGATTTGTTCCATGTCACACTGTAAAACTTCACTGTGCTGTACCTAAAACTGCCTACAATAATGAACTGGTAAGTGTGCATTTGAATGCATGCATTATACACTTTATTTATGAACTGTTGCAAGTTCAAAACCCTTTGTAAACGACTTGAAAAGCGTTGCAAAACTGCCTACAATAATAAACTGCTATTTGTATGCATGCATTATACACTACATTTATGAACTGTTCCAACTTCAAAAGCATTTGTCAACTACTGAAAAACCATTGGAAAACTGTCTACAATAATAAACTGGTATTTCTGCATTGAATGCATGCATTATACAATTCATTTATTAAATGTTCCAACTTCAAAAGCATTTCTTAACTACTACAAAAGCGTTGTAAAACTGCATACAATAAAAAAAATGCTATTTCTGCACTGAATGCATGCATTATACACTTCATTTATGAAGTGTTCCAACTTCAGAAGCGTTTGTAAACTACTTCAAAAGCATTTGTACACTGTTATAACATGGAACTTATTGTTTTTCTACTAATACAGTGGTCTTTATACAACTATCAGTGCAGAACTGCCTCAGAATGCTTTGTTCACATCTATCACTGCACAACATGTTATATTATTGCTGCTTCACCATACTGCTTCTATCACTATTAGGGCTACCAACATAATAATTGAAATTTACAGTGCCATGGTTCTGGAAACATGGTAAGTTAAACCCAATACACTTATCTGATCTATCAAATGGAACAGAATGTGAAGGACTACAAAGTGTTTCACCAGTGACAGTATTGCTACTAATAATTTGTGAGTTCTGACCACTGCTGGTAACATCTTTAGTTCCCTTATTAACAGTAACTGTGGATTTCACTGTAGGGCTGTCATCTATTATGTTGCTAGGTGTTTGTGTAGTACGAGCAGAACTTAATAGTGCACTCCACTTTTTTCTATCACATATAGAAGCACTCCAGTAATTTTTCAGACTGGTTTCACAGCGATGTCCTGTGACTGACATTATTTCATGTGTTGCTAGTCCTGAGTTCGACAAAATCTGGACTGCAGTACTTCTTATGGAATAATTTGTGTACCTTCTAGATAAATCGACTGCTTCCAACAATTTAGGCATTAGATTACCTAAATAATTAATTCCCATTGTCTGCACAGAAAACCAGTATTGGTCCTTAGGATGAAATGATCATTTGGGATGCAAATATGAAGTTGAAGCACCAGGAGGGCATCTACTCAAATATGTCTTGAAGATTTTCACAGGGCATCAGTCATTTCCTGGATCTGAAAATAAAAATCCTCTAAGCCTTTCTTTGCTAGGTTCCTGCGGATTACTATGATTTTTTGTATGTGGGTTGAATGACAAGGATAGGTACTCCACACCGTTTTCATCTATGTTAACTGCAAAAGAGTTCTGCTGAAGTTGTCTAACTCCCTCTGCCACGATGTGCTAGTCCAAGTTGTAATTCAAACCACACACATCTTACAAGGCCACAAGCTGTGTTAGGTGATGGAGCTTCAGAGGATTCTCAGTTTTGCAAGGTCAGAGTGCATGATAGCTGGATGGTGTGATGCTGTGTCCAAGCCCTCTTTCCTTATCTGAGAATTGACGTAAATACATTATTTGCAACTTGAAACAGTGGATCTGTGCTTATGTTAACATTTCTATTATTTTCAATGTTATTTAGAAATCTATTGAGCCCTGCTCTAAGGCATACCAAGGAACTCACTGTATAGAATTCCCTTCAGTTCCTCTGACACTTGCATAACATTGTCTCAATATGGACACCAAGTCTGGTACAGCCACTGTCTTGAAATCTATTTCTTCATCTCTGCTTTTCAACAAATCAGTTAGTACATTAGTGGCCCACACCATACTTTCCTATGTATTTTCTCATCTTTAGCTTGCTCCAAACATCTATTTCAGAGGGAGACAAGCTGATATGTCTGTCATGATTTACAGTACTTTTCTGTTTCTTTGACTGTGCTGCTTTGTGCCTATTTTCAGTGCTGGTTCTTTGACTTAACTTTGAAACATATTTATTTTAAGTCCCCTACATATTGCTCCTGCTTATCTTTCTTTACATCTGCTTTCCCTATCAGATTAATAGCTTTTTCATCTCTGCGTACTACACAGTGCTTTGTACTTTGCTCCAATACTGTAGGGAATACTAAGTCTTTCTCTTTCTGTTCTGCTCTGCATACTGTGACATCAACAGAAGCAACTCTTTTTGCCTGCATACATTTGACAGGATATTTCTCATGACACTTGTCATTTAGTGCCTGAAGCTGCACAGTACTTGACAATGCTTTATGGCCCTGTAAATAGACATGTTTAACTGGACTATCTATATGTTTTATGTTCTGCAAACATTTCTTAGGAGTCTTGGTACACGTCATTCACAGGGAAATATTCAGGCTCTTTTGAGGATATGTATGGCTGACACACATTTCTCTCAAGACTGTTAGCTGACTCATACTTCATTTCATCAGCACTATATGCATCACTATTAGTATTTGTGACAGTTTTTAACTTAACTGGAGTGTCCCCATTTGGAAACTGTTCCTCCAGCCACTGTTCCATCAAAAAAGGATCAAGCATTGTAAAACCATATGCCATTTTTCCCTCTGCTTTTCCACACACGCACAATGTCTTAGACATGATCTTTCCTTAGGCTACACAACACCCTGATCACAGTGATATGGCACTTTGTAGAGTTTACACAGCTCTTCGCAAATGTTATACCTCGAGGCGGCAACATGACAAGAGCACAGGGAGCAACACCATCTCCTTCCCAGATTCAAAATTTCCCTCCACATACCATGTGACCAAAACCGACCATACAGAACTCCGACTATGCTACCAACCTTGTTCTACTGGATAGCTACTGAACCTGGAAGTTTCTGTTGCAGCAACACGAAATATTATAGCCTGCAACTGTGTGATAAAGGAGATGTCATTCTATGCAAATGTGGGGGAGCTACCACAGGGGATGTATAATCACTACCTGCTTTTGCACTGACCGCTGCACATCATCCATGTCACACTACTGTTATCAGCCATGGCAATACATGCCCGACTAACAGTGCGTAAACTACCTATGTGCAGTGACGACCTGGTAGAAGACAATTCATAAGTGAGATGCCTGCACTGTGCAGCACATACACAGATGGTGGGAAACACATTGATGTTACTGCAGTGAGGTGGAATGGTGCAAAACTCTGTATAGCTCTCACATGGCAATTTCGTTCTGACTCACAGCATGAAGAGCGAGGTAGCCGTGCTGATGTAATAGTGTCGCTGGGGCGGTGGGTGGGAAAAGACAAAGGTTTAATACATCCACTGTCCACACAAGACTGACATTTTCTCTTTTACTTAGTGACAGTGATACGAACATATACGTGTATAGATTCCTTTCATAGATGTATCACTTTCACTGTTCATATATCAGTGCTTAATGAATGGCAACGCTAATTAGGAGAACCAATCAGCACTTACATTTCTTTATGCCCACGTTATAATTTCAGTTGAGGACTCATCATGGCATGCATGTCTGGGCTAGGAGTTCCTTTGCAGGAACCCAAGATCTGTGTGCTCAAGTGAACACCCATGTTACCCCCATTGTGACTTCCCTTCCTCCCTTATGTGGTGCTAGTATGTTCAGTGGTCTGTAAAGACTCCCACTGCACCCAGAGCTCAGTGTGCTTTTCGAATGTGAGCCTGAGGGTTGCAGTGATATGTTCTATTCTTTTTGTATCATCCACATGCTGCCTCCAAGGGTCAACTGATGGGGTTGCTGCTTGCAGTCAGTGGGAGGAAATACCCTTGAGGGCTGCTGTACATAAAACACACCGTAAGCCTTGCTGGTGCTTGTTCCCAGCCGTCCTTGTTGTGGTCCCCAGCATCAGATTTTTAATATAGAAAGAAAGGGATGTTGTCAGTCCATATCCTGCATAGTTTGTTGCATATCTGCCTCTAGTATTGCTGTATCCTTGGGCATGACCAGAAAATGTTGCTGTGCATACCCACCTTGCCACAACTCCTCCAGCATAGGTTTGAATCTGCTGTGCCAAAGTTCTGCGTTATGGTAGGGGCATTGGAGAATCTGGAGATGTACTTCCACCTACATTCCCTTCAGCTAAGGGGAGGCTGTGATCGTCCATCCTATTTCCCACAGCCCTTTCCATTCCTCCTCTGAGAAAGGGAAACAGTTTATTTTTCCCCTTGAAGGTGAATAATCTATGATTCTGGGTGATCAGATCCTCATTGTATTTTATATGCCCTGGAAATGCCGCCCCCCCCTTCCAGTTAGCACAACATCCCATTATAAGAAACTTTCCAGGAGTGTAGGCTTCCTATCAGTTTTATGGAGCAAGTTGTGAAATATGAGATAATGTTTCACTTGGAGAAACCTGAAAAAAATCTTGTTGGGGTAAGTCATATTTCTCCTGCAGTTCCCTGAATGATACGCAGGTTTTGTTTTGCACCAGAACTTGAAGAAGAAGAAGAATCAGCATTTATATACCGCTTTTCATACACAATGTATTCCAAAGCGCTTTACAAGCAATGCTAGACTGGTAGTGAAGTGACTGAATGTGTAGCGGCAGCCATATCACACATCAACACCCACACACAGCTTGGACAATTGCATGAACCAGTTTTATGGGAAGGGAAATGTTGACCAAGACACCAGGAATGTCCCCTACTCTTTGTGAAGAATGCCTTGGGTTCTTTTACTTCTACCTGGACACCCACAAGGACAGCACCAGGATGGGTAGAAGGGATCTCAGTTTAATGTCCCATCCGAAGGATGGGACACCCCAACAGTACAGTACCCCCCTAATACTGCATTCTGGTGCCAGTGTTTTAAGTATGAGTCCAATCCTGGTGTGGGATGAGAAGTCATGACCCTCTGGTCTAGAGGCAGATGTGCTGCCAACTGAGCCATGCTGACACTGTTATCTTGTCAGTGTTAATTTGTTCCACTTGCAATATTCTGGGTCTGTTTTAGAGGGAAGAACTCCGGGTCACCTATTATTATAGTGAGGGGGCCCACTTTTTGGGGATTTTTGGTTATTGATCTGGCCTTAGCTAAAATCTGCAGTGCGTGTTGTATTCAAGGGTTTGTTATTTCTCCCCACACTTTTGTGATGAGTGAGTATTGTAGTGGGTAGTGAAAACAATCGGACTGGTAGTGTCTGATTGGCTTCAATTTTCAGCCATCTTGTTTAAGATCATTGTTTGATCCAGGATACACAGGCGCCAGTTGGTCTGCAATGTAATAAAGCTTCAGGTCTGCCATTGCTAACCCCACCTTGTTCCCTTGGGAGTGTTAGTAATTTATGCTTTATTCTGTGTCTACCTTTTGCCCATGTGAAGGAAAATGTTAGTTTCTGAATTTGGTTCCAGAAAGGTTCTAGTATTTTAATAGGGAGAGCCTGAAAGAGAAACAGGAGATGGGGGAGGATATTAATTTTCATGGTTGCAGTTCTCCAAGCCAGTGAGAGTAGAATGAGCTCCCATCTGGTGAAGCCTGTTTTATTTTTCCCAAACAGTTTGTCATAGTTATGAGAGAATAGTGAGGTGAGAATCAGGAAGACTCTGACCACTAGGTATCACACTGTGTTATTTTTGACCTGTTTCAATGGAAAGGAGGTTCTAATATTCAGGGAATGAGTCCCCCCCCCCAGCCGAATTACTTCTGATTTCTCTATGTTAAGTTTATAACCAGAGCCCTCTCCATATTGCCAGAGTTTCTCCAGGAGGGCTGGCACTGATGTCTCTGGGGATGTAACAAAGAAGAGGGAATCATCTAGCAGTATCAGTGGCTTGGCAGGTAGCACACTCATCTCTGAGGCTGGAAGATCAGAAGGTGGTGGGTTCTAGTCTCACACTGGGAACATGGGATAAATCTCAATACTGACACTGTAGTGCATCAAGAGTGGGTGCTGCACTCCTGAGGTGCCATCTTTTGGATGAGACGTTAAACTGAGGTCCCGTCTGCCTGTTCTGGTGGTTGCTCAGGTGGACGTTAAAGATCCCATGGCACTTCTCGATAACAGTAGGGGAATTTTTATTCAACAATGGGCTCCATAGCAACAACAAAACAGTATGTGACATCAAATCAAAGGAAAATCTTTAAAAAGGTACAAAGGTCCATCCAGCAAACTTCTTTTGGTTACATTTCGTAAAGTGCACTCATATATAGTAAACACGCAGAATATATAACTTACAAATAAATTTACCCCCACATTGAAGTATCCTATTTAAGACTGTAATTTCATCTCAATGTATTTAACATCTATAATCAGTTTACTATCTAACACATACCTCTTCCTTGAACCTAAACAAAATGCAGGATTCTAAGGAACCCATTCGTCACACTTTGCCCACAAGTGTCTGACCTTTTCCAAGAGGAAGTGCTCCATGTCCTTTTGTAGAGCCTTGTGTACATTACTAAGTAGTTCTATAGGTGTCACCATTCTCTGCTGAATCACCCACACACACCTGGCTTGCCAGATGTAGTAACGAAGTACTGCAAATACCATGTATATGGTGCCAGAATTATATTTGCCCCACTTCCCAGTGGGTGGGAGCATATAATAAATCTGCATAGATAAAATTCATATATAGTGGTTCTCCCCATTCTTTAGCTACCAAGGTCCAAAAGGTCCTGATGTAGGCACATTCTAAAAACAGGTGCTCTTGTGTCTCAAATACCTGAATACAAGTATCTCTGGGATAATACCTGTCTGACAGCTGCTTGTGCTAATATTGTTTCTTACACTGAGTCTACCATAATTTCCCAGCCAAACCATGTCCCACACGTAGGTCGGTAATCTTGGGTTTGATAGCTGTCTAATCACTCCCATTTAGCTTGTTGGCAGGACATTGGGGAAAGAAAATTTTCTTGCTTCTTTCAACATGTAAAATGGCTCTATAAATGTCCTTCCTGTCTAGTGTTTGTAGCTGAGTAGCAGAAATTCCCCATTTCATAAAATTCTTAATTAATTCAGACCCATACCTGGGCAGTGAGGATATTCTATTCAGAAGCTTTGGTTTCCCTTGCACCCTGGGGGAAATGCAAGAGGATAACCATATCATCATCAGAAGCCTCCAAAGTTTATTACCTGGTTTCAGTGTTAACCCAATTCTATAGCAGGCAAACAGACTACAAAAAAAAGCAGCTGGGTTCACTATGTTCACACACGCCTCCTGTATGCTCCTAGATGTATATTCCCTTTTTATGAGGTTTAATCTGTTTGCCCAAAAGGCCTGGAAGAAAACACTGTACAAAACATTAACTATTGCCTGGGGGTTGGGGGAGGGGGGACATAACATATGTACAAAAAAATTGGTATTAGTAGGGATCTAATCAGAACTACCCTTTTCCTTTTGGCTATCTGCTGTCCTTTCCAATTGGCTATCAGTCTATTCGCTCTTGCTAGACCTTTCTCCCAATTAGTCAAGGCCATATCACCTGGGCCAAAATTTAACCCTAAAATATTGATGGGGTCTCGTGAAATCGAGATGCCAGAAAATCTGCTTGCATTGAGTAAGGGGGTATCACGTAATGTTACCCCTCTACTCTTGCTAAAATGTATTTTCGACCCTGACATATTTGAGAATTCTGTCAAAGTTTGCCCAGGGAAGCTTTGCATGTATCTGGTACCAATGTTAAAATAACGTCATCAGCATATACCAAGACTTTGATTGGAGTCACCCCTGGGGCTGAAGAAAGCCTTCTAATCTTGTCTTCTAGAATTATTTTATGAATGAGAACGTCTATCCAAAAGGCGTATAGTAACGGTCTAATCCGTATAGTAGCTGTCTAACCCCTCTTTTAACTCTTAGTTTTTTACTGTACCAGCCATTTACATTTGGAATAAGTACCGCGTTATGGTACATTTGTCTGATACATTCTAAAAAACCTGTGGGATTCCAAAAGGCCTCCAAGGTGGCAAACAAGAACTTATGTGCCAACCTGTCGAAGGCCTTTTCTTGGTCCAGGCCCAACACATACTCCTGAATCTTCTCTTCCCCTCCCTTACTGAATATTTCCTTTAATACAATAAGGTTGTCATGCTGCCTTCTGTCTGGGATGGCACAAGCCTGAGGGGGACTTATCAAATAGCTAGACAGTTTGGAAAGTCTAACTAGGAGAATTTTACTTAATATTTTAAAACTGGTGTTTAAGAGACTTATCGGCCTCCAGTTCACTATTTCTTACCTTACACCTTTTTTATATAACAAGATGAGTACCGCTTTGTTCATTGAGGCAGCAAACTTTGTGGTCTTTAGCATGTAATTATACAGTATAACCAGTGTTGGGGCAAACTTATTACTGAAAATTTTATATAGGCCTGCTCCAATGCCATCTGACCCTGGGGCCGTCTCATTTTTAAGTTTGCTGATAGCTACCTTTACCTCACCCAAGGTTATATCCCTCTTTAAATCCTGGGAGTCACTCTGTCACTCGTGGGAGTCTGAGTGGTTCAAAGCTATCCAGGGCCCAAGATGTTTGTGGCATGGTTCCAAACAGGGTTTCCACATACTGCTCCACCACCCTTAAAATGCCTGCCGGAGAGGAGACTGTTTGCCCTGACTCTGTCCTAAGCTCGGATATTACCCTACTATAAACACAAGATTTATATTCTTTAAAAGGGTCCAAGGACCCTTTCTTTATATGGGTTCCAAATCTAAGCTCTTGATTTAGCGGCTTGGCACTATCATATTGTAGATCAGCCATCTGTTTTTTTATTATCTTGATTTGGGTGCTACAATTGATTCTGTTAATTTCTGTCTGTGATACAAGGTACTGCAACTGGCTCCTTAGTCACAGATACTGAATGTAGTTCCTGTTTGCTATATACTTAGACCTATTCTGGAATAATTTCTGCCATGAACGTTTTGCGCCTTCCCACCACTCAGATTATTCCTCATAACATTCCAGGGCAGACAGCCTAGCTGTCCATTCCCTTCTCCATGCTTTCTGCACTTGGGGGTCATCTAATAAGGATCTTTAAGTCTCCAACTGTTCTTTTTACATCTAGGAAAGTTATCTCAGGCCATCTGTACCATGATAGATGCATGATCTGAGAACTCCCAAGCGTGTTTCTTCAAATTAAGTATCGAAAGGGCAGGGGAAATAAAAATGTAGTCTATACGGGTACAGAGGGGGCCCCTAAAATATGTGTTCCCCCGAAGGGACTTTGCTCCTGTACGCATCCACCAGCACAGCCATGGTAACAATATTCTGCAATGCGAGAGAATCACAAACAAATTTCTTAGTTTTAAGCCCTCTATCAGATTGTTTCAATCCACAGTTGAAGTCCCTGGCCCATATAAGTAGATGTGAGGTGTGGAGAAAGGGTTGTATCTCTTTGAAAAGAGAGACACTCTGTGCCTTTGTCTGGGGTGCATATGTAGAAATCAGTCGGAACCTCTTGTGCCAAAAATTGATATTTAGCATCAGCACCTTACCCGGGTGGATATCTACTAGTCTAGACACCTTTAACTCAGGGTTAGAAAAAAAGTATACCAACCCCATTACAGGTGTCCTCCCCTGTTGACCAGAATGAGGACCCTTTGGTTCAAGCTTGGGAAGCTTGATGTAGTTTCCCATTGGTTTTAAGCCTTGTATCTAGTAGGCAATAAATATAACTGCTACCCCCCTGTAATGTGTGAAGAGTTCCAAGTCTCTTCCTATCATTTTTAATGTTGTTGATGTTGAGTGTAGTAACTGTAAGGGAATGCATGTCTTAGGTTTTTGTGTGAGAAAAATATTACCTTGGGTCCAGCTTAAGGGGTCCTCAAGAGTTTCCTGTGCCTGGCCTGGCTTATAATGATTTTTAATGCCATTGTTATATGCTTTTATTTTGGTTATTATGGTTTTGATAAATTGTTTTTCTTGATTTATTTTAATGAATTTGTACAGCGCCTTGGTTTTGGAAAGGCACTTTTATAAAGTTTGA
This sequence comes from Neoceratodus forsteri, assembly GCA_016271365.2. NCBI lineage: Eukaryota > Metazoa > Chordata > Ceratodontiformes > Ceratodontidae > Neoceratodus > Neoceratodus forsteri. Next base: position 300,592,173 of record JADMNL010000022.1, read on the forward strand.
TTGATTGATTGATTTGATTGATTGATTGATAGTACATTTTGCTATGGAAGCTTTCCCCCTTCTGTGTCCGTGGTTGTGGAGCCTATTGAGGAGGTGTCCGATTCCTCTTCACCAGAGTCCCCATCTAGTGACTCAGCAGATAAGGCTGTGTATTTGTTACCTTTTGACCAAGTAGGGGTTCCTCTCCCCTTCTCCCTCGTGATTCCCACCACGACCGAAGGTGTCAGGAATTTCCCCTGTCTAGACCTCACCACTTTTTTAAAAGACATGTCCTGGCTAGTCGGGGAGGGGGGAAGGATATCTCTGTTGAGAGGTCTAAACCTCACTTTCAGATTCTTGACGATATTGGGAATGCAAGTAATCACAAACAAGTTGCAGTAGAGTAATAAACAAGTTTATTACTACGAAAGGATAAATCACAGTTGCCCTAAGCAGTTCTTACCAATACGAACCGGGAGCCAGTGCTAAGCGTTCCCTACACCTTGAGGTTTCTCTGTAGTCTCTTGGGGTCTCTCGGGTTGTAAAGCCTGTGCATTACATTATATACCTATGATAATTACTATGGTTACCAAAAGATAGAAACATTTCTAGTTACAGAGATGAGCCCTATTGGCTAAACTAGAGGTGGCTCCACAGTCCAAGATAACATTATACAATTCTGTAAAGTCATCAGTCTGAGAACAAAAGAGTTCTTATACAGGGTCTTATGTAACTACATGTAGTAGCTCAAATCACCAAAAGATGGCAATGCCGTCTTACATATTATAATTACTTCAAGGACAGGTGTCTTGGCATCCAACAAGTAAGAAATAGACAGAAAATACATGCTAAAATATATGTGTATTGGCAAGCAAAGTGGATTACGACAATATGCATTCATATCCTGACAGCTACTCTTATACGGTAGATGCCCTTAGCCCTAAGTATTAGTATAACCTATACCTAAGCATTAGCTGTCCACGGTGTACCTCTGAGGGTACCAATTAGGGTGCAGGGACCTCGTGTAACAATTTCCCCCCTTGTTGCCTCGAAGGGCAACACAGGCAAATGTCTAGGGAATGGACAGGAGCAGCGGTCGTTTACAATCCTGACGTGTGAGTCTTGTAAAGGAACTCGAGCTGCTCACAGTGTTGGCGTAGTGTATGTCGCAGGCAACAAAGCATAATAATCAAAGTGAAAATTAAAAATGCTTGTATAACAACAAAACCTTTAAAAGTAATCTCTAACCAGGTGTTAGTTAATGCATTATTCATATCGCCATCATTAATCAAGTCAAGAACAGCTTAATTGGCTTTGGAAATATTATTGCTGATGTGGATGAGGTGTGTGTCTTTCCTGTCTAAAAGTGATTTCAGTGTAAGTGTGAGTGGGTCTATGTGTACGTTAAAGTATGGCAAGTATTCAGATAATGTGAATAGATAATCTGGGTTACCATCAATAATATCTGCATCCATAAGGGGGACGGGGTAATAACAGTATGTCCAATGACAGTCTTCTGGTGGGGGACAAAACAGAAGTTGGGGTAATCAATAGCACAAGTAACAGAACCATATGTATAAGTCTCATGATTAGTGACAACACAATATTCTCCATCAGAGTTGTACTGTGAGCGCACAGTAGGGAGTCTCCACTTTTGCAACTGGACAGGGCAGGTGTAGGTCATCTTTGAAATCCGTGTTGACAGGTGATGAACCTCCTCACGATAGGATTGGTAGAGCTTATCCAGAGCCATAGTTGAGTCGAAAGAGTTGGTGTCATTCTCAGTGATGTCATCATCCATAGTGAAAGTCCAATCAATGCTGTCTGGAGGAGTAGCCACAAACAGGGTGGATAACATCAAACACATCACATCGGCACAGATAGATATATTGCTTTTGCGCACAGCAGTCCGTGTGCGGAGCCACCCAGGCATCCAGGAAAGAATGATAGACCAGTAGAGGTGGTAGATCCAGGCGTTCTCTGTAGATGTCTTTCGTCCAAATGCCCGATAGAGTGTACCAGTGCAAGCTTGTCAAACAGGGCTGTAGTGGGATCAAAGCGTGGTAAGGAGACAGTGAAAGAAACAAACATGGTATCTGTTATGGAACATTTCTTAGCAGTGAAGCAAGGACCAGTATTAGGGTGCCTGGTCACAAACCCCAAATTCCTAGCTGTGGAGAGAGGAATAGTTAAAGTCTGTTGCATACACATGGAAACACAGCTAGTAGATTTACACCTTGGACAATACCATTTGGAAATGCGTCTGTCATGTACAATGTCAGGAATTCTTCCAGATTCTAGATCACGGAAGAGGTTATTGATGGTCGTGATAATGTAGGAGCCATAAGCAGAGCAGAGTATTTCTCTAGCAATGTATTGTTTATCTACTTCTCTATTATTCTGTTGTATGAGTGCGTTGATCTTATCTTTGGAATCAGTAAATGCTCTTAGCAATGTAGTGCATGTTGTATACAGTATATCTTTCTTCCTGACTAAGGCCATCCACACCATGCAATAATGGAGTAAAACATTATTAACCAAGCCAGTGGAGAATTTGGCAGAATGACTTTTGATAGCAGCAATGTCTGCTTTATTCCAGATAGACATAGCCGTACCAAAAAGACCTGTGACAGTACCTGTTGCACCTGTGACATCAGAACTGTCAACTTCATGTTTACTACATTTAGGATTATCAGGAGAGGGTTTCCTCCTGAAGTTGCCTCTATGTTCAGTAGAGTAGACCCCAGCAAAAGGATCCTGCGTATAAACCTGAAATGCAGCTAAACTATCAAGCAACAACGTACTATAAAAAGCTGACGTATTAGTATTGTGACACATACCAAACTCTTTCATATTCTAGTAAGTGAGATTAAACAAAACAGGTATATGCATAAACTGTAAGTTATTAATCAAAGAACCTGGGAGGGCAGTGGCTGTGAGACCACTACAGGGACCAGGGTTATGTTTTGGACATTCCAAAAGCTGCTTATCAGTGGGTGGTAACACAGAGAGGTACATGGCCGCTGAAGCCATGTGGTGTATAGCACAAAATCTCCGAGCGGAATCTTTGGACAGAGAATTACAGTAAGAAGGATCTATTAAGGTGGTTATATTGTACAAACCAGAATGTCTTAGTGCAGTTTGTAACAAGGACAGTGAACCATTTGGGGATAATTTAGCATTGGGCCAACCCTGAAAAGTTCCTTTGGAGAGTTTGGCCACAGGGAGGATTTGTCCTTGTGATGTGGTTTGCCACTCAATTTGAAGGGTAGATTTGTCAGGAGCAACAACCGAGGCAGTGAGGTAAGCATCGGAACCTTCCTGGACAGTGATCATACTATCTGGTATATTGATGGATACTCCCTCTGGAGGAGGTGCTGGAGGGTCGAGGTGTCGTAGGAGGTCCGGTACCGTGCCTTGGACGCAGGGGATCACTCCTGAGAGGAGGAAATAAAGGAACAAGATAGCCATCTTGTCAGTGTATCTGAAAAGGAAGATCAAAGATTAGTACGTTAGTACAGTTCCGCCCAATGGGGTTAGGAAAAGTAATTTAAGCTCCTTTATACAGTTTCAACTGGTTTGCATGGAACCATTTGTCAGTCAGTTTGTTGTTGTGTAGGAGTCTAACTTGATAGACTGCCGGACTGAGCTTGTTGACAATGGGGTATGGGCCTTTTCATTTATTGGAGAAGGAGTGAGTGGGATGTGCAAATCGAAGTACCATTACCTAATCTCCAACTTGCCAATCCACTTCTTGTGCATGTTGTCAAACTGTATCTTGGATTGTTGCTGGGTCTTGCCCATGCAGTTTGCAGCATACAAGTGTGTGTGTATGAGGTCTTTTCTGAGTTTTTCCACATACTGGTCCACAGACACATGGTCTGCCATGGGGATGTGCAGGTCAAACAACAGGTGTTCAGGTAATCTCATCTGTCTACCAGTCATCACCTCAAAGGGTGTGAGCTGTGTGGTGGCTGAGGGTGTGCCCCTTATTGCCATAAGGAGTAAAGGCAATAGGGAATCCCAAGTTTTGGGATTGTCCTCAATGAATTTGGAAAGCATTTGCTTAATCCGTCTGTTGGCTCTTTCTACTTGACCTGAAGATTGAGGATGGTAAGGTATGTGGAACTTCTGCTGAACTCCAAGGAATTCAAGGGATTCTTTCATCAACTCACCTGTAAAGCTGGTTCCTTTGTCATAGTCCACCTTAAGAGGTAGACCCCACCTGGAGAAAATTTGTTCCACCAGGATTTTGGCAGTAGTCTTTGCAGTGCATGTCTTAGTGGGGAAAGCTTCCACCCACTTAGAGAAGAGGTTGGTTACCACAAGAGCATACTTATTGTTTCTACTGGTGTTGGTTAGAGGGCCAATGAAGTCAATTTGAATGGCATGCCAAGGGCCAGAATGTCTTTGTGGTAAAAGTTTGGCATTTCGCTTGGTGGGTATGGGATTGTTTTGTGCACAAACAAGGCAATTGTCTATGTATTGTTTAACATCTTTGGTGATACCAGGCCACCAGGCGGTGGTCTTGAGTCGTTGAAGGGTGTTTTCTGCTCCCTGGTGTCCACCATTAGGAGTGTCATGCACTTGGTGCAAGAATTCAGATCTTAGGTGACTGGGAACTACCCACAACTTGGTGGTAGTGTCATCTGGTTGAAACCAAATGAGTTTGTCATCGGGTGACAAGCGCAACTTACCTTCATGTCTTCGATAGGGGTTGTGTGTAGGAAGTTTTTCTTCAGTACCTTTGTCAAGGAATCTGAACACCTCTTTAAGTTCAGTATCCAGGTGTTGGGCTGCGGAAAGGTCCAAGGGGGAAAAAGGTTCAGATTTCTTCTTGAGTGCTGCAACAAGTACAGCTGCATTAGCTTCTGGATGGTCCATCATCCAGACGTCCCCCTCTCGGGCCCCTTCCTTAGCAAGGGTGTCTGCTGTGTCATTGAAGGCATGATAGGGGTCATGGAGAGAGTGGGCTTTGACCTTGTGTACATAGAGTTTGTGTGCAAATTTCCGTGCCAGTGCATGTATGTATATTAACAGTTCTTTGTACTTCACTGGACTGCCATCAGAAGAGAGGAAGGAGTTCTTCTGCCAGAAGGGAAGAAATTCTGTAAGGGAACAACAAACCCAGTTAGAGTCTGTGAAAATGGTGGTATCCCCGGTTCCATGTTGAATGAACTCGAGGGCACAGGCCACTGCTGCCATCTCTACATACTGTGATGATGCTACACTACAGCACTTAGATATCTTGACAGTGTTCCCATAAGGGTAAATCACCAAGATACCCATCCCTGCAATCTGTTCTCCCTGATAGTAGGATGCTGAGCCATCAGTAAAGATACGGCACAAAGAGGTACTCTCGAGTACTTGTGGCGTGGCAGGGAAGAAAGGACCTGGATCAGGAAGATCAGGTGACTGTAGTGTACAGTCATGGGGTTCTCCCTGGAAAAGGAGGCCATGAGCTAGCATAGATGGAACTTTAGTCAGTTGTACCTGTATATCCCTGTCCTGGAGAAGAAGTGACCAGTGGGTCAGCCTGGTATTAGAGACGGACCCATCCTTCACTCTATCTGAGAGCAAAAAGGTGGTGGGTGTATGGTTAGTGTTGATGATCAGTGGTGAGTACCCAATGATATACAGGAAGTGCTTGACAGCCCAGTAGGTGGCCAGAAGGTTCCTTTCACAAAGGCCATATTTCTGTTCCACTGGGGTCAAGAGCTGTGAGGCATATGCAATGGGTCTCAGGGTGCCATGCACCTTCTGGGCCAACACTGCTGACATGGCAATGTCAGAGGTGGCACACTCCAGATGGAATGGCAGTGCTGGATTGGGGTTCACCAGTGCTGGGGCGGAGGCCAAGGCCTGCTTCAGTGACATCAAAGCCTGGGTGTGAATAGGGCCCCAAGTCCATGGTACATCCTTCTTGAGTAATTCATACAGAGGAGCAGCTTTCTGAGCAAAATCACAAATGAAATCTCTCGAATAGTTTACCATACCTGGAAACCTTCGAAGAGTTGCCACACTGGTAGGTAATGGCAAATCTTGTAACCCCTGTACCTTCTTCCAGGTAGGGCTTCGACCTTGGTCAGTTATTTTTAGATCCAGAAAGAGCACTTCTTTCTGACACAATTGTGTTTTTGCTAGGTTACATTTTAGGCCTTCTTTCTGAATGAGAGTCAATAGTTCACAAGAGATCCAAATGTTGTTCCTGTGTGGCTGTGGCCAACAACAGGTCGTCCACACATTGTAAGAGACATTGGGGGGGTAGAGAAACTCTTGAGGGCATCCATCATGTGGAGATGGAAGAGGGATGGGCTGTTATGGAATCCTTGTGGCAAGCAAGTCCACGTGTACTGTCTTCCTTCAAAGGTGAATCAAACTTATATTGACTCTTAAGGGCCAATGGCAATGACCAAAAACCATTGGAGATGTCCAGGGCACTGAACCACTTCAGGTCAGGGGTTAAAAGTCGTAGCACATCTGGTGCTGATGCCACAGTTGGGGAACAACTGGGGGTGACCTGATTCAGTTTCCTGTAGTCAATAGTAAGTCTCCAGGCACCTGTGGGTTTCTTCACGGGCCATACTGGGGAGTTGGCAGTGGAAACACAAGTTCTAATTACTCCTTGCTTAAGGAGTGACTTAATTGTTTCTCTAAGAGAAGGCAGGGCCTCAGTTGGAAAAGGATATTGCCTTTGCCTTTCATGTGCTGGGCCTGGCACTTCAATAACGGTGTGCATTCTTCCACAGTCATGTTTGTTAACTGCAAACGCTTCCAAATGTCATTGCAGAATGGGTAGGAGTTTTGGAAAAAGTTCATGATTCTTGAACAAATCTATGACGTCATACTCTTTGTCATTGGCAGATATCGTTGCCACTACATGTGAATCAGGAATCAAAATGGTATGATATTGACCTTGAATCTGTATCAGCAGCATATTAGCTAGGTCCACCACGCAGCCGTGTGGTGCAAGGAAGTCGATCCCTATAATACTAGGATGATCATGCAGTACCATTAGTTGGAAGGTATGTGAGGCCTTCAAGTGGCCTGGTTCTACCAGTAAGGGTAGAGAACGGTAAGCTGGTAACCTAGTGCCGTTGACTCCTGACATGTTGGTCTTCCGTTCGGTAGACCAAGGGGACTTGTCCGGGTGTTTGTCATGTAACACAGATACAGCTGCACCTGTATCTAGCAAAACTACTAGTTGGTGGCCCCCGACCTCGGCCTCGGTGCAGGGCCTTCCGTTTGTATACAAGACCAGCTTGTTTACAATATGGACTGGGGCCTGTAATTGTCAATCCGTATTGCCGGAAGCATGCAGAGGTTGGGCCTGGCTTGCGTGAATGACTTCACCATGCTGTACTGATGCTATATAGGGAGTTGCTTCTGGGTTCAGGCTTATATGGGCCTCAGGGCCTGTACTTCCGGTGTCTCCGTGGCCGGTTGTGGCCCGGCCTGCTGGTTGTACCGCTGCAAGGGTCTGTGCGGGAACAGCATCTGCTACAGAATGCACTTGTCCCAGGAGCTCTCAAAATTTTCGATTTTCTTCAGCTATCTCCCTATATGAGGGACCCATTCTCTGTTGTGGTTTACCTCTGCCCTTATGCTTCCTGTTCTTATTCCAATTCCGGTTCCAACCCCACTGCTGTTGTTGTTGTTGCTGGGCCTGTTGGGGGTGTTGATTAGCAGCTGGAGGGGCCGGCGGATGTTGGGCCTGCTGGAGTTGGGCCTGCCCTTCCACTGTGTAGTGTCGTGGTCCCTGAAGCGGGTTCCATGGCAGCTACCTTCTTGGAATCGGAGCCCAAATCACAGATATACAGTTGATACACCCTCTCGATTTTCCGAAGAATATCGGCAAACCTATCCGTATTTGGGTAAGTGGTTGGCTCTACCTTTTCTTTTACTGCTGGAATCATGTTCCTAAGGAACAGGGTCTTATATTCAATAAGATCTACATCTGCAGCTTCTTGTGTCAGGTGCTTTCCTGCTCGGTAGGCCATCCAGAGTCTCTGATGGTAAGTTGCTGGACTTTCTTTTGCATTCTGCTTCACAGGATATGCAAGCATCACTCCTACTACACCTGGACTGTGAGCAGAAATGAGCTCAGCTGCAACCTCGTCAAAGGTAGTGTTCCCATCCTGGCGAACAGCTTCGGGGAGTTTGGCCCATAAACCAGGATCGATGGTCTGGCGTAGTATTTGGACCTGATATTCTGTAGCGAGGCTAAGCATCTCGCATTTAGAACATACCTTTTCCAAGTGACAGCTGAGGTTGTCAGACGGGCTCATCCGACCGATACTGTCAGCAATTTGCTGAACAGAGTAGGCCATTTGCAGGGGATTAGTAGGTGGTCGATCAGACAAAGGTAGAGTGTCTCGGGCGCCATCCAAGGCTGCACAAGCTGCAGCATCAGCTGCAGTGCGGACAATACCTTCCTGAGTACCAGCTTTTTGAAAAAGCTGCCTAATCTGGGTCTTAATAGCCCTCATACTCCTTTCAGGAAGGGGAACATTGCCTATCGCTCTTTCAATCATGGTTTCTATCTCTTGCCTGTCTTTCACATTAATAACGGCTACCGGAGGCGCCATCAGGACCAGGCTTGAGCCTGCTCCCCCCCTATCATGGGCGCTGGCCATGATGTCATTTTCCCATGATGAGCGCCACGACGCCGCCGACGTGTGACCTGGGGTTATGGGGACCCGCCATGCTGTGGATGGCTGGGTGGGGAGTCTGGGCCATAGTAGGGGCGTGACTGGGTGTTGTATTGTGAAATGTGATCATCAGATAACTCCCCTTCTGATGACGAATGAAAGGCAGGGGCTATGCCTCCCATTGCCTTAACATGGCCAGCCAGAACCTCTTGCTGATGGCGCAGTGTCACCATCTTAGTTCTACATTCTTCGTGATTCACACTTGCAACATCCATATCAACCTGATCCTGCTTTTGCTTTTGCAAAACTCAATATGCGGCGCTCAATTCGCGATTGTCCCTGCAAGCCACTTCTAGGTTATTATGTACCTGGTTGATCTCGTCCTGAAGCTCACCCATTTCATCACTCAACTGAGCATTCGCAGCACTCAACAAATCATTCATTTGCACAACCTGACTCTTATCCTGTCTCAAACTTTCACACTCCTGCTTCAACATACATAGTTCCTGTTCACCAGCCTGGGCTGAATGATGCAATAGTGAATCCTTTTCATTCCGTAGAGTTTGGAGTTCAGACTCCAAGCTCTACTGCAGTCTGATACATTCTGTTTCCTGCAAACCCATCTCCTGCTTAAGAGATGAAATCTGCAGATCAAGGGTTCGAAACCTAGCTTCGGAGACTTCCAAAGCAGTGTAGAGAGCGGCGACCATCAACCCTTTAGCGTGACACTTATTCGTTGATTGTCGCATCTCTGCGTACTGGGTTGAAATCCCCAGTACAGGGTTATCGGATTGACTTGTGTCCCGCTCGAAGTCAGCCCATCCTCCATGGGAGGCGAGGAAGTTTGAGACATCAAGTCTCAGTTCTGCGCAGATATCTGATACTGTGGCCATTGTGTGGGAGGGACCGAAAATTCAAACTGTGAAAAAGACAGCGTGCTGCGTATCGATCCACAACATGAGTACTTTAAACACAGCCGGGCTACTGTATGAGTTGCAGGCTTGCAATTCAAAGCTGCTATGGAGTGGGTCGAGACGGCATCGACCACACCCAAAAAGTCAGCCAGACTTTGCAAGTGACTGAAAACTGGTTTTAAAATGGGAGAGGTGATACGGGAATGTACACCTACTGTCCCCGTGGGAAAGGGAAAAAGTTTAAGCAACAAGTGAAAACTTACAGACACCAAATATCACCTGCACGCGGTCGCCAATTTGTTGAGAGGTCTAAACCTCACTTTCAGATTCTTGTCGATATTGGGAATGCAAGTAATCACAAACAAGTTGCAGTAGAGTAATAAACAAGTTTATTACTACGAAAGGGATAAATCACAGTTGCCCTAAGCAGTTCTTACCAATATGAACCGGGAGCCAGTGCTAAGCATTCCCTACACCTTGAGGTTTCTCTGTAGTCTCTTGGGATCTCTCGGGTCTCCGAGGTGTAAAGCCTGTGCATTACATTATATACCTATAATAATTACTATGGTTACCAAAAGATATAAACATTTCTAGTTACAGAGATGAGTCCTATTGGCTAAATTAGAGGTGGCTTCACGGTCCAAGATAACATCATACAATTCTGTAAAGTCATCAGTTTGAGAACAAAAGAGTTCTTATACAGGGTCTTATGTAACTACGTGTAGTAGCGCAAATCACCAAAAGATGGCAATGCCATCTTACATATTATAATTACTTCAAGGACAGGTGTCTTGGCATCTGACAAGTAAGAAATAGACAGAAAATACATGCTAAAATATATGTGTATTGGCAAGCAAAGTGGATTACAACAATATGCATTCATATCCTGACATCTACTCTTATACGGTAGATGCCCTTAGCCCTAAGTATTAGTATAACCTATACCTAAGCATTAGCTGTCCATGGTATACCTCTGAGGGTACCAATTAGGGTGCAGAGACCTTGTGTAACATCTCCATAGTTGCAGTGTCCTCTGACCTGGAGGAAATAGCCTGTGGATTACTCTCGGTTCCACTGTATTCTCCTCAACTTCTGGGGTATCAATCACCATCTGCTCATTGCCTCTTACTGTAGTGACAGGCTGAGGTGCCGACCCTGCCTAATTCTGGGATGAATCTTCTGCTGCTAGTGTCTCCCTGGCTGCTCTCAAGCTTTGCTCTGCCACTCTTTTAGCCTGCATTTGTTGGGTACTATCAATAAGGCCTTTATAGGAGAGGCAATCTTCTTTATTGTGGGAAGCCCAGGGACACCTGCCATATGCATGTCCCGTCTTCTCACACAGGTTTATTTTATTATTTATTTTATTTCGTTTCTGTTGACCAGGTAAGTGCACTAGACAAATCCTGCCTATTTTCAGGCACGACCAGGGGGAGAAGGATATAGATGAATGCCAACTGACCTTGAACCAGATTAAGCTGTTGGTGGTATTTTTAGTGAATGAGGGAAATTTGGCCAGGACACCGGGGAAATTCTCCTACTCTTTTCAAGAAGTGCCATGGGATCTTTAACCTCCACCTGACCTACCACCAATTCAGGCAGATGGGACCTCGGTTGAAAAGGTTGCACTTGAATAAATTCAAGCAGTTAGCTGAGACATGCTACTCTAGACAATGGCTACACCTAGATGTGTCACAGACGGAGCTCAAATGGGTGCGAGCCCCACATTTGAAGCAGGACCTGGGCTGCCCTGCATAGAACAGGGATCCCCTATCTTTAACCCTCAAAAAAACTGTTGGGGAGATGAACAAGACCATTGTTTGTTAAGAACAGTTTGACTCTGATTTTCCACCCCGTTCCATATTTGCTCGCTGTCCAGTATGGGGGAGGGCCTATCCAGAACATCGCATCTCTGCCTCAACCAAAACAGTATGTCCTCCACATTGACTCCCTCATTTTTAAACATGACAGTGATGTTTTTAACTGAGGGTTTTGATAGGGGGACAGCTAAAAATGGGATCCATACAGGGGTATTCCTAAGCCCTTGATACTGTGACCAAAATATGTCTAAATTCGAAACATTTTTAAAGCTAACATCATAGTTAGAGCTACCAGTATGAATCAATGCAAAGATTTACGATGAAAAAAATTTCATAGACCCCTTCAGTAATAGTTTTGCTATATACAGTCTGTCTGGTGGGGTCTGGAGCCCCCCTTTGTAGATCAGTTGAACTGCATTCCTCCTTGGAGTAGGTTGACCTTTATTCTGAAATAGGTGCAAAAGTTTAAACGTCGGCTCAAGCCATTTTCTTTTGCCCTGAACCCCCAAACCGACTTTGGGGGAGCCAAACCTGATAGAATCTTCTCCTGCTTATGCAGGATTCTGAGTTTCAGGAGGTAGAACAATTAGAGAAACTGTATTAGTTTTATCTAGCCTATTTAGGCCCAATCTGGCATTAGGGACCGTTTTGCCCTCTGAAATTAATGGATCTGTGGTACCCTGGGTTAAGTTGGAGCTCAAAATATCTGTAACAGTGGTGACCACCTTTTGTGTAGAAACATCCTCTGCAGTTCTACCGTTGTAGTTAGATACGTGATGTCCAATGGGTCAGGGACCCACAGCTCTTCCTTATTTTGTATCCAGCCAATGTCTTCCAGGGCATGGATCGGGGACCAGATTCCCGAACCAGTTTTTTGTGTTTCTGGGAGGAGAACTGCTTTTGAGTCTTGAGACAGGGGTAGCCTGTTTAGAGGTGCACCAGGCCAGATAGCTAGCCGGTTTATTTTTGGAAAAACTTGATTCTGGAATTGCAGCCTGCCCACTTGGGCTCTGCTCTTTGATTACATTTACAGCAATATCTGTTCATTTTTGACAGCCCTGATTTGCTGCAGGAGGCTGCTGTGAGCCGAGCCTTCGATGACTCATTTTCACCATTCCAAGCTGAGTCCCCTGTGGAGTTTCCTGTGGCTCTGGGCACACTACCGGGTGGCCGTTATCACTGCCAGCCGCACTCAGAACTCTCTCTGTATCAGTGTTCTGAGGAGTTTCCAATGGCAATTTGCCAATGGCTTGAGCTGCAGCCTTCACTGAAGATGCTGCATCAGACTGCTGATGACTCACCGTGACAGCTTGTGAAGCATTTTTGACAGGAGAAGCGTTTTTCCTGAGTTTACTTAGTTCGACTTGTAGCTCGTTTTTTTTTTTTTGCAAGTATCTCTATCTCTCATTGTTTAATTGTAATAGTAGCAAGTTCTCCGTGCTACTATTACTGGATACCACATTATTGTCCGTTTTAGAATCCATGACAGAATTGTTTACCTTGACTTTTCCGGATAGCATAGTCTCCTTCCTTAAATCCTCTGTAGACGGAAAAATATCAGCACCCATGTCCTCTTCTTGTAAGTCGTTCATTATAACTGCATTTTCTATGCCATCTAAGGTTGCGAGAGTGGGGGGTGAGGCCTGCCCCCTGTCTCTTCAGCATCCATCTGCTCCTCCATCTCCACCGCAGTGGCCATTCTGGAAAGAAGGCCAAGGGTTCGCCCTACTGGCAAAGTAGGGGAAAATTTTATTCAATAACACATAACAATACATAGTGTATTACGTCATACAAGAAATGATACTGAAGAAACAAAACACAAGAAAAAATAATAATATACAGTAACTCCATACAATAGTGCTAAAAAAATAATGGTCTCAAACATTATTAATCTGAAGAAAATGGGTGGGGAGAAAAGAACAAAAAAGAAACTATCCAATCTTATCTTTCAAAAAGGGAACATCCTTCCATTGAATAATCCAAGCAGTGCGTAACATATGGAGATTCTCATATAAACATTGCTTATACAATTCCTGTTCAAAAATAATAATAATAGTACCTGGATCTTGATACTTTTTTTGCAGTACCCACTTACACCTGGACTGCCTTAAGATAAACCTTATAATGGCAAAAAGAAGCCTGATTAAACCCATGTCCAAACCCAAGTTACCCAATGAAACTCCCCCCCCACTACCTCTGGATAGGACACAGTACCCCAATATGGGTTTTCCCACTTCAAAGCCAACTGGAACCATACCTCTTGCACATGAAGGCAATGAATTAGGACATGAGACATCGTCTCCTCCTGTGTGACGCAGCAGGTTCTAGGACACATCCTTTCTGATATACTCTTATGTTTTGTGTTTCCTTTCACATAGAGTCTACCATGGCAGGTCAACCACGTAACATCACACACTGATGGTGGAATAAATGGGTCCTGTAAGGTACTCAACAACTTTGTATAATAAATGTGTGGTATACCTTTAAATTATACAATGGGGTATGAAAATCCTGTAACCTCATTGGTCAAAACACATCACATGACCATGGTATATCCTGTAATAACCCACAGCTGAGAGATGGCATTTATAAAAAACATACTTAAACACATTTAAAATTTATTTTACACATGGGTCCATTGTATAATCGCAATAAGGCACTCCAGGGCGTGGGTTATTGGGGGATTTACCCACTTCTTGTGTGGTTAAGTCACTCAGCTGTGCCTCGTGACACACCACACAAGGCGTGGGTAAATCCCTCAATAACCCACACTCTGTTGTGCCTTATTGCTTAAGTCTACAGTGGAAGCAAATCCCAAATCTTGTATAACAGCATAGGCCTGTCTATTAGTCTGCATGCTACATATAGAGGGAGTCAATCTCCATTTTTTTAACTTAACTAACAAAGGCTTGAAATAGAGGGTACTTGTCTTAGCATTAGGGGGTAACACACCCCTCACTTTCCATAAATCATACAGGGGTTGTATCCAACTTTGTGCAAAAAGAGGCCAAATGGCTATACTAGATATAGAAAAATCAAGTAAATTCTTATGAAAAAAGATACTGAAATAAAAAGCCACTGTGTTTAACAAATTTAAACCTCCCTGAGCAAGTGGCAAATACAGGACTTCACATTTAATGGGATTCAATCTACACCCCCACATTATCTGAAAAACTAAACTCAGAAGAGATGGTTCCAGGGCTAAAGGGATAGGGTAGACCTCACTAATATATAAAAAAAGTGGAAGAAGAAGAAAGGTTTTCACCACAGCTACTTTCTTCTTCTTTGTCTGTTGCCACCCTTTCCAAAGTGACACTTTTATTTTTGCCTGCTCTATCTTCTCTTTCCAATTCATTAAATCATTATACCCCCTTCCCTAATTCAACTCCTAACACAGAAAAAAAGGCTCATTGGACACCAAAACTCCCTGGATAGCATCTAAATGTGGCACAGTATCATTAAGGGGATACAGTAGATAAACACTTTTCCCTTTGTTAACTCATGCACCTGCAATAATGGAATAACATTCTACTTGTTCCATAACCCTTTCACCTGAAGCTGGATCCACTATAAAAATGCAGACATCATCCACATATGCTACTGTCTTTACTTCTAAAGCTTCCACCTGTGGTTTAATACCGCCAAATTAAATCATCTTGCTGATGAAGTCTTAAAAAAGGATCTAAACATAGTACATACAGCAGGGGCTCCAGCGGGCAACCTTGGCGCACCCCCCGTACGAATAGGTATATATGACCCCATGTGTCCCTTTACCAGTGGAATGGCTACTGTAGTATTGTAAAATAAAATGACCCAAGAACAAAATGCTTTTGGGACACCATACGTCTGTAAAACATGCGTAATAAAGGAATGAGGAACCCTATCAAAGGCCTTTTCCTGGCCTAAGGATAAGATATATCCATTAAGTACCTTATCCTTCCCTTGTTCTATTAACTCCCTCACCAACAAAAGGTTGTTCTCAATAGAACGGCCCAGAACTGAACATGCCTGTGCCACTGATATCAGACTAGAGGCAACTTTAGCCAGTCTAGTAGTGAAGATTTACGTTAAGATTTTATACTCCACATTTAATAAACTATGGGACCTCCAATTATCCAAATTGCATTTTATTAATTTTTTTGTGAAGAAGGATTTGTATTGCTATACCGAATTGAAAATCTACCTCCAGGTGGTCCAAAATCCAGTTATATACAAATACTAAAACTTCCACCAACGGAATCTTTAAAATTTTATAAAATTCTGGAAGTAATCCATCCACACTGGTGCAATATTATTTTTCAATTTATCAATTGCTGCTTCTACCTCCCAAGCCTGTATAGGGCATGTCAAAGCCTCAAAACAGTTCCCCTGGGTCTCTGGGAGCTGTAAAGCTGCAAAAAACTGTTGCACATTGGTCTCCTCAATCTGGGGAGCAGTGTACATAGTAGTCGAATATTGAGTCACAATGGCCAAAATTTCCGGACCAGTAGTTATCAAAGAACCTTGTTCAGTCTGAACTGAGGACATTACCCTATCAGAAGCCCTCTGGTTACACTGCATGAATGCATCACCAAAGCTGGCCTTACCTGGAGAACAAATCCGATGTTCATTCAGTATCGAGGCTGCTTGGGAATACTGTATACTTTCCATCTCCTTTTTTATGTTATGTACCTGAGCCGTTAAATTTATATTTTGTGTATTGGTAACTGACTACACTCTCTCTAGCTGTGTGCAAAGGGTCAGATATTTTTTATACTCGGCAACCCTAGAACTAGTGGAAACTTGTATAAAAAGCTTTTGCAGCTCACTGTTGGTGTGCACCCACCAAGAACTAAGGTCATCCACTAGACCAGCTACTGACAAGCGGGCATGCAAAAACTCCCGTACCCTGCGCAAAAGCACATCATTCTGTAAAAGAGAAATATTGAGTTTCTAGTAGCTTTTACCACACATAGAATGCAAAGTGCCCCCCAAAGTTACAAACAGAATAACATGGTCAGAGGTCTCTATAGGAAGTGTTTTTGCATTATGTACAGCAACTGCCTGTTTAGTAAATAGAAAATCAATTCTGGTAGAGAGACTCCCTCTATAGTGCGTATAGCCACTCTGCGAATGCAGGGTTCTGTAGGTATCTTGCAAACCACATTGTAATAAAATATTACACAAACAATTCGTATCACAGAAGGTTTTCTGGAGTTGTGGCCCCTCTATCCTGGCTGCCAAGCACACAATTAAAATCACCTCCCCAAAGGATATGTTTCGCGGTGAACAGAAATGGCTTGATCCAGGTGAAAAGTTCAGCTCTCTCCTTTTTTGTTAAGGGGGCATAAATATTAATTAGTCTGCATGCAATCCCTTTATATAAAAAATCCAATAATAGTGTCCTTCCAGATTGTACCTCCACCAGTTTAGAAACCTCAAAGCCATCACCCCGAAACATAATTCCCACCCTATCACAAGCAGCCAAACCAAAGAAAAAAGAGGGACCCCAATACCACAATTTCTGTGCAGCTCTCACCAGAGATATAGAATTCATTCTTGTGTCTTGCAATAAATAGATATCACAGTTTAGGTCTTTTAAGACTGAAAAGGTAACTAGTCTCCTTCTAGCATTCCTAATGCTATTCATATTCAAGGATGAAATATGAAGAGATGGTATAACTACTGAATGTGAAGGAAATACTCAGTCAAGGGGTTTATTTCAACCGTAAACTTCTTTGAGTCCAAACACCCTGATTTTTTTGCCACCTTTCATTGTTAATAATGGTGAGCTGAGGGTCATCTTCGGACTCTGAAGAGAGAGGGGCTTGAGAGGAAGCTTTGGAGTCACCCCCCCCGCTCCGAGTCCTGCGAACTCTTGGACAGAATTTCAAATTTATTGGACAGGGACCTCCCACAGGGAAGAAGCCTTAGCCACTTTGGGTCGAGGCCCTCCCCCATTTTTTTGGAAGAACGTCAACAGAAGGGGGGCATGGTGGTCAGATCCTGGAAAAGAACTTCTGGACCTGAAACAACTATGGGGGTGTGTCCAAATTCAGGGTGTTATCCATTTCCTCCTGTTCCAGAGGTACTGGCACCTGTTCAGAAGCTGAGTCTGGTACTACAAGCTGTGGAGAGGAGGGGAGAGGGGGATCTGTAGGGGCTGTAGGGGGATCATCAGGAGTTGGGGTGGATCTGTGGGTGCAGGACATTTAAGGGGGTTAGTTCTAGATGCAATGTCTTTTTTCTGAGCCTCCCATAACAATTTCTCCTGACTTGGGCAGTCTGAATGGTTGTAAGTTGCCCATGGACACACTCAATACGCATGTCCACCCTCTGAACACAAGTTGCACTTCAGTTCTTCTCGGCAATCTGTACTAGAATGCCCAAAAGTTAGACACAAGTTACACCATAAATGGTCACAGGCAGGGCTCAAGTGCATATAGGATCTGCACTTGAAACAGGATCTGGGCTGGCCAGCGTAAAAACAATTTCCATGCTCCCTTCCTAAAAATAAACTGTTTGGAAGATGAACTGGACCAGAACTATTATTTCTGAGGTGGATTTTACACTTGCACCCCCCGTCCACAAATGCTCGTCGTGAAAAATAGACATAGGGGACCCCAAAACTACACATCTTTGTTGCAATCTGTATAAGATGTCATGTATAGACACTGTCTCATAGTGAAAGAGAATTGTAACATACTTAATGGTGGGTTTAGTCAAGGGGAGAGCCTGAAAAGGCAACCATAAAGCCGAATGTTTCAGGGACTCATACTTGGACCAGAATCTATCGAGGCCCTGAGGGGTATTAAAACTTACATCATATAAATCAGCACCTGAAACATGGATTAAAGCATGCACTTCATTGGAGAAAAAGCCCATGGAATCTTTAATAAGCTGTCGCCCAACATAAAGTCTATCAGGTACAAATTCTAGCCCCCCCTAAATACTGTAAGTGGACCGCATTACGTCTCTGTAAAGGTGGAGAAATCCACTAAATGGGTCTTTTTGTTGAAAATTTTCCAACATGGACTTAGATTTGTCCCTTGGATTTTGTTTCAGCCCTGGTGGGCCCTGTTCAGTATCCATTCTGTCCCCCACTCCGTGATCTGAGGAATAGGCTCTTTTCCCTCAGATGAGGAACTAGAAATGTCAGATAAAGGTGTAACAGTCCCAGGAAGAGGCTGATTCATGGCTTCAGGAGTTATAAAACCAGATATAGGAACACAGTCACCCGAGTCCAAATGTTGGGGAACATACCCCGAGGACTGCCCCGGAATGGGACTATGTGCAGATTTTGGTATCCAATGTCCCTCATTACCTTTTTCCCACCCTGCCTCAGTTAGCGAGTGTACTAATGAATGGGAAGGACTTCCTTCAGTTACAGGAGGCAATTCAATGTCAAACTCCACATGTAAGGGTATTGCAGGAGAAGCAACAAACTCATTCAGAGCATGAGAAAGACCCAGTGTACTCACTTCGTTCTCTGCGGTAAAAACAGCAGCTTGCAGCACCTTTGCTCCAACAGTCTCGTTCTGTGCTCGCTGCTCCAACTCAGCCACTGCTGACTCAGACAATCGAAACTCGTTTGATGTTAGTGCATCATCAGGCAGGCTGACACAGGCCTCAGTAGCATTTGACAAGGCTGTCAATTCCTTAGCTGGCTCCAGCAATGAACGGGAATTTCACCCGGTAACAGCACCGGGTCAGTCGCTAGCTCCATTGCAACCATAGAAGTGTCCACAGGTCGAACAAACGAATGCTCCTCAGCCCTGACCATTGCAAACACCATGTCATGTTTCATTTTTAACAGGTTTTTAAGCCAAACCTCTTTAGTAGACAGTGTAACTGCAGTTAAATCCTCCATTTCTTGAGAAAATTCAACCTCTTGCTCCAAGCTAGCGATGCCCAACACATTCTCCCGAGATGGACCTGTGGGTTGGGAGATCTGCACTCCCACAGGTACACCAGCAGATTGAGCCATCCCAGTGTCGGTATCCATGGGAATGGCGCCCCCTCACTAAGAGTAGGAGAATTTATCTGGTGTCCTGGCCAAATTCCCCCCATTCACTCAAAATACCACCAATTGCTTAATCTGGTTCTGTAAGTCAGTTTACATCTGTACAAATATTCCCTGGGACTGAAATGGTGCCCACAGGGACTACAAGTCCCAGAATGCATTGTGAAGAGTACCATTTTTCAAGATTGCTCCTGCTGGGCAGCTCACAAAATAGAGCTCTTAACAGGGCTCCTGTCCCCCCAAAGTCCCTGGCCCTAGTGTCCATCAGAAGGGACCAGGAGGGTCCTCCCCATGAAGCCAGATGCTGCCAGCATGTTTTACTTTTATTTATAATGGACTTAGATGAACATTACTGTATGGGGTGGCTATATTGGACATGGTCTGCCTGAAGGCATCGAGGAACCCTATTGATAGCTGCAGTACAGCCAATCTGGGCATGGAGCTTGAGACTCCTGTGGACCAATGAGGTGTCGTGATTCAAACTAACATTCTGGGGTTGACAGTTTGACCCTGTGTCTTTTCTGTGTGAGTTTATGAAGAGAAAACACCTGACTTGACAACTCTTGCTGCTGTCGCAGCCTAAAACCATTTAGTTTGTGCTAAAATTAACTAAGAACTTTAAAACCTGTTGCCAACTGCCTGGTAAATCCCAGACAAGGGGGATTTACATCATCTTGACTGAACTGCTGTGTTTTGGCAACCAGAATTGCTGAGACTGCTGAAAGAAGTATTTCTGTGTGCTAAGGTGAGGTGACAAATCCACTGCCTCACTGTCCTGTTACAAGAGACTGTGATTTCTGCCAGGGGACCTAAGCTCTGAGATCCTGCCTGCCTGCCTAACTGCCTACCTGCAAGGTGGGTAAAGACAAGTCCCTCTGTGGGATGAAGACAATGGCTTGCCTACCTGTTGAGGTGGTTGAAGACAAGTCCTTCTGTGGGGTGAAAACAACGGCCTGCCTACCTGTCAAGGTGGGTGAAGACAAGTCCCTCTGTGGGGTGAAGAAGATCATCATCTGCATCCATGCCAGTTCTGCCTGTTCTTCCCAATTGCCTGCAAGGGAGACGTCCCCCAACTCCTGCATCATCTGTTCACCAAAAGGTTGTGAGTACTGGGTTCTATCCAAACCAATATTTTTCTAACTTTTCAGCTAGCTAGCTAGTAAACTTACCATCTGGGCTTCCTGACGACCTTAGCTAAGCCCACAGCAACAGTTACAGTCAGGATAAACTGTATATCTACATCCACTGGTGTAGTTTATAACTTGCAACTTCAGCATCCAACCATTGCAACGGTGCTGCACCCAGTGTCTACTCGTCACCGGCCTGAAACTCCTCGGTGTATGCACACAAAGTACTTGGGAGCTCCCACATGGACTGTGGAGTTAACAGGTGCACCTGTGGGGAGAGAGGGTCTGGGAGAGGGAATACTGGATTGTAATGTACTGTGGTATGTAATTATTTTGCTTGATTACAGTATTTGTTATAAGCTTGTTGTTGAATGTTTTGCTACCCTTTGCTTCCCCTGTTCCTTACTTCATTATCCAGACCCAAAATAAACCCCCTTGTTTATTTTCCTGCAATTACTGAATTATTTACACTTTCACTGCCTATGGTGACATACCCAGTCACAGCCAAACCATCCCAGTAGCTGGCACCTTTGCCTTAGCTGAATTTTCAACGATATCACTAAATTAGAACTAGTGTCATTGCTCCCCATGCAGTAAACCAGTATTACAGTGACTCTTTCCAGGCGTTTTACCAAAATTGCCCTGTGCTTCAGCTAATTTCACAGCTGGCACACCATTGCTGGCTCAGTTTTACCTCCAGCTACCTACTACATAACAATGGGTACCAGTACTCTTCTACTAGGCCTGCTCACGTTTACCCTTCTGGCTCAGACCACCCCCTTTCCTATGCTCCCACCCTCCACCCCAAGCATTTCTCCCCTAAGCCACCCCGAAACAGCTCAGCCCCCTCCCACCTTGGACACCCCCCAACTCCTCTGCATCCACCACCTACCAACACCCCTGCTCCCTCTGCTCTCCTGGGCCCATCCTGGACCCACCTCTTCCTTGCCATACCTAGCCTCTGTGCCTTACCCATCCCCTGCACCCCTACTATCAGGACTTCACATTGGCACCCCACTAAGGGTCCTTGTCACCACCGTCCCCTAATTAGATTAATCACTCTGCTGTTACTGCTCTCTGGGAATATACACCCAAACCCTGGACCTATGCCAACTAGCCCTCCCATATCCCACTCTGGAGCTGGTCTCCGCATTGCATCACTGGACATATGCAGCCTTTTAAAGAAATCCTCCGCACTCCTGTGCTGGGTTGTACAACACCAACCCGATATTATTGTGTTAGTAGAGACCTGGCTGTCCAAAACAACCCTTGACTCCTTTATTTCTCTCCCTGGATACACCCTGTTCAGGGAAGACCAAGTTGGTAAACGCGGCAGTGGGTGTGCAATCTACATGTGGGGCACCCTTGTAAGCCATGGGCTCCCTGCCCCCAGGCTTGACTATAATGCCCAAGCCCTCACTCTAAAAATTACCTCTGACCCAGCCAGGGGCCCACTGTTCCTCACGGTCTCCTACATACCCCCGAGGAACCAGAATCCAGTGGTCCAGTCTGTCATCGACTACCTCACCGCCCTACTACATAAAGCCGAGCAACTCATCCTAGGTGACCTTAATGTCAATTGGCTTGGTACCACTGCCTCCCAGACCACCAGGGACTCCTTCGCTGCCCAGGACATGTCCCAGTTAGTCACCCAGCCCACTAGATTCAACTGGAAAAGTGGCTCCAGCACCCTCCTAGATGTAATACTATTGAACCGCCCTCATAAAATCTGGGATATCAATGTCCTCCCTGACTCACTAGGTGATCACTCACCTGTCCTCTGTCTCTGGTCATCCTCCATACCGAAAGCTGTGTCCCAGGCCACCTTGCGCCAGTGCCTATGCCCTGGGGGTCTCAGAAAGCTAAAATTGCTTTTAGCACAGCTGGACTGGTCCCCCATCTGTCACGCCCCTGATGTTGACTCTGCCCTAGACCTCTTCACCAGGGCCTTCAGCAAGGCCTGTGACCTTTTCGCCCCCCCCACACCAGAATCCATACTAAAAAACAAAATGCCACATGGATCTCCTCATCCATTATCCAAAAATGTAAGCATAGGGATAATCTCTGACACTTCGCTATCGAATTAGGCAAGTTAGCTGATAGACAAGCCTACAACATGATGTGTAATCAGTGCACCTGGGCCATTAGATGAGCCAAGGCAGAGCACTATCAGACCACCCTTGCAGCCACCTGGGGTTCCACCTGGACCTTTCTGGGACAGGATGAAAGAGCTTAATGGGAAGACCCGCTCTCCCCCACCATCTCAGCTCTCCATCGATGGCACTGTTACTACAGACCCAACTCGCATAGCTGATTGCCTCAATACTACCTTCTCTGACCTAAGTTGTGTCCTCCCAAACAACTTTTTTGACCCAATCCCTGCCTCTATCCCCCCCCCTGCCTTGGATCGCCCTCCTTTCTACCTGCACACTATATCCCCCCACGTAGCCAGGCCACACCTGCTAAAAGCTCTTGGTAGCAACAACCCTAGCTGTGACCCCCTAGACTCCAGGATCCTCCGCCTGGTCTTGGATGTCATCCTAGTTCCCCTTACAGACCTACTAAACTGGTCTCTATGCCTTGGTCAGTTTCCCAGTGCTTGGAAATCAGCCGAAATCACCCCTATACATAAGAGTGGAGGTCAGTCCGCACCTAACAACTACCGGCCGATCTCTATCCTCCCCCTGCTCTCTAAAGCCCTAGAAAAAATAGTGTCTATTCAACTCTCTGAGTACCTGGTCAAATGCGACATAATGTGCCAGAACAACATGGTTTCCATCCAGGACACAGTAACTCTACTGCTGTCCTGGAGTTCTCTCAATACCTGCATTCTGCTCTTGACTCCGGCAACCTTGCCAGCGCAGTGTTCATAGACCTCTCCAAGGCTTTTGACACTGCTTGTCACCCATTCCTGCTCAACTCCCTCCACCAACTCGGCTTTTCTGCTGGTCCCCTTGCCTGGTTCTCCAGTTACCTCTCTGCTTGATCCCAGCATGTGAAGATAAACGGCTCCCTGTCCAATACCAGGCCCATTCGTTCCGGGGTACCCCAGGGCTCCATTCTGGGCCCTGTACTTTTCAGCCTCTACCTCAACACTCTCACTAGCTCCTGCACAGGAAAAATGCTCCTCTATGCCAACGATGTAGTTCTCTTTGCATCCCACCCTGATCCCTCTTCTATCCGGGTATCCCTCCAGCACACCTACAACTACGCTGAAAAGTGGTTCCTTGACCACCGACTTGTCATTAACCTAAAGAAGACTAAGTCAATGGTCTTCTCCCATCACCAAAACAAGGCCAAGAATGCCACCCTCTTCATTCTCCCCAGCACTCAGCACCCGCTGGAGCAAGTGACCTCTTACAAATACCAAGGTATCACTTTCGACTCGGCTGTCACCTTCCACACCCACATCAATGCCCTATCCTCCACCATATATTCTCAGTTAGGCTTACTATACCATCATAGAGACTGCCTCCCCCAAGTTGCCCTCCAGCTGGCCATCACCTCTTCCATCCTGTCGCTAGTGGACTATGGCTTGCCCATTTACGCTGCGGCGGACAATACCGCCTTGACTAAAATCCAGCTCTCAATCGATAAGGCCTGCAGGCTCCTGACTGGAGCCCCTAGCTGCACTCACATTTGCCTGCTCTACTCCAGCACCAACCTGCTCATCTTTGAGGAGCGTCTGCACTACCAGACCTGCCTACTTACCAAAAAAACTCTTCTAGGGTTCTCCCCCCGGGGGTCTCTGCTTCCCTATGGCGTGTGTCCTCGTCTGTTGCCATCTGTAGCTCTGTCAAGGCCACCTTTCTGGTGCCCAGAACCAAGACCTCATCAGCCCAGAGGTCCTTCCATTACTGAGCCCCTGCTTGGTTCAACTCCCTCCCACCCTGCATCACAGACATTGCCAGAATTGGTCCCTTCAAAATCTCTCTCTGGAACCATTTCTTTGACGCTTGTTGCTGTAGATGTACCTAATTTATCCCACTGTGGGATCCTCCTGTCAGGCTTCCCTGACTTGATAACATCCTTCGGACAGCCTATCCTCTCCCCCTCCCTCCCACCCCACTCCCTACCTCCATCCTCTCCAAGTGTTATCTATGTATGTCCAGGGTTGTACCCCAATGTAACCCTTGGGTACCTTATATTTGACTATAACCTATTATAAGTAACATTATTATGTAACCGATGTGTACTCTATGTTTCATATTCTGCACTTGTACTGTGCTCACTGTTGTAACCACACTATGTAACTCTGTCTACCCCCCTGCAACGAGGTGCCTTTGTAAATGAGTCTATGACTCAAAGGTTGCAAATCCGACTTTTCTAATAAATAAATAAATTAATTAATTTGCATTATTGTGTAATGTAATATTTGCATGCTTAGAGTGATAAGTTGGGAGGGATTTGTACTGTTCTACCTATCACCAAGGGAGGGGACTGTATTTCATTTCCTGTGGGGAAGCACCCTGACAGTATGCTGCTATAAGGATCCCCATAGGTGGAGGCAACGTGCCATTTGCCAAGCCAATTATAACCAAAAACCCAGGCGCCAACCTATATCCCTTAGGCAGCACCACCTGTGAGTGGTTGTGCAGACAGAAGGGTTAGGAGTGGGTTACAAAATTGGAGGCTACCACTGGGATTTTTGGGCATTTCTGCAGCACCCCTGTTTTTAGTGGGAACAGTCTGGTACCTCCCAAAATTCCAAAGTCATGATGGATCGCATATCACTACTAGACTGGTGCAGGGGTGTGGAAATTGATCAGAAAAAAGCAATTTTGGTACAAGGAATCCCTGAAGCAACCACAGGGGACCATATTGAAAGTGTCATCGGCAGCATAAAATGTTTGGGAAAAGTGACTGTACATGGGAGGATTTACAGTTCTGCTCAGCAAACATTACATGTTCTGATGGAGTGCTGAGAGGATGTTGATCCTTCCAGAGTGTCTGATCAGCTCCGTGCTGATGGAGACCCCACCCCATGGGTTTTAATCACCCATGCAAGCCTGGATCCTCCTTCTGAGGACCCTTAAAGAACCAAGTGACTTTGAAAAGAAATTACACTTGCTGTTAGCCACTGACAGAAAAACTGTTCAAGATATTAGAGCAATGTTCCAAGAAAGTGACCCGACAAAGACAAAACCCACTGGTGAACCCTGAGTAGGAGGACAGGACTGGTCCCCTTACTTGATCCCACCTTTTGAACAGTACAGAAGACTGCATACTTTCTCTGGTGCCATCCCCACTCCTTCTGGAGAGGATGACTATGAGAGCTGGATTAGTTAAACCACTCAGATGGAGAAAGTGTGGAAATGTTTGGATGATGAGAAATGCAAACACATTGCAGAGAGTTTGAGAGGTATGGCCCTGGATGTCATCTGATCACAACATGCCAGCCAACCAGATTGCACTTTCTAGTGACCATCTCGCAATGCTGAAAAGTTCCTTCAGAGCAGCTGAGCATAAGGAAGACCTAACCTTACAGCTGGGAACCACCACCCACTAAGAGGGAGAACAATTGTCCTACTACATGACCAGAGTGGAGACCATAATTCATAAAATAGTTGAGGCCAGAGGAGTTACCCCTGCACAAGTTGCCCAAATGAGACTTGACCAGATCTTTCGAGGTGCTGTGTATTCCTATTGGACTCTGATAACACTGAGATTGAAAGAATGCAGAACCAGTCCCCTGAATTTCAGACAGCTCCTTGATGAGGTGAGGGAGGAAGAGTCACAGGAAGCCATTGCCAATTCACTGCGAGTGCCCACTGGAAAAGCCATCCCCCTGCAGCCTTAAGTTGACAGCAGCCAAGAACAAAATGATGTACCAGACATGAAAAAACAGTTGAAAGAACTCACTGAGTGTGTAAAAGCCTTCCAGATAACACAGGCATCTCATCCGTGAACCAAATCCTGGCCACCTGGGGGCATGGACACCCACTGAAGCCTTCATCTGCTCCAAGGGTCAGCCCTTGATCCTCCACTGTACCCAGAGGTGAATTGTTCTGTTTTCATTGTGGAGAAGATGGACATTTTGCATGAGGTTTTGGCAGGCCTGAGAACCAGCAGCTAATGAACCAGAAATGGGAAAGACAGCAACAGCTGCAGGGAAATGACAATGGAGCCCGGTGAGGGAGCGACCTGGGACTCCGATAGTAAACAGCTCCATAAGATGGACAAATCCCACTGCAGAGTTCAGGAACAAGTTGCTGTCAGGACTGATGCATTCTACTCCTACCATAAAGATTTCTATTGAAGGATACCCCTGTGACGCCCTTCTGGACAGTGGGTCACAGGTCACCATCATCTATCGATCCTTTTACCAGACCTACTGTACTTGAAGCATTTGCCTTTGTAACCGTTAGAGGAACTTTCTGTGTGGGGGTTGAGCAATGCCAGCTACCCTTATGATGGCTACATCACTGTGCAAATTAAATTTCCAGACACTTTTGCTGAAGTCCCTCAAAGGATTGACACCTTAGCCCTCATTTGTCCTGATGCCCAGATATTGGACAAGACACCTTTTTTGATTGGAACAAATGCCAATATGTTTGGATGCCTGGCTCACTTGTGCCTGCAGAAGGCAGGGGAAAGAAACTACCGGACTTTACCGATTCATGCCTCTGTGAATACTGCCCACCTGGAGGGGGAGACCAAGGTCTACAACCACTCTGAGGAGCTTATCGGAGTCATGTCAAACAAATCTAATTGATTTCTTTGACTGGGTGACTAAGGTCATGGAAAAAAGTCTCTACAAAAAAAGAGTCATCTGGGGGTGCAATGGAATAATGGACAGCACTGTAGTTCTTCCCAAAATAAACGTTATACATATTTCTTTGAGGCCCATTGCTCAACATTTCACCTACACCATGTAGGCTTCATCAGGAGGTGCCTCAATATCTTTATCAATGGCTTGGCTTCCCTTTATACCATAAAAATTCCCTCTGAATGGGGATAGGTCCATCCTGGTTGCTATTTTGATAAAGACTTCCCTTTATATTTGCTGTTTCATTTTCCTGTTTTAACCTTTTTACCCTTCAAGGGCTTCTTTCAAAACAAACCCATACTATTTGCTTCAGAACGCCACTCTAATTCTTTTACATGTTCTATTGTAGCGTCTCAGGACATACTATGTTCACTTGGCAGGGGGAGATCAAGGTCTGCAACCACTCTGAGGAGGTTGTCAGAGTCATGTCAAACAAATCTAATTGACTTCTTTGACTGGGTGACTAAGGTCGTGGATCAGGGGGAGCGATGGATGTCGCCTACCTGGATTTCAGTAAGGCCTTAGATACCGCTCCACATGGGGCGGGGATTGTTTAACCAGGAAAGGCACACTAAGCTGGAGCTTGTTTCCAGGTGTGACCTGAGAGCTCAAGGAAGTTAAGTGACTTGCTCAGAGTCGCACAGTATGCAAGTGGGGACTGTGGGATTCAAACCCAGGTCTCCAGGTTTGCAGCTCAGAGCCCTAAACCTCTGCACTATACTGCCTCCATGAAGACTTGTGAACAAGTTGGGCAGCCTTGGAGTGGGTCACAGGATGGTAAACTGGGTTAGGAACTGGTTGAGTGATAAAAGACAGAGGGTAACTGGTGCTCAATCTGAGGAAAGGAGGGTGACCAGCGGGGTGCTACAGGGATCAGTCCTGTTTAATGTCTTCATAAGTGACATTGTGGAGGGTCTGGAGGGGAAGTTGTGATTATTTGCAGATGACACTAACATCTGCAACATGGTGGATACTCTGGAAGGGGTGGAAAACATGAGGAGGGGCCTAGATAAACTGGAGGAATGGTCCAGAGTGTGGCAGCTGAGATTCAATGCAAAAAAGTGCAAACTCATGCATTTGGGCACAAGAACCCAGGGGAGGATTACATGCTGTGGGGGGAGAAACTGATGGTCACCAAACAGGAAAGTGATTTAGGAGTAATTATATCAGATGACCTAAAGGTGGCTAAACAATGTGCCAAGGCTGTGGGGAGAGTCAGTGGGATGCTGGGGTGCACAGGGAGAGGTATCACCGCGAAGGAAGGAGGTGGTGATGCCACTGTACAGATCATTAATGAGACCTCATTTGGAATATTGTGTCATCCTGGAGGCCGCAACTCTTTAAAGACATAGACAGGGTGGAAGCAGTTCAAAGAAGGGAACAAAGATGGTGCAGGGCCTGCACCAAAAGTTATATGGGGAGAGACTGGGAGACCTCAATATGTATACCCTGGAGGAGAGAAGAGACAAGGGAGATATGATAGAAACCTACAAATACCTAAAAGGCATAAATAGGTTACTAGAGGGTAGCATCTTTCAGGAAAGGAGATGTCCAGGAATGAGGGGGCATGACATGAGGTTGGAAGGAAGTAGACTAAGGAGTAGTGTGAGGAAGTATTTCTTCACAGAAAGGGTGGTGAATGCATGGAATAGACTCCCAGCAGAGGTGGTGGGGGAAAACACAGTGGGGGGATTCAAACATGCTTGGAACAGGCATAGGGAACCCTAGCAATGGGAACGAGGAGGTAAAGCCAGAGATCAAGTAGAGTCTGCGGTTTTTACAGGAGGCAGGGAAAATGGGCAGACTAGATGAGCCTAGAGGTCCTTATCTGCCGGCAATTTCTATGTTTTTATGTTTCATCAGAAAGGAAGGTAAAGGTCCTTTGATTGTGCCTCTTGGTGCCAAGTGCTTGGTGGACTGTGCTATGGACTGCAATGAATCACTGTTAGATCAGATCATCGTTGTGGAGTCACCAGGAAGAGGCCTGCCAAATGGTCTGATGGTCCAGAGAGGAGTGCTGCCTAAAACTGAAGTGATGGTTGAAAGAATCAACATAAAGTTAAAGAATGACACTCACAAGGATCTGATGGTGCATTCTGGTACAGTACTCGCTAACCTGTGCACAGTTGATGTGGTCATGGCCACATCCTCTTCAGAGACTACTTGACTGGATGAAGGGGTGTTCAATTTCTGTTCATCTCTCATTCCTACCAGCAGGAAGAACTGATTACAGAAGGAATTGGTCAACCAATCCAATGTCTTTTCCTGCCATGAATGGGATGTAGGATGTGCAAAAGGAGAGTAGCATCATACACCTAAATAATGACCGCCCATTCCAAGAAAGGTCAAGAAGATTGGCACCGGCTGACACTGAAGATGTTAAGTGACATCTGCAAGAGCTCCTGAAGGTAGGGATCATAATTGAGTCCTGCAGTTCCTATGCTTTGCCTATGATGGTGGCCCGGAAAAAGAATGGCACTATAAAAATGTGCATTGACTATCTCACCCTGAGCCAACGTACAGTAGCCATCAATACACCATGCCTCGATTGCAAGACACGTTGGACAGCCTCACAGGTAGTAGATGGTTCTCTGTTCTGGACTTGCTCAGTGGTTATTACCAAATACTGGTGGCTGAGGAAGATAAGGAGAAGACTGCCTTTATCTGTCCACTAGGATTTTACCAGTTCCAGCAAATGCCACAAAGAATATCTGTCTCCCCAGCAACTTTCCAGTGCCTGATGGAGAAGGCGGTAGGTGATATGAATCTCCTAGAAATCTTAGTCTACCTGGATGACATGATAATGTTTGTGATGACACTGGAAGAACATGAATCCCGATTACTTAAGGTAATGGACCGACTGAAGGAACATGGTTTAAAACTCTCCCTGGACAAGTGTCAGTTCTGCCAGATATTCCATGAAGTATGTGGGATATATTGTTTCAGATCAAGATATCAGCACTGATCCAGAAAAACTGAAAACTCTTACTACATGGTCGAGGCCTACCAACTTGAAAATGCTTCAATCTTTCCTAGGGTTTTGTGGGTACTACAGGAGATTTATAAAAAACTACTCCTCAGTGGTGAGGCCTTTGTACAAACTAACTCAGGAATATCCTCCATCCCAGAAGAGAAAACATCTATGAGTCAAAAAGACATCCCACAATATTTCAAGACCAATAAACCTTTTGGGGACCGATGGACTGCTGAATGTGAGAGTGCATTTCAAGAGATTATTAGACTCCTAACAGAAGCTCCTGTTTTAGCCTTTGCTGACTACACCAAGCCATCCACCATTCACATTGATGCCAGCATGGAAGGATTGGGCACCGTACTTTACCAAGAACATGACAAGGGTATGAGACCAGTCGCCTATGCCAGTCGCAATTTGACTCCCTCTGAAAAGAACTATCCAGTCCATAAGTTACAGTTCCTTACACTGAAATGGGCAGTGCCTGATTAGTTTCATGAGTATCTGTATGGAGCAGATTTGTTGTATTGACTGACAAAAGCCCACTGACATACATGCTGACCACTGCCAAGATGGATGCCACTGGACACAGATGGATCTCTGCCCTGTGTACAATTTCCACTTACAATATCGTCCTAGATGAAACAACATAGATGTAGATGCACTGTCCAGATGCCCCCATCATACTCCTCCTACGGAGGGGCCCTGGACCTATGTATCGGAAGATGGAGTGAAAGCCGTTTGACAGATGATGGTGCCTGATGACCACCCCGCCATCACCAACCCAGACTGAGCTGTGGACCTGCTTGGAGTGCATCCTGACACTATACTGGAAGTGTAAGCATGATTCACCACCCTGCACAACACCTCCTTGCCTCACTTATCTCCTACAGATTTAAGAAAAGCACAGCGAACAGATCCTTGTTTGAGAGACATCATCTTAGCCAAAGAAAAGGGCTTGTCATCCTCTCAAGTTAAATAAAACCTGCCTGATGTATCATTTCTCCTGAGAGAGTGGGACAAGTTTTCATTAAAGCATGGACTATTGTATCAAATCACCAAAATACAAACTCAGTTCCCCAAAGAGCAACTGGTGCTGCCCAAAAAGTATTGCAGAATGGTTTTGCAAGCACTGCATGAAGACATGGGACACTTGGGAGTTGATAAGACGTTGGGCTTGTACAAGACTGCTTCTACTGGCCACATATGGCTATGGAGGTGGAAAGACATTGTAAAAGCTGTAATAGGTGCATCATGCATAAGACTTTACCCAAACAAGCAGCTCCTCTTGTAAACAATACTAGTAGTGGGCCAATGGACCTGGTCTGTATGGACTTCCTTTCCCTTGAACCTGATCGGAAGGAGACCAGTAACATTCTAGTAGTAATGGACCACAACATCTACTATGCACAGGCTTTCCCCACAAAAGACCAAAAAGCAACCACTATGGCTAAAGTTTTGTGTGAAAAGTATTTTGTACATTATGGATTCCCCAAACGCCTGCACTCGGATCAAGGGAGAGACTTTGAAAGTCACCATATCAAAGAACTCACAAGCATTCTGGGCATCAAGAAGTCTCAGACTACTCCTTACCACTCTCAAGGTGACCCTCAGCCTGAGAGACTCAATAGAACACTGTTTAATATGCTGGGAACATTGGATCCTAACAGAAAGCCATACTGGAGCCAGCAAGTAACTTTCCTAGTCCATGCCTACAACTATACCAAAAAAGATTCAACTGGGTTCTCACTCTATTTTCTAAAGTTCATCCAAGAAGCCAGGCTTCCAGTGGACTTATGTTTTCAGGTGTCTAAAGATGGCGTCTTACCAGAGACACTCTCGGAGTAAACCAGGAAGTTGCGTGCACAACTGTTAGAAGCCTACCGGGTGGCCCAGGAAGCAGCTGCAAAGTCCAGCCTAGCAAACAAAAACAGATATGACAAGAGAGTCCAAGAACAAGCTCTTCAGCCAGGAGACAGAGCATTGATTTGGAACTTGGGGATCCCAGGCAAACACAAGATTGAAGACCGATGGAAACCTGATCCTTATGTAATTGTGGAACAGCTTCCAAACTTGCCAGTATACCGATTAAGAATGGAAACAGGAGACATGGTGGTTAGATCGCTGCATCCAAACCACCTCTTGCCAATTGGTCAGCTGTTACCAGAACTTGTTAATTCAGTACCTCTCTCACCACCATGGTGACTGGTCACTAGAAATGAGACAAAGCAAAGAAGAAACAGTCAAATGCAACCACCAGTACCTGTCGTCCTCTCGGTGACTCAGTCTGATGTGTTCAACAGTAGTTCTAGTTCTGAGGATGAAGAACCTTACATTTGTCCAATAACATGTCAGTATCAGCCTGCACCATTTCCCATGTGGACTTTCCCCTTTCAGCACCTGGAGGGAGTAGGGCGAGTCATTCCAGGCCTTTGAATCTGACTGCAGTACCCTTTGTTCCAATTGACACTGGGCCCACAGTCATGAACGATGTTCTTAATGTAGGGAATGTTGAGACTCCAGTAATAAAGCCAATCCAGGGCACTAAAAGATCTGAACCCACTGTGGTTGAGTATGCAGAACTCATTAATGATCCTGATCACATCATTGCCAAGGAACCTGTTGTTCCCCGCCACTCTGGTAGAGAAGTCACACACCAAGTAAAACTCAACAATGATGTCCCCGGTGTCCCTTCTGATCTCCTTGTCAGGGTGGTGCATATAATAGTTAATCTGCTGCCAAACCCTCTATTGCTGCCCCCCTTGTGCTGCCCCCAAGTCATAATAGAGAGGTGTACATGTAAACCATGGTGGGAGAGTAATTATCTCGGTGCATGCCCTGTGTTTTAAGAAATGCAATGCTAATGTTGGTTAGTCAGGTATCAGGTGTATTAGATAGCATGTAATGTAAGGTATCGTATTGCAATGTTTAATGTTTCAGGCCTTGACAAGTATACCAGGGATTTCAGTGGAAGGAAAATGTAACCCCCCTTCCCAAGTCGGGAGCATACCTGTTTATAGAACCATTGGCTACACTAATTAGGAAAGATACCAGGGTTAAAGATGTCAATGTCAGGGGCAGATACATAAAATAACACTATATGCAGATGATAGTTTATTATTTCTGAGTGACCTAACTCATGATTTTGAGAGTTAACTGCAGGTATTTTGCAGACTTTAGTAAATATTCAGGTTATAAAATCAACTGGGGAAAAGACTGAGGCTGTGATAATCTCAAAGGGTGAAGGCTTATCTCAGGAACATCCATTATACAAATTTCATAAACCTTACATGAAATATCTGGGGGGCTTCATATCCCCAGATAAAAATGTATTATATGACTTGGATTTTCTACCAGTTCTTGAAAAAATTAAGCAGGATCTGGTAAGATGGCAAAATCTTCCCTTGGTCTTGCTAGGTCGAATCAATATTAATAAAATGGATATTCTGCCAAGGGTCTTATTCCTGTTTCAAATGCTTCCAATTATAATTCCCAAATCATTTTTTGACCTACTGAATAGGGCTATTAATAAATTTCTTTGGAAACATAAGACACCAAGAATTGCTTATAAGAAACTACAATTGCCAAAGGAAAAGGGGGTATGTCTCTGCCCAATTTTGAACATTATTATTTGGCAGACCAACTGGAGTGTCTGGGTTATTGGTTCCAAGGAAGGAAGGGGCTGCCAGCATGTTTCCATATAGAAACAGAGAGTATCCCATTTCCAGCCTTAACACATAGCCTTGGAGTCAATTTAAACAATGTGAAATCTGATTGTTACTCCAACATCCTGTATTCAACCAGGTCCACAAATTGGGCATGGAATACAGTGAGGAAACTATCTGGAGAAGGTAATACTGTGGTTTTCTGTACACCTATTACAAAAAATGTTCATTTTCCCCCTTCTGTGGAAGGAGGGTTGATACAGAAAGAGCTTATAGAAAAGAAATTTCTGTCGTGGGGGATCTTTTGATTAATGACACAGTTGCCCCTTTTGAGGAGTTGAAAAAGAGATTTAGGTTAACCCTGAATGCATATTTTCCATACCTACAGGTAAGGAATTTTATTTATAGGAAAAATAGAAACTCTCTACAATTAAATAAGGGGAAGACGGAGTATTTCTTTGAGAATCTTAACTCTTTAAAATACCTAATAGGAGAAATATGTAATTTTATTAACAAAAATTTTTGGGCCATTTCCCTTGCTAAACTTAAGCAGGCTTGGGAAAAAGAGAGGTCTCAACCTATTCAAGATGTAAGATGGGATACTTTAATTAACTTGGCTAAAATACCTCTAAAAGATAATAGATTAAAACAAATCTACATAACTATACTGCATAGAACTTATTTAACACCTGCAAAATTGCACAATATAGATAGTAATTTATCAGAAGTGTGCCAGAGATGTGTGTGTGTGTGGGGGGGGGGGTTAGTGGAATGCTAGACCACATGTTAATTTCCTGTCAAAAGCTAGAACCATTTTGGCATAAAATGTTCTCCTTTTATGGTAGACTTATTGGGCGGGGTTTTCCCTTTGACCTGGGAATTGCCCTGTTTGGTTCTAGAGACATAGACAGGGAACTGGGTGATATTACTGAATTGATTATTTTGGGGGTAATGGTGGCAAAAAAAAAAATCATACTAACCCAATGGAAGGATGTGGCTCCATCATCTTTCTTAGAATGGGTTCAGGGTATGTTAGACTTACATTGGGTGGATGGAGCTTACTATATCACGCAAAACCAAACAGATCGCTATTTCCAAATTTGGCTTCCATTTATGAGTTCCAAGGCATGTTTTAATTAGGGAGGTACAGGCGGCAGGGCAGGTGTTTGATTAGGATGAGAAAGAGAGATGCTGATTGTAAATATGATGTGTCAAACAACCCCATACTCTGAATCAAACACTAAATTAAATAAAAAAAAAAAAAAAAGCTGGGAGCTTACCTTGGGGCCCCTCCTTGTTCTGACCTGCCTCCTGCAGCCAGACAACACTTGTATTTTGTTCCCCTGGCCCCCTCCTGGACTGCCACAGGGCCGGGGAATACATTAACTTTGCTGTGGTGCCTCTGTGCGCCTGTTCCATGCGGCGGGTGAGCCACTTGCTTTTTCATTCCCCCGGCCTGTTCCTGGACTGCTGCCAGGGCCAGGGAGCATGCTAGACTGTTGTGGCACCTCAACGACCCCGAAGAGAGATGCTGCCAGTAACTTGCTGCACACTGATGTTGCTTCCCCACCTCCCAAACTGCCTCACAGTGGGGTGGGGAGCACAGGGACAGGCCACAGTTTGTTTCTGGTGCCTCCTGATGCCCCCGAAGCCACTGCAGAAGCACCGCTTGTGGGAATCATCTCCTCAGCCCCATTGGACACCAGTGGGAGCCGGGGGGAACAAAATCAATAAAAATAAACAACTTTGTAGCAGCTCCCCAACCCGATCGAAGTCTCTGGTGGGTCAGGGAGTACTGGGGACAAAATGGCACCCCAAGGGACAAGTCCCGACTGGTGAGGCGCTCTCAAAATGGAGCCCCTAATGGGGCTCCTGTCTCCCCAAAGTGCCCCTTGGCCCTAGTGACCACCAGAAGGGACCAGGAGGGTCCCCCACATGCAGCCAGATAGTGCCAACATGTTTTACTTTTATTTATAATGGACTTAGATGAACAGTACTGTATGGGGCAACCATAATGGACATGGTCTGCCTGAAGACAGCGAGGAACCCTATTGGAAGCTGCATTACAGCCAATCAGGGCATGGAACGTGAGAATCCTGTGGACCAATGAGGTATCATGATTCAAACTAACATTCTGGGGTTGACAGTTTGACCCTGTGTCTTTTCTGTGTGAGTTTTGGAAGAGAAAACAACTGCTGTCACAGTCTAAAACCATTTAGTTTGCTAAAACAAACTAAGAACTTTAAAACTTGTTGCCAACTGCCTGGTAAATCCCAGACAAGGGGGATTTACCTCATCTTGACTAAACTGCTCTGTTTTGGCAACTAAGATTGCTGAGACTGCTGAAAGAAGTATTTCTTTGTGCTTGGGTGAGGTGACAAATCCACTGCCTCACTGTCCTGTTACAAGAGACTGTGATTTCTGCCAGGGGACCTTAGCTCTGAGGTCCTGCCTGCCTGCCTAACTGCCTACCTGCAAGGTGGGTTAGGACAAGCCCCTCTGTGGGGTGAAGAGGATCATTGTCCGCATCCACACCAGTTCTACCTGTTCTTCCAAATTGCCTGCAAGGGGAGACGTCCCCCAACTCCTGCATCATCTGTTCACCAAAAGGTTGTGAGTACTGGGCTCTACCCAAACCAATATTTTTCTAACTGATCAGCTAGCTAGCTAGTTAACTTACCATCTGTGCTTCCTGCATGACCTTAGCTAAGCCCACAGCAACAGTTACAGCCAGGATAAACTGTATATCTACATCCACTGGTGTAGTTTAGAACTTGCAACTGCAGCATCCAACCATTGCAATGGTGCTGCATCCAGTGTCTACTCGTCACCGGCCTGAAACTCCTCGGTGTGTGCACACAAGGTACTTGGGAGCTCCCACATGGACTGTGGAGTTAACTGGTGCACCTGTGGGGAGAGAGGGACTGGGACAGGGAATACTGGATTGTAATGTACTGTGGTATGCAATTATTTTGTCTGATTACAGTAGTTACTATAAGCTTGTTGATGAATGTTTTGCTACCCTTTACTTCCCTTGTTCCTTACCTCATTATCCAGACCCAAAATAAACCCCCTTGTTTATTTTCCTGCAATTGCTGAATTATTTGCATTATTGTGTAGTGTAATATTTGCATGCTTAGAGTGATAAGCTGGGAGGGGATTATGTACTGTTCTACCTGTTACCAAGGGAGGGGGCTGTATTTCCTTTCCCTTTGGGGAAACTCCCTGGCAGTATGCTGCTATAAGGATCCCCATAGGTGGAGGCGCCATACCATTTGCCAAGCAAATTATAACCATGAACCCAGGTGCCAACCTACATCCCTTAGGCAGCACCACTTGCGAGTGGTTGTGTAGACAGAAGGGTAAGGGGTGGGTTACACCCACTTTTCTTGCCTTAGTAATAACCCTAACTGATGCATTAATGAAGTTTTTTGCAACTAATTTTCTTACTTTTTCAGATAGTATAATCATATCCTTATTTGTCTGTGGGGCCCTCCATAGATGCATATATGTATGTAGCTGTGGAAGGGCCCTGTGCTTCCATTTTTAGGACAACAGAGACCAAATTGTCAGCATAGCCATCTTATTACCCCACCTCATGTACCCCAGTACAGAACATTTTCAAATCCATGCCAAAATGTAATTCTGTGCAACTGCAACACTATTGTGTACCACAGGTGTGAAAACACATTTTGGGCAGGATTTTAAAAATGACAGTTGTGACATACACCAGGTCGGGTAATAAGATGGCTATGTTGAAAATCTGGGGTCAAAATATTTAACATTTCTGAAGTTACGAGTGGGCATAGTGAAATTGCAACAAATGGTCATAACGTTAAAATTTTTTCAGATTTTGACCCCAGATTTTGAACACACAGTAGTCTTCATATGAGCCCACCTCATAAACCCCATAGGTGAAAATGTTAAAATCTTGGCCAAAATGCCACAGGTGTGAAAACACACTTTGGGCAGGATGTGAAAAATGACAGCTGCACTATTCATGAGGTGGTGTGAAAAATGGCTATGTTGAAAATTTGGAGTCAAAATATAAACAATTACTAAAGTTATGCCCATGCATAGAAACATTTCAGTGAACACTCATAACTCTCAAACTTTCAACATGGCCTTTTTGGATCCCCACCTCATGAATACTGGTGGTGAAATTTCATTAGTTGGCCCCAAAAGGTGATTTCATGCAGTGACCATGAAATCACCTTCCAGGTCCGATTAACAAAATGGCAGTGTTCACGAGGTGGGGTCCCAGAAAGCCCATGGTGAGAATTTGGTCAAAAAATACCAAAATATTGCAAAGTTATGAATATAGGTTCAAAATGCTATTTAAATACAGTATACATCACTTACCATGATTCCTCAGTTCGCAATTCAGTTTTGAAGAGTGCAGACGTGTCCCAGCCCACAAAAGATGACAGCGTACGACCTTCGGAAGATAAGTATAGGGTAAGATTGAGGTGGGGTGGTGGGTGCTCAGTGGAAGGGTTGGGATGAGGGAGGGTGACAGTGGGGATGATGAGGGACCGTTTTCTTTTTTTAAGTCAATAAAAAAGAGATGTTGGGGACAGTTTTCTTCCTTACAGATAAAAACAAATAAGTATTTTGGGACACTAGGAATGGGCTCCCTAGTGTCCCACACTACTGGTGGGGAATTCTAGTGCTAACACAGGGATTGGGCCCTCCGATGTTGGCATATTACACAAGGGACTGTGGGGGTTGGGCGAGAGAGACATCTGATACCGGGGTGGAATTTTATAAAAAATAAATAAAACAAATGGGAATCAGAGGGTGGGGGTGTCACTAGACACCAGGGAAAGATATGAAAGTGGGGGTTGCCACTAGACAGATAGGAGAGAGTGATCGGCGGGTGGAAGGTGCCAGTGGATGTCAGGGAAACAGCAGCTCACAGGTGAAACTGCTGCTGACAATACAAGTTTCAGCCGCGACTGCAGAAGTTAAGATAATCCCACTGTTCTCATACAGAGAATGTGGCAAAAACGGTCCTCTGGCTAACCTTGGCACCCAGAATTTTAGGTGCCCAGAAAAGGTGTTTCTGGCCACAATTTAAAAAAACAAACATCAGAATGTTGCTAAATGGGTCCTGGTTAGCTAGGCTCTGATGTTTGTTTTTTAAAATCCACTCGATTTTATGTGTTTTCGTTATTTCTTTCTCTCGCTAACTAAAAAACAAAATGGCGGACACAGGACCACTTTGCAATTTCCAAAATACATTAGGCTCCCTGCAACACTATGTGACCCTGTCTGCAAAAGACACAACAGCTCCTGCAAAAACAAAAGTGTTTTTTGTGTGGAGCATCTAACTTTTCCCATAGGAAATAATGGGAAACTTTAAAATGTAATAACTTTGGAATGGATTAATATTTTTTCACCAAGCATTCAAAAGGCACATCTGTGAGGAAAAGACTTTGTACCCTGAAAATTTCTGACCACAACCTAAAACATTTTTCAAGATACAGGTGGATGAAGAAACATCAAAAAACATGTACATTTAGGGATTTTTGACATTCTGTATCTCAGAAACCTCATAACAGGTTCACACAAAATGTAACACTTCAACAGACTTACTGCTAGAGATTATGCATGCTAAATTTCATGCAAATCCGTTGAACAGTTCCAAAGTTATTAAAGTTCAAATATTTGGCTTAAACATAGAAGTGTGCACTCAACCCTAACTATTCTGGCACTATTGCACTAATATATATATATATATATATATATATATATATATACACACATATACATATATATATATACACATACAGTACATACATACATACACAACAGGTGTGGGTCTCTCTCAGCCAACATACAACCACTGAACTACTATCTCACGAGCAACTAGTGAGATAGTAGTACTTTCTTCATGCTGGGCACGTCATAGGTACTATCCTTTCAAGCTGGGTTCATCACAATTACCAGACTTGGCTCTACTGCACTGCAAGCGCTTCCTAGCTTGTGAATGCAGCCGCTTCGCACTGAACATTCTTTTTGTCTTACTATAAATTGAAACCTGTCAACACAAAGTTGGACTGTTGTCTCGTTACTGGCACAGTACAATAAACACCCCTCTCCACACACACACAGTATTTCTTTTGAAAAGGGGCGGTTTTATAGGGAGTGAGCTTGTCCTTCTGCAGCCGCTGTAGTGCAGAGCAGTTTTCATTTTCAGCAGGTCTCACTGACTCAGCATGCTTTTAAAAGACAAGCCATCGAACTTGTACTTCTACTGCCTGTGCTGATGGTGCTGCTTTTAAATAACTGTAATAGTAATGGCTGTAACATTAAAAGTAAAGGCTGGTGCAGGTGAGTGTCTCGGCTTTACTTCCAAAGCTGTTTCTTGGCATCACATGCAGATGCTTACTGGACGTCAGGCAGCTGTTCCTGAACTGGAGATCATGAATGGCATTCACAAACAGAGGCAGCAAAGGTTGTACTTTAGCATGTAAATATTTCCTTTAATGCATTTCATTTAGGTAGTGTTACAGACTGGGGAGGGAGGGAGGAGTGCTGCAGGTTGACCAGTACAGCACAGAGTTCTGGGTGTTTCCAGCTTGGCCACTACAGCAGAGTTTGGCATAGAGTTTGTCAGTCCTGGCTGGTGGAAGACAGACCCACACCAGTTGTACAAATCAAATATAAAACATGGTTGATCGTGAGATAATAGAAATATCTCCACTCACTGTCAGTGAACTCTTGATATCCCACTCATGGGATATCAGTTCAGTGACAACGAGTGGATATAGTTTTACTATCTACAGTCTTACCCATGTCATATCCCAAATATATAGACAGATAGATAGATAGATAGATAGATAGATAGATAGATGTCCAGTATATATATATATATATATATATATATATATATATATATATATATATACACACACACAAAATGGGGTGAGCTATATTTCTCACTGATAAAAACATGTATTAGTACCACAGTGAGATAAATGCAGACCCAGGCTCACACAGTGATGATAAATGCCATTTATACATACTGTGCCTACCTCATCAGCATTTATTCTCACTGTGGTGATGTCACAGACAAGTCCATTAACTCTCCCTCAGTGCTGCAACTTGTTTCAGCTCATTAAAACAAATAAAATTCACCTGCCATTCAAGTACCTAAAACCCCAACAACAGGTTTACTGCATTCAGTCTCACAGTCACTCACATGCTGAGAAGATCTCTGAAGTTCCTACTAGAAGAAAAAAAAAAGAAAGAGCACTGACTGCTAAATACAGCAAACCATGCAGACTCAAAGCAACAAACATACTTTGATACAGCTGAACTACACTGGAAGAATAAATAAATTCTCCTTACAGAAGAAAACAAAACCAATGAATATGGAAGAAGTTTTTCTATCTTGCACACAGTTTGAAAGCAACACAGAACCACTTTAGAAAGGCCTATTGTATAAATCACACACATAATGGCCAGATCGTGTGATATGTGCAATATCTTCACTCGTGAACAGTGACCTCTGGGTACTCTCACTCGTGCCTTCGGCACTTGTGAGTATCCAGAGGTCTCTGATCACTCATGAAGATATTTCACATATCACACTCCTGCCCATCATGTATCCCATATATATATATATATAGATATTCTTTGCAAAAAAATGGCATTAAAGGCGAACTGTCATCTTCAAGATTTCTTAGTGTTTGAACGCCCATAACAAGCTAATTTGAGTGAGCCACCTGTGCTTGCATGT
This sequence comes from Neoceratodus forsteri, assembly GCA_016271365.2. Classification (NCBI taxonomy): domain Eukaryota; kingdom Metazoa; phylum Chordata; order Ceratodontiformes; family Ceratodontidae; genus Neoceratodus; species Neoceratodus forsteri. The sequence goes on from JADMNL010000022.1 coordinate 300,633,815, forward strand.
GAGTCTTAGCAGTCCAGAATTATTCATATGTAAATCAGCCTGTTATTAAGTGCTGGGGGCAGTTATGTGTTTTAGGCTCTTGACAGGCAATGATGTCACTGAGGGACCTAGCCCTGCTATGGCTGTAGATAATCCAGTAGGTTAAATAGGAAATTGTCTGTTTTATTAAATGTGTTTTTAAGGTGTTATTACAACACTTTCTACATTTATAATAATTGTTGTGTATGTGCATTGAAACTAGTGAGTTATACCTTTACGTTTCAAACTGTTAGTAAAAATAATCCAATAGAATTCTGGCATTGTTATGGTAGAAAATCCCATTCCAGTCAAAGTATTTCAGTAAGAAACTGTTATACTTTTAACTTCAGCAAAAGAAGTAAAATACTCTTTTAATAATGCTTTTAAGGTTATGCATGTTTAAACAATGTTGTCCATCTATGCGTTTTTGCAATTAATAAACAAGTAATTGTGTACTATCTTTTTCTTTTCAAGTCAAATCTGGATAGACAGAGCATACTATTCTCAGACTCAACACATGCTCAGATTGTTTTTACTGTCTTTGTCCATTAAAGGTACACTGAGCCACAACTTGTTCCTGGGTATGTTTTGGGAGCACAGGGAGGTTAAAGCCATGTTTACATGGCTGTACCGCTCCACAATTTGAGGCTCACCAATCTTACTGTGATTAGTGCAGCACCACAGAGTTCTGTCCACACAGCCAGTTGTTCCTCTCCCATCCCAACGTCACAGAGGGGCTGCTGACGTGACTCAGGCAGAGGGCTGGTCCTTCGCATAGCACATCCGAGTTCAGCAAAAGAAAAGTTTTCTACACTGGAACAATAGCTGAACTCGGGGATGTGCATAATAATGTAAACTAAGTGTTACAAGTAGTAGAAATTAGGGTCAGAATCTGAGACTGTGGAATGGGCATGCAACAGTGTATATATGCATAATCATATGCATATGTATTAGCGCATGCCCAGTTCCATGCTTTGTTACTGACCCTAATTTCCACTACCTGCAACACTTGGTTTACATTATTATGCACATCCCCAAGTTCAGATGTTGTTCTAATGTAGAAAACTTAACTTTTGCTGAACTCAGGTGTGTTACCACTCCTTACAACATCGGACGGGCTAGAGGGGAGCTACTAGAGGATGCTGGGAGAGGAGACATACCGGATCAGAGTGAGCACTACGGACTGTCTACATGACAGGTGATCCAATCCAATTTAGCTTGCTCTGCTACACATCTCCTCTCCAGATCTGCATCAAAAAATGATGTGCATGGATCGATGCACTTTAAAGTTAGCAGTGTAAGCAGGGCTTAAGTGACTTGCTATGGTCACCCAATATACAAGAAGAGCATGTTGGAATCAAATCCCATTCTGCTGGATGAATGAAGCTTGTTCGCAACTCTTTGTTTTAATCTCTAGGCTGTACTGCCAGCTGAAAATAAAAAGTACAGATTTCAAGGCTGGCCACATGATGCCAGGCCAGTAGGTCCATAGCCACAATTGCATCTTGTAGATCTGAGTTCATACCCAAGATTGTAAGAGAAAAGGCTATAAGGGAGGGAATGGAAAAACACAGAAGTTGGTACTGTGGCAACCCCAGAGATCTGTACTGACATGAACTCAGCCAGGATTTAGAGATCCTGATATGGGGCCCCAATACCTTTTGGCACCACAGAGCCAGCCTTGAGATGTGTAGTTTTTGATGATCAGCTGGCAGTATAGCCTAGAGGTTAAAGCAATCATGAAGATGAATAATTGTTATTAACAGTTTGAAATGTAAAGGTGATAACTCGCTAGTTTTAATACACATATAAAACAATTATTATAAATGTAGAAAGTGTTGTAATAACACCTTAAAACACACATATTAAAACAGATGATTTCCTATTTAATCTTTTGGATTATCTGCAGGGCTAAGACCCTCAGTGACATCGTTGCTTGTCAGAAGCCTAAAATACATGACTGCCTCCAGCCCTTAATTACATGCTGATTTACATACGAATAACTCTGGACCGCAAAGACTCACAGATAAACATAATCACTCACTCAAATTAGCTTTTTATGGGCTTTCAGAATTAAGAAATCCTGTAGATGACATTTCCCCTTTAATGCAGCATTTAGGGTTCAGGCTAAAGTGAGGAAAGTAGGGAAATGTGGTTTTAGGGTTTCCAACTCTAAAACCCCACCTCTACCACTAAAACTAATCAGGGATGTGGCCTTCCATGGGGTTGTCAACCCTAAAACTCACCCCATTCTATATACTCCAGAAACATACACACCCAATGGGGTGAGCTTTAGCATTGGCAATCCCAAGAAAGACTGCACCCCTGATTTGTTTTAGGGGTGGGGGTTGGGTTTTAGGGTTGTGCACCCTGAAACCACATTTCCCTACTTTTTTTGCTTTAGTTGAACCCTAAATGTTACATTAACACAGTGGAAGACTAGGTTTGCTGGCAAAGGCACCTAGCTTCACCTGAGCTATTTTCTTCCAGGTTGCTTGTAAGGATAGAGCAAGGAACCTTATCAGAGCAAGGAAAAAGAATAAGGCTTCTTTTGGATAGGCAGATTTACTGTGTGTTATTTTCTTTTGTACTTTTTGCTGCTAACATTTTACTGCTTTATTTTTCTCTGATTCAAATTGTTGTTGCAGTGTATACTTTGTGCTACATTATTACAGGGTGTGCCTACAGGTTTGTACTTACAGATTACTGCTTTAATCTTCTGATTCAAATTTTTTTTTTTGCAAGGTATATTTTCTGTTACTGCTTTATTTTCTCTGTAGCAAAGTGTTTTTTTTTACAGGGTAGGTTTTCTGTGAAATTATTACAGGTGGTGCTTACATTTTTGTGACTTTTTATCATTTGTTGTTAGTTGATTGTTTCTGCTCTTACCTCCAGGTTTCTTTCATCTGTGGTTCTTCTTTTTCAGCAGGAAAAGGGGCCCAGCCACCCACCCCCATCTCCAACCACCCCATGCTATATTCCTTTTATAGGGTAGCACAGTTTTGACATTTTCTGTAGCAAAGCAGGAAGGAAGATCAGAGGGGTATCCACACAGTGACCTCATTTACGGGGGCACAAGTAATTTAACTTGTTATAACAAGTTATACAAAAACAAACAAAACACAAAATCAAACTTTTACTTTCATTTTCCTCCTTCTAATTACTCTGACCAGGTTATAAACCCAGCAACTCATCTGGAATGGATATTATTAACTGCAGGTACTGCGGGACATTTACAAAAAGGCAGTTATACAGGGTTTAGGACACTGTCCTCAACTGCAGAGGGTAGTTGGTCTGGGAGGTTGGCAGGAGGTTGGGAGTGGCAAATCGGGTGCCCCATCACTCAGTGCTCTCCAACATATCACCTCCACAAACCATATAAAAACTACAAACAGGTATCTGCCTCTATCTCTGAAATCAAGGCAGAGGACACTGCAGAGCAGGACGCTGCAGCACAGGAGCTAGCACAACAAAACTCACCCAAAACAGGGACCAAAACCAAAAAGGAAAAAGGAAATCCAAAACACTTCTGATCATAGGAAACTCCATGATTTGGGGAGTTGATATCTACCTCTAGCCGGGGGCAATGGTCAGATGTCTCCCAGGTACATCAACGTGGAGAGACACTGACCACATTGCTAAAATCGTGCAGGAAGCAGGAGAAAACATTGATGTACTGGTACACATAGGGACTAATGATCTCGCCAGCCGGTCAGTTGTGGAGACCAAGGAACACCTGACCAGGCTGGGAGACAAACTGTCATCTATTTCATCTGGCATCTCCTTCTCTGAGATCCTGCCAGTCTGGGAGAGGAGGGCAGATGGATGGAATGTCAGAGAAAGGGAGACAGGGGAGCTAAACATGTGGCTAAAGGGCTGGTGCCAGGAAAAAGGACACAAATTTGTAGGTAACTGGCAGCAATTTGGGGAGTGAAAGTTCTTTAAATTCGATGGACTGCATCTGACTAAGGAGGAGTCAGTGCATTGGGGCAGACATTTGATGTCTTTGCAGAATATTTAAACTAGCAAATGGGGAGAGGGGTGCAGCACCCGATACATCGAATGAGAAGAACACCTCTCCCCCTCAGCTAGTGATCAAACAGGAGTTCAGCATGTTTGTAGTTAATTTGCATCACCAGGTGAGAACAAAGGTCTGGCTCCCCATATGATGCACAGGGAAAATGCCGGACCTTGCTCAACAACTAACACACCGAACTCTGGTGAATGGAAAATCATGTACACAAATGCTCTCAGTCTGGGAAACAAGATACCAGACCTGCAGGCAACAATTACAGAGGCTAAACTGGACATAGTAGCCATTAGAGAGACATGGTTCACCAGTAGCCATACTTGAGAGACTTCAGTACCAGGCTATGTACTGTTCAGAAGAGACTAAGGTGCAAAAATGGGTGGAGGGGTGGAGTGGCCCTTTATGTCAATGAAGATATCAAAGCTACAGAAATTCAGAATACACATAAGGAGCCAGAAGAACTGTGGGTCACACTGGAAACAGAAAATGGGACAGCCATACAAACTGAGGTTGTCTACAGGCCTCCAGACCAGGGGGAGGACATAGACACATTACTGTTAGAAGATATACAAAACATGACAGCTAAAGGGGAAGTTCTGATAATGGGAGACTTCAACATGCTAGGTACAGATTGATCATCACCAGCAGAAACACCACCAGAACTAGACACATGGTGGATTCCCTGCACGTGGAGGACCTCAAACAACTGGTACAACAATCCACAAAAAACAGGGCTATCCTAGTTCTAGTACTGACTAACGGGGAAAGAATCATAGCTCTCCAGGTAGAAGGTAACCTGGGGGCCAGTGACCATCACATGGTATGGTTCAATTTGGCCACTAAAACTAAATCATCCCATTCCAAGGCAAAAATATGAGACTTCAGAGGAGCTGACTTTGATAAGATGGCCAACAGAGTTAAGCTAGCCCTGGCAAGCAGAAATACAGGTGAGGGGGCACAGGAAAAGTGGGCAAGCATTAAGGATGCAATACTTGAAGCAACATCCCATTGTGTTAGAGAGAAAAGCAAGAGCAAAAGAAGGAGAAATCACTTTGGTTCTCAAAAACAGTAGCAGAAAAGGTCAGAGCCAAAAGGCTGGCCTTCAGAAAATATAAGGAAACCCAGTGGGACGAAGATAGGGAGGTATATTAAACTTCCCTTAGGGAAGCAGGGAAAGCAGTAAGGCAGGCAAAGGCCCAAACTGAGGAAACACTAGCACAGACAGTAAAAGAAGGGGACAGAACTTTCTATAGATACATTAGTGAAAGGAGAAAGTCCAGAGAGGGTATTGCTAAGATCAAAGGGGATAAGGGGAAGTGTGTGGAGGAGGACCAAAGAAAAGCATCTGTCCTAAATAGATACTTCTGTTCAGTATTTATTGAGGAGAAGGTAGGGCAGGGCCCACAGCTCAGCACCATGAACACAGGGAGGATGGAGGTGTGCAATAGTCCCTTCATAAAAGAAAGGGTCCTACAAGAGCTCACTAAGCTCAGGGTGGACAAGGCAATGGGACCTGATGGCATACATTCCAGGGTACTAAAGGAGCTAAGGGTGGAACTAGCAGAGCCATTATCAGAACTGTTTAGTGAGTCTCTGAGCACAGGAGAGGTCCCAAAAGACTGGAGAAGGACTCATGTGATCCCGCTCCACAAGAGAGGTAGGAGGGAGGAGGCAGGGAATTACAGACCAGTCAGTCTTACCTCAGTAGTGGGCAAGATTATGGAGGCACTCCTCAAGGAAAGGATAGTGCAACACCCGGACTCTATAGGAGCACAGGATCCAAGACAGCATGGGTTTACAACAGGAAGGTCCTGTCAAACTAATCTCTTAGGTTTCTTTGACTGGGTAACCAGAGTGGTGGACCAAGGGGGTGCAGTTGATGTTGCCTACCTTGACTTCAGCAAAGTTTCCGATACTGTTCCACATAGAAGGTTGATTAATAAATTGGGTAGGCTTGGAGTGGGTCAGAAGTTGGTCAACTGGGTGACAAACTGGTTGGTGGACAGAAAACAGAGTGGTGGTAAATGGTATACAGTCAGAAGAGATGCAACTCACAAGTGGGGTACCTCTGGGATTAGTCCTGGGGCCAGTCCTCTTCAATATCTTCATCAGTGACATTGCAGATGGACTGGAGGGTAAGGTTTGTCTGTTTACAGATGACACCAAGATTTGCAACAGATTAGATGATCCAGATGGGGTGGACAAAATGAGAAGAGATCTGGATAAACTGTCAAAATGGTCGGAAGAGTGGCAACTGGGGTATAATGCAAAGAAGTGCAAGATCAAGCACATAGGGAAGAGAAACCCTGAAGTCACCTATAGGTTGGGAGGGAAGTTGCTGGCAATCACATGGGAAGAAAGAGACTTGGGTATCATCATCACAGATGACCTGAAATCATCCATGCAGAGCACTAAAGCAGTAGGTAAGGCTAGAAGGATGTTGGGGTGTATTAGTAGGGGTATCAAAAGTCGTAAGAGGGAGGTGATAATCCCTCTTTACAAGACACTGGTTAGGCCCCATCTGGAGTACTGTGTACAGTACTGGAGGCCGCACCTGCACAAGGACATTAACAAAATGGAGACAGTCCAGAGAAGGGCAACCAAAATGGTGCAGGGACTGCATCAGAAAACATATGAGGACAGATCAATGGAGCTCAATATATGTACCCTACAGCAAAGGAGGGAGAGAGAGGTGATATGATCAAAACGTTCAAACATCTTAAGGGCATTAACAAGGTGAAAGAGTGTAACATGTTTCAATATAAGAAAAATAGCAGGACAAGAGGACACAGCATGAGATTAGAGGGAGGCTGATTAAGGGGTAATGTGAGGAAGTTCTTTTTCACAGAAAGGGTGGTGGATGCATGGAACAGCCTACCTCAGGAAGTGGTAGATATGAATACAGTGCAGGGCTTCAAACAGGCATGGGATAGGCATGAGGGAGCAATACAGATAAGTATGAATAGATAGGCCATTAACAGAGTAAAGGCTTATGGCACATTCATAAGGTAGACAAAATGGGCAGACTGGATGGGTCTTACGGCCCTTATCTGCCATCAACTTCTATGTTTCTATGTTTGTTTGTTTTTTGCAAAGAATTATCTTACTTTTTGAGGTAGTATAACCATATTCTTATTTGTCTGTTGAAGCACAGGGCCCTCCTGGCCCTGCACTTTCATACATTCATACTTTTTTGAGATAGTGTAATCGTATCATTATTTGTCTGTGGTAGTTCAGGGCCCAGAGGGCCCTGTGCTGCCATGTCTCCACAGATGCGTATATGTATGGTTAAACGTGATTTTATATGTAGAGTTTTGACAAGTGCTAATATATATATAAATTCAGTGACTTTTTGTCGTAGTTACATAAAAAGCAATTAGAAAAAACATAGCTTATGGATACAGTGGTATGATTGCATTTTCCCCTCCCCATCCCTATGTTCCCCCATCCCCATGTTTCCTTTTTCCTTGTCTAGTGCCTGCATTGTTTATACATTGATAATAACTGGCTTTCCCTTTTTCCCAAAGGGAAACCCATGGTGTAATTTGGCGTCATAAAGGAGTGTTTATAATGGCAAACACGTGGCGGGTTTCCCTCACTCTGCACATGCACCTGCCGCAGTTCATCCATTGCTGACCATTTGCTGCTTGCCTTCTCACCTGAAACTCCACTGCCACTGGGACTCGGTGGTAAGTTATTTAAAAAAAAATGTTGGACATTTTGCACATTTACTGGGCTAAAGAAACATTGAAAAACATTTAAAAAATCTCGGACATTAGAAATGTGGGGACTGGGCTAAAATTAAACTGGAGCACGGCTGCACTAAAAGGTCTGGTATTTTATATAATTGCTGTGTCAAAAAAGGGAAACACAGCAATTATATAAAATAAAATATGGGGTGGTGTGTAAACTCGAATTTTACAAACGCCCTCAGTGTTGGATGCCTAGATAAACCCCTTGAGCTTCACTCTCAGGGTTAATGTGGTATCCAACACCTCAGGCTTGTGTACAATTCTTGTTACACACACCGCCCATATATTATTCTATATGTTATGTATATAGTATTACATCTGATATTTCATAGGGACATTGGAGGTTTGCATATATGCTGTGTATATAAGCTTTTTATATTACTGCTAGTTATGCCCTGTTTATTACAGTCTAATTTATTAGCTGTTTTCAGCATTTTGATTTTATATGTGATTGTTCTGATAAGGGTTTATACAGAACTATATATGTGACTGAAAATCGGCAGTTTCTTTGTCTAGAGAACTTACCTGGTAATCAAAAACTAAATAAACTAAATAAATAAAATGAATATTTCTATACATCAATATTTCGGTGATTTTCTTAGTAGATAAATTATTAGAAACAACAATAGCTTGTGTTATAATTATTGTTTCATTTTGTTTCTTGATCCTACCCTGCCCCCATTTCCTTCTTCCTGTTCAGTGCCTGCATCCGTGTATTATTATTAGAATATTGGACAAATATGCAGAAATGTATGCGATATTATGGATAATGAAAGGTTGTATACATATGCTGTGTGGGTGATTTTCTAGCCCTGTTGTTTTTACACCTTCCCCTTTTCCTTTCTTTCCTCCTTCCCTGTCCTTTCCTCCCCCTTGTCTTTTCTTTTTACTGTTAATACTGTGTTGATATTTACAGTTAGAGCCCCATTTTTGATACAGTTAATATATTTTGATATGCTCATCTATAAGGACACCTTTACATATGGTCTGCAGGCTATTTTACCTGCCTGCTTTATGCTGGGATTCCATTTTTAATGTTTTTTCCTGGCATATCTAATGATACAGTACGTCTTTATGATATTTCTGTTTATAAACATTTCTTTTTACATATGCTTTGCAGGTTAATTATCAGCTTGATTTCTAACGAAACTTACAAAGGGTCTTTTTCAGGATTCAAGTATTTTGTTTTGAGGGCATTAACAACCCATCAAATCAGCTGCAGGCATCGCACTGTAGCAGACTCAGGTATTGAGTGCTTGCTCCTTTTGCCTGCTTTTAATGCTCTTGGAAACTGGGCAGATTGATTTATTACAAGCTGCTCTTTTAATCTGATAGATAAGAGACAAGTTTAAGGAAAGCCTTAAATGAAAAATTAGTTGGAATAAATAATAATAATAATAATAAAATTTATTTAGTTAAGCGCCTTTCAAATTTTCAAGGCGCTGTACATAAAACATAAAAACACCAGCATAATCAATGCATACAATAAGGCAACACAGCAAATATTACAAGATTAAAATAACCAATTACAGTATGACAGGAAATGCCTTATCCCATAAAAAGGACTTTAGGGCCCTTTTAAAACTTTCCACCGTTGTACTCTCTCGGAGCTGACGGGGCAGAGAATTCCAGAGGGAAGGAGCCTCAAAGCCAAATGCACGAGCTCCAGAGGACTTCAAATTTACCTCGGAATCTCCAGCAACCCCTCGTCAGCCGAGCGGAGCTGTCTCAGAGGGGTGTAGGGAACCAGAAGCTCTTTCAAGTAGTCAGGACCAAGACCGTGTAGGACTTTGTAGGTCAAAAGACCCACTTTAAAGTTGATCTGCCACTGTATTGGCAGCCAGTGCAGAGTGCGCAGCACTGGGGTAATATGAGACCTTCTTGAAGCCCCAGTCAACAAATGTGCTGCTGCATTCTGCACTAGCTGCAAGCAGCGGATATCAACCCCAGCAAGCCCTAGGTAAAGGGAGTTACAGTAATCAAGACGAGATGTCACAAAGGCGTGGACCAAAACCGGCAAGTCACAAGGTGGAACCAGGTGCCTAATCCTGGCGATGTTTCTAAGATGAAAAAATGCAGTCCTGACAACTGCAGACACCTGATAACAAAAGATCAGACCAGTGTCAAGCTCTACACCCAGGTTACGCACCCGTTCAGAGGTAGGGGTCTGGTCTACCCCTAGAAATAATCCAGAGGGGGACCCCACCCCTAAACCCTCAACCCTGCGACAGGGGTCCACCACCATAACCTCAGTCTTTCCTGGATTCAACTTCAAACCACTGGTATTCATCCAGTCTTGGATATCAGTGAGGCAGTTATTCAGCACCGAGATAGCACTAGCCTGGTCAGGTGCAAAAGACAGGTAAAGCTGGGTATCATCAGCATAGCAGTGAAACCTCAGCTCAAACCATCTTACAATGTCTCTGAGGGGTAGCATATATACTGTGAATAACATGGGGGAAAGCACCAAACCCTGAGGTACCCCGCAAGGCAGAGAGAAGGCCCTGGATGAATGCAATCCCTAGACCACTCTCTGTGTTCTTCCCTCGAGGTAAGATGAAAACTATCTGAGGACCACACCCGATAGTCCACAAATGGACCTCAGATGTTTGAGCAAAACCCCATGATCCACAGTATCAAAAGCTGATGACAGATCAAGGAGAACCAGAATTGAGCGTTGTCTCTGATCTCTCACCATCAGGAGATCATTAAGCACCCAAACCAGAGCAGTCTCGGTGCTATGCCTCTTATGAAAACCAGACTGGAGAGGTTCGTATAAACTATGGATGGTCAAATGGTTATCCAATTGTGCCACCACAACTTTCTCAATAACCTTCCCCACAAAAGGGAGGTTAGAGATCGGGTGGTAGTTTGCTAGGTCATCAGGGTCTAAAGAAGCTTTCTTCAGAAGGGGAGTCACCACCCCTTCCTTCAGAGAGCTAGGGAAAACTCTCGCCTCTAAAGAGCACCGGATAATCCGAGCAAGGACCGGGCCAATAGACTCACTACAACCCATAATCAGGGAAGTAGGGCCCGGATCCAAACTACAGCATGTTGGGCGCATCTCACGGACAATCCTCATAGTGTCTGCGAAATCCGGTAGATTAAAGGAACTCCAGGAAACTCTGGGCTCTGCGACAAAACATTGATCAACTGCAACAACCTTAGAGAGAGGTCGGGGACACTGCCTCCGAATGTCTTCCACCTTATTTGCAAAAGAATCGAGCAATCTCACCGCAATCATTTGCATGAAAACTCAGCGGATCTGCCGACAGACTGGGTTGCACAGTCTGTTGACAGTTCTGAAGAGCTGAGCTGGTCGATTCCGAGCGACAGAAATTTCCCTGGGACAGGAATTCTGCCTTCTTATGGGAAATTGCTGTTTGGTAGCGCTTATAATGCTCTAGCAAAATAAGATGGTCGGCCTCAGAGGCAGTCTTCCTCCAACGATGCTTCAACCTACGCCCCAACCTCCTCAACCCTCTCAGCACCCCATCAAACCAAGGGGCAATGGGACGGCATGGGAGGGGGCGAACACAGGCTGGTGCAATCTGATCAAGAGCAGTCGAGATGGCCCCATTATAGGCCACCACCAGCTGCTCAGGATCGGTGCACACTTCATCAAACAATGAGAGGTCAATAACTGCCATCAGGTCTTCAGGGACAACGTCCTGCAATGGGCGGTACTTGACCAACTCCACAGGGGCCGACCTACCCAGGGGGGCCTCAAAATTGAACCCAACTGAGTAATGATCAGACCAACCGACTGGTTCCACACCAAGTCGGACGCCTCAATCCCCAGGAGGAAAACCAGATCAAGAGAGTGACCTCCTTTGTGAGTAGCTGTGGAAACAACCTGTGTGAAGCCCAGTGATGTCAATCACCTGGAGGAAATGTTGACTGAGGTTAAGATTCGTCACGACCACATGCATTAAAGTCACCCAGCACCATCAATCTGGGCAATTCCAAGGCCATGTCGGGGTCAAAATCTGCTATTTCCTGCAGGAAAAGCTTCTCATCCCCTGGTGGACGGTAAATGAGGGCAATCCTGCACCCCACACCAGCTACCACAGTACACTCAAATGATCTGGCCTCCTCAACTGGAACACCAGTTAGGCCCAATTCGGTCTTAAAACAGACCACCCCCCGATCCAATCTAGGGTGGTGTATAACCAAGATCCCGGCGAGAACAGCGGCCTCTAAAACGGGTTGGATCCCCATCCAACCAGGGTCTCGTAATGCAAGCCACTCGTCCTATGAAAGTCCGCAATAAGACCAGTCTTATTGCAGACAGATCTGGCATTGCACAACAGCGCCGGGTTGGACGAGGTTGATGAGTTGTCCCAACCACTTGCCCTCCAGAACAGGAGGTGCCCTTGGGTATGGAACCAGAACGGGACTACCCGCTCCACAGGCCATTTCTGCCCAGGGCGCCTTCGAGGCCTAACCACCCCTATGAGAGAGCACCACTTACTCCACTGTCCACAACCCCCCATGCCCCCCCCAATTCCCCCTCCCCCTTCGCACAATCCCTAGTGCCCAACACCGATGATAAACATGGACTGGCAAGGGGGACAAGAAAAAGGGGCGGAGGGCATGGAGAGTGGAGGCTGAATAACGAAAGACAGGTGGAGCCAGCCAGCACATCAGGCTGCTCAAAAGTTAAAACAATAAATAAAATAAGTAAAACAACACCACCATCCACCACTAAAACAAAAAATGAAAAATAAACCAATATTCTAATATAGCAACTATTAAATTATTTTGTATCCGCAAGCCCTCTCACGACCAGGGAACATTAAAATAATAAAGCAAAACTAATAACAGAATAATAAAAATAAATAAATAAATAGAGGGAATAATTTAAAGACCACCCTCCGGGACTCTCTCACCGAACCGGAGAAGGTGGAATATAAGATGGAAACAAGCACTCTCACTGCTTAAATTATCCCTCAAGAATAACTAAACAACACATATCCTATATATAAAATACAAAATAAAATAACATCAGTGAATAGAATTCAATATACAATGGACCATCATTCATCATCCACCTCAGCTGGACAGAAAATAAGAACCACCAGCGGGCCACAGGAACCAGCCAGTCCAAAAGGACACTGGGGAGGTTGCCAGCATCCACTAGCAAGGTTCATTGCTGACTTCAAGGTGTGTATTGCCTGTACTTTCTGCTTTATCTTCATGCCAGTTTTCTGCTGTTTTTGTTTGATAGTCTAGAGGGTTTAAGATGAGGTCTCTGTTGTACTGTGTTATGCCTTCCTCCCCACCTAGTTAGTTATCAAGTGCAGCTTTGCCCTCCTCCCGTTTTGTTGCCTCAGTTTCCTTCCTGTCTGGGTGAAGCCGTCATCCTCCCCCGTCCATTAAATTGGCTTCCTCCCTATTTGGGTGAAGCCTACATCCTCCTCTCTTTTTAGTATCAGCTTCCTTCCTATCTGTGTGAAGCAATATTAGCCCCATGTCTATTTCCGCTTCTCTATTTGGGTGAAGCCCACATTCCTCCTCATTTTAGTTTGGCTTCCTCCCTATCTGGGTGCAGCCTACATCCCTGTTTTAATTGGTTTCCTCCCTATTTGGGTGAAACTTGCATCCCTACCCATTTAAATAGCAAACTGCATGGCAAAATCTGGTTTGCTAAGCTGCTCCTAACCTTATCGCTCCTCCACTACCTATCTACCCCCTCCTACCACTTTTCCTAGCCTTTCACTTTCACCCACCCCTTCCTCCAACCTTGCCACCCTATCACATTTTCCCTGCCATCTTGGCTGCCATCTCCTCTCTTCTCCTTGACTTCATCTTGAAGCCCTTAAGTTCCTCCATCCCTCCTACCTCTGTCATCCTACTCCAATCTCTCCCCCCCACCCTTGTCCCCAATAATGAGTCATAGGCTCTTTCAAACTCATCTCTTTGCTGTTTAGAGTAGTGGATGATATTGAGCTCAATCCCAGCCCTGTCCTGGGATCTCTGTCTTATCTCTCCAATGGATTAAGAGTGGCTCATGTCAACATCCACAGCCTCCTCCCCAAGCTTGACCAGTTGCATCTGTTTATGGTTAACCTCAAACCTGATGTGCTGGAGATCTTGGAGTCTTAGCTCTCTTCCAGGATCCCTGATGCCTCATTTGCTAGCCCCTGTTTCACCATCATTAGGGAAGACTGAGTGAAGACTGGTACTGGAGTAACAATCTGCCACTCCTCTGGCATCCAGTTTGAGCCTGTGCTCACTGCCTCCTCCCCTTCTGCCTATGAGTTGCTTGTTGTCAAACTCTCCCTTCCCTTCTCTGTCCCCATATTTGCTGCCAGAGTTTACTGCTGCCCTGGCATGCCCCCTCCATCAGTCACTGAGCTCCTCACCACCATCTTCTCCCACTCTTCCTCTGGTGAGTTACCCATCCTCTGCAATTTGAACCTCAATTGGCTCCCCACCTCCTTAAATAAATTACGCTAAAATGTAAAGTCCTTCCAACTCTCCTAACTGATCAGTGACCCCACTTGGCACAATCATAAATCCCTCAACTGCTCCTACCTGGACTGGGTCCTCTCCTCCTATCCCCCACTGTCTAGTGGATGCTGGCAACCTCCCCAGTGTTCTTATTGACCACCATATTGTCTACTGTGTGTGCAAGATTCATCACCCCAAAGCTCCCCCTAAATTCACCCAGACCAGGTCCTTCAGGTTGCTGGATTTGTCCTCCCTCCTTGCTGACCTGGTTGCTACCACCTGGTCTTCCATCTCAGCAGCCAACAACATCAGTTCTGCTCTCCAGTTCTTCAATGCCAAACTCATGTCTGTCTGGGATCATCATGTCCCCCTTAGACAAACTAGAGGCTGAGGCTCCCACTTTCCATGGATCTAAGCTGAGTTGCTGGCCTGCCACCATGTGAGAGACCTTGCCTGGCAGACTCACATGTACATTGGCTGTCTTGCCGACCTTACTATTTAATGGACCCTTTGTAATCCCTGTACTAGAGCTACTAGGATTGCGAAGTTTGGATACTTCACATCCATACTCCAGAACAACCTTGATCACCCCTCTAATTTCTGGAAAGTTATCCACACCTTCTTCCACCCACTGACCTTGTCCCCTCCCCCTGTCCTCAAGGTGGGTGACTCTCCTATCTTAGACCACACTGGTATTGCCTCATCTTTGAATTCCTGTTTAACATCTTGTGCCCTCTCCCTACTCTCTTCCCCTCCCTTCCCCCTAACTCCACATAGGTGTGAGTCCTGTTGTTCTTGATCCCAAACTCCTGCATCTCTCCACTCATACAATTGCTCTACCTATTACTGTACCTATGTTTCCATCCTTTTTTCTCCTTGGGTTCTGTCTCAGATAGTTAGAAACAGGTTACAGTTATCCCACTTCCCAAATGGTGCACTCCCTCCACTCCTGGTAACTAACACCCTAGCTCCCACCTCCCCACACAGCCCAAGCTCCAGGAACCATGCCTGGTGTGGCCAGAGCTCAATGATAATGAAACTGAACCACCAAAACCAAAAAATGGGCCATAGACAGCCTTACCAATATTGTCATATGCTGACTCCAGACAATCTGTGTGGAAAGTTGAGTTTATTGTAGGTGAAGCAAAACACCAGAACACAGAGGTAATCAGCCAAAGTTTCACATGTCTACGTGCACTTAGTCATGGAACACTGCCACCCCATAGTGCAAGAGAGTCCCCCTACATAGTTAGACTGTGCAAAACAAGCCATAAAGTGCAGTGAAGTGCATAATAAATACATAAAAAAACACTTTAAAAACCAAATCCAGTGATAAAGATCACTAAATGCATTGTTACTAGATAAAGGGGAAAGTTGATGCTCAGAATTAAAACAAGCATAGTATCATATGGAGCATTATTTCAACTCCCACCACTTTTTTTCAGTTAAAAGCTCAGATGCTCATATCATATATCATAAACCACAAACAGATCAGAATACAATATTCGGGGGTGGTTTGTAAGGGACAGAAGTTAGTGGGACAAATACATTAAAAACAGCTAAAATATATAAACTATAGTCCACTAATATATGTAAAGCACAAAATAAGTGGAATCAAAGTTCATATGGTATATGCACAACGTTTCAAATTTAGGCCTCTGTAGTGATATCCTAAAAAGGAAAAACAGCAGAAAAGGCTAGGAATGACACAGCATTGTAGTAACCAAGAATTATTACACTGTTTGTAAAATATTTACTAAGTCAGAGAAGGCGTCGGTTCCACCATCTCATTTAAACATAGCAGTGTACAAGCCCTAAGATTATAAATCAACATGGTGGGAGGTGGGCCAGTGGGGCTTGTGGATTGCCCAGACAGTTATGTGCTAAAAAAGCCAGGCCTGTATTCTTCGCATCCGAGACCCAAATACACGATGCCTCACCAGAAATCATACAGATATTCAGAAAATTTTCAACAATTACTATACCACACTTTATACACAAGCCTTTGCTATGAATTCAGATGATAGCAAAATATTTTTGTCTGGTCTGGGCTCCCTCAGCTTACTCAGGAGCAGCAGGAGTATTTAAGAGCCCCTATAACACAAAGTGAAATCTTAGAACTTCTCAAAGACAGCAGTTCTGGTAAATGTCCAGGCCTGGATGGCTACCCAGTAAAATAAAAAAAAATACACCCACCTTATAATTCCTTTATTTCATGCTGTTTTCAGACATGACCTGGAGGGTGACTCACCCCCACCATTGTGGGACTATGCTGTAATAGCAGCCCTATTGAAACCAAGAAAATCTGTGGATGACCCCACCTCTTACCACCCGATCTCCCTGCTCAACATGGGCTATAGCTTCTTTACGAGTGTTTGGGCTCATAGCCTTGACACTTTACTCCTGCATTTAGTGGATGGAGATCAAGCAGGATTTGTCTGTATGTGGCAGACCCATGACAATGTACATCATACCCTATAATTAAAGGATTATGCCATTCAGAACCTTATATCTATGGTTGTGGTCAGGGCTTCAGATAAAGTGTGTACTGACCTATTTTACTCACCTCATTTTAGGAAATATTCTTCAGAAAGTTTTTAATGAGTACCAGTACTTATTTTATTATTATTTTTTTTTTTATTTTACTCTTTGGTAACGGGCAGGCCCACTAGGCACAAGTGCCTGTTTTCAGGGGTGACCTGGGAGCACTGGGTGGTTAAGTGACTTTCTCAGAGTCAAAAGTATGCAAGTGGAGGTTGTGAGAATCAAACTCAGGTCTGGTCTGCTGGCTGTATCAGGCTCGTTCACACCTCGTTCCTCTAACCTCTAGGCTATACTGCCAGCCAACATTTGTAAATACTCCACATGCCAAAGAATAGTGCTTCATAACATAACTGGTGATTCAAAAGGAACAGTTTTTTGCCAGATTTACAGCACTTGTATGCATCCCACTTTTGTTTTAATCACTATATTTTAAAAATGGTGAGTAAATTCCTACCTGCCAACATTATCTGGAGCATTGTTGGCACCTGAAATTCTTATCTAGAAAAAAACAACATTTTTGTAATACATGTACTGCTCAGTCCACTCTAGCAAGACATTTGTACACATCTGAATTTCGTTTTACTCACCTCACTTTCAAAATGAGGACTACAGGTACTCATCCCAAAAAATCTTATCTAGAGCCCTGGTTGTGGTTAATCTCAATGCAGGAAAGGCATTTGATAGGGTGTTCTGGGCTTTTCTATGGGACACCCTGAACACTATGAATTTCCCACAGGAAATTCTCAGCATCTTTCCGGCATTATATGGCTCCCCAAAGGCCTATTGTAAGGTAAATGGTGCTATCTCCCCTCCCTTCCCGTTAATTAGAGGAACCTGTCAGGGTTCCCCACTTTCCCCATTACTATTCGCTCTGTACATTGAGCCATTGGCAGTGGTAATCCAGCAAATGGATGGGGTGGAAGGCATGCCTCGGGGGGACTATTGAACAGCATTATTTACTGATGATATTATCCTTACTTTGGTATTTCTAGATAGGTCACTCCTTCCCACATGAAATGTCATTGAAGCATATGGAAAATTGTCAGGTTTCTGGATAAACACCCTTAAACAGAGCTACTAAGTCTTAATTTTGCCCCCTCAATGGCTTTGAAATCCAAATTTCCTATATGATGGAATAGGAGTGTGATTAAATACCGAGGGGTTTAACTAGTGAAGGACCTTTAACACCTTGAATTGTTAAATTACGAGCCCCTTGCTTAGCAGATAGTCAAAGATTTACAGCAATGGCAGTTGTTACCACTGTCTCTGTTGGAAAAAGTAGAAGCTATCAGACGCAACATATTACTGAGACTGCCATATCACTTTCATACCCTTCTGGTGGTACCTGATGGGTCATATTTTAGATATTGGAATACGATAATATTCAGGTTTCTCTGGGGCAGCTGTCGCCCTCACATCAAATATGATATTCTGCAGCTGCCGAGGGGGGGGGGGTCTCAATCTGCCTTATCTGTTTCTCTATGCCATGGGAGCCAGCTGCAGATAATATTCTACTGTCTTATTCCAACCTAATGCATATTGGAAAACCATAGAATTTATCCTTAAGGACCTTTTGAAGGTTGACTAATATATATTTGCCCATCCCTTAAAGGGAATACCGATATCCCTAGTTTAGCAGATATATGGCCATCTCCCTACACCACTGGAGGCACTGCTGTACTACAGTAAGTATATACCACTACAAACACTGGTATGACTCAGATCCCTGGCACATTACAAAACATTTCCACTTCATTTTATGGACTCCACACTCCATAACTGGGTGTTAAAGGGTCTGAAATAGGTCTACCAGTTTTACACAACACAAGGTATTTCCTTTTTTTTAGATCTCCAACGGGAATATGCACTTCCTAGACAAGCTCATTTTCACTATCTACAGACTCGATTCTACCTCTTGGGGTTGGAGCCCCACTTTAAGCAGCTTCTAGAACCCTTCCCCACACAATATACTGTACAGCCTATTTAAGGACCCTCAGCAAGGAAATATGTGGTCACATTTAATTAATAATTTATACAAAGCATTTATAGACTCCCTAATTCTGCAACACTAATTTCAGAGAGATGGAATAAGGAACTTCACTGTGACTAGTGCAGAACAGTGGGTAAAATATGTCTCTACCAACTACCGAGTAACTTCCTCAACACAATGGAAGGATTTCTCCTGGAAGTGTAGAATGCATTATTTTTTTACCCCAGCAGTACAAGCAACATATGTGGGTCCCCAAATGGGGAGGTGTTGGTAAGAATGTAGGGAGGAGTGTGCCACACATATGCATATCTTCTGGATTGCCCTGCCCTTGTAACATACTGGCAGGAAATACATGGGAAACTTAACACAATCTATATGGACCAGGATTTGCTTACTCCCTCTTTGGTTCTCTTTTCAATACCACCTAGGAAAATTAGAGGACCAGCACTGATGTTATTATTAATATTAATATTAGCCACCAAAAAAGAAATCACCAAATTGTGGCTGCAGAAAACCCAGCCACAGACTATCCAAATGGATAACACTTGTAAATACCAGGTATAGAAAGGAGACCTGACAGCCTCCATTCAAGATAAACAAGACAAAAATGAAGAATTCTGGAGGCAGTGGGTTGTATATCAGATGGGAGGAGACCCAGATTTTCTTCCCCAACTGGACTAAAGAGTACAGATTGGGCAGTTTTTACTTTGGCGGTGCCCTGGGGTGCTCTAGTGTACCACTCATATTAAGACGATAGCCTTTGCCTGCACTGTTCTAATAGGGTAGATGTTATTTCTTAGGAGCTAATAAATGTTACTTATGAAATGTTTCTGAAAATGTCAATTGTATTTGTCTCTTACCTTTGTAGTGTGTTCTGTTCCATCAATTTTGCATACCCTGCTGCTACAGGTTACTTTTGTGTACTTTTTCCTTTTTAGTTTTTGCAAAATGCACAACATGTATGAATAAAAATTGGAGTAAAAAATTAAAAAGATTATATATCTGCATGACTTCCCATCTGAGCAGGAGGTTATCCAGGTCACCTCTCCTCTGCCCTAGGTTTATCCTTTCAATACCCAGAAAAGTGAATTTGTGATCAGGACCCTTCTCCATAACATGTCTGGCTAGAACTGTCCACAATACGTCTGTTGATCTCACTTAAATGTTCCCACACTCTAACTTTTAACTTGCGTGCAGTCTTTCCCACATAATGCTCTTCAACTGCACTGTGCCAGATACATAAAACTTCTTGTTATACAGTTAATAAAGTGTCTGACTTCTGAATGTTAGGGACACTAAAGACCTTATGTATTTGTGGACAATATACACAGTTACCATACCAATAGGTGCCGTGTTTGTGGGATAACCCTGTATCCTCTTTCTATTTTCTTTAGGTGCTACTCACAACCATATTCCCTATATTCTGGATTCTTCTGTAGATGGGTCACTAGTGTGTTTGCCCAACACAGGATCAGACTGAATGATATGCCAGTTACATCTGATTATTTCTGTAGTCTTGTTTGATTGTATGGTATATGTCATGACAAAATTTAATCTGTCATGACTGTTTTTTCTCCCTTCACCAGTGTTCTGAAGAAGCTGCACCCTCTCCACCCAGTTTGCCCACTCCATAGCTGCACTCAAAATATGATCTGAGTATCGTCTGCTTTTACTGTGAATCTGTCTTACATTTCACAGGCCCCTTAGACTGCAGCTGTCCCTCTCTTAGCAGTGTCTCTTTATTCAATAAAACTGGCTCAGTGTATATATTAACCATGTGGCATGGATGGCAACTGTTGCTCAGTAACAGGGAGTTATGATATGTAATTTTTCAGATCAGATTATTTTGCAACAACTATTTTTATTCACATTGAAAACCAGGTCCAGATATTCAATATGTTTAATATTGTAAAGTATTTGAACATAAATCTCAAGTTACTACTGCTTGCTTCCAGAAAATCTTTGAACTCAATGAGTTCATCTGTTGTCCCATACCGTATAAAGAACAGGTCATCAATGTAATGCATGTAAAAAAGTACCTTTTCAAAGAAAAGGTTGGCAAATGGGTCTTGGATTACATTACGTTCCCATATGGCCACAAAAATATCACATATCACATGAACTTTGATTGAACTTATTTCATCCTCTACAGATATCAGTGGGCTATAGTTTATATATATATATATATATATATATATATATATATATATATATATATATATATATATATATATATGTTTTTGATGTATTTGTCCTAATAATTTCTCTTGCACTTCCCAAATTTCCTGCTCTGATCTGTTTGTAGTTTTTGATATATGATATGAGCAGCTGAACCTTCAACAGAAAAAGTGATGGGAATCGAAATAATGCTCCATATACTGCTGTGCTTGTTTTAATTCTGAGCAAACAACTTTACCATGCATTTAGTAACAATGCTGTTAGTGATTTTTATAGTTTTTGAAATGTGTTTTGTATGTACAGTAGTTATTATGCACTTCACTTTGTGGCTTGTTTTGCATGGTGTAACCATGTTGGGGTTAATGGCCCTTTAATCACTATGTGTACAAATTCAATCAACCATGGGGTAGCAGTGTTACATGACTAAGCGCACATAGATGAGGGAAATGTTGGGTGTTTACCCATGTGCCCTGCTGTTTTGCTTCATCTACAATAAAGAGAAATTTCTGCATAGATTATCTGGAGTCAGCATATGACTATTTATAAGGCTGTCTGTCACCCATTTTTTTTGGTGTAAGCTCCAGGAACACCTTGTTCTCTCCCAGCTCTCCCTCTTCCTTAACTCATCCTCCTTCTTGACTCCTTTCCAGTCTGACTTTAGGAAGTCTCACCCCCCCCTCCACCTACCTCCTCTGGCTCACTGTCTCCATCTTATCTGGCATGGATAATGGCCTGGTCACCTCCACCCTGTATGTCAACTTTACCAAATCCTTTTACGCTGTTGCCCACTCCCTCTCCTGGACACATTTATGGGAGTCTGTGCCTCATCAATTGGGTGGGTCCACTACTACCTTCAAGGCAGGTCTCAAGCTGTCTGGATTGGATATTCTTTTTCTCTCCCCACTCCCTATTTGCTTAGCCATGCCCTATGGGTCTATGCTTGGCCCAGTTCTGTTTTTCATTTTCCTGAATGACCTCCTTGCTGCTTGCTTTGCTGTGTCCATACATATGTAGGCAGATATAGTACTCTTTACCTTTGGCTTCTTTGTCTCTGACCTCATGGCCCAGCTTCAACTGAACTTTACCTACATCCAGCACTGGTTCCTGGCTAATCGGCTGTCCCTCAGTGTCAAGAAAATGGTCTCTATAATGTTTGGCGATAGGCTGAGGTTTACTAGGCTCACTCTTCTCCACCCCATTCCATGTCCTTGATGGTGCAGTTATTGAGAATGTCTCCTCCCTAAGTACCTTGAGGTCTGGCTGGACCTTCACCTTGGCTTCTCAGTGAAGGTGGATGCCGTCCAATAGAAACTCCACCCCAAACATGTTGAGCTTTACAGGAGTAAAGAGAGTATCTTGCTTCCTGCCCACAGAGAGATACTCTCAAAGATGATATTCCCCATCTTTGACTATGGTGACATATACAGTGCTGCCCAAACCTACTGTAGCCAACCTAGATCCCCCATTACTCCTCCTGCTGTCTTGCTCTAGATAGTCCCCCTTGCACCCACCAGTGCTTACTATACTTTTCCCTCTCCCTCCCCTCCTGTGATACCAGGTGTTTCACCCATTGTGTTTCCTTTATCTCTAAATTCTGGTTTGGCTCCTTCCCCACTTATCTTGCCTGTCTCCTCATCACTCCCCACTACCACATACTCCCTTCACAGCTGTGGCTCTCACTCTCTCTCGCACTCCCTTCAATGAAAATCCCTACTGGTTAATCTGCCTTCTCTTTCTGCTTCCCCAAACTTTGGGTCTCTCTCCCACCTTAGCATCTGCTCTACTTGTTCACTCCACTCACTCAAATCTCTCCTTCATGAGTTCGCTACTCACTCCTGAAGTTGCCCGTGATACTGGGCTCTGTGCTGTTACTCACCACCCTCCAACCTCTGTTTCCCCTTCACCCTGCACTTACACTAGTGCTGCTTCCCCTGCACCCTCCCTAATTAGAAACCATTACTCCCACACTGAACTCTGTGTTGCCTTCTGCACACTGCAAATTGTTCTCCAGCAGCACTTTATTGCATTGTAGTGTATTACTTACACAGAATCATTGCCTTTGGGCAAATGTTAATTTTTTATGCTTATTTACCCATTATTTGTATTTTTGTACTTATTGTTCCTCATGGGTTGCCATCTGGGGACAAGTGACCATCAAACAGTGTGTTCACATTAAACTCAGCTACAGAGTCAAGCCATACAAAAGTGAGGGTACTGGACTTTAGGAGGGCTGACTTTGGCAAGATGGGAGAGTGCCTCAGAAAAGCACTAGCAAACAGGCTAGAAGGAGGTGTGGAGCAACAATGGGGAATTATCAAAACTGCCATCACAGAGGCAACAAGCCTTGTGTGAAGCAAATAAAAATCAAACGAAGAAAAAGCCACTATGGTTCTCAAAAGAGGTGGCTGTGAAAGTCAGG
Source organism: Neoceratodus forsteri (assembly GCA_016271365.2). Taxonomy (NCBI): domain Eukaryota; kingdom Metazoa; phylum Chordata; order Ceratodontiformes; family Ceratodontidae; genus Neoceratodus; species Neoceratodus forsteri. The sequence continues at coordinate 300,657,202 of JADMNL010000022.1, forward strand.
AAGAAAAAGATAGCATTCCGGAAGTATAAGGAAACACAGAAGGAGCAGGACAGAGAGCTGTACCAGTTAAGGCAGAAGGAAGCAGGGAGGGAAGTCAGAATAGCAAAGGCCCAAACTGAGGAAAAGATAGCCAACTCGGTTAAGAAGGGGGATAAAACCTTTTATAGGTACATCAGCGAGCGTAGAAAGACAAAGGGAGGGATAGTGAGGCTGAATAGAATGAACAGTGGGTGGGCAGAGGGGGACAGTGAAAAAGCAGGAATACTGAATGAATATTTCTGCTCAGTATTCACAAAAGAGGAGGGGGAAGTGCCTAATCCAATTAACAGAAGCACTCTTGATAGGGGGGTCGATCCCAGTCCTTTCACAGAAGAAAGGGTTCTGCAAGAACTCCTAAAACTGAAGGTGGACAAAGCAATGGGTCCTGATGGAATTCACCCCAGAATTCTAAAAGAATTAAGGGAGGAACTAGTGAAACCACTGGCTACTCTTTTTAATAAATCATGGGAGGATGGTGTGGTACCCGAGGACTGGAGGAAGGCAGATGTGATTCCCCTTCACAAAAGTGGGACCAAGACAGAGGCAGGAAACTACAGACCTGTCAGTCTGACCTCTGTGGTAGGGAAAGTGATGGAGTCACTTCTGAAGGAAAGAATAGTTGAGTACCTAGAGGCCAGTGGAGCACAGGACCCAAGGCAGCATGGGTTCACAGTGGGAAGGTCATGTCAGACGAATCTAATAGATTTCTTTGACTGGGTGACCAAAGTAGTAGACCAAGGAGGGGCTGTGGACATGGCCTACCTAGACTTTAGCAAGGCATTTGACACAGTCCCACACAAAAGATTAATAGTCAAATTAACCAGCCTGGGAGTGGGACCCAGGGTGCTAGCCTGGGTAAAACATTGGCTGGACAACAGGACACAGAAGGTAATTGTAAATGGAGTCCACTCTGAAGAAAGGGGTTACTAGTGGGGTACCGCAGGGTTCAGTATTGGGTCCAGTCCTTTTTAATGTCTTCATCAGTGACATTGCAGAGGGACTGGAAGGAAAAGTATGCCTTTTTGCAGATGACACAAAGATCTGCAACAGGGTTGATACACAAGGAGGCGTGGAAAGGATGAAAAGGGACTTGGCGAGGTTGGAGGAATGGTCAGAAGTATGGCAGCTAGGATTCAATGCAAAGAAGTGCAAAATAATGCACCTGGGAAACAAGAACCCAGGGGAAGAATACACAATGGGTGGGGAGGTAGTAACAACAACAAAAAAGGAAAGGGACCTGGGGGTAATCATATCAGATGACCTTAAGGTTAGCAAGCAATGTGAGAAGGCAGTAGGGAGGGCTGGGGGTATGCTGGGATGTATAGGGAGAGGCATCATCAGCAGAAAACAGGAAGTTGTTATCCCTCTGTACAGACAGTTGGTGAGACCCCATCTGGAGTACTGTGTCCAGTTCTGGAGACCCCATCTCCGCAAGGACATAGACAGGATAGAGGCAGTCCAGAGGAGGGCAACTAAAATGGTGCAGGGTCTGCAAGAGAAACCGTATGAGGAGAGACTAAAGAGCTTAATATGTATACCCTTGAGGAAAGAAGGGAGAGGGGGGACATGATAGAAACTTTTAAGTACCTCAGTGGAATCAACAAAGTCCAAGAGGGTAGCATCTTTCAGAAAAAGAGAGACTTGCAAGAACAAGGGACACAATTTAAAAGATAGAAGGAGAGGCGGTTCAGGGGCAATGTGAGGAAGTATTATTTCACAGAAAGGGTAGTGGATGCATGGAACAGCCTTCCTGAGGAGGTTGTGGGGTCTAAAACTGTGGGAGAATTCAAGAATGCATGGGACAGACATAAGGCAATTCTTGTGGGGGGTAGGAAGAAATAGGCTGTTGGTTAACTAGGATCTGTGGCCTATCCTGTAGGTAGGGAAATGGGCAGACTAGATGGGCCTAGTGGTCCTTATCTGCCGTCAAAGTCTATGTTTCTATATTTCTATGTTTCTATTGTTCTACTCCAATTCTATCCTCCTTCTCATTCTCTCCCAGGATGCATTTGGAAATGAGCTATCACCAACTCAGTATGGCTTTCCTGGCAAAATGTTAGAAATAAATAAGTAAATAAATAACTCACGCAATCAATCAATTAATCAATCAATCAATCTTTCTCACCCTTGTTTGTAAGTGTTCCATGAAATATGCACACCACACCCCTGTGTGATTGTTAGCAATCAATCAATCAATCAATTAGTACTGTAGTCCGTCTGGAGTCTAGCTCAACTGATTTTCATAATACCCCCCCAAAAAAAGTTATGCATTAAAAAGCATAAAACAATAAAAATAAATCAAAATACATTAAATGAGAGCATACGGGTTCATATGACTGACATGTATTTGCAAAACAGTAAATATAAGGTTTTGCATTGCTCGTCACACACACACACACTGCGGTAATTTATTTTATTTCTTTTTAAAACACAAAAGGTTCAGTTAGCACTGAACAGTTTTTCTGTCCTATGCATCTAAGATAAGTTTTGGAACTCAGCTAGCCCATTATATCTATAAAACTGAAGCAAAGTTAGTTCAGACATACTCATTTAAGAGAAAGTAGAAATTACAGAAAGTAAATGGCTTCTTGGAATAATGCATTACAGTATTGTACTTAAAACCTAATGAGGAGGTATTATCTCCTGGATCTTCTTTTAATTACATTTATTTGTGCTGTTTAAATAAAGGGAACTGGCTAGTTATGATTAACTGTGCAGCTCAATGCACTTTACTTGCAATGCACTGTGAAAAAATAATCTAATTATTATTTTCTTTGGGGTTATATTTATAAACAATGTGCTTATAAACTGATATATGTTTTGTATTTTTTATGTGTGAGTTTTTTTTTGTAAACTGTTTCAATCTGCATCTTTAGCTCTGTAGTGCTGTCTACAGTGCTTTGGTTAAAGAGGTGATTAACAGCAAGCTTTTAATTTCTAAGCTTTTAGTCTCTGATAATTCTTATACTGATGTAGCAAGTGAGACGATCTACAATATTCGAAAAATGTAATTAGCATTTCCACAGTTACACAGCCCAGCTTCTATCACTTGCACTGGAAATAGTAGTTTAACACCAATATCAAATATCCTATTAAAATTGGTCAAAAAGCTGTACTGAATAACATATTACCAAGTGTTAATGTTTGCTGTGTAGATATTTTAGGAATGATGCTCACAAGAGACTTTCTACTGACGAGAACTTTGGTACAGACTGATCTGTTCTTTACATCAAACTCAGCTGTAAATTAATGTAAAAAAAAGATGAATTATACTATTGAGTAACATATGATGTTAGTGTCAATAAAATACATTTACATCACCAGTAATATTTTGTAGCAAAAATTGCATCCTGTGCATGTTTATTGTGACAGCACTTTATCATACTGTAAGTATGAAATAATATTTTATGTAAAAAAAACCACACAGAACAAGACTGTAACTGTGCATATGTAATGTACGAGCTATATCACTGCAGCATATTTTATATTACAGCTGTGATTTTTCAATGTGTTTCCATAGGCCTAATGACTACTCAATTATTAGTACAGTGACAATGGGGTTGTCTGCTGTTTAAGTGAAACTGGTCGGCAAGCAACTGCAAATGTATCACATGCCAGTGACAGTTATGGCAGATCTTCGCAAACTCTATTTATAGTATTATTAAAATATAACACATAGATAACCTTATTTTAAAGTCTGTATTTCCATCTTAGTAACAAGAGAGTGTAGCATTTATAAATCAGCAAAGGAAAAATCATCACTATATCTCAATAGAAGTGTAGTCTTGTAATACATTTTATTATCCTAGGTAAACTCTACCATTTTTGGTCTAAGTCACTCTAGGCAAGGCAAGTTTATTTGTATGGTGCCCATTCCCAAGGACTCTGGGTGCCAATTGCTCCGGGTGCCCCACAGTAAACAATAATACAGTAAAATCCCATTAAAATAATACATTACATTTTTTTCTACTTTGATTAATTCAGTAATGACATTAAACAGCAACACCAGCCACAAAACACAATGCACATAAAAGTGCTACTATGTATCTTCTGTGAATTATTTTATTGACCCAATCATGCAGCTTATCTGCATTTTATCCTCCCAGGTCTGAGTAGGTGGCTATCAACCCTGTCCCTGCATCTCCCAATTGACAACCTACCCCAACCCCCAAGGAGATACTGGACCCCAGGCAATCTTCCAGTGATTGCCCCCGTATGGAGTCTAGGAAGGGGAGGGCCATCCTTTCCCTGGCTGGGGACACAAATCCAGACACTGTGGCCAGTGCCCTTAAGTGGTGGTGTGGGTCAGAGGCTGGAAGACAGGGCTTCATTAAGCCTACTCAGCCTATTTTCTGCTTTTCTCCCTGCTGTGGCATAAATGGCAGTGCGTGCTGTGTGGAGGCACACATACACTGCATCAAACTGGCAGCTCCTCCCTATTCTTGTCCTCCAGTCTGTGCTACTGCCAGGCCACCACCTGGTAGCAGTCAGCTGCAGAGTGGTGAACCCTCCCCTCTGTGGGAGAGGAGAGCAGTCCAGCAGGCACTCAATCTTCTCCCCAGCTGATCACAGCAACCGAGTCCACTCCTGAACTCAGGTTGCTGGTATGGCAGGTTGAATAAATTACATGATAGGTTCTACGAGAAGCAAGTCTTGTTTACTGAATGTCCCAAGTTATTTAAACAGTAGATACATAAACTGACATAAACAACATCAATTAAAACAAGTACAAATAGATTGTTCCTGCAACAACAATTTTTTTTAGGTCATGTTTAAAAATATCAAGAGATGGTGACTTCCTTAGACGAGGAGGAAGGTTATTCTGTGAAAGTGGAGCAGCATAGGAGAAACATTTTTTCCCAAAGTGGGTTTGAAACTTTGGCAAAGAATGGCCATGTTGAGACATATCCCGAAGGCTGTATTTTTAGGTGGGGTCTATAAGCCTACTGGATAGATACGTTGGGGTCTGTTAATTCACAGTTTTGTAAATTAGGTATAACCAATAAAAAGTGCATCTGGATGAAGGGGACAACCAGTTTAATTGAGACAATAAGGTACAGTGGCATTCATTCCACTTACACTTTAGGATGAACCATAGAAGCTGATAGTAAATAGTGATCACCGGAAGAAGATTTGAAACATTGGCAAAATGGTAGATGGTATCACCATAGTCTAGTATGGGGAGGATGGCTTGAGCAATTATATGTTTATGATCCAAAATTGGCAGACAGTGCCTGGTACATTTTAAGTGACCTAGGCACTGATGGATTTTGAAGATAGTTTTATCAATATGAGATTTGAAAGTTAGGGATGAATCAAAAATAAGACCAAGATGTTTAAAATCACTTACAAACTCAAGGGGGATATTGGTTAAAGTAATAGAGACAAAGGGGGTTGCCAGCAACATGGCAGACTGGGACCCAAACAGCATGGTTTGAGTCTTTTTGCAATTTAGAAACAGAAGATTATTGGAGAACCAGTGCACAGTTTTATCTAGATCACCCTGAAGAACTGAAGAGAGAAAAAAGGGGTTTTGTGAATATAGAAGAGAACCATGTCATCAGCATAGAGTCAAACCAAAGAATGGCCAACAACTGAGAGCAGGGGATCAATAGAAAGATTAAAAAGAATGGAACCGAGTATAGACCCCTGAGGAACCACACTGAGAATAGAGAGCGGAGAAGAAAGACAACCATTCCAAAGCACAGACTGAGTTCTCACATGTAAGTAAGAAGAGAACCAAGTGGTTACATTGGTAGAGAAACCATAAGAGGATAGATGAGCCAGATGCAATAGATGATAGAGCACATCAAAAGCTTTGGATAAGTCAATAAAAACAGTACTACCAAGATATCCCTTATCCAAAGCCTGGTAGACAGAATCATGAAAATCGATCAACCTGTTTGGGTAGAACAATCAATCAATCAATCAATCAATCAAACTTTATTTAACCAGGCTATGCACCTTTGAGCAGGCTCATTTACAAGATGGTGCTGGAAGACATAGAGGACATTACCAATACAATGGCGGTTATACAGACGATACATAAACACAATAGTGCATCTAACAAGTAATAAGGTCATGGATTTTTATCCATTTATGTGCCACTTTGCAACACCTGACAACATGCACATGCCTAATACAAAGTACATATTCATTCCAGTATGGATACAAAGTTATTCATGACACAACTGTAGAAAACATAGCAACCCAAAAAGTACCAAGCAGTATCTTGCGTTGGGAGGTGAAGTGAGTGAAAAGAGAGAGGGGGTAGGGGGTAGTAGAAAAAGGGTGTGGGGGGGAGATGGGGGTGTATGGACTGGGCAGGAAAGAGGTAGAGGAGGGGTTGTAAGATAAATGCGGGGAATGGGATAACTGCTCCTGGGCAGGGAGTTGCAGACTGTAAGATTTGGGCCATTATTGATGGCATATGCAATTTTCTTTCAGCACAGAAGATAGCAGAGTATTATAAGTAGATATGCCCGGAATGGTGCAGAGCTTTAGTGATTTCTGGAGTGCATTCCAAAGGGATGGAAGGGCAAAAGTGATAACTGCAGTGCCATATCGTGTTCTGACTTTAGGGACTTTGAACATTACAAGTGAGTAGCACCTCAAGCTGTAGAAACCCAAACTTTGAGTAAAGAGATTGGTGATATAAGTGGGTAGTTAGGTAGTAATTGCTCTGTGGATCCAAAGGCATGTGTTTCTCTGCCTCCTGACCATCAGGGAGGTCCAGCATATCATTTCGTACAGCAAGCAATGGTGGGTGTTTAGAGGAGTAAAGTGATGAACCTTAAAGCCCGGTGGTAAAGTGAGTCAAGCTTAGATAGGGTCTACTTAGGGCTGTGGCTATAGAGAATGTCTGTGTAATCTAAGAGGGGGAGAAATATAGTTTGGACTTCACTTCGAAGGTGAGAAGATGTCTAATGTGGTAGAAGACGCCCAGGCGCTGCCTCAGTTTTTTAGCTAGCTCATCCAAGTGAACCATGAAGTTAAGCTTACTGTCTAACCAAAAACCCAAGTATTTAAACTGGTCCACTATTTCAAGTGGTTCGCCAAGTAGGGTATGTAACGTGAGGTTTTGAGTAAGAGTGGTTTGCAAATACGGTTGGGAGAAGAGAAGCATAGCTTCTGTTTTCTTAGCGTTCAGGAGCAATTTAAGATGAAGAAGGTTATGTTGCAGAATATCAAAATCATTCTGTAGCTCTTTAAATGCAGTCTCAGGGGAGGGACTAGCCATGTATAGCACGGTGTCATCTGCAAAGAAGTGCATTTTTGCCACATGAACCTTGGAGTCTAGATTATTGATATAGATTGCAAAAAGGTTGGGACCCAGGATAGAACCTTGTGACACTCCTTGTGGAAGAATCTTGAGTGGGGAAAATCTCCATGAGCTTTGATTTACTGCATTCTGTTAGTGAGGTAGCAGCTGAACCATTTTATAGCAATAGTATTGAGGCCAAGGTGACACAAGGCAGACAAAAGTAGGCTGCGTTCAACAGTATCAAAAGCCTTGCTTAAGTCTATAAACAGTGCATAGATGTACTCTTTTGCATCCAGTGAGTTTTACCAATCACTAGTTACTTTGGCTAGGGCAGATACCGCGCTATGCTTTGGTCTGAAACCTGACTGTATAGTGTTAAGCAAGTCTTTGGTGTCCAGGTAATCTCTCAGTTGGTTATTAACTATATTTTCCAATAATTTTGATAAAGTAGGGAGCAGGGAAATTGGCTGATAATTATTCAGGTCACATGTATCCCCAGACTTAAAAAGAGGGATCATATGAGTGAGTTTCCAGATTGCTGGTAATTCACCTAGTGCTAGGGATAAATTAAAGAGATGTGTAATGGGGGCAGTCAAGTAACAGTAACCAATTTTCAAGAATAGGGGTTCTAGAAGATCAGCACCGGCACTTTTCTTAATGTCCAGTGACAGTAGTAAATCCTCAACCTGTTTAAAGGTGACTGGGCTGAAGCTAAAAGAGGGTGATTTCTGACTTTTCACTCTGTGAAGGTATGGGGTAACCTTAGTAATGGGTTGAGTTGGAAGCCTGCTGGCTAGGGAGATATCAAATGTAAGGCCTGCCATGACAAAGTGGTTGTTAAGTAGCTCCAGGATGTCAGCCTTGTCTGTGTATGAATTATCTCCAACAACAATCTTAGAAGGCAGTGGATGGGATGGAGTGTGGCCCTCAATCTCTCTAAGTATATTCCAGAATTTGGCAGAATTATTTTTGGATTCTTCTAAGGATGTTTGAAAGTAGTGTGCTTTTGCAATTTAGAAACAGAAGTAGTGTGCTTTTTCTTCTCGGATCAATTTTGTGCAGGAATGATTCGATCTGAAACACAACTGAAAATTAGAAAGAACTTGGTGGCCAGGTAGTCAGAAATCTGACAAAGGAATTATTTTTTCAAGAATTTTGAAATAACAGGGAGCAGAGAAATTGGATGATAACTCTCTGCCAAAGTTTTGTCCCCACCTTTATGCAAGGAGATAACTGCAGAATGTTTCCATGCTAAGGGGGAAAGTCTGGGTAGTGAGGCATAAGTTAAATATATGAGTTGACAGAGGAGCTAAAATGGCAACTGCTAATGCTACTGCTGTGCCACTGGGACAGCTTTAGGGTAGCTTGTTAATAGCACAGAGACAAAGAACTCTAGAGCTGAGTTCCCTTTAACTATCAATGACTCTGGCAATGCTTCATACTGTAGCACACTTTGTGGTGCCAACTCCCCCCACCAAGTGTCCCTTTTGTGAAGTACATCAATGGTGCCTAGTGGTGTCCCTGTCTCTCCCCATTCCTGTGTAAAGCTCATGGTTCTCTTCTATGCTCACAAAACCCCCTCTTTTCTTTCTTCAGTTCTTCAGGGTGACCTCACATCTTGTTAATTCTATAAGAGAAAATTCATACATCACAGGTATCTCAATAACACTTTATATATAATATAAGCCTATACGCGGATGACGCTTTACTTTCTCTCACAAATCCAACTGGATCCATAAGAGAATTTATTACACTATCACAATTGTTTGGCAAGGCCTCCATTTACAAAAATTAACTGGAACAAAACAGCAATATTACAGTTAGATCAAATGTATTCTTTTCAATTACCAGACAACTGTCCATGTAAGCAATCAACAGTTATAAATTATTTAGAGGTAACTCTGTCATAATCTGGACCAATAATACCAGTTTAACTATCCCTCAAATTTAGAAAATATTAAAATGGATTTAAAGAAATGGCTAACTCTCCCTCTTACTTTGATAGGAAGGATAAATGTGATTAAAATGAACATTTAACCAAGATTAATATTTCTCTTTCAATGATTACTGACCCCTCTGCCTATATCATATTTCAATAATCTTAAAAAGATAACTGCAAACTTTATTTGGAAAAACAGAAGACCACGCATAGCTTATAATAAACTCATCTTACCAAAATTAAGTGGAGGGTTAGCTTTCCCTGAATTTCAAAGGTACTGTTTGGCATCACAAACTGGTATAATTTGGACATGGTTTCACAAAACTAATATGACTCAAACCTCTCAGGTTATGGAACAAAATCTTCACCCATATCCTAGTCTTAAACATTTATTGTTTTCCAACTATTACCAGCAAAAAAGTGTAAGAATGAGTAATGATGCAACTCAAACTACAATAGAATGCTGGCATAAGGCACATCAAATTGTTACATGTAAGATTTCTATAAGCCCATATACCCCTATTTGTAATAATTATTTATCCCCCCCCACTGATGGATAATTCATTCAGACATTGGCAAGACAAGGGTATTTGTGAAATAGGCCACTTATCTGAAAACAATACCCTCAACTCATTTGAACAACTTAAGCTTCAATATAATCTACTTCAATCACATTTTTTTCCTTATCTTCAGTTGAGGAACTTCATTATTAAAATGAATGGCTCATTAATGTTACCTTCTTGTTCACCAATATTAGGTATATTAATAATTAAAAAAGAAAATACAAAGATTATTTCAGCAGTCAGTGAAGGTATTTCTAGTTTTGCATCTATGAATATGACAAAACCCAGAACAAATGGGCAGAAGACACTGGAAATTAACATAACCAAGGAATTGTGGTGTAAAATACTTAATACCCCAATAGCAAAGGTCAAAACAACCAATCTTCAGCAAATACAGTATAATACACTACATAGAATTTACTGTACACCGTCAAAATTACAGTAAATGGATAACACAACTACACCAACTTGCCCAAAATGCACACATAGTACTGGTACACTGATTCATTTAATACATGAATGTCCGTATCTCACTAAGTTTTGGTCAAAAATTATTTCAGCACTATCAATAGTGTTTGGAACCTCAATACCATTTACACCACTTTTCACATTATTAGCCACACTGGAAATTTATTATCAGTTATATATCAAATTAAGCTGATAACAATGGCTTCAACCATAGCCAAAAATGTGTACTAATTAAATGAAAATATGCAACCTCTCTGGTTTATAAAACATGGGTTAACTCTGTGGTTGATATTATGAAATTAGAAAGAATACATTATTTCAAGAATGATGAGAAGGAAACCTTTGAAAAAATATGGGCCCCATTCCATGTTCTTATACAAGCAGGATTAGAGTTATAGAAATAGCTAATATTGGACTTATTACCCTAGCAGATGCCAGCTAAATTAGTATGATTACTGAGTATTAGGGTATTAGGGTACTATTAAAATAAGATAATTGGCTGTAAGGAACAGGAGCATAGTTAGGTCAGTATAGGGTAGATAGAAATAGTTCTTGAACCCAGTGGTAGGTAGGGGTGATAATGATGAAGATGGCTATCTTTACTGACCTGAGCAATCAGTTGATGACTCAGCCTGGATTTTCATCTGAACCAAACCAAACCAAACCAAACCAAAAAAAGGAAGTGCTGATACAGGTTCAGTTCTGGATAAATCTCTGCCAGCTGCCTATGGGCATTGTTGGCAGCAGTGTGGGCAGACCTTCGCAGATCACGCCCATATTTTCTGGTGATACCCTGGTATAACCTTTTTTTGCAGGATATACTGTAGCTAAACAATCTGAGGACCTCTTTCTGTCCCAGGAGCTGGTATACCCCATGATGGTGCTTCAGTCAATATCCCCCGGCTACTGTTTGAGACCACGTGCCATTGAGGTATTTATATTTAGGCAGCTAAGAAAACCATTACTTGGTTCTGGATGCAGACTAGATCTCCCACAGTGGAGGATTGGCATTTAGTTGTCCTGGAAATCTACAACATGGAATGGCTGACAGTTTCTTTTCATGATAGATTACCACAATTTTGTGTTCGGTGGCAAGGATGGCTCCTGTACACAACACTAACATACTAGACACCAGCAGAGTAGGCCTATTGGTCTATCAAGTCTGCTCATGCTTCAGCACCCTGATTGGGTACCGTAGCCCACTATCTGTCTCCTTCCACTGTTACTCCATCTCCCAGTCCTGCCCCTCCTTCCTCATATGTGATATCCCCCAGGCCCCAGATCATTCTGGTTGCTCTCCTCTGAACCCTCTCTAGGAGTTGGATGTCCCTCCTTAGGTGCGGCCTCTAGAACTGCACCCAGTATTCAAGATGTTAGTTGATTCCTCATTTGAGCCATAGTCTACTAAGATTGACTCTGCACCTTGTTTGATACTCTTGGTTCTGGGTTAGATGGATGTTAATAAATGAGGGTGCTGTCAGGCGTCTTGGTCATTATACTGTATTTTTCAATCCGAAGTTCATGTTAAAGCAGTATTTGACAAGCAGTGTTATAAGATTAGCTCCCTCCCTCCCCCGGAATTTGTAAGTATATCATTGTCAATAACAAGTGCTGTTATTTCATGTTTTCTGTTTGACTTCATATCTATCGTCACTCCTCTCCCCGTCCCCTCCTCCTTCTACTCCCTACACTCTAGGGACTCTTGCACCTTCTCCCTTTCACTTTCACTCCTCAGCTGTGAAATATGCATTCTCCTGTTGCCTCCCTTTCCTCTGGAACCAGATACCTTCCTCCATCCATCTCCCCACCTCCTTTCCATCCATTAGGCACCAGCTAAAACTTTTGCCCTCTCCTCGTCCTGCCATCCTTCTAGCTGAACCCTTCCCAATCCTTCCCCTGCAATTCTGCCCTCCCCTTACGTTTTTCTCCCTCCTAACCACATGGTATTGGCTATTTCATATGTAGTTTAATCTGCCTGTTTCAGTACTCCCCTCAAGACTAGGTCAGTCTCTGCTGATTCAAGCACTAAGCACTTTTTGACCATGGCCAGTTGCACAGCTGATGTGTATGCTAATTTATTTTTTCTCTGTTATAGGCAGTGATCTTGCTTTCATGTTTGTTCTGCACTCTACTATTGCGCTATATTTACTGGTTAGTACTTATAATCTACTGCCACTGAGTGCCCAACAGTTCCGTAATTCACATATGTGAATTACGGAGCTCCATAAACCACGGGCACACAGAAACCTAAACAGCACACTAAAAAGCTGCTGGCAAGCTGTCCTCGCACCGTACGTTCAGTAGCTCTAGCTTTTCACACAGTTAGCGCAAGGCACAAGCTTCTTGATGGCTTCACAGTACCTCAGCAAGCAGTTGTTAAAACTTAATCACATCAGAAAACGGTATATTTGTTTAACTAAATATGGCAACAGCATCACGATTTAACCCCCCCCCAAATGACAGTGGCAGGCAACAATTCATAGAAAAGCAAGAAAACAAAAATACAATAAAAAACAAAAACAAAAGTGATGTACAGCTTTTCATCAAGTTCCTAGACGACATGGGTGAGTCCCCAGAATTCCTAACTCTGCCCATGCAACAACTGGACAGCCATCTCTTTAAAATACTTAGAACCAGTAAATATAAAAAATAGAACATGAAAAAGTGAGATTTAATGGGGATTTTATACACACCCTCCATGTGTGATGTCCATATAGACCCCTTGGGTTTTTGCCCTTGGGGTTTATGGGGTATCACACACCTTGGGTGTGTATAAAATCCCCATAAACCACACTTCCTCATGCATTATTCTATATTTATTGTCATTGGCATTGTAACTGCATCATCTGACTTGCTGTAATCTTTGTAATTGTGTTCTCCCCCTTTCCTCTCCCCCAGGTCAAACCTGGAAGCAAGCCTCGGCTCAGGGTGCCTTTCCTGTAACCAATTTTTAAATAAAAAAAAATGAGGCTCAATGAAACTTTTATTAAAAAACATATATATATTAAAAAAAAGAACTTAATGGACTGAGGATGGGCACCTGAGGGTGATATCTATCATATTTCTTGCAGACGTATGTGACACACAGCAAGAGTCAGAAGAAAGGCACCCCCGTTAACATAGTTAACAATCTTTGAAATGACCAGAGGTACAACTGAAAAACCAAAGTACTGGAAGTTTTCAGATGTTCACATTCAGGAACAAAGAGCAAAACTGTTCTGAAATGCCTGCCTGAGGAAGGACATAAAGCAAGCTGGAGTTGATGCAGAGAAAGGCAACAAAGATGATTCAGGAGCAGCAGGATAACATATATGAGCAGAGTCTGGAGGGCCTAAACATCCTTCCATCTTCCACCTTGTTCTTTCCTGCACTCGCCTTCTTCTCTCACCCTTTTCACCCCGTCTCCCACCCCCGCCTTTTCCTTTCTCTCTATATTGCACCTCACGATGGCACTTACTGTTTTTCTGCAATTTTCTGACAGCTCCTATACAGACCTGTTGACACCTGTTTTGTTTAGTTTTACTTTTTCTTAGCTGTACTGTCTATATTGTTTAACACTGTCTAATCTCTGTATAACAATCCAGTTGCCAATATTGTTTGTATCGCAGTTAATCCCATTGTCTACCTCTCCCTTGTGCTACTTCACATTGTACTGCTCATGCATTTTCACTTGTATGCTCCCGGGTCATGCCTGAAAATAGGCATCTCTATATCTGGTGCACCCACCCGGTTGCCAAAAGCAAATAAATAAATAAATAATGTACTTGCTGGAGACCAGGAGGGAGAGCAAGGACATGGTAGAGACCTTTACAAGAACCCACACACAAGTGTTGGGGCTGGTACCAGTTTGCAGTCTGTGTGGAAAAACATGTTTTTACTTATTGTTTACTGCAGTACAGTAGCTTGTATCAGGTGGATTCTGATGACTTGTAAGCTGACATTTGCTTTAACCAGTAATCTCAGAATCCATTGCAGCTGATGTCAGAGCTGGGCTGCATCAGTGGGAGATTCAATAATAACCTACAGTGCATATTAGAGATGTTATAAACTCTGATGTTTTGTTTACCGGTCCCACTGTCCTCCTGGGGCTAAGTACGGTCACAGAGGCCTGTACGTAGCCCTGGGAGAACAGCAGGATCAGAAGTCTGATCAAAGCTTAGAGAAACTCTGACGTACACTGCAAGCTATTGAATCTCCCACTGTCCAGCTCTGACATCTTCTGAGTATTCTAGGATTTCTGGATACAACAAATGTCAGCTTGGGAGTTAAAAGAATCACCCTGACACAATCTGCAATACTGCAGGAAATAGTAAGCAATTATTTGCACATAAAGTGCAAATTGGGACTGCACCCACAGTTGGGTGCAGGGCTCTAAGTGCTGACTGTCCCCTTTAAATACATGAAGTATATTAAAAAGGTGAACTCTCGCAAGCTTTCAGGCCCAGTGAGAATAAAAATATGAGGGAAAACAGCTGCATCATTGTAGGGAGTTCAAGTTCAGGTTTATTGCAGGAAAACTCCATTGAGCAAGCTCATTCACAAGGAGGTCCTGGAACATTAACACTGACATACGAAACACTACATACAAGGTATTATTACAATACAGGAAATAAATGCGAACAAGGTTCATCTCTGTCACCTCATTTATGGGTACAACTTATAATGCAGAATTCAGACAATAACCTGAATTGGTTATAGCTAATACAGTTAGGTGCAACCAGAGATAGGGTAAGAGACCGCGGAGGGTGATAAAAGCATCAAAGGCCAGATATGGATATGGAGTACAGAAAAATTTTCAAGGACAGATATAGTTAAGGGTTAAAGAAAAGTAGGGGGGAGTTAGGAGTAAGGGAGAAGAAGAGGGAAATGATGTAATTAGAATATCAGAAGGAAAATGACAGAGTAAGCAAGAACTGGGTATCTACACTACGACAAATTAATTTTATCAATTAAGAAACCGGTTGGGCCAAGCATGGGCAGACTGTACCCAATTGAATATCATAAGGGAAAAAGTGTGGGGGGGGGATTAGTGGCAGCTACAAATATCTTTTATTTTGGATGAGGCTAAAGCTTTGTAGAGATTAATTGAGACTGTGCTGGTAAGTATCAGTACGGATTGGAGTTGATTCCATGATGTGGAAAGGAAGAAAGAAACTGCTCACTGATCAAAGATAGTACGAGTTCATGGTACATCAAGTAGGCTAAAGTTTGATTTCCTAAGCGAATATGAACTGCTAGATAAGCAAATAAGAGATGTCAGGTAATCCGGCAATTTAAGAAGAAGTAACTTGAGAGTCCAGATGCCAGCATGGAACAAGCATCTTGTGACAAGTGAGAACCAGCCAACAGCTCCACACAGAATGCAGTGGTGGGTTCTATAAGGGGAACTGGTGATGAACCTTAGGGCACAATGATAGAGACCGTCCAGCATACTTAGACTAGAAGTTGCAGAAGAGGCGTATATAAGATCTCCATAAGCTAGTAGAGGAAGAAATGTGGCCAACACAAGCCTGGTATGGACTGTAAGAGGGAAGAGGGACCTATTTCTAAAAAAGAACCCTAACCGTGATTTTAGCCTCCTAGTTAAGTCTTCGATGTGGTTGTCAAAGGAAAGCTTATTGTCTATCCAGAAACCGAGGTTCTTGAATTTAGTAACAACTTCGAGGGATTCACCCTGGTAGGTAACAATAAAATTCATCGGAGTCAAAGGGGCAGTATAAATGGAAGAACTACGTGAAAGGATCATTGCCTGTTTTTTTTGGCATTTAATAGGAGCTTAGCATTAATAAGATTAGTTTTGAGCTGCTCAAAGTCGGCTTGCATAACTTTCCTAACTTCAGCTAGGGAGGTGCCAGAGGTATACAGGACAGTGTCATCTGTGAAAAAATGAAGATTGGAGTTCGTTATATGAGAATCAAGGTCATTGATGTAGATAGAGAATAGGATCGGTCCTAAAATGGAGCCTTGAGGAACTCCCCTAATTATCGGAAGGGAGACTGAGAGGAGACCATCCGCTTTGACTTTCTGGGTCCTATCAGTGAGGTAGCTAGTAAACCACTGTACGGTAATGGGAGTGGCACCTAGGTTAGTAAGGTGGTTAAGTAGGAGGGGATGATCAACAGTGTCGAATGCTTTACTAAGATCCAAAAAGACTGCACCGGTAATCTTCTTAGAGTCCACAGCAGAGATCCAATCATTGGTGACCTTGGCCAAAGCTGTAACAGTGCTGTGTTTAGACCTGAAGCCAGACTGTGCAGAGTTTAGGAGAGAGTGGGATTCAATATGTTGTTTTAACTGGTTATAGATTAGCTTTTCAAAGACTTTTGAAAGGATGGGCAGGATAGAGATGGGTCTATAGTTATTTAGGTCGTAGGGGTCTCCTGATTTGAAAAGAGGAAGAATGTAAGCAGATTTCCAGCAGGATGGAATGGAGGCAGAAGTAATGGATAGATTGAAAATATGAAGGATTGGGGCGGTGAGATGGGCAGAACCTAGTCTCAGGAAAAGTGGTTCAAGTCCATCATTTCTGGCGCTCTTCCTGTGATCTAGGTTGAGGAGTGAATCTTCGACTTCTTTGTAGGTAATAGTGCGCAGTTGAAATGGGTGGTCTGGAGTGCATGTGACAGGGGTAGCGCTGACACTTTTGTTTGCATGGTTTGCTTAGGGCGAGGAGTCAAATGCAGGTCCAGCGGTAACAAAGTGTGAATTAAGTTCTTTGAGAAGTTGGGAATTGTTTTCCACCACCCTCCCATTAGTAATTATCTTATCCAGAATAGATGGAGCTGAGGGCCGACCTTCAATCAGTTTTAATGTCCTCCAAATTTTATAGGAATTCCCATTGGCACGCTCCAAGGTGGACACATAAAAGTGTGTTTTTGCAGCATGGATGCTTGTAACACATGCATTCCTAGCCATTCGAAAGGCTTGCCAATCTGCTGGGCTCTTAGTGTACCTAGCCTTTGCCCAAAGTTTATCTCTACTGGAGAGCGCTGCTTTGAGGTCTGCGGTGAACCAGAGGTTGGAGATGTTACGCTCCCTGACTTTGATAGTTGGAGCGTGTTTGTCAACTAGGGTAATAAGGTTGTCATTGAAGATGTAAACGGCTTCTTTGGCAATTTTAGCAAGGAATAAATCTTGCCATCTGACCTTGCTCAGGTCAAACAGGAAACTAGCCACATTAAGCTTATGGAAAGGCCGCTTAGTTCTGAGTTTAGATTTTTGGTGGATTTTAATACTGGTTCTTGTACATACCACCACACCACGGTCACTCATATCGTTAAGGAACACTGCTGAGTGGGAGATTTTATGGCAGTGGGTGGAAAGGATAATGTCTAGGATAGAGCTGTTAGTAGGGTTGGAGATATTGCTCCTAGTAGGTTCAGTAATTAACTGTACTAGGCCAAGCTCATCAAAAGGGATTTGAAGCAGTGGGATTTTGAGGTGAGCCAATCCATATTGAAATCACCTAATATTATTGTTTCGAATTACGCCAAGGTTAGAGATTTAAGAGTGTCAAGGAATTTTACCTCCAGACAGAGGCCTATATCCTCCAATAATAGTAATGCAATCAGAGGATGGCAGGTGAAGCTTCAGTGAAATCATTTCAAATTCTTTGGGCTTAGATTTACAATATATATCACTAACTGTGAACTTGGTTCTAGCATAGATGACCCCCCCCACCCCAGTGTCCCTATCAGCCTTAGATAGTTTGTAGACTGGGAGGGATATTTGTTGGTCAGGATTAGTCTTTTTAAGTTATGATTCTGTAACGATAATGAGGTCCAGGTTTCTGTACGCAACCCAAGCTTGAAGCTGGTCAAACTTTTTGATTAGGCTCAGGATGTTAATTAGCATAATTTTTATGCCAGGGCATCAGCAAAGTCCAAAGGTGAGGAAAATTGTGCTAGCGGATCAGGGTTTAACTCCACATTGCCGAGCAAAGGAGGAGTAACAACAACATTTTCTTTAGAGAATTTAATAAAAATGAAAAGGCTTTTTTTTTCTTTGAGATCTCATTTGGTAGTTGCTTGTAGTTGAGCATTTAGAGCTGGAGAGTGAGAAGCATGATTGATGCTTGAAGGAAACGAGAGTAAGGGCACGGATGGTCATGGGTGAAGGGCAGAGGAGGGAAGGGGCGACAGTGAATGGGATATATATATAATGCAAGTGGATCTGCAAGAGAGAAGATGTACTATGTGAGGGGGCAGTATATGGTGCAACAGGGAAGACAATGGCTGGGATAGCTCCAGACTCGTTGTTGGGCAGGAGTGCATAAGGTACACTATTGCCAAGCATGAACAAGAAGATAATGAGGCAGCCCATTTTGGCAATCAATAATCCTGCGATTAGATCTAGTTGCCAGTTGAAAGCTAAGTGGGAGTTTGAAACAGCTCAGACACCCTAAGGTACTATAAGAATATAATATGAGCGTGTTAAAAACTACAGCGCTGACAATTGGAGGGCTGAGGACTAAGGAAGTAGCGAGGGAAGGAGTAAAGGCAGGCTAGGTGCTGAAAGAGCAGAACCGAAAGGTAATGGTTAATCAGATTTGGCAATACTAAATGAGAGCCAATAGAGGTCCAGCAAAGGATATAGACCTATGAAGGGAGTAAAAGCCGTATTTAAAGGTGGTCTGGGGTGGGGTTGGGGGGCGGTAGAAAAAGCAGTACTAAATGGAGTCAAAATCAGTCCGAGGAGCCGCCAAAAATGGCTGTGTAAATCTATGGTGGGTGGCACTCCAATCAGTGAACAGGAGGAAGGCAGACATACCAATCACAGGGCTCCTGCAAACTCAAGGCACCAATCGGGTTTCAGACGCCTCTGATGGCGCTAACGGCAAAAACAGTGGTCTTACCTGGTTGTTGGATCCGCAACAGGGGAGCCCACGGATGGCTGGCTTCATTGTAGAGGGGTTGGCAGTGTTCGAGTTGGCAGTCTGAGCTTACCGCCCACAGCAGAAAGCGCCACTGAGGTGCAGCAGCCTAAGGGGAAGGGGGGAGAGAAAGACGGTATTAATATAGTGGAAGGAGAGAGGCAGACGCAGGGAAACAAACAAAGGATGAGATTAGAGGGGTGGGAAGCTGGTGGTAGACCACCAGTAGGGTGTGGGGGCGATTAACTTCACAGACTAAATGAAAAGAGGCAAGGGAGGGACACACCAGAGTGATGATCTGCCAAGTGGGGGAAGAGAGAAAAACAAGTGTAAATAGCAGTGGGGGAGGGCTTGAATGGAGGCAATTTAGGACAGAAAGAGCAGCTGGACAAAAAGGAAGGCAAAGAAGATGAAAAATAAAAATAAAAGCTAGCTGGTAACACAGGCAAATGTAAAAGTACTAGGCAACTTTAGTAAACAGAAGCTATGCAGGTTTAAAACAATATTAGCAAAAGTTACGTTTTATGATAGTGTAGGGTAGGACTAAACAAATTACTTATAGCAAGGCCTTTGGGATTTTACAAGAATTAGGTGACACAGAAACATTCAATACTTAATCAAAAAAGCAGTAAACCAGTACTAAATGAAGTCAAAATCAGTCCGAGGAGCCGCCGAAAATGGCTGTGTAAGTCTATGGCAGGTGGCGCTCCAATCAGTGAACAGGAGGAAGGCGGGCGTACCAATCACGGAGCTCCTGCAAACTCAAGGCACCAGTCGGGTTTCAGACACCTCTGATGGCTCTAATGGCAAAAACAGCGGTCTTACCTGGTTGTTGGATCTGCAAGGAGGGATTCAAAGGACGGCCGGCTTCATTGTAGAGGGGCTGGCAGCGTTCGAGTTGGCGGTCCGAGCTGACTACCCAGAGCAGAGAGTGCTGCTCAGGCGCAGCAGCCTGGTTGTTGGATCTGCAAGGAGGGATCCACAAGATGGCTGGCTTCATTGTAGAGGGGCTGGCAGTGTTCAAGTTGGTGGTCCGAGCTGACCGCCCAGAGCAGAGAGCGCCACTCAGGTGCAGCAGCCTATGGGTGTATAGAAAGGATGTCAGGAAGTACTGTTTTACAGAAAAGGCAGTGGAAGGTTAGAACAAGCTGCCAGAGACAGTTGTTAATGCAAAAACCAGAGCGAGTCCCAAGTGGAAATAGGAGATTGCTGGACAGCAGGGATGGGGGGAGTTTAAAGGGACATGAACCTTTCAGGGGCATGAACCTCTCTATTATGCTGACCTGATAGATTGCAAGGTCTTCTTTTGCTGGCACAGTTCTATGTTTCTATGTGACTGAAATGAGGATGTCACCCGTGGAAAGTGTATCATCACTGTATACCTTATGAACAAAGTTGCTGTGCTGGAAGAAAAGCTGAAATGGAATCACATGCAAGTGGAGGAGAAGACCGTTACTAGTAGCATGGAAAACATTACGAAAAAACATTGAGGGATGCTGAGGAAGCAGCAAAGAACTGGCATGTGAAGAGAAGGACAGCAAGCAAATGGAGCACCAAAGCAGTAAACATGGAGGTAGACACTGATAGCAAACAGTTAAGAGGAGGAAGCAAGTCAGCAAGAGTGTAAAGAAACAGAGTAAGCCTGCCACTACTTATCCAATAGATCTGATCTACTGACACAGCAGGAGAATTAAGAAATCCACAACATACTGGACACAGCAAAACAAACATTAATGAATGAAGCAATGTTCTGCATTTTGCCTCAACTTGGCTACTTGAGGTCCTACAAACAGAGTTGGATTGGGACAGCATTACTATCAGATCTTATCAAGCGAATCACTGGAGCACCAGTGCCAACAAGATCACAATCTGCACAGTACTGCTCATTACTACTGGAGCGGGCATCAGGAATTTTTTTCTCCCGGATATAGCCAGGACCAAACTGACTATAAAATTTGAGGAACGAGAGGTGTGTCTCTTCTCTGACTGGTCCTTTACTATCAGAGCCAGATTGAAGCAGTTTGATGCAGTGAGGCAGCAGCTACTCTCCCTAGATATTGAGCATTCATTCTCTCCTGACTCAAGTAAGGCTTCACTTCATTAACAAAGACAAATCATGTCAGTATTCTGACCCAAGGGGTGTAAAATAGCAGCTGAGTTTCACCGCAGCCAAAATGAGGAGTCGGAGGGACTGGATAGTTAATGTTCTTGCAAGTACTTGGGGCTGGGGGATGGAAAGTGCTGTGTTTAATGGGTTTGCTTTACTAGTTGTGCAGCAGTGGGGGATAAGACTTATATTGTGTAACTGCTTAACAACTATCCTGTTTTAAGACCACTTGAGTATTCCCATGGTCTTTTCACTACCTAAAATGGCATCAGCCATGCGGCAGACTGCTCTCCGATAAGACCTTTGGGTGCAAATTTGTTTCACACAGGCATTCCTGTTTTACTGTTAATTTATTCTTTAAATGTTTGCTTATACTGCCACCAGGTGGTTCACTTAATATGAGTTATTGTACTTAACTTTTCTATAAAGAACAGTATAAGTTACATATACTGAGTTTAACATTTAAAATGCTTAGTTGATACCACGTACAGTATGTTAAAGAATGGTGTCTATACACTGGGTGCAAATGAAATGAAAAGGTATCTTTTAATTCATTGTGTCTCTGTGGCATAAACAATCTTTATATATAGAATAATGCATGGAGAAGTGTGGTATATGGGGATTTAGGCACCCCCGAGGTATGTGATTCCCCATAAACCCAGAGGGAAAAGCCTGAGGGGTTTATATGGGTATCACGCACTTCGGGGGTACATAAAATCCCCAGAGAACATACTGTTTTTTATATTTACTGGTTTTTGGTGTTTTGTGATTTAAATTGTCTTTATTGTCACTTTGCGAGGGTAACTGTTACCGCCAACAAGCTTGTCTCATGCTAAGTGACCGATTGCGTAGTGCTTGTGAATGTCCAGTGTGAGGACAGCTTGTTTGGTGTTTTTTCTGGTGATGCTGCAGTACTGTTCTGCCCATGGTTTATGGAGCTCCATAAACTACATATGTGTTTTATAGAGCTGTTGGATGCTCGCTGGTAGTGGTTTATAACCACTCACCAGTAAGTATAGTTACATTAACTCACCTATTGGTATCATATCCTTTGTCCCCAAGGTCACAGCTATTATGGACACTTATACAGCTTCAAATTTACATCCATATGCTGTAACATAAGACTGGGAGATTACCTACACAATGCCTGTTTGCTGTAATGAAGGGTTATATTATGTGACTGAGATTTTTCAACTATCTCTCCAGTGTAGTAATGTGGTATTGCATTTGTAAGGATAGATGGAGGTGCTATGTAAGGGAGATCAGTTGCAAGTACGGTGTGTGCATTCATTACCTCTATCTTTTATCAGTTTGTTCTTGTTTGGCATTGCAAGTGGAATGCGGCCTTGCTTTTCTTTTTGAGTTCGCGCATGCGCGGCACACCGCTTGGGATAGTAGGCTTTGAGGGATGTGACACTGTCTGTGCAATGCGCAGTGCTCTGCAAGGGGTGCAACAGTATTGCACCAATCCTCAGCAAGGCTGGTCCTGATGCTGTTTTGCCTGCAGTCATTTTCACTTGAAAAGAAAAAGCCGCACCAATCAGGAGGTGGCTTTTTACTTTCATCTGTAGGTCACCACAAACAGTTGTTTGCATCGTGACATCTCCACTTCGCCACCCCCACCGGTCCCTGCCTGAAAGGTGGGAGGAGGCGCTTTCTTCACCTGCCTCCTCCATGTCCCGCTGTCTCTGGCTCTAAAGTGTCCCCCACCCATGTGGAGCAGGGCACAGCCTAAGCTCCGGACGGGCTGGGAGTATTCAGTGCCCAAAGGCACTTTTACTCTAAGCGCGATCGATCATGCTGGCTGGGAGGAGATGCTTTCCTCGCCTGCCTCCTCCATGTCCTGCTGTCTCCAGCTGTAAAGTTTCTCCCACCTGGCCATAGCCTAAGCTCTGTATGGGCTAGGAGTATTCAGTGCCCGAAGGCACTTTTACTCTAAGCGAGATCGATCGCGCTGTCAGATCCTCCTCCCCCCCACCTGCTGACATTGAGGTGCTCAATCCCCCTGTCGCTTGTATTCTCCCGCCGCCCCATCATTTAATGTGGTACACTGGGAGCCCACCCCAGTGTGCCAAAACCTGCTGTGGTGTTTCTGACACCGGGATGCCCACTCTCGGTGTTGGATATGCCCCCCAGCACATATCCTCCGACCTTGGGGTGCCCAGTCCCCAGGTCAGCATTCATCCCCCCCTTGATGTCCCCAGTACTCTGGCATACTGGGAGCCCACCCCAGTGTGCCAAAATCCATAGTTTTCCTGTAAAAAGAAAACAGACCCATGACGTCTTTTTTTTAAACCTGAAAAAAAAAGAAAACAGTCCCTTGTCATTCCCGCAGACCCCCCTCCCCCAACCTGCACCCTCCATCTGTGCACCTCCCTCCCTGTACCCCCCTCTCCTATACCTAACCTCTGGAGGTTGGGAGCAGCAATCTTCAGTGGACCGGGAACACGTCTGCACTCTTCAAAAGCTGACCACAAACTGAAGAAATAACGGTAAGTCCTATGATGGCAGTGAATGGGAGGGTTTTCAATTTAGGTTGAATCTCAGCCATTTTGGGGAGTTTTGGTCCCAAATTTTCAACATGTGGTTCTTGGGACCCCACCTCATGAACACAGTCATTGTCATTTAATTTCTCTTTCCCAAAAGGTGATTCTGCGGTCACTGCGCAGCATCACCTTTCAGGACCAATCAATGAAATGACAGTGCCACTGTTCATGAGGTGGGATCCCAGAAAGCCCTTGTTGCAAATTTGGGGAAAAACACCCAAAAATGAATGTGTTATGAGTGTTCTTTACACAGTTTCTATGCACGCTTATAACATCATCAATGTTTAAGATTTTCGCTCCAATTTTCCAACATTGCCATTTTTTCACATCCCCTTATGAACAGTACAGCTGTCATTTTTTGTATCCTTCCCAAAATGTGTTTTTGTACCTGTGGTGCAGAATGGCATGGTCGCTGCACAAAATCAACTTTTGGGACAGATTAATGAAATTGCAGTGCCTCTGTTCATGAGGGAAGGTCCCAAAAAGGCTATGTTGGAAATTTGGTGAAAATATTCCAAAAAATGTCTGCGTTATGAGCATGCATTGCGCAGTTTCTATGCACACGCGTAACTTTGCCACTTTTTCATATTTTCACCCTAGATTTTCAACATTGCCATCTCTTCACACCTCCTCATGAACAGTACAGCTGTCATTTTTCACATCCTGCCCAAAATGTGTTTTCGCACCTGTGGTGCCAAATGGCACACTCGCTGTGTGAAATCACCTTTTGGGATTGAGTAACAAAATTATTCTGTCACTGTTCATGAGGTGGGGTCCCAAAAAGCCCATGTTGAAAATTTGGAGCAAAAATACCAACAAACACCTGAAGCGTTAGGGTTTCCAACCGGAACGCCCACACTTAAAATGCAAGGCAGAGGAATATACACAGAAAAATATGGGAGGCATGTACAACAGCAATACCAACAGCAAACTCTTGGCATTGACAAATGCTTGTTTATGTATGTATTGCATTTGTAAGATACCTTAAGGCTCTCAATAAACTGCCCCAGATGTGCTGGGAGCCAGCCTGGGCTATTAAAGATTGGGGCAACCAAGGACAAACTAAGCATTCAAACAAACCAAATAAACTCAGGAGATGTGAAGTAGTGCCCCCGTTCATTACTTTTCCAGACAAAATGTACCAGCTCTAACTAAATCAGCAGGCTTTCTAAAGATATATGAAGTAGAGGGAAAGCAGAACGCAACCTAACAGTAACGAAGGGAAATAGGTATAGAAAAGGGGAAGGCTTCACCTATAAAAAAAACACTAGGAGAAGAGAAAGAAGGAAACACCCTATCTGGGGTAGGGCTATAAAACTACAGAACTGAAAGGAAGGGGGTAAAAGAATAAAGGTAAAGTAAAGGGACATAAGGGGTCAGGATAAGCTCAGTGGTAAAAAAGGAAAGCGGGTTGAAGGGTTTAAAAGAAAGGCAAGCAGGTAGAGATAAGAGGTTTGAAGGGAAATAGGTTAGGTTCAGTGCTTTAAAGGAGATAGGAAATTATTTTTACATATTTAACTGTCCTTCCATCTTCCTTTCCGTGCCAGCTATATATTCTGGTATGCTTTGATGTTTTTTTGATAAATAAATTATCTAGATTTGGGATGCCCTCACATCTATATAGAGTTCCACGCTCCTCATCAGCTACTGCTCTAGACTTTCATATCTCTAAGACATTCTATGACATCAATAACTCCCATTCCATGCTGTTCATCTGAATGACCTGGAATGGTGTTTTTGATGCCATAGAATGTTCAGGCAGTATGAAAAGAGAGAGCAGCAACTGCTGAGGAAAGAGGGGATTCAGGATAGTTACAAAGGCAACAAAATTAGATTATTAATTTAACAAAAAAGGTAAAACACATATCAGAATACCGGGTAGCCAATAAAAGAACAACTGGAGGGCATCTGGAAGTGTAAAAATGGCTTCCTATCATAGAGGGCAAAAAGACAATGTACTATGGGAGTGGTATAGTGTATGGGTGAGGAACCACAGTCTTTAGGGGTATGTTCCAGAGACTGAGCTGCTGCCCCATATGTATGCAGCTCTCTGGGCTGAGGACGGAGGTTGCTGGACTCCAAGCTGAGTTTACAAAGATACAGAAGACCTCTTGCCTCTCCCAGGGGCCATTAAGTAAGCCACCTTTGCCTCAAAGGATGCATAGGCAGAGAAGGGAAGGCTGGACCTTGGTGGGCTCTGGGAGGGTGGGGTACACAATCCTCACCCTGCACCACTACATACTTTCTTCATCATTCTGGTGGGATGGGACAGTTGAGAGGAGGCACCTAAAGTGGTGGCAAAGGAGGACATGGATTACCCCTGAGTAGACGGTCCCAGGATATGTGGGAAGGGCCCACAGCAGAAGAAAAAGCAGCTGCTACAGTAGTTGGGGGACTAGATTTTGAGAGGGATGTGGGAATAGGCAGGGAAGCAGAGAGGGAGGTAAGGTGCCTACTTGGTGCCTTGACCAGGAGAAATGGAAAATGAATCCTAAGGATTACTAGGTGGCAGTCCATGGGAAGGATCTGGATGTCATAATCCAACTTGGTCCCAATGACCTGGTAAGAGAAGGGTGGAAGTTGTACAGGGGCTGTTAAGGGTCTGCATCTGTCCAGGAAGGGAAACAAGCTCATAGGTGACAGGTTTAAAGGCTTACTTGGCAAGCTTTTAAACTAGCCAAGGGGGGAGGTGCTGATAGGAAACAGGAAAGTTCAGGCCTGCCCCCACAAAACATGGCAGGTAGTAGGGTAAACACTGAGGTACAGAGCTTGACAGAGGGCAGGACAGGGGTAAATGGAAAAATAGACAAGGGCAATAAGAGCAGGGGTGGGGTAAAAAAGGAAAAAGCCAACATTAAATGGAGGGCAATGAGTACCAATGCCCATAGTCTGGGAAACAAGCTTCCAGATCTAGTAGCCCTGACAGAAGAGGAACACTTGGATATTGTGGCAGTCACAGAAACATGGTACACGGAGAACCATGACTGGGATGTCAACATACTAGGGTACACATTCTACAGAAGGGACAGGGAGAGTAAAAGAGGAGGTGGAGTAGCTCTCTACATAAGGGAAGGGATCAAAGCTACAGAACTAAAAAGTAAAGGGGGAGGACAAGAGGCACTCTGGGTCACCTTGGAGACAGGGAATGGCATCACAATCCGCACAGGGGTTGTATACAGACCCCCATCTCAAGGGGAGGAAATGGACAAGAAAATGATAGAGGGCATTCTCAAAATGGCTGAAAAAGGGGAGATACTGTTGATGGGGGACCTGAATATGCCAGATGTTAACTGAACAACATCAATTGCAGCCACTTCCAAGAGCAGGGTCATTCTCGATGCCCTACAGGGGGCATGCCTTAGACAGCTAGTGGTGGAACCCACTCGGGAGGGAGCAATATTAAACCTGGTACTCTCAAATGGAGAGAGGATCACAAATTTAGAAGTCAGTAGACATCTGGGAACAAGCGACCACTGCGCAGTGTGCTTCACAATAAACACAACCATGGAGACAAGCCATATAAAGACAAGGGTACTGGACTTTAGAAGGGCCAACTTTGGCATAATGGGTGAATACCTGAAGAATGCATTAGCAAATGGACAGAAAGGAGGGGTGGACGAACAATGGAGAAAAATTGAAACTGCCATCATGGAGGCAACAAGCCTTTGTGTGAAACAAATAAAGAAAACAAAGTGGAATAAAAAACCACTATGGTTCTCAAAAGAGGTGTAAGGGAAGGTTAAGAAGAAAAAGGCTGCATTCAGAAAGTATAAGGAATCACAGAAGGAGCACAACAGGGAACTGTATCAATAAAAACAGAAAGAAGTGGGGAAGGCAGTCAGAAAAGCAAAGACCCAAACCGAGGAAAAGATAGCCAACTCAGTTAAGAAGGGGGATAAAACCTTTTATAGGTACATTAGGGAGCATAGAAAGATTAAGGGAGGGATAGTGAAGATTAATAAAGAAGAGGGGAGGTGGGCAGAGGGAGACAGTGAAAAGGCAGAGATACTGAATGAATACTTTTGCTCAGTATTCACAAAAGAAGAAGAGGAGGAGTTACCTAAACCAAACAATAGAAGCACTCTGGGTAGTGGGGTTGACACCAGTCCATTTACAGAAGAAAGAGTCCTGAAAGAACTCCTAAAACTCAAGGTGGACAAAACAATGTGGCCTGACGGGATTCACCCTAGAATCCTAAAAGAGCTAAGGGCGGACCTAGTGACACTACTTACCACACTTTTTAACAAATCATGGGAAGATGGGGTGGTACCTGAGGACTGGAGGAGGGTAGATGTGATTCCCCTTCACAAAAGTGGGAGCAAGGCAGAAGCAGAAAACTACAGACCTGTTAGTTTGACCTCAGTGGTGGGGAAAATGATGGAATCACTCCTGAAAGAAAGAATTGTTCAGTACCTAGAGGCCAGCGGGGCACAGGACCCAAAGCAGCATGGATTCACAGCAGGAAGGTCATGTCACATGAATCTAATCAATTTCTTTGACAGGGTGACCAAAGTAATAGACCAGGGAGGGGCTGTGGATATGGCCTACCTAGACTTTAGCAAGGCATTCGACACAGTCCCGCACAAAAGATTAATAATCAAGTTAGCCAGCCTGGGAGTGGGTCCCAGGGTGGTAGCCTGGGTAGCAAACTGGCTGCACAACAGGACATAGAAGGTAATAGTGAATGAAACACATTCTGAAGAAAGGGGGGTTACTAGTGGAATACCTCAAGGCTCAGTACTGGGTCCAGTCCTCTTTAACGTCTTTATAGGTGACATTGCAGAGGGTCTGGAAGGAAAGGTATGCCTCTTTGCAGATGACACAAAGATCTGTAACAGAGTTGATACACAAGGGGGGGGTAGAAAGGATGAGAAGGGACTTGGCAAGGTTGGATGAATGGTCAGACATATGGCAACTTAGATTCAATGCAAAGAAGTGCAAAGTTATGCACCTGGGAAATAAAAATCCAGAAGAGTACACAATAGCAGGGGAGGTACTAACAACAACAATAATGGAAAGGGATCTGGGTGTAGTCATATCAGATGACCTAAAGGTGGGTAAGCAATGTGAGAAGTCAGTAAGGAGAGCCAGGGGATACTGGGATGACATGGAGGGGCATCACAAGTAGAAAAAGGGAAGTGGTTATCCCTCTGTACAGACAGTTGGTGAGACCCCATCTGGAGTACTGCGTGCAGTTTTGGACCCTCATCTACGCAAGGACATAGACAGGATGGAAGCAGTCCAGAGGAGGGAAACTAAATGAAAGGGGTCTACATCAGAAACCATATGAAGAGAGACTGAGAGAGCTTAATATGTATACCCTTGATGAAAGGAGGGACGGGGGACATGATAGAAACTTTAAATACCTCAAGGAATCAACAAAGTCCAGGAGGGTAGCATCTTTCAGAAAAAGAGATATGTAAGAACAAGGGGCACAATTTAAAGTTAGAGGGGGCGGCTCGGGGTAATGTGAGGAAATTCTTTTCGGAGAGAGTGGTGGACGCATGGAACCGCCTTCCTAGGGAGGTTGTTGGGGCTAAAACAGTGAGGGAATTCAAACATGCATGGGACAGACATATGGCAGTTATAGAGGGGGTTGCAGGAAGTAGGCTGTTGGTTAACTAGATTCTGCAGCTTATCCAGTAGGTAGGGAAATGGGCAGACTGGGTGGGCCAAGTGGTCCTTATCTGCTGTCAAAGTCTATGTTTCTAAGTAGTATGAATGGTGGCACTTACGGCAGTGCTACCTGTGTACAGCAGAGGGGAGGTTAGGGAGCTCTGCACTAGAGACTTCAACAGCTGGTTGAAGGCATGGTGTAGAGAAGAGGGATTCAGATTCATTGGGAACTGAAGGCTGACATGGAAGGAAATGGGACTATACAAAGGTGATGGCCTACATCCATCTGCAAAGGGAACTTCACTACTTAGTAGGAGGTTTAAATGTTACATGGATGAGTATTTAAACTGACAGGGGGGGAGGCTGTTTTACCAAGAGAGGCATAAATTGCCCCACCACATATTAAAACAATAGTGAGGGAGTGCCCGGAGGGAGAAAATCTCCCTAGGGCAGGGGATCAGGTTGAAGGTAGAAAGAGTGGTGGACAAGGGTGGTAAGAACAAAAAAAAAGAGAGAGAGAGAGAGAAGTAAACTGGACAAGTAACAGAGGGAGCACAGAAGAGAGAGGGAAGTAAAGTGGAGTCACAGGAAGCAACACAGGCAGAAAGTGGGGAGGTAAGGTGGGCTGCAGGCAGGGACTGAACAAGGTTTGTAGAGCCATGTGTACCATTGCAAGAAGCCATGGAAAAAAATTTATGGACCTGGAGGCTATCACAGCAGAGGAGGACCTGAATGTAGGGGCCATAACTGAGTTGCGGTCCACTGAAAATCATGACTGGGATATGGCCATACAGGGATACACTCGGTTCAGAAGAGACAGGGAAGGAAGAAGTGGTTATCCTGTATGTGAGGGAAGGTATCAGGGCTGTTGAAGTCAGAGGGAACCTAGAGGCAGAAAAAGTGCTGGAGCTGCTGTAGGTCACACTGGAGACAAGAGCAGGGACCATTATTTGCATTGGGGTAGTATATAGAGAATACTGGATGGGCAGCATGTAGAACTGCAAAATTTTACACAGATGGGTATGATTCCCTGTGACCTCGAGAGCAAAGTCGAGAGGTCCTGGGAATCAAACCCATCTGTAGCAGAACACACTGGTTCTGCATAGGATTGCGCATCCAGTATTTTATATATTGTATGGTGCTCCTCTAATTATTTTAATACTTTTTTTGGCTTTCTAAATAAATTATTTAATGGAAAAAGAAATTGCCGTCTCCCATTTAGTATTTCAGGAGCTATGGCTTGTTCCTGTGGAGAGTTGTGTGGTTGCTAGGGACTGGGCATCCCTACATTAGCAGCGTACATTCCCACTGGTTGCCACTGTAGTGTGGCAGGGGTTTACCAACAGAGTCTATGTTTCTATGCCAATAGAAGTGGGTACAAAAGAATGCTCACACACATTATTTCTTGATCCACTCTGGACCATTACAGCCTTCTGACCCATAAATAGTGGTGACCATTTTCGGTAGCCTACAGTAATTGTTGCTGGAATGGCTTGATCTCTATCGCCACTGCCATGACACAACAAATCAGTGTGCACTGGGTCCAAGGACTAACCTTCTATGTCCCTGAGCCCTGGTCTTATCAGATGTCTCATCTAGGATTCCTGCCCCTACTGGCTTCTTAGCAAAAAGGTTGTCAGGGAACCGTGGTCTGACACCTTTACTCCCTGGGTGGTCTGGTTATCCCATACCTTCCCTTCCCTTCTACCATATGGCAGAGTGATCATCCTCTGTCTCTGGGGCATCCATCTCTCCTTTCCCTGCTCATAGGTACCTTGTAGGCCATGAGACCCCCTGGACTGCATTCCAGACTTGGAGGTCATGAGGGCACCTCCCTTGAGGGGAGACCCCTCCACAGTCCTCATTCCTGCTGAGCCACATTAGCCCCAAAAACTGCTTCCTCTTTCTGCACATTCCCAGGACCACTCCCACTGAAACCTGGTCCTGGCATTCTTAACTCCTAATGCTCCAGG
This sequence comes from Neoceratodus forsteri, assembly GCA_016271365.2. NCBI lineage: Eukaryota > Metazoa > Chordata > Ceratodontiformes > Ceratodontidae > Neoceratodus > Neoceratodus forsteri. The sequence continues at coordinate 300,688,589 of JADMNL010000022.1, forward strand.
CCTGAACAATCCCTGAATCGCTCAGTAACACTCCCTTTCTCTAGTGGAGGGGAGGAGTGTGGTACATACTGTCCCATCTAAAATGATTGCTGTTGCCAGCAATTCCTTGGTCACTAAAATCTTTGCTACCCACTCCACTGTCCAGATTGGGGATAACTATCTGTGGTCCATGAATGGCATGGCAAAAATGCAGAAATTAGGTAAGACCTTTGTGCCTTTGCCCAGAGTCCACAAAGAGACTACTCCCAAACACAGATCTCCAGCGAAGCAACAACTGGCAGTACCTAAAGGTACATGTAGGAACCCTTTTAACTTAGGTCCCCCACTTGACCTTTGGGGTATTCTGACCTGTAACTTTATTTGGAGATCCTTTTACCTGGATGAGATATTCCCCATCCTGCTTCTCAGTACGTGGGTTGCAGGTGGTGACTGCGCCCAACCTTTACCTACCACCCCTGGGCATAACACATCTTGAACCAGGCCCCAGGCATACCTGCAATGGCATGCAGTATCTCCAACTCCATGCTATCCTGGTGAGTCATAGAAACTTAGTGGGGCTGACTGCCCTACCCTATCTTTCAGATGAACAGCACTGAATAACAATTGTTCACATTGCATTCTTTTTTCTCTAAACAGGTAAAAAGGATATGCAACTTGAACTGGAGGAAATTTCATTACGAATCGTGGCACTTGAGTTCATGATTAGAAATCCACTTTGTCCATGTGAATCACTCTTGGTCCTGCCTAACCTACAGACCACCTCCCTTATCTTGGGTCTCTATACCTTGGCCTTTCTTATCTCACACTAACTCCTTCAGCAAGACCTACCCTCCTCACTGGGTCCTTGCAAGACACAAAAGAGAGAGAACAAGACTAACAAACAAAACACGTGGGCCTCAACTGGGGCAGCTTTGCAGTCTGGCAGCAGTTGTGCAACCTCAGATGTTGTCGTGGGCCTGCTTGGCCAGTTTCAGTCTGAGTACTCCATCCACAAATGTTGACTTCAAATCCACAAATGCATGCTTCAAGGAGGTTTGGCCCTCGATGTTGATTAATATAACTCCCATGTGGATGTTTCTTCCCATGTGCCACATCTTCATCACACTGGACTCTTCTGCTTGGATTGTCTCCATCAACTGATGACCCAAATCACCTTGATGGAACTTAGCTATGGTGTCCTCCATCAACGACTCCTAATTGGTGAGTCTGGAGCAGGTCCCGGGCCTAGGTGGGGAGAAAGTGGGGAGGTAAGGTAAGTTGAACCTGATTAATCATAAACCTCTTGTTAGACTGTTAGTCCCTTGCAGAGCTTGGGGAGTGGACAGTCACAACACAGGTCATTTGAGTCCCTCAGAGAATTGTGAGCATCCTTTACGAGGCCCAAAGACTGAATACACGTGGACTTCAGAACTGCTTAGAGAGGCACATGGATGCTGTGACTTGTTCTTCACTTCTGCTTTCTTCACAGTCCTGTCTTTAAGAGGAGTGGGCTCTGTCAACACATTTGGCCACAGCTCCACCTCATCATCATCCAGATTAGAGCCCCACTAGTCCAGAACCTCAGAGTCCCAAGTAGCAGAGTACTTCTCTTTCTTCTCATGGACTTTTTCCACAATTACATCACCCGTTTGAAGTGTGTTGGAAGTGGCGAGGTCTCAGGGACCTCAGATGGCTATGGGTCCAATGCACTGTCCACTCCTGGTGTACTAGTCTCTGCCTTACCTATGGGTGAATTGGGAGCTTTGGTTGGTTGGGGAGCTTCCTGGGGTGCCACCATCTGGGCTGTACCGATCGAATTGGGGGTCACTGGACTGTCCTTGGGCTGTAGCACACCAACAGGTTACTTATTTGCCCCATTTTCCCCTACCTCAATCCAGAAGGACTATGTGGTACAGCTTACCCTTGAATATTTACCATGTGATGTTCTTCTTGTCTTCCACAGTGGCTCACTTCCAAACAAAGAGAGAGACACCTCACATCCTTTCCTGTCATGCCTCCCCCTTTGGAAAATTCTGTACCCTTCTATTCAGGTGTCCAAGTCATATACTTTCCCCCACCAGATCTCTTGTGAGTGCCACTAAGATCAGCAGTGTCAGTGGCTAAGCAGGTTGCACACTCATCTCTGAGGCCAGACGATCAGAAGGCTGTGTGTTCTATCCCCACACCACAGGACACATCTAGGTTGGCACCTCATTACTGTCCATGCTTACAATGAAACTCCAAGACAGATGTAGAAGGATAAAAGCCTTTTAATCTAAAAGTAGGCAAGCCAGCAAGCAAGATAGATGGTGCTCCTCCCCACAAAGCTGAATGTTTTCGTGTCACAATTCCGCTTTTTCAAGGCTCCACACCAGGCACTTGGGTTAAATCCCAATACTGACACTGTAGTGCAGCATGAGGAGGGTGCTGTACTCCTGATGTACCATCTTTTAGATGAGATGTTAAACTGAGGTCCTGTCTGCCTGTCTTGGTGGTAGTTCAGGTGGATGTTAAAGACCCCATGGCACTTCTCGAAAAGAGTAGGAGAATTTCCCTGGTGTCCTGGCCAAATTTCCCCCATTTCTTAAAATATCACCAACAGCTTAACCTGGTTCAATGTCATTTGGCATCCATCTGTATCCCTCTCCCCCGGGATGAGGCTGAAAATAAGCAGAATTGTCTAGTTCTCCTTTTCCGGTCAATGAAAACTAAAGAAATAAAAGATTTTGTCTTCATTGTGCATCTTGTCTCCAAGCTCATCCATTTTTCTGGCTGTGCTCCTCATACTGGCTTCTATGCAAGTGAGGATAGCTGCTTCTCTCTGGTGCCTCGCTCCCACCCTGGTCTACTTTCTAGGACCTGCTGTGAATCCGCGCATCTGCCTCCTACCCTTTGGTAATACCCCCATACACTAGTATAAGTCCCCCTTGATTGCCTTGTCCATTCTCTTGGCCACTACCCCCTACAACCTCCTGGTGAAAATGTACCACATACTGAGCATACGGCATACCTTGCCCCAGAGGCCCTGCAGTTGACCAGAAAAAGACAGCACTCTCACTTACCTCAGACCCTCACTATCCAACAGGACCAAGAGGATCTGAAAAAACATTAGCCTGGAAAACCAGCCCTCTGGAGCAGCAGTAGCGCTACTGCTAGCGACAATGGTGACCCGGGTTTGGGAACGTACTGTACTAGTACTGACTAACAAGGAAAGGATCACAGATCTCCAGGTAGAAGGTCACCTGGGGCCAGTGACCATCACATGGTATGGTTCAATTTGGCCACTAGAACTAAATCATCACATTCCAAGGCAAAAATATGGGACTTCAGAGGAGCTGACTTTGATAAGATGGCCAACAGAGTTAAGCTAGCCCTGGCAAAAAGAAATACAGGTGTGGGGGTACAGGCAAAGTGGGCAAGCATTAAGGATACAATACTTGAAGCAACATCCCATTGTGTTATAGATAAAAGGAAGTGCAAAAGAAGAAGAAAACCACTTTGGTTCTCAAAAACAGTAGCAGAAAAGGTCAGATCCAAAAGGCTGGCCTTCAGGAAATATAAGGGAACGCAGCAGGATGACTATAGGGAGGCATACCAAACTTCTCTAAGGGAAGCAGGGAAGGCAGTAAGGCAGGCAAAGGTCCAAACTGAGGAAACACTAGCACAAACAGTAAAAGAAGGTGACAAGACTTTCTATAGATACATTAGTGAAAGGAGAAAGTTCAGAGGGGGTATTGCTAAAAATCAAAGGAGATAAGGGGGAGTGTGAGGAGGAGGACCACATAAAAGCATCTATCCTAAATAGATACTTCTGCTCAGTATTTACTGAAGAGAAGGTAGGGCAGGGCCCACAGCTCAGCACCATAGACACAGGAGGGAGGGAGGTGTGCGCTAGTCCCTTCACAAAAGAAAGGGTCCTACAAGAGCTCGATAAGCTCAGGGTGAACAAGTCAATGGGACCTGATGGCATACATCCCAGGGTACTAAAGGATCTAAGGTTGGAACTATCAGAGCCATTATCAGAACTGTTTAGTGAGTCTCTGAGCACAGGAGAGGTTCCAGAAGACTGGAGAAGGGCTCATGTGATCCCGCTCCACAAGAGTGGTAGCAGGAAGGTGGCAGGGAACTACAGACCAGTCAGTCTTACCTCAGTAATGGGCAAGATTATGGAGGCACTCCTTAAGGAAAGGATCGTGCAACACCTGGAATCCATAGGAGCATAGGATCCAAGACAGCATGGGTTTACAAAAGGAAGATCCTGTCAAACTAATCTCATAGATTTCTTTGACTGGGTAACCAGAGTGGTGGACCAAGGGAGAACAGTTGATGTCGCCTACCTTGACTTCAGCAAAGTTTTTGATTCTGTTCCACACAGAAGATTGATTAATAAGCTCGGTAGGCTCAGGGTGGGTCAGAAGTTGGTCAACTGGGTGGCAAACTGGTTGACAGGCAGAAAACAGAGAGTGGTGGTAAATGGTATACAATCAGAAGAGACGCAAGTCACAGGTGGGGTACCTCAGGGATCGGTCCTGGAGCCAGTCCTCTTCAATATCTTCATCAGTGACATTGCAGAGGGACTGGAGGGTAAGATTTGTCTGTTTGCAGATGACACCAAGATCTGCAACAGAGTAGATGATCCAGATGGGGTGGGCAGAATCAGAAGAGATCTGGATAAACTAGCAAAATGGTCGGAAGAGTGGCAACTGGGGTTTAATGCAAAGAAGTGCAAGATCATGCACATAGGGAAGAGAAACCCTGAAGCCACCTATAGGCTGGGAGGGGAGTTTCTGGCAGTCACAAGGGAAGAAAGAGACTTGGGCATCATCATCACTGATGACCTGAAATCATCCAAGCAGACCACTAAAGCCATAGGTAAGGCTAGAGGGATGTTGGGCTGTATTAGTAGAGGTATCAAGTTGGAAGGGGAGATAATAATCCCTCTTTACAAGACACTGGTTAGGCCCCATCTGGAGTACTGCATGCAGTACTGAAGGCCACACCTTCACAAGGACATTAACCAAATTGAGGCAGTCCAGAGAAGGGCAACCAAAATGGTGCATGGACTGCATCAGAAAACACATGAGGACAGATTAACAGAGTTCAATATGTATACCCTAGAGCAAAGGAGGGAGAGAGGTGATATGATCGAAACATTCAAACACCTTGAGGGCATTAACAAGGTGAAAAAGTCTAACATATTTCAATATAAGAAAAATAGCAGGACAAGTGGACATAGCATGAGATTAGAGGGAGGCTGATTAAGGGGTAATATGAGGAAGTTATTTTTCACAGAAAGGGTGGTGGATGCATGGAATGGCCTTCCTTAGGTAGTGGTGGATATGAAAACAGTGCAGGGCTTCAAACAGGCATGGGATAGGCATAAGGGAGAAATACAGATGAGTATGACTAGATAGGACATTGACAAAGCAAAGGCCTATGGCACATTTATAAGGTAGAAAAAGAAATGGGCAGACTGGATGAGCCTTGCGGTCCTTATCTGCTGTCAACTTCTATGTTTCTATGTTTCTATGTAATGTGCCCGGGGAGTTGGAGGGCTGACCAGGGAAAGGAGACTTGGCATCCGTGGACAGCTCTCCTTCTCCGAGGAGGGTGAGGGATGAGGCCGGTGCTTGACTGACCTCTGGCAAACAGGTACAGCAAGCACCAAGTTATTCTGTGGGAGGAGGTGTGACAGACGTTGTCAAATGCACCTTGACGTCATGGTGCATGTCACGCACCAAAAGAATACAGGAAATTGGCTCCCTGCATGCTGGGAATATGAAATGCCCAGTATAGATCCTGAACTCCCTGCCTGTCCCGACTTTGGTGTCCTGAAGAAACATAGAAGCTTGGGGTGTACAGTCCCCACCTCATCCCCGCCTGGGGAAAATAACCAAGGCTACATGGGGGATCACCACAGGCTCCAGGTAAGTGGAGGGGACAGATGCCTTGGTGACTTCTGATGGGGTGTTGTGTAGGGGGCAGGGGGAGCATAAATAGTTAAAAAAAAAAGATTTGCCTGGATAACTTTCCCTTTAGAAACATCCTCATGTTTTATGTGTTAGTGCTCTATGACATTTGTGGCAACATGTGTGATGATGGTCTGCTTCTCTACCCCTCCCAAAGAGCAGCACTGTTTGCCCCTGGATAGCACTCATACAACCCCCACTCCAGGCAGGCAAGCCTCCTAGTTCAAGCTACCTCTCTGGTTCAGCTATACCCCCATCGCCTTACCCACTGCTCTAACTACAGAGTCTCTAATGACTAGAGTACCTCCTATCTGTCCCTCTTCCCAGCCTTTTCCTGCATCTCATTGGTAGATTCAATATCCTAGTACCTGAACTGCCCCTACCAACCCATTCTCAAGTTGACCGCTTCTCAACATAGCCAGCCAGATGCTAATACATGTTGATTGTGTTCACTGGCAATGGTGCTCATTCATAGCCATGCCTGCTACTTCCCATCTCCACCCAGTCCATCCACCATCATTACCACCAGAGAGCACAGTTCCTGCTGTCCTCCTCCCTACCCTACCTTTCCCTGCCATCCACCCTCCAGGCCATATGCCCCAGTCCCTAGCCTCTTCTCCCCCATCCTCCTCAGCTACCTACTCATATCCCTGTGCTCTTATGGTGCCTCCAACTGCCACTCAAACCGTATCCATTTGTAATACCTTTCATTGTATTATCCATTTCTCTTGTTTTGTACTTCCATGATGTGGAGCCTTTGCAAAGGAGTCTCTGACTCAAAGGTTTGTAATTCAGATTTCTCAATAAATAAATGGTGTATCTCTTGAGAGCTTCATCCATCCTGTGTGACTGCAGATGTCTTTCATTTGTCCTCCATTGACAGGATGGTGTACATGTCAGTGTCAGTGGCTCAGTAGGTAGCACACTCGCCTCTGAGGCCGGGAGATCAGAGGGCTGTGGGTTCAGTTCCCACATCTGGCACTTGGGTTAATATCCCAGTACTGACACTGTAGTGCAGCATGAGAGGGGTGCTGCACTTCTGATGTGCTGTCTTTTGGATAAGACTTTAAACCGAGGTCCCATCTGCCTGGATTGGTGGTAGTTCAGGTGGATGTTAAAGATCCCATGGCACTTCTCGAAAAGAGTAGGAGAATTTCCCCGGTGTCCTGGCCAAATTTCCCTCATTCACTAAAAGTACCACCAACAGCTTAATCTGGTTCAAGGTCAGTTGGCATTCATCTGTATCCCCAACCCCCGGGTCATGCCTGAAAATAGGCAGGATTTGTCTAGTGCACTTACCCGGTCAACAAGAAAAAAAAAACCTAAAAAAAACATCTCATAGCCCTCGCAGCGCAACGTGTGCTTCCATGCAGTGTCATGAATTCTAGTCTCCCCAACCTCCCCTCTAAGAGTCCCCATCAGCTGCCAGCCCTCCTTCCTGTGCCCCACTGTGCAGGCAGTTGTAATTGCAGACTGTAAATATGCCTGTCTAGAGCTACAACCAGCTTGCAGTGGTTAAGACGATGACCCTCCTCTGCTCTCTGTAGGCAGGATGGCACATATCATGCAGCCCTTTTCAATATACCACTTAAGTAAAATTCTTCCTTGCCACTGAACAGTTTCATTTAGTATCCTTAAGCCACTAGGGGGGTCAAAACCTTAACAGAAACTCTATGATATTGGGAGTATGTGAAAAATATTCTGATTAATTCTCAACAACACAGGTTGGGGCTTCTTACTGCCTTGCAGTTCCATACATCAACACAACAGTGCTTTTGTTTTCAGATTAGATATATTATTTCTGGCAGAGTGGTCACTGTACTAATCAGCAAACTTGCTTTTGCTTTCAGAGTGTACAGACTGCCACCACCCCACTGTCTCACATCAGTGCAAAGGCAGAACAGACTGCACTGCGTGCTCATTCTCCACAGTGGTGGTCAATCATCAGATGGGCATGAAGACTGTATCAGTTGGTTTCTGCAAACTTCCTTCACACATGCTGTCCCTCACATGTAGGGCAATCCTCCTACATAGTGTCTTCTTCCTGTGCAATCCGACATTTTAGCTTAAGAAACATAAAACTTGGTGACACCTCAGTGACTAAAAAGCGTAGGTGTCTTGGAGTAAAGACTGATATAATTTGTACTTAGCATGGGGTATATTATGTGCATCAGTGTCTCAAGAATGGTTCTGTATCACCTGTAGTTAATAAAAGGCAGTTATGTTTTTACATGCTTTCCTGCTTCTTATGAACTGCTGGTAATTTCCAGAGCTGCACAGGTTCAGCTATCCCAGTGGAATGGTTGAGCTAGAAGGTTATTATAAAAGCTTTGATGAGTTGCAGTTATAATCTTTTTACAAAGCACTGCTTTGGATACTTTAAAAACATCAAAGAACTTTTGATTTTATTTAAGGAATTCTTGGCTGCCACCACCCCTCATAAATCCTGTTACACCCATTCATTTTGTTATCAGTGCAATTACAAAACATGTGACTATCTGTATACACTAGTTGGGCATCTGCCTCTCTTATCAGTTGAAAATCCATATTTAATGGTAGGTAATGGTTTGCATGGTGGGAAGTCAGTAGCTTTTAGGGCTTCACCATGTTTGTTTGATATTGCTGCTTTCAGAATAAAAGGGGACCTTTTTGATGTGCACCACACGGGACTCCATTTATTATTGGTAAGCACTGCTAAAAAAAAGGTTGCTTGTAGAATTCTACGCTTGGCACTTTTCCTTGTGCAACATGTATTGATTTAATCTGTTGGAGCTCAGCACTCCCCATATCCTTTGTGAGCTGTGTTCTGTGCTCCTTAAAAGATATTTCAGATTTGTTGAAGATTATAATTCCTTTTATTGGGTCGACAGAGGCATTGTATTTAGATGCTACAGTACACAAGCTTTCAAGGACACATACTGTATGTGCATTCCTTAAAACACACAGCCATTGCCAGCCTGGTGGCACTGAGGGCTGAGGTGCTGGACACAGCACCTCAAGCCATGCTGGTGACCCGCATTTGGGAATGAGTGCGGGCCACCAGGGGTCAGCAGAGAGGACAGGGATCGAACGTCCGATGCACTGCTCTCCATCTCCGGGGAGGGGGGTGATCTGTGGTTGGCGTATGCCTGACCTCTGGCGGAGGCTGGGGCTCAGCAGCACACTGCTGCAAGAACATGGAGTGGGAGCATGGCAGATGCTTGGTGGGGATGCATGTGGGTGTGCTCGCGAGCCTGCTGCAGGCGTCATTGCATGCCGAGCTCCCACAAGGGGAGTAAACAGGGAAAAAGGCCCTGGTGGCTGGTTGTTGTGGCTTGATGGCTGTCCCCATTGCTCCGTCTCCGGAGATAACACCCCAGAACTGGATCCGAATCAGCAGGTGAGTAGGGGGCTCCCTGCTGCTCCGTCACGGGGGGTAAGCCATGGGAGTTACAGGGGTGAGGGCCCAAGGAGGGAAGCAATGGATGGCAGCTGGATGAGGGGCTGACTGGGGCCAGGGGGCATAGAAAGTAATAGCAAAAAAAAAAAGCACAGCCATGGGACCTGTGTGGCTTTGAAACAGAAACATTGAATTCTACAGGCATAAAAAGACCCTGGGCCCATCAAGTGTACTTGTTTGCTGCCTTAGTTTCAAGCAGTCTAGCACTGGTATGGCCTACTGAATGTAGTGCTCCCAGATTGCCATAAATATTTTTTATTCAGAAATTCATATTATAGCAAAAATAGTGGTACAGTAAAATCTATCTATCTATCTATCTATCTATCTATCTATCTATCTATCTATCTATCTATCTATCTATCTATCTATCTGTCTATTATACTGGTGCGGTACCGCCAGTATAGTTAGGGTTGAGTGCAAACTTCTATGTTAAACTCAGATTTTTGAACCTTTATAACTTTGGAACCGTTCAATGGATTTGCTTGAAATTTGGCATGTATTATCTCTAGGGAAAGATCTCTTGATGTGCCAAATGTGTGAATATTTTTTCTGGTTTTTGAGATACGGAGTATCTAAAAATCCTAAATGTACATGTTTTTGCTGTTTCTTTGTCCCCCTGTATCTCAGAAATGGCTTTAGGTTGTGGTCTAAAAGTTTCAGGGTAGAAAACCTTTGCCTCACAGATGTGCCTTTTGAAAATTTGGTGAAACAATATTAAATATTTTCAAACGGTATTACATTTTTAATTTTCTCATTATTTCCTATGGGAAAAGTTAGATGTTCTGCATGAAAATACTTTTGTTTTTGCAGAGAGGTACTTTGTTTTCGCAGGCAGGGTCACATAGTGTCACAGGGAGGCTGGTGTATTTTCACAGAGCTCTGTTGTTTTTGCAGGAAAGTGATTTTCTTCTCGCAAAGATATATTTTGTTTTTTCAGGTGGGGTCGCATAGTGTCACAGGGAGGCTGGTGTATTTTTGCAGACCATTCTAATGTCAGCCATCTTGTTTTGCCATTAGTGAGTGTTATAAAATAAAGAAAATATGTAAAAATGAAAGTAATGGAAAAAACAAACAGCAGAACTTAGCTAAACAGGAGCCATTTAGCCACAATCTAATGTTTGTTTTTTAATATTGTGGCCAGAAACACCTTTTGTGGGCACCCTAAATCTTGGGTGCCCGAAGTTAGCGAGAGGACTGCTTCTGCTGTGTTCTCTCTAGGAGAACAGCGGTATTTTCTTGACTTTGCAGTTGCAGCTGGAACTCATGCTGCTGGCTGCACTGCCACTGTTTCCCTGGTGTGTACTGATGCCCCCAGGAGCCTGTACGACAATATAGGCTTCCTGCAATACTGTATGACAGCGTGCACAAATTTTCTATTGTTTTGGCACTCCCCCTTATGTTTCCCTGGTATCTAGTGGCACCCCCCCTCCGATTGTTATCAATATTTTACTTTTTATATAATAATTTTATAATATAATATAAATAATCTGACATTGGGATGCCCACCTCCGGTATCAGATGTCCCATCCTTCCCCACCCTTGCAGTCCTTTTTTTTATTATTTAATTGCCAACATCAGGGGCCCAATCCCCATGTTGGCACTTGAAGATCCCCCCTTCCCAAAAGTGTTGGACACTGGGGAGTCAACTCCGAGTGTCCCCAAATAATTATTTGTTTCCTGTAAAGAAGAAAGCCATCCCCCCGATGTCTGTTTTTTTGTCCCTGAAAAAAAGAAAATAGTCCCTTGTCTTCTCTGGCGTCCCCCCTCCCTCCTACCGACCCTCCCACTGAGCACCCATCACCCCACACTTCCCCCTTACTTACCTCTGGAGGTTGTCTGCTGTCATCTTCTGTGGACTGGGACATGTCTGCACTCTTCAAATCCAAACCACGAACTGAATAATCAAGGTAAGTGCCCTTAATGTATTTCAGTGACATTTTGAACTTACATTGATATCTTTGCCATTTTAGGTATTTTTTCACCATATTTTCAATATGGGCTTTTTGGGACCCCACCTCATGAACACAGTCACTGTTGTTTCATTAATTGGGCCCGTAAGGTTATTTCATGGTCAGTGCACAAAATCACCTTTTGGGACTGATTAAGGAAATGACAGTGCCAGTGTTCATGAGGTGGTGTCCCAAAAAACTTATGTTGAAAAGTTGGTGAAACAGTTTCTAAAAATGGCCAAGTTACACGTGTTTGTTGAAATGTTTCTACTTATGCATGTAACTTTGGTAATTTTTAATATTTTGACTCCAAATTTTCAACATAGCTATTTTTTCACACCACCTCATGAACAGTACAGCTGTCATTTTTCACATCCTGCCCAAAACGTGTTTTCAAATCAGTAGCATGGAATGGCGTTTTGGAACTGATTTGAAAATTTTCACCTACTGCATGGGGTTTAAGAGGTGGGGTCATAAGAAGACCATGCTCAAAATTTGAGGTAAAAATATGAAAAAATGCCTAAGTTAAGACCATTCATTGCAATTTCAGTATGCCCACTTGTAACTTCAGAAATTTTAAATATTTTGACCCCAGATTTTCAACATGACCTTCTTATGTGACCACATGTATGTCACAGCTGTCATTTTTCAAATCCTGTCCAAAATGTGTTTTCACATCTGTGGTGTGGAATGGCATTGCAGTTGTGCAGAATTATGTTTTGGCGGGGATTTGAAAATGTTCTGTACCGGGTACATGTGCTAGGGTAATAAGAAGGCTGTGTTAATATTTTGGTCATGCATCTATGGAAGGATGGGTACACAGGTTCCAAAGGACCCTGCACTCCCACAGTAAAATAATTAAAATCATGGCACGGGCCCTGTGCTCCCACTGTGACATAAGGACAGTTATGGAGGATTGAGGGCCCTGCGCTCTCACGGGCAAATAAGGATACAAGTGAACTATCGGAAAAAGTAAGGAAATTCATTGCAAAAACTTTGTTAATGCATCAGTTAGGGTTGTTAGTAAAGTGACAAAAGTAGGGAAATATGGCGCTAAGCTTTCCAACCTTAATGCCCCACCCCCACCTTGCAGCCACTGACAGACATCGGGGGGGTGCCTTGTGGTCATTGGCCCTAACACTCACCCCATTCCATAAGTAAGTAAATCAGCTGAGATGGGTACAGTATAGGAAACTGGGCTGAGCGTTAGGGCAGATGGCCACAAGGCCCCTCCGACGCCTATCAGTATCTGCAGGGTGGGGGTGGGGTTTTAGGGTTGGAAACCCTAATGCTATATTTCTCTACTTTTGTCACTTTACTAAGAACCCTAACTGATGCATTAACAATGTTTTTTGCAATGAATATATATACAGTATATATCTATATATATATATTTATTTATTTTATTTATTTGTATACAGTCTAGGAATTACAACCCTTTGAGTCAGGGACTCATTTACAAAGGCTCTGCATCATTACATTAGCGAGGACATAAACAGAGTGAGAATACTGTACAGAGGCAACAATGGGCTAAACATATACAGGGCACCACCAAAGGTGCAAAAACTATCTAAGCCACTATTATTTACAGAGTATTGTTTGCTACAGAGAAACCTAAGCTATACTGAGTGGTTTAATTAGCAGTCACAGTAGCTGTTTAGCAAGGTATGGGTAAGCAGCACTGGCTTAAATGGCTCTAGCCTTGGGATTTTGAGGGCAACATCAGGGATGGAGTTCATCCAGTGTGGGGCCCTGTAGGAAAAAGATCTTTGGCTGGCAGTGGTCCTTGTGAAGGGGATGCGGAAGGTAGTAGTCCTAGAGCTTCTAGTGGCCCTTGTTGGCAAGTACGCTTGAAGGAGCGATAGACAGCCTGGGGGGGCTAAACCTAGTTGTATTTTTTTGGCCATTAGGCAGGTCTGATACAGAAGTCACCCCTGGAAATTTAACCAAGATGACTGTTGATAGAGCCACAAGTGCATGTGTAAGGCAATCACAGTCGTGGTCACCCGGCAGGCTTTGTTGAGAGTGCGTTTTATGCTGGACAGGGCAGTGTCAGAGGCGGCGCCATATATGATAATGCCATAGTCTACTAGGGGAAGGATGGAGCTAGAGATGGCTAAGTGTAGGGCATCAGGAGGGAGATAGGGCCTATATTTGTAGAGGAGGCCAATTCTAGTGTTAGTGGCAGAGTAAGTCAATGCAATATGCTCACGGAAAATAAGGGTAGAGTCAAAAGTGACCCCTAGGTATTTAAAAAAAATAATATATATATATATAAATATATAGATATAAATAAGGGATATACAATGCTGAGCTTTCAGATAAATGATTTATCTACACAAGTGCTGTTTGACCTTGGGTAACCTCACGAGTGACGTAAGCCAAGAGTGAGGTGTCCAAGGTCAAACAGCACAAGTGTAGATAAATCATTTATCTGAAAGCTCAGCATTGTATATTTCATTTATGCAATAGGGATACTTTCTATCAGTGCAGGAATATTTGGTTTTGACTGTTTATCTTTACTTTAAATGATAATTTCTGGGAGTTTTGGTTAACTTCCTAGAGTATGTCTGCCAGGCATAGTGGTTGCTATTAAATAAAACACCACTCATTTTGTATAATATTTCTTGCTAAACAAATGTCATGCTCACAGTACTATGCTACCTTTTTCATTTTAAAGTTATTCACATTTGTTTGTCAAAAAAGGGAAAAGAAAATTGAATTTTATGCTGTTTTTTTGCTAATTATAAAAAAACTAAAAGGTATCTATAAATGAAACGCCACACATTTTGTAGATATTTTTGTACTGAACATTTTTCGTGCTCACAGTACCATGCTATCATTTTTTGTTTTAAAGTTTTTCACATTTGTTTGTCAAAAAAGTGAACAAAAAATTACATTTTCTTCTGCTTTTTTGCTAATTGTAAAAAATCTATAAGGTATCTATACATGAAACACCACTCATTTTGTAGAGAATTTTGTGCTGAACAATTTTCGTGCTCACAGTACCATGCTATCTTTTTTCATTTTTAAGTTATTTCCATTTGAATATGGTTAGTACTGCTTCTGAGGCCGAACATTCTAAATGAATTCTAAAGAGATTTGTGACATAGCAACTGTGTGTATAAATGGTCACTGTATGTATAAATTTATTTATACATACAGTGACTCAGATAAATGCATTTAGCACACTGAATATATGTCCACCCCATTGCATAAATAGAGAATAATGGATAGGCAAGTGTGTGTTATGGATTTTTGTACACACCGAGGGTGTGTAATGACCCGTAAACCTCAGGCGGCGAGAGGTTTCAGTCATCACACACTGAGGGTGTGTAAAAAATCCATACACACTCCTATCTTTTATTTTTATAGTAACTGGTGTTTACTGTTTGCGTGACTTTGACTTTGCGTGACTTAGCGTGGCTTAAGCGGCGGCATTGCGTGGCTTAAGCGTGGCTTTGCGCGGCTTAAGCGCTGACATTGCGTGGCTTTTCATATCAACCAGCCGGTTGATATTGGGGCTCACCAGTAATTATATATATATATATATATATATATACACATATATATATTTATATATATAACAATTTGTTAAATAATATAAATAAGAAAAAGCATTAATTAACCTATAATAGTGAACAGTTTTTAAGAACTGTGTTTAGGACTCACAGTAAACAACACAGTACAAGTAAAAGCATTATTGCACCTAGCTCAGATTGTGCTTTATCCTTTATTGTTTATTTAAGGAGGCAGCATAACCTTGTAAATGTACTTATTCTATGGACCCACTTATGAAAAAGCAAATAGATTCCTAGATAACTGATGAATTTTAGTATAAAATATTTGCCTATATTTTCTTATGGAGAAAAAGAAGTGTTGGTCATATGGAAAGAAAGAAATACTTGTAAGCATTCTTCTTTTGGTAATTTTTTTTAGATTGTTTTGTTCTTTCCAATATTATATAATAGTGTGTTTTGTGGACATTATTGCTGCTCAAATAATTTTTAATTCAGATTTAGAACATATTTTCTTTTCTTATAGTCCCTGTATAATTTCAGCACAGTCATTGTTTGCAAAGGAAATACCCAGATTTCTCAAAATTGCCATCACTTCTCTCCAGCATAAGTTTATAAGTTCACAGTTCCAAAACATATAAAATGAATTTGCATTGTCTTGGCTAGAGTGCCAGCATCTGGAGTCATTAGATAAGTTTGCTTTTTTTTAACCTATATGGTGTAATGTGAGCTCTAATACTAATTTTGTATTGTATTGTTCTGTCTCTTGTTGTTTTGTAATTAGTAATAGATGCAAAAACTGCCTCCCATTGTCTTTCTGTTGACTTTACTTGCAATTTTTTGTTCCATTTTCTACCACTGTCATATATATTTTTATGGAGTTATTAGCTAATAAACTGTGTAGCCATGAGAAAGGATAATTTTTTTTGTAATCTTGTTTAATAATTCCTTCTCTGTATTGATGGATTCTGGTGCCCTTTACCATCTATTGAAATCTTTCTTGAAAATGTCCCTGTTTTGTAGGTATTAAAAAATCTGATGCTGTTAGAGAAAAAGTTGTCTGAACTTCTTGCCAGGATAGTGTTAGTTTTCTTTGATAAGGTCAGACAACATCCAAATTCCCTTTTGGTCCCATGACTGGAAAAATATTGTTTTCCCATGTATTGTAATATTTGCATTGTGCCAGAAAGAGAGGAAAATTACAGTATGAAGGTACTTTTTGATTTCTTTTTTTGCTGAAGTCTGCAGTTAGCCTAATCTTATTTTCTGAGAGCATTTCTAGATTACACCACTCTGTAGTGGTTCGCCTCCTGATTTATTACTACATTTTCTACTGATAGGTCTGTGGATTGGTCATATGCCCATGTTAAAGCTATCTTAACCTTGTATATCAGTTCAAAATTATATATTTCAGGACACGCTAACAGTACCATGCTATCATTTTTTGTTTTAAAGTTATTCACACTTCCTTGGACAAGTTTTCCCATGAAATCCTAGGTTTCTTAGAGTTCTAGATATAGTTTTAAGTAATGTGATAATCTTAATATGCCATTCTTTTGGTAAAGCTATTAATTGTTCTTGCAATAGGTATGAGATTGATGGTATTATCAACATCCTGATAATTTGGATTTTACCACAGAGTGATAGGGGCAGTTTACTCCATCCCTGAAATTTAAGTTTACTGTAATCTAATATGGGTGTATAATTGTAATGAAATAATTTTTTTACACAAATACATAGATACATAGAATCTGATGGCAGATGAGGACCGCCAGGCCCATTTAGTTTGTCTATATTCCCTACCCCCTAAGTGTCCCTTGGCTAACCTTTCTATGCTGTCACTAGGATTTTCTTATATCTATCCCACACATTTTTGAATACCTTCACTGTTTGCACCTCTATCACTTCCATGGGAAGGCTGTTCCAGACATTCACCACACTTTCAGTAAAAAAGTATTTCCTCATATTCCCCCTGATTCTATCTCCCTGCAGCCTCAAGTCATGACCCCTAGTTTTTGGGCATTCTTTTTTCTGGAAAAGGCTCTCCACTAGGACCTATTAAAACACTTGAGGTATTTAAAAATCTCTATCATATCCCTGCTCTCCCTTCTGTTTTCCAGCGAATACGTTTCGAGGTCTGCTAGCCTTTCCTCGTATGTCTTCTGGTGCAGCTCTGCACCATCTTTGTAGCTCTTCTTTGGACTGCCTCTAGTTTGTCTATGTCCTTTCTGAGGTGTGGCCTCCAGAACTGTACACGGTATTCCTGATGAGGTCTCACCAGTGATCTGTAAAATGGTATCATCACTTCCCATTTTCTGCTGCAGATACCCCTCCCTGTGCACCACATCGCACCATTGGCCTCCCTTACTGTTTTCTTACACTGCTTGGTTACTTTTAGGTTATCTGTTATACTCACCCCCAAATCCCCTTCTTGCTTGGCAGTTGCCAGCATCCCCCCCCCACTGAATACTTTTCCCATGGATTCTTGTGCCCCAAGTGCATCATTTTACATATTTTAGCATTAAACTTCAGCTGCCATACTCGTGACCATTCTTCCAGCTTGCCCAGGTCTCTTCTCATCCTTTCCACCCCCTCCAGTGTATTGATTATATTGCAGATCTTTGTGTCATCTGTGAATAGACACACTTTCCCCTCTAGCCCTTCTGCAATGTCACTTATTTTTTAACTTTATTTGTAACATTTTTAAAGAGTTTTACAAGCAGTTTTTATCCTGTGAAATTACAATACCGCATATTTTATAGAAAGTACATCAAGAAAGGGTTGAAGAGTACATTCACATTTGTAACATCTTGTTGAGGGCTAACCATTACTATTAATTGATTGGATACACATACTGAGCTAATTGCAATCAATGTTACTATACATTATATAAAGGATAATGCCTGATGTGCGGGTGATAACCATGGTGTAATCACCTCTAGTGGTTGCTAGGGCATCAGTAAACCTTGAGAGCGCAGCTCGAGAGGTTTACCATTGCCCTAGCAACCATGAGAGGTGATTACACCATTGTTATCACTTGTACATCAGGCATTGTCATTTATAGTGTATGGGACTTGACATTATAAGTTGCCCCCCCGAACACAAGTAATGTAGCCTTACCTTATTAATGAATCTGCACTACAGCCATATGATTGTGTAGGAAATCAATTTATTAGGATACACAGACTGAATGACAGTGGGCAGAAATAGCACCAGAGTTAAAATCTCTATCATACATGTAGAGTTTGCTAGACTCAATAACAGTAAACTATGACAATTGGAATGTTATTTGAATACTGTACTGAGACTAACAATCACATTCTTGGTGTGTAGAATACTGAATAACACTGGCATTCCGTTTTGTAAACTCATTGCCATGACATAGATGAGAGGGGTTTATAAGGTTCTGACATGACAACAGTGGGATTGCAAGGTTGTAAACAGCTTACTCTCACTGGGTAATAAAGGCTACCCATACATTATAACTCACTATTTAGAAATCTTAAATATAACTTGTGTAACCAACCTATATTTAGGTCCTGTTGTAAAGTTCTTGAATAATCCAAGATGTTCAAGGTCTTCAGGAGCCCATAGAACCTGATAGGAATTACATTATCTTCCTATTGATAACTAAGCATAGAGAATGTTGTCCAACCGCATTATACATTTATATGTCAAACAGCTGTACACTAAACCAACAAAGAGAAGAAAAAGTTAACAGTTCTGTATACTCAGATCCAGTGACTTGCTTTGTGCATTGTTGGACTCATGGAATGAAACTGCCAGGATGAGGGAGCTTGCCCGAACACCCCCGGGCATGACTCCCAACCCGACAACAAACAAAACTGGCTCTTTGTGGCATTGAAACAATGCTGGCTTTACCAGTACAGGGTTTGGGGTGATAAATGGGCAGCACGGGATAAACCTCTAACTATGTTGATGCCAAAACTCACGGTTGCCATTTTACCTGCCATGTGGCCAAACAGTATGGTATAGAGGTCTATTTACCCAAGTTCATAGGAAAAGTAATGTGGTACATTAAATTAGCTACCCTAGCAAACCATTTAGTAAAAACTTGATGTAACCATGCAAATGCTTACTTCCTATCACAACGTAAAAGCATTTCAGAAAATAAGGCTTATTGAACTAGTGCGCTACAGAACATTTGAACATTTAAACATCATGGGACAAAATGTCCATCAGACAGTCCAGAACTATATTCCCCCCACTCGGGCTGGTGACAAAGATATTGCAAGTCACCATGGCTATGGCTGTATTTATTATTTGCCATCTCCTAGGGAAATCTATAATGAGCTTAAATCAGCAAAAGATCAGGTCACCATACACACTCGTGCTTCTTCATCTTCGCCTTTTATCTCCCTTTCTGCAGCACAGCGACACCCGACAGGCTTCAATACATTGTAGACTATTATCAGCCTCCTTGGAATCAGTGAAAATATAACTTTTGTTATCAACAGTAAAATGCAAACATGCTGGAAATTGTAGCGTGAAAAGGATTTACAACTCTCGGAGTCTTCGTTTCACACCATCAAAAGCTTTTCTTCGGGCCCTTGTGACATAAGCTATGTCTGGGAATAACATCACCCGATATTCTCCCTCGTATATGGCACCTTTTCTTCGAGCAGCCCAGAGAATGGCATCTATCTCTCTCTCCATGGATGAGACAGTTGTGATCAAGAGAGTCCTTGATCCTTCACTTCTAGCTTTGGCCCTTCATGGAGTTATACGGTAATCTTTAAGTATCTGAAAATCAATACACCCTGTCTGGCTGACGATCCATTGCTACAAGAAGACTCTTGAGTTAGGGCACTCGATTTCCTCAGGAAGACCCACAATTCTAACATTTGCAGACCTGATCAAATTTTCCATTTGCTCCAGATGTGTTTTGATAGCAGATTGCTCTTTAACCACTGTTACTGAGGCAGCCGATGATTTTCCCACAGTGGAGTTGGATTCTCATACGGAGTCAGTCATAGCATCAGTTCGCTGCTTAGTATTGTTCAGCCTTTCATTGATTGAATCCACCTTTTTGTCCATTTTTTGGACAGATTGTGTGAGTATAGTCATGGACTGTTGTAGCGAGTCCAATGTAGCAGCAGATGAAGTTGATACTTGTGGGGTCTGCTCTGCCCCATCAGGCTGTTTCATCGGTAGTCCTTTTGGGTTGAAAAAGTCCTGTCTGGCTGACTTAAGTTTTCCCATTTGCCTGGAATTCAATATCAAATTACTTGTCACGATACACTCTGTTAAGTTCTGTGGTTTGCTAAAGTAATTTATAGAACTGGAATTAAAAAAAAAAAACAGAAAATAAGGCTCTAAGATCGGAGCTTTCCAAAAACACAGCTTCCAGCTAGATTGCTAGCTCCACCCCCCATGTCACTTATGAAGACATTGAAGAGGATAGGCCCCAGCATTGATCCTTGGAGCACCCCACTTGTCACTTCCCTCTCCATGGATTGTGTTTCATTCACTACCACTGTCTGTGTTCTCCCACTTAGGCAATTACTAACCCAGTTTACTACCCTGTGCCCCACTCTTAGCCTGCTCAACATGTTTACTAGCCTTCTATGTGTGTTGAAGGCCTTACTAAAGTCAAGATAGGCCAAATCCACTGCCATCCCCTCCCCCTTGTCTACCACTTTGGTTACCCAATCGAATAATTCTATTAGTTTTGTCTGGCAGGACCTACCTGCTGTGAAACCATGCTGCTTGTGATCATGTCCACTGGATTCCAGGAACTCCACAATTCTTTCTTTTAGCAATGCCTCCATCCATTTCCCCACCACTGAGGTTAAGCTGACCAGCCTATTATTTCCCACCTTCTCTTTACTGCCAGTCTTGTGGATAGGTAATATGTTTGTCCTTTTCCAATCCGTTGGGACCCTCCCTGTCTCTAATGATTTATTGACTAATTCGGCCACTGGTACTGCCCATTCATTTCTGAGCTCCTTTTGTATTTTGGAGTGAAATCCATCTGGTTCCATTGCTTTGTCTATTTTTAGCTTTTCAAGCTCTTTTCTGACCCTCTCCTCTGTGAATGGGCTGATATTTATCCCCTGTCCCTGTACACCTTTCCCTCCCAATAGTGGTTCCCCCTCCCTCTCCTACCTTCATAAATATTGAGCAGAAATGTTTATTCAGGAATTCTGCCTTTTCCTGATCTTCCTCAGCGGACCCTCCTCCCTCCCTTTTAAGCCTCACTATCCCTCCCCTAGTCTTGCTTTTCTCTCTGATGTATCTAAAAAAAGTGTTGCCATCTTTCTTATCATCTGAGGTATCCTTTCCTCTGTACTTTCTTTGGCCCTTCTAATTGCTTATTTAGCTTCTTTCAGTTTTTGCCTGTATGCTTCCATATCTTCCTCACCCTTTGTTTCCTTGTATTTTTTGAATGCCTTCCTCTTTTCCTTCACCCTCCTAGCTATCTTCTTGGTGAACCATAGTGGTTTCTTCCTTCTTCTACTCTTACTAACCTGCCAAATGTACATTTTAGTAGCTTCCTCTATAGCACCCTTTAGTTTTGTCCATTGCTTGTCCATCTCCCCTCCTTCCCTACCCTGTAATGCTTCCACTAGACATTCTCCCAGCTTTGTGAAATCAACCCTTTTGAAGTCCATGATTTTTACTTTTGAGTGGCAGGACTCCTCCTCCTGCTTTTCCACAGAAAGCCACACCATGCAGTTATCACTGGTCCCCAGATGGCTGCCTACCCATACATCTGTAACCTTATCCCCATTGGTGAGCACCAGGTCCAGAATAGCTCCTTCTCTGGTGGGATCCATCACCAGCTGTCTGAGTTCTTTCCCCTTCAGATCTTCCAGGACAGCCCTGTTCCTCACTGTGGCTGCAGTAAATGTTTTTTAGATGATGTCAAGCATGTTGAAGTCACCCATAACTAGTACGTTCCCCCTGATTTTGTATATGGATTCCAATAGTTCCATATCTATCTCCTCCCCCTGCCATGGCGGTCTGTAGACCACTCCTGTCTGGACTGCCATCCCCCTTCCTAACTCCAGTATTAATCACATTGCCTCTGCTCCTTCCTGACCCCCATGTATCTCTGTCACCTTAATTCATTCTCAAACGTACATTGCCACCCCTCCCCTTTTTTCCCCACTCCTGTCCCTACAGTATAAGTTATACCCTGGTATTTCTATATCCCAGGCATGGCTCTCTGAGTACCATGTCTCGGTGACAGCCACAAAATCCAGCTCTACCTCAACCATTAAGGCCATCAGGTCTGGGATTTTGTTTGCCAGGCTGTGGGCATTAGTATACATACCCCTCCAAGTTTTTCTTCCCATTTTCTTAGTGCTCCCACCTTTTCCCTTGTGTGATCCCTTCAGCTTCTTTTTGCTATCACCTTCAGATTGGGTTCTGTGTCCAGTCTTTATATTGGCATTTGTCATTTTCAGCTTACCATGTGATATATCTTCTTTTGGGTGAGTGACGGCTGGATTCCCTTCCTCTTTGGGGTCATCTGTCTCAGTCTCTCCCCTTCCTAATTTAAGCGCCCGATGGTGTCATCAAACTTTTGTCCTAGAGCTCTTACTCCTTCTCTTGTCAGGTGCAGGCCTTTGTACCTGAAGAACTTCCTTTCCCGAAGTCTCCCCATGCTCCAATGAAATGGTAGCCTTTAGCCTGACACCAACTCTGTAGCCATCCATCGAGTTCCTCGATTTTCTTTTCCCTTATCCTATTTGAGCTATTGCCTTTGCCTCACATGTGGAGGACCTTGGAGAAGGCTAGAAAGGATGAGTGGGTGGCCAAACAATCACCTAGTTCAGTTAGGTTGTGCTTGGCCTCCTCCACAGACTGGTTAGCTAGGTCATTTGTCCCCATGTGCACTATAGTTGTGATGTCCTCTCCTGCACATCCCACCAGCTTCCCAATGTGAATGGTGTCCCTCTTTGCAGATGCTAGCAGCAGGTATTTGACTGTCTCCTCTGCCTGCATCTAGTCTGTTAAGTGGTTCTCCACTCCCCTTAACATGTAGTCTCCCACAATAAGTATTCTTTTTGTCTTTGTTTTCTTCTTTAATGCAATCCTGCATCTGTTCATCTCACCAGGATGTCATCCTGTTTCTTTTGCTGGCTTGTTCTCCTCCTCAGTGTGGCATGTGTCCCTTTCCTCACTTAACAGGGAAAAACAATTTGTTAGTCTAAGGGGAGAGATGTGGATTGTTTTCACCTGATCCCTCCCATTGCTTCTTCTGCCTTTTCTTTGGACCACCTGCCATCCTCCTGGACTGGAATACCTTCATGGGAGTGGTCCTCCAGTCCGGATCTGAGGTCCATAAATATGAAGGTATGATGTACCAGCCTTGCTCAGCCTGTGCTGTAGTAGGGAGATTTCTTTCCATGCTTTTATTAGTTGCTCCATTAGTTTGTTCAGGGTTTGGCAAATTGAGCAATGCCCTGTTGCTCAGAAATGCCCTCAGTGGAAGATACCTCTGCACCCCTGGCAACCAATGATATCCCTTCCTGTGGATATCATGCCTTCACCTTAGTTTTTGTGAGCTTGACTCTGAAATAATTGATATAGTTGTCTTTGTTGTGTGCATCGCAGACTTAAGCAATTTCACCTTTATGTCTTATGCTGAATGGTAGCATTGCTGATTCATTTTCATTAACTTTATAACCTGCAGTATTACAGATGTGGGCTATTATATTTTTTAGTTCAGCTAAACTGCTTGTTGATGAACTTAGTAACAATAGTACATCGTCCACGTATGCTCTTAATTTAGTTTCAGTGTTGTTTATTTTAATTCCAGCGATGTTAGTATTCTGTCTTATTTCATGTAGCAAAGACTCTAATCCTAGAACAAATAATGGTGGAGAAAGCAGACAACCTTGTCTAACTCCTCTATGCAATGTGACTTTTTCTGTAATATGATTGTTAATTTGTATAGCTGCTTTAGTCTGCCTGGATAAATAAAGATTTGATTGATTGATTGATTGATTGATTTAGGTGACTCATATAAGCATTTTGTTACTTTCACCCAGCTGGGTTGGAATACCCCTTTGGAGAAATACATGAAACAGATATGTCCATTCTAGCATGTGAAATCCTTTGGTGGCAGCAATGTTAGATACATTTCTTTGTGCTATTTATATGCTGTGTTATGAATTGTCATTTGTGAATACCAGTTTGGATTTTTCTGCCTGGTATGAACCACTCTTGGTCCAGGTGGATCATACCTGGCAGAAATTTTAAAATTATATTATTAATGATTTTGGCAAAAATGTTATAGTCATTATTGAAAATGGAAATGAGTCTGTAATTTTCTACGTTTTTGTGGTCTTTTGCAGGTTTGGGTATCAGTGAAATGAAGTTTTTTTTTTTAAAGGATGCAGGTGCCTTTTCTACTTTATAAATACTATTATACAGCTTTTCAAGATATGGTTCTCCGCAAGGACATAGACAGGATGAAGGCTGTCCAGAGGAGGACAACTAAAATGGTGCAGGGTCTACATCAGAAGACATATGAAGAGAGGTTAAAGGTCAGAGAAGGGGAGATAGGGGAGCTAAACATGTGGCTCAAGGGCTGGTGCCAGGAAAAAGGACACATTTGTAGGGAACTGGCAACAGTTCTGGGAGCGAAAGTTCTTTAAATTTGATGGACTGCATCTGACTATGAAGGAGTCAGTGCATTGAGGCAGAAGTTTGATGTCTTTGCAGAATATTTAAACTAGCAAATGGGGAGAGGGGTGCAGCACCCTATATGTCGAATGGGAAGAACACCCCTTCCCCCTCATCTAGTGGTCAAACAGGGATTCAGCATGTTTGCAGTTCATTTGCATCACCAGGTAAGAAAAAAGGTCTGTCTCCCCATACAACGCACAGGGGAAATGCCAAACCTCACCCAACAACTAACACACCGAAATCTGGCCAATGGAAAATCATGTACACAAATGCTCACAGCCTGGGAAATAAGATCCCAGACCTGCAGACAAAATCTTCAGAGGCTAAACTGGACATAGTAGCAATTAATGAGATGTGATTTACCAGTAATCACACTTGGGAGACTTCAGTACCTGGCTATGTACTGTTCAGAAGAGACTGAGGTGCAAAAAGGGAGGGGGGGTGGAGTGGCCCTGTATGTCAATGAAAATATCAAAGCTACAGAAATTCAGAATACACATAAGGAGCCAGAAGAACTGTGGGTCACCCTGGAGACAGGAAATGGTACAGCCATAAGAACTGGGGTTGTCTACAGGCCCCCAGACCAGGGGGAGGACATAGATACATTACTGTTAGAAGATATACAAAACATGACAGCTAAAGGGAAGTTCTGATAATGGAGACTTCAACATGCGGATACAGATTGGTCAATACCAGCAGGAACATCTGCCAGAACTAGACACATGGTGGATTCCCTGCAGGGGGAGGGCCTCAAACAACTGGTACAACAACCCACAAGAGACAGGGCTATCCTAGATCTAGTACTGACTAACAGGGAAGGGATCACAGATCTCCAGGTAGAAGGTCATCTGGGGGCCAGTGACCATCACATGGTATGGTTCAATTTGGCCACTACATCTAAATCATCCCATTCCAAGGCAAAATATGGGACTTCAGAGGAGCTGACTTTGATAAAATGGCCAACAGGGTTAAGCTAGCCCTGGCAAAAAGATACACAGGTGAGGGGGTACAGGCAAAGTGGGCAAGCATTAAGGCTGCAATACTTGAAGCAACATCCCATTGTGTTAGACAGAAAAGGAAGTGCAAAAGAAGAAGGAAACCACTTTGGTTCTCAAATACAGTAGCAGAAAAGGTCAGAGCCAAAAGGCTGGCCTTCAGAAAGTATAAGGGAACACAGCGAGATGAAGATAGGGAGGCATACCAAACTGCCCCAAGGGAAACAGGGAAGGCAGTAAGGCAGGCAAAGTCCCAAACTGAGGAAACACTAGCATGAACAGTAAAAGAAGGTGACAAGACTTTCTATAGATACATTAGTGAAAGGAGAAAGTCCAGAGGGGGTATTGCTAAGCTCAAAGGAGAAAAGGGACATGTGAGAGGAGGACCCTGTAAAGCATCTATCCTAAATAGATACTTTTGCTCAGTATTTACTGAAGAGAAGGTGAGGCAGGGCCCACAGCTCAACACCATGGACACAGGGGGATGGGAGGTGAGCACTACTCCCTTCACAAAAGAAACGGTCCTACAAGAGCTCGCTAAGCTCAGGGTGGACAAGGCAATGGGACCTGATGGCATACATCCCAGGGTACTTAAGGAGCTAAGGGTGGAAATAGCAGAGCCATTAGCAGAACTGTTTCATGAGTCTCTGAGCACAGGAGAGGTCCCAGAAGACTGGAGAAGAGCTCATGTGATCCTGCTCCACAACAGTGTGGTAGCAGGGAGGAGGCAGAGAACTACAGACCAGTCAGTCTTACCTCAGTAGTGGGCAAGATTATGGAGGCACTCTTTAAGGGAAGAATAGTGCAACACCTGGAATCCATAGGGGCACAGGATCCAAGACAGCATGGGTTTACAAAAGGAAGGTTCTGTCAAACTAATCTCATAGATTTCTTTGACTGGGTAACCAGAGTGGTGGACCAAGGGGGAGCAGTTGATGTGGTCTACCTTGAATTCAACAAAACTTTCGACACTGTTCCACATAGAAGATTGATAAATAAGCTGGGTGGGCTCGGGATGGGTCAGAAGTTGGTCAACTGGGTGGCAAACTGGTTGTCGGACAGAAAACAGAGAGTGGTGGTAAATGGTATACAGTCAGAAGAGATGCAAGCTACAAGTGGGGTACCTCAGGGATCAGTCCTGGGGCCAGTCCTCTTCAATATCTTCATTAGTGACATTGCAGATGGACTAGAGGGTAAGGCTTGTCTGTTTGCAGATGACACCAAGATCTGCAACAGAGTAGATGATCCAGATGGGGTGGGCAGAATCAGAAGAGATCTGGATAAACTAGCAAAATGGTCAGAAGAGTGGCAACTGGGATTTAATGCAAAGAAGTGCAAGATCATGCACATAGGAAAGAGAAACCCTGAAGCCACCTATAGGCTGGGAGGGGAGTTGCTGGCAGTCACAAAGGAAGAAAGAGACTTGGGCATCATCATCACCGATGGCCTAAAATCATCCAAGCAGACCTCTAAAGCAGTAGATAGGGCTAGGAGGATATTAGGGTGTATTAGTATGGGTATCACAAGGCATAAGAGGGAGGTAATAATCCCTCTTTACAAGACACTGGTTAGGCCCCATCTGCAGTACAGCGTGCAGTACTGGATGCCACACCTTCACAAGAACATTAACCAAATTGAGGCAGTCAGGAAAAGGGGAACCAACATGGTGCAGGGACTGCATCAGAAGACATATGAGGACAGATTAACAGAGCTCAATATGTATACCCTTGAGCAAAGGAGGGAGAGAGGTGATATGATCAAAACATTCATACACCTTAAGGGCATTAACAAGGTGAAAGAGTCTAACATGTTTAAATATAAGAAAAATAGCAGGACCAGAGGGCACAGCATGAGAATAGAGGGAGGCCGATTAAGGGGGAATGTAAGGAAATTCTTTTTCACAGAAAGAGTGGTGGATGCATGGAATGGCCTATCTCAGGAAGTGGTGGCTATGAATACAGCGCAGGGCTTCAAAAAGGGATGGGATAGGCATAAGGGAGCAATACAGACAAATATGGATAGATAGGTCATTGACAGTGTAAAGGTGTGTGGCACATTCATAAGGTAGAAAAAATGGGCAGACTGGATGGTCCTTGTGGTCCTTATCTGCTGTCAACCTTTATGTTTCTATGTTTCTATGACCTTCATATGTATACCCTCGAGGAGGGAAGGGAGAGGGGGGGCATGATAGAAACTTTCAAGTACCTTAAGGGAATCAACAAAGTCCAAGAGAGTAGCATCTTTCAGAAAAAGAGATGTGCAAGAACAAGGGAGCACAATTTGAAGATAGAGGGAGTATGGCTCAGAGGTAATGTGAGGAATGATTTTTTCATGGAGTGTGTTGTGGATACTTGGAACAGCCTTCCTGAGGAGGTAGTAGAGTCAAAAACAGTGGGGAAATTCAAGAATGCATGGGACAGACATAAGGCAATTCTAGAGGGGGGGTAGGAGGAAACAGGCTGTTGGTTAACAAGGATCTGCATCTTATCCATTAGGTAAGGAAATGGGCAGACTAGGTGGGCCAAGTGGTCCTTATCTGCTGTCAAATTCAATGTTTCTATTGTAACAGATATTTCCCTAAACAAAATTCAAGTGAAAAGCCATCTGTGCCTGGAAAGTTTCCTATGGCCATTGCTCCAACTGTGGCTTCTATTTCTGCTTCTGTGATTAGTTTCAATAGAGTTTCTTGTTCCTCCTTTACGTGCTTCATTATGGTTTGGTTATAATAATTCAGTTCTTCTTTTGAGGGAGTGTGTTCGGATTTACAAAGATTCCTGAAGAATCTTTGGAAGCACTGCTCATTTTCTGTTTTTTTCATTTCTTATAGTATTATTTTAATCCAAAATGGACAGAATTTCTGATTTTTCTTATTCTATTTTCACTCTTTTAGATAACATTTTGCCTATTTATTCACTGTAGAGCCTCCAGTTTATTTTTATTTTTGTTTTTGTCCAGTTGGATTTAATCGGTAAAATTTCAGTGTCTTTCATCCAGTTTTTTAGTATATCATGGTCAGATTTTTTTTTGCTACATCTCAATTTCTTATAAGCATCTCTAGTTTCTTTAAGTTTAATTCCCATCTCTTTTATTGGTTCTTTATTTTTATTTAACTAGGATGCCTTTGAAATTATTATCCCCCAATTGTTGCCTTAAATGCATCCCATGAACTTATACATATCTGTTTCATTATTAATGTTATTGTCTGTCCAGAAATTGAGCATTGCTTCACCCACTGATTCTGTAAACACTTCATTTTTGCTTAATGAGTTGTTATATCTCCACGTGTGAGTGTTACCAGTATCAGTTTCCAATATCATGCTCACTGTCACTGGATTATGGTTGGAAATACAAGTGAGATGCATCAAAGATTGTTGAAAAATCATGGTTTATTATCAAAATTCTGGAGACCAGAAAGTAATCAAGTCTTGCTGAGAATTTAAATCATAGGGAAAAATAAGCAAAATCTCTTTTTTAAAGGCTTAATGATCTTCAGAGACCTACAAGTGGATTGCTTGAGATAACGTTATTAAGGGTCCTTGATTTATATTTTTCCCATCCTTTTGTCGGAGAGGATCTAGCAGCTAATGGATCTGCTAAACAATTTAGATCCCCTCCAAAAATAATATTCTCCTTGGTGCAGTTACTAATAAATCTATCTACCATGGCCATAAAGGAATCAAACCCTTCAATGGATCCATAGAGTTTGTTATTATAGGTGTATTTTTAATTCCTATTTTTATCATAATAATACCCTCTTTATCAGATTGTACATGTAAGACTTTTACAGGAGTTTTTTTTGTGATGATTATGAAAACACCTTTACATGTACTCGATGTCCCAGAGGAGAAAATATATTTTATCTATTTTATTTTTAATTTTTCCACCTCTGGTTTCTTTAAATAGGTCTCCTGTAATATGGTGAAGTCCAGTTTTTTTTATACTCAAGGATTCAATGTCTTTTGATTGGTGAGTTATCCCATTTGTATTTCATGTTACTCCTTTAAAATCTAAAGCTGTTTTTTGTATATTTAAGTCTTCCCACTGCTATACCACCAAAAGTAATGACTAGCAATAAGGTAAAATGAACAAAAAACTTGATCAGGACTCTTTGACTAATTTTAAACCTTGTTATTCTCCACTAGCTATACATGCTCATTAATTTTGGCCATTTTTTTCTTTTTCATTGATTCCCCACCCTTACCCCCAAAAAAACACCCCATCTAAAGCTCCTCTCCCACTTAGATGGCAAGGGACATTTCATGGTATCCAAGAAAAAAAAAACCTAACCTGTTGGCATTGTGCCAGTGCAATTGCCTTGTCTGACCAATGGCCAATAACAGGCTCACATTTGTTCAACACCCAAACAGTGAAAAGACAAAAACATTTCTTCCACTTTATGTGCATCTAGAAAGCATACCCCCTTTTCCCAAACAGCAGGCCCCACATTCAAGCCATGTTCAATCCATTAAATCAGTGCTGACTGCAAATCACTTTAATTTAAGTAAACATCGGAGGCTGTCTTAATCATAAATCTTTGTATGATTCTTCTTTGTCATTGCAGAAGAATATTTGATTATTCAAAAATACTTTCAGTTTTGCTGGCTAGACCACCACAGCTTTTATTTCTTCTTGCCAAAGGATTCTTTGTATGTCTGAGTAGTGTTTTCTTTGTCATCATAAATCTTGGGGAAAAAGCTTGTCTGAAAGATGTTGACTGGTCTCTGACTTTGAACCATTTGTTGATCAAAATAGCTTTGATTATTTTTTTCCCATTCCTTTATTCCCCTGGGGTTTCCAGGCAGGGCTTCTTGGTCCCATCCCTCTTGACTGACTACCACCTCCCCTGGCACCTGTAGGAACCAAGACCCCCATGGATTCCCCCCCGTCATAGGTCCAGGAAGGGGAGGGCCATCCTCCCTCCACCTAGGACGTTATCCAGTAGTGGGTCAGCTGTTTGTGCAGTGGCAAAGCTTGGGACATAGCGGTTGGGATGTCATGGAGCCCAGCTGCCCATTCTTTTCCATGTTCTTGCTCCCAACTCTGACTGCAGTGACTCGGTGTGTGTGGAGGCATGTGCACATCACAGAATCATGGCCCCCTCCCTACTTTGGTGCACAGACACTGCACTGTCCCCAGGGCCTCTGCCTGGGGGCAGTCAAGGGCAAGACACCGGTCTCTCCTCCCCAAGAGAAGAAAGATGTCCTCTGGATGCTTGATCCTTTCCCTCCCCGGCCACCTTCCAGGGACCCAAGCTCATTCCTGAACTTGAGTCACCAGCATGGCAGGAGATAAAGTGCAAAGTGTCTCAGCCCTCCATATCACTGGGACAGATGATTGCTTTGTTTTTGTCTTTACTTTTCATTAGTTTTGCAATTGCAGGTCTCACTCTGTTTGAATCTGTCTGTGTTGTTTCTGGACTTGTTCAGTGTTCTATGTCTATTTCAAGTGTCCTTTGTTCAGATCCTACTACATTATTGAGTAGTTGTTTTGGTATGTCTATCAAATGTTTGGCTTTTTCTCAGCTTTTCAGGATTCCAAACATCCTGATGTTTTTCTTCTCGAGTGGTTCTCTAGATCATTTTGTTTGTTTTTAAATGCTGTACATTCATTTTTGAAGTAGCTGAGTTCTTTTTCTATTGGATTCAATTTACCTTCCACCTCCATTTGTCTCTCTTCTAGTTTGTTTAGTCTTTTTGACTCAAGGTCAACTTTTAGCTCTAATTTTTCAAGAGTAGATTGTATCTATAAGATGTTTTCCAGTAAATGCTTAAGATTTTGTAATTCTTTTTGAATATTATCTGTCCCTTCTAATATTTGTCTGGCCCACTTCGAAGGTTGATCCTCTTAATGTGAGGGACCTTCTGCACTGTCCTCGTTGGGTAAATTTCTGGAGTTAGAGGGAAGGGAGCTTAGATTGTCTTGTTCCATGTCTGATTTTCATTTTGTGTTTAACCTTTTTTCTGTTGCATTTTTACTTTTAACTCCTTTTTTCCCTCTTTTCTTTTTTCTTATCTCCTGCCAAGTTTATTTTTGGAGCCATTGCAGGCCATTTGTCCTTATTTTGTTTTAAAAATGTTACGGTTGTTTGTTTAAATATATCAGAACCTTTGCTTAAGTTTTTTTAGCAGCTGACCCCATGCGCTCTTCTTTCCAGGGTTTCTCATTGGAGTTTATTAGGAATTCGGTCACTTTAAAAATCTTACTTAGTCATAGAAATAAAGAATTTGGAGGCAGATAAGGACTGCTTGTCCCACCTAGTCTGCCCATTTTCTCTACCTATTATAACACTGCAGACCCTACTTGATCTCTGGCTTCCCCCTTTCCTTACCACTAAGGTTTCCTTATGGCTACCCACTGCCTTCTTGAATCCCATTACAGTTTTTTCCCCTACCACCTCCACTCGGAGGCTGTTCCAGGCATCTACCACTCTTTCTGTGAAGAAGTACTTCCTCACATCTCCCTTGAGTCTACCCCCCTCCAGCTTCTTAGCATGACCCCTTGTTCTGGATCATCTTTTTCTCTGAAACAGACTTCCCTCTTGAACCTTATTTATACCTGTGAGGTATTTAAAAGTCTCAATCATACCCCCCCATCTTTCCTCCAGGGTGTACATACTGAGGTCCTTCAGTCTCTCTTCATAGAGCTTTTGATGCAGACTCTGAATCATTTTAGTTGCTCACCTTTGGACCGCCTCTACTCTGTTTATATTCTTCTGGAGATGTGGTCTCCAGAACTGGGCAGAGAACTTCAGGTGAGGTCTCACCAGTGATTTACACAGCGGTATCACCACTTCACTCTTTCTGCTGGTGATACCCCTCCCTATGCACCCTAGCATCCCACTGGGTCTCCCTACAGCGCTGTCAATCTGTTTGACTACCTTTAGGTAATCAGATATGATTACTTCCAGGTCTCTTTCCTGTTTCGTGGTCACCAGTACCACTCCCCACATTTTGTACTCTGCCCCTAGGTTTCTGTGCCTCAAGTGCATGATTTTGCACTTCTTCACAGTGAAACTTAGTTGCCACACTCTTGACAACTCCTCAAGCTTCCTTAGATCCCTGTTCATCTTTTCCACCCCTCCTGGAGTGTCTACCCTATTGCAGATCTTAGTGTCATCTGCAAAAAGGCATACCTTCCCTTCTAGTGCCTCTGCAATGTCACTATTAAAGACATTAGAGAGAACTGGTCACAGTACAGATCCCTGTGGCACCCCGCTGCTCACCTTTCCTTCCTCAGAGTGGACTCTGTTTACCACCACCCTCTGCCACCTACCCCTAACCAATTTCTTACACAGTTCACCACCTTTAGACCCACTCCTAGACTAGCCAGCTTGTTTATGAGTCTCCTATGTGGAACGGAGTCAAAGGCCTTATTGAAATCTAGGTAGGCCTCATCCACTACTCTACCCTGATCTACTTCTCTGGTCACCAAGTCAAAGAAATCTATTATATTTGTTTGAAATGACCCCCTCATAGTGAATCCATGCTGCCTCGGATCTTGCAAGCCAGTGGATTCGAGATATTCCACAATCTTTTTCTTTAGTTGTGATTTCATTAATTTTCCCACCACCAAAGTCAGGCTGATTGGCATTTAATTGCCAGCCTCCTCCGTGCTACCACTTTTGTGAAGTGGGACTGCATCTGCCCTCCTCCAGTCCTCTGGTACCACTCCTATGTCCGGTGTGTGGTTGAACAGGACTGTCAGAGGTGCAACCAGCACCTCTCTGAGCTCCCAGAGTATCTTTGGATATATCCCATTTGGTCCCATTGCCTTCTTCACGTTCAGATCTGCTAGTATAGGACTATCTCCTCTGTAAATGGACTAGTGTCCACCTCCCTTCCTTTGATGCCCCTAAAACATATCTGTGGTTCCGTTCCTTTCCTTTCCTTTCCTTTCCTTTCCTTCATGAACACTGAACAAAAGTATTTGCTCAGGATGTCTGCTTTTTTCTTGTCTCCTTCCACACACTCCTCCCTTCCCTCCTTAGCCTGATAATCCCTCCCTTGGTCTTTCTCCTTTTGCTTACATACCTGAAAAATATCTTGTCCACTTTTTTCACTGCCTGTGCTGTTTTCTCCTCTCTTTGTGCCTTTGTGCTCCTGACTGCTTTCCCTGCCTTCCTCTGCTTCTCCTGATACACCACCCTATCCTTCTGCCTCTCTGTCTTCATATACCTCCTGAATGCTATCTTTTTTCCCTTATCTTCTTAGCCACCTCTGTTGAGAACCATAGCAGCCTCTTTTTCCTCTTGCTTTTGCTTACCGGCTTAATGCAGAGGTTTGCTGCCTTCACTATCCCTGCTTTTATTTTCACCCACTGTTCCTCCACCCCATCCAAGTCCTCCTCCCCCCCAACCAGGGTATCCCTGAGGCATTCTCCCGTATTTGCAAAATCGTCCCTCCTGAAGTCCAGGACCCTTGCCTTTGTGTGGTTCACTTCTGCTATGATTTTTATATTGAACCACACTGTCTGGTGATCACTGGTCTCCAGGTGGCCACCCACCATCACATCTGCAACACTGTCCCCATTGGTGAGTACAAAATCCAATACTGCTCCCTCATGAGTGGGCTCCTTTACTGGTTGCCTGAGGAATGGTCCCTACTGGGAGTCTAGTATGTCCCTGCTCCTAGCTGAAGCTACAGCTGGGATGCTCCAATCTACATCTGACATATTGAATTCCCCCACCAGCATCACCTCCCCCTTATTAGCCATCTTTTGGATGACTTCCACCAGAAACCTATCTATCTCCCCCCCCCATGCTGGAAGTCTGTAGATCACACCAGTGCAAATAACGACTCTCTTACCAGTCTCTAGAATGATCTACAGTACCTCTGCCTCCCCCTCTGTTCCCTGTAACTCCATTGCTTTTATGCTATCCCTCATGTAAAGAGCTACTCCATCCCCTTTCTTACCTATCTTGTCCTTCCTGTACAAAATATATTCTGCTATGGCTATTTCCCAGTCATGGTTCTCATTGCACCATGACTCAGTAATGGCAACAATGTCCAGGTCAGCCTCTCCTATAAGGGTCACTAGGTCTGAGAGTTTATTTCCCAGGCTTCGAGCATTTGCATACATCTCCTTCCAAATTCTGCTACCACCCTGCTTTTCATTTCCCCCTTTTGCCTTCTCTCCTTAACCCCTCTTCCCTCAGTCCTGTTCTACTTCATTTCTACTGTTTTGTTATCAGGTAGCCTTGGGGATTTTTCTCCCTCAGGGTTCTCCATACTGACTACTTCTGCTGGGGGGAGCAATTTAAGTCTTCCTGCTTCCTTCTGCCACCCCCTCGACTAGTTTAAATGCTCACCAATGTAGCATTTAAACCACTCTCTGAGGATTTTGGTTCCCCTCCCAGATGGATGCAGGCTATCTCCCCTGTATAGAACATCATCCCTCCAGGTGAGACCCCAGTTCCCAATGAAGCCAAAGCCCTCCTCCCTGCACCACACCTTCAACCATTGGTTGAAGCTCCTGGTACACAGTACCCTATCCTTCCTTCTGTAGTAGACAGGCAGTACCTCAGAAAAGGTAACTGAGCATGCTACCTACCTAGAACCCCTCCCCAACTCCCTGAACTCCTCCTGCACTGTCCTAACCTCATCCCTAGCTAGGTCATTAGCCCCTAGTTGGACAATGACATCCAACTCTCCATCCCATCCTGTTGCCCTAGTGATCCTCAGGATCCGCTTCCCATCCTTCTAAACTATGGTGCCAAATAGGCACCTACCTACCCTTCCCTTCCTACCCCCAAATCTATCCCCCTCATGATGGAGTCCCCAACCAAGATCTGCTCCTTCTTCCTCCCCTGGGGTCCTCTGCTCCCCCCCCTGGGATTCCATTATAGAAGTCCCCCACATCCTCCCTGGTCGCTACTATGGGTGCCTCCATTGGACAGTACCACTCTGCCAGAGCGGTGTAGGAATTGTGTAGTGGAATTGTTGGGGGATGTGCCTCTGATCCACCACCCTCACCCTTCCCGATCCCAATGTAGTCCAACTGCTTCTCCTCCTTGGAACCCTTTGAGGAAGCAGTAGTGGACTTGGTGGTCCCTGAGTGGGGGAGGAGGCCCCCCGAATCCTGGCCAGCTCAGCCTGGAGTCTAACAACCTTCTCCCTCAGCCCAGAGAGGTGCACACAGATGGGGCAGCACTACACTCTCCAGAAAGTTTCCCCTGAAAATTGCTGCCCCACAATCACTATGCTGCACCGCTCCCAGCATGCCTATTATCTTCCCTGCTTGTGTTTGTTTACTTACTTTAAACCCGTTTTATCCCTGCTATGGACAGAGTGTTTCACTTATTCCCAACTATTTGCTTGCTTTAAAACCCTTTTTTACCCTACCCTCTCTTGGGTGTATCACCTACTCCCAAATTGTGCTTGGCTCTAACACTCCCCACTCCCTTGTGGTGTGTGATCTATAGCAAGAGCTTAGCAGGAAGCTTACCACAGTTAACAGGTAGAACTTCCTGGTTCCCTTCCTCCTCCTGCTATGTCTGGACATCTACATCACTCTTTCATGGTTCCCTGGCCTCCCTTCTGATATGTGTAGAGTGTCCGGCTGCTGGCTGAGGCTGAATCTTTTGTTTTCTTTTTTTATATGTTAGCTTGGAGGACCTTCTTTTAAGATTTAAACCCTGTTGTTCTGTGTTTTCCTGATCATTTTCATAACTTACATTATTGATGTCTTGCTGTCTTAGTTTCCAGTTCCGACTACAGAAGAAACAAGCATTTGTCAATGCCGAATGTTTGCTTGCTGGTATTAGCATTGGAAATGCAGGAGTTAGACAGATGCAGAATAGGAATGGCTGTGAAGTATTGAACTCACCCCAACCCCACCTCCACCTTGCAGAGACGGAGAGGCATTGGGGTATGCGTTTGGGTCATCATCCATAACGTTCATAACATTTCACCTCACCCTATCCTGCAGACACCGACACATGTTGAGGAGTGCCTTGGGGTGTTCAGCTTTATAGTCACCACATTCCATATGAACATGCACTGAAATGGGTGCAGTATAGGAGAATGGGGTGAACTCTGGAGCCGAAGAGTCCACCTCGATGCCTGTCACTGGCTGCAGGATGGGGGTGGGGGTGGAATGGCATGAGCATTACAGTTGGCAATCCAAAGGCACACCCCTGATGCCTGTCAGTCTGTACAGGGTAGGACGTTATGGTTAGAAACCCTAACACCCCGAGTGTTTGTGGGTATTTGCACTACAAATTTTCATCATGGCCTTTTTGTGACCCCCACCTCATGAAAGCATTTGGAACCTCTTCTCATAAACAGAGGCACTGTGATTTTGTTAATGTGTTAACTTTGAGGTCCCACAGCGACCGTGCCATTCTGCGCCAGATGTACAAAAACAGATCAGGCAGGATGTGAAGGATGACAGCTGTACCATTCATAAGGAGGTGTGAAACGATGGCAATGTTGAAAATCTGTAGTGAAAATATAAAAAATGCTTGAACTTCTGACCGTACATGGAAACCTCGCAACACATGCGGGTAACACAGTCATTTAGTGGAATTATTTCACCAAATTTTCAACACAGGCATTTTGTGACCACTGCTCATGAACACTGTCACTATGAAATCTGTCCCAAACATTAATTTCCCACAGCAACTGCGCTATTCTGCGCCAGATGTGTAAATGCATATTTTGGGCAGGATATGAAAAATGACAGCTGTACTGTTCATAATGAGGTATAAAAAAATGGCACCTCATGAACCAGGAAGGTGACATTTTTCAAGTCTGGCCTGGAAAGTGATTCTGCGGTCATTCTGCAAAATCAGCTTTCGGGCAGGATTTGAACATTTTTGCCTGACTAGTTCAGGAAGTGGGGCCATAAAATGACTATGTTGAAAATGTGGGGTTAAAATATTAAAAAACAACAAAGTTATGAAGTAAAGGCCCTGCATGTCTTTATCAATAGCCACAAGGAAGTGCAGGATCCAGGGGTCCTGCACCACTGCAACTAGATGGACTTTCTGTAGTCACATGGAAGTGCAGGGCCTGGAGGACTCTGCGCTTGCACAGCCAGATGGACTCCTCACTTCGCATAGGGCCCTCCAGATCCTGCACATCTACATCCATAGCCACACAGAAGCACAGGCCCTGCTGTTCCACAGCCAGATGGATTGTTCACACAGGTCCCAAAGGGACCTGCATGAATAAGGATACGATTCCACTGTCTCAAAAAAGAAAGGAAATTCATTGCAATAAATTGCTTTAATGCACCAGTTAGAGTTCAACTTAAAGCAACAAAAGTAGGGAAATGTGGTGCTATGGTTTCCAACCTTAACTCGCCACCCCAAGCAGCAAAAGGACAAGAACACACAAGCAACAACAGACAGCCATCATCAGGTAATACAGAAATCATACAAGTTAAACACTGATGGATTGGGGGGTAGGAATTTCCAAAAAGACCAGTTTATAATCGAACCATTCATATTATCAGTGTCAGTGGCTCAGCAGGTAGCATGCTCACCTCCGAGGCTGGAATATCAGAGAGGCTGTGGGTTTTATCCCCATACCAGGTACTTGGGTTAAATCCCGATACTGACACTGTAGTGTAGCATGAGGGGGGTGCTGCACTCCTGAGGTGCCATCTTTTGGATGAGACATTAAACTGAGGTCCCATCTGCCTGTTCTGGTGGTAGTTCAGGTGGATGTTAAAGATCCCATGGCACGTCTCAAAAAGAGAAGGGGAATACTTTATTGAAAAACACATAAGATACAAATTCAAAAACATACCAAAGGAAACATTTCAGAATATCAAACTTCAAAATGTCAAATCATAAGACATGATTCATAATTTGCAAATCATAATCTGGATTGTTATACATTATGTACACTTAATTTTCCCTTTTTTTTTCCTTTTTCCAAAAACTTAGGGGACAAAAAAAAAGGAGAGGCCTCTCCACCACATATGGACTTTCATCATAGGGTTATGATGAATTTCATACTCATAGCTATCTTTAAAGGCATGTTTGTACAACAGTTTCACTGTCTCATATGACATGAGTTGCTGCTGAATAACCCATTGGCATCTGGCCTGCCATAGATTAAATTTCAACACTGAAAAAAATAAATGCAAGTTAGTGTTATGATATTTCCTTAGTGAATGCGGGTATAATCCTAAGGTGATACTGTTGTAAGTAATGGTC
This sequence comes from Neoceratodus forsteri, assembly GCA_016271365.2. Taxonomy (NCBI): domain Eukaryota; kingdom Metazoa; phylum Chordata; order Ceratodontiformes; family Ceratodontidae; genus Neoceratodus; species Neoceratodus forsteri. Next base: position 300,727,266 of record JADMNL010000022.1, read on the forward strand.
AATTACCATGAGAGTTGTCAGGAATGTCTTAAATAGTTCCACGATTGATTTGAATATTCACAATGTATTAAGAAATGTTCCATATTTCCTCTGGGGCTGCACATGAGGGATAAGGACAAGTTCTTTCCTCTGTTGGCTTATGTTTATTATTGTCTCTAATATTTAGTCTACCATAGGCACAAGTCCATAATATCTCCCACATTTTTCCAGAATTCTAGTAGTATTTAATAATTGTACCACTTTTTGTGTATCTCCTTTTGGGCAGTTTTGGAAGACTGGTATGGCAGGTAACTGACCCATCAGAACCATTTTGTAAAGCTGAGAACTACCTAAAGTTTTGACATTGTTTTTATTTACATTCCATTTCCTCAATTTCTGTACTGTGTGTTTCATAGAAGGAGGAAAAATTACATATTTAGTCTGTTTTGGTGGTGTAGTGAGCCATACTCCAAAGAAACCACTAAGGTTATTTTGAATCCATTTTCCTGTAATGGATGGTACTTGATTTAGTCCTAGTTTAAAAAACTGTGAACAAAAAAGTGAGTGAAAAAAACACTACCGGGTCTATCATACCTAAGGCCCCCCCTTTGTCCTTTGCTAAATAGGTATACATCCACTTGATGGGGTTTAAATGACTCCCCCACAACATCTGAAAAAAAATGCTATAAATTTTTGTTTCAAGGCGAAGAGGTAAAGGAAAAATCATACCCATGCATAGCAGGCACGGGATTAAAAACTTCTTAATAATGGCCACTCTTTTTAATTTGGAAAGCTTCCAGCTTTTCCATCTTTGGACCTTTGCCTCACATACTATGAGTACTTTTTCCCCAACTACATGGCCCCATTCAGTTTTCCCAAAGTGTAAACCCAATATTTTGATGGGCTCTTGAACTAAAGTAATTCCTGCTATTTTAGCTGTGGTAGTTTGTTCTGACCTTAATCCAATATTTGCACATTTTTCTAGGGTTAGTTTTGCACCCGCTATGAGAGAATATTCTTTCATCACCTCCAACATTTTAATTATACTCTCCTTATTTTGAGAAAAAAAGCATATGTCATCTGCATATGTAATAATGCTTACCTTGTCCTCTGGCTGTAGGCCTCTTAGCCCTTGAATCACTTTTTGGGATGTAATATGCTGTAGTAATGGATCTAAACAAAAGATGTACAGCTGGGGGCTCAACAGGCACCCCTGCCTAACACCTTCCATTATTTTCAGTTCAGTTCCTAACTTTCCTAATATTATTGGACATAGTGTACCTGAAGAATACAGTAACGGTAGCCATGTAATAAAATGTTTAGGAACCCCATAATGAGCTAAAGTGTGAAACAGAAAGGTATGAGTAACCCTATCAAAGGGTTTGCTCAAATCCAAAGATATCAAAAAACCTGGGTGACTGTTGGTTATGAAATTCTATTATAATTGTAAGTAATATTAAGGCTTGTTGTATCTTTCTGCCTGGTAGACCACTAAACTGAGTTGAATATAAAACTGTAGTTGCATATTGTCGTAAGTGTAAATTTAGAATGTTGGATAATATTTTTAAATCTGTATTAATAGGCTAATTGGCCTCCAGTTTGTTATCAGTGCCCTATCTCTTGATTTAAATAAAAAAAATACCAGCCCTTTAGTAAACAATTTAGGAATCTTTTCACTTAGTAATAGATAATTATATACTTTTTCCAGACATTGTGCAAATTCCTCCACAAAGGTTTTATATAATTCATATGAAATATCATCCACACCTGGAGAAGATCCTGATTTTGTTTGTTTAATAGCGTTTATTATTTCCTGCACTGTTATGGGTTGCATGAGTTCTTTTGCTATATTTTTAACCTTTGTTAAGTGTATTGAAGACAGATATTGTGATATGATGCCTGTGTTCACCTTATATACTGCTTGGAAATATTTTAAATGTTTTGCCACAATTTCCTACATTTTTTGAGGGTCTGAAGTCAGTACACCCTGTTCAGCTTTTAACTCCGTAAAGGTAGTAGCTAGTCTCTTGTTTTTGCACATTTCAAAAGAGTCTCCACGGGGGCTTTTTTGAGACCCATGTAGGAGATTTGTTTTAACTGTTTGTGCACTGTTATATTGGTGAGCATATACCTCTTTGTTTAAGTTAGTAATCTGTTCTGTTAAGTTGAGTTTAGTGGTATATGCTTTTGTCATAAGGTGTTGTAGCTGTGCCCTCAGTTTTAAATATTAAAAAAATGCTCTTTTACTTTTTGCTTTCCTAAATGTTGAAAAAAGTCTGCCAGATGTTGTTTTGTATCTGCCCCCCAATCCCCTTTATTTATATATAAATCGAAGATAGAGGCTCTAGCCTCCATTAATATTCTTACAGAGGTTAGTACTAATGCCTCTGTTAACAGTGAAGGATTCAGGTTTCACCTGTAATTTTTACTTTGTATAGAGAGTGAATTAAAGAATGATCTTCTTAAAAGAAGAAGGTCAGAAAATTCTACTGGTATAATGTTAAACACCATTTTTTATGGTGATTACTAGTAAAAAGATAATCAATGGTAGAAGTTAGTTTCCCTCTCTGAGATGTAAAAGCAGGACCATATTCCTGATGATCTGAACAGTTTACAAGATCTGCATTTGTAACACATTTATGTAACATTTGTGAATCACACTAGATTTTCTTAGATAAATGTTTCTGTATGTTAGGGTTTTTAGGGCCACAATTAAAGTCTCCCCTTAAGTATAGAATTTTGGTTGTAACTAGTAAGGGTTGTATTGCCTCAATCAATTTTATCCATTCAGCTTTAGACTGGGGTGACTAGACATTTATAAACCTGCTAGGTTGAGACTGCCATACCCCATCCAGTATGAGCACCCTTACAGGTATTAAATTAATTAATTTTGTTAACTTAAAAGAGTATCTCTTAAAGACAATCCCTGCACCAGTTGACCTATCAAGCCCGAAAGATCAAAAGAATGGTCCCCAATACCATTCTGCTTTATACAGTTGAATTTGGGTATCTGAGCACATCCAGGTTTCCTGTAAAAATATTATATCAAGATCTTAATCATACATGGTTTGAAAAACAATTTGTCTTTTCTGATGGTTTAGCAAGCTGCACACAATGCAGATATGGTTAGTTGTAAGTGAAAAAGCCCATTTAAATCTGAATATTTTTCCTCTTTTTCTCCTTTTTTTACCAGACTACTTGAAATCCTCTATTTTCATGGGTTCCAAGGCTATTAAAAAGTTATCCGACTCTTTCCCCCATCTCAGTATCTCCCCAGGATGATGTGGAGAGGACAGAGAAAGGGTTATCGGAGACAATATTCCTGGTATGGTATAGTAGCCAGTTTTATGGATTTGCTCCTTGTAATGGGAGTTGTCCAGGGTTGTGGAGGTGGTAAAGCAGGGGTCTCTGTGGGAGGTTCCATGTAACAAACTGGTGTTAGCAAGGCTGAAGGCATTGGTTCCTGTTTTACTGGTGTCTGATGTTGTGCAGGTTTTTTTTCTCCACAGGTGGCTAGTGCGGCTTCTCTTGCTGAATGTCAGAGTCCTCTTGTGGGGTAGTTGCTTGCTCTTCTTTGTTTGGGGTTTCCTCTTCCTGGGGGATGGGTTTGTTGGCCACATGTTGGGCCTTCCGTATGAGGTAATCAGGATTAATTTTATCTGCTCTATTTTTTGAAGCTAATCGGCATTCATGGAACAGATGTCCAGTTTCATCATAGAGTGTACATCTGGTATGATTCATACATTGCATGCTGATATGCCCCACTTCTCCATATATCCCACATCGAGGTTTGTCACAGACATACGATAGGTGTGTTCATGATCCACATTTATAGCAGACTTTTGGCTGGCCTGTGTAGAAACACACTCCTCAATCTCATCCTAGATAAAAACAGTTTGGGATGTGGGTGATACTCTCCTCATTCTGGTATAGCTTGACTTTATATTTCCACCCCCATCCTGAATTGTTCTGCATCTAGAATAGATTCTGGAGAACTCAATACAGTACATCACTGCTGCAACCAGTTGGTAATTTCCTCTACATGTACCCCTTCATTTCTGAACATTACGGTAACACATTTTATCAGAGGCTTTGTTAGGGGTATGGCCATAAAGGGAGTCCAGAGGGGTGAAAATTTAACCTGATTGTATTGCATCCAGAAAAGTTGTAGCAGATGGGGGGAATGAAAACTGATGTCATAATTGTCTTCTCCTGAAATGTTTATGAATGCAAAGACACCAGAAAGGGTAAAATTCAAGGATTGTTTTAAAAGTAATTTTCCAATGTTGTACCTGTCAGTGCGAGTTCCCAGACCACCTTTATAATGCAGGTATACTGCATTTCTTCTTGGGGCTGCTTCAGTTTTATTAAAAGAATCAGAATACTTTTGTTGTTTTTCTTGTGGCCCTGTATCTTTTTTGTTTTCATGTTTATTACTTTCCTCTTGTTCATTGGGTTTTTCCTCTGACCTTCCATTACCTAAGTGGTTTGTATTTTGTTCAAAAGCTGTATTTTGTGTTGTTGTTCCCCCCAAAAAACTTTTTTTTTCTGTCCTTATGTTTGTTCCCTCAGTTTGTTTATTGGTTTGCCCACTGCTATCTTTTTTGTGACCTTTGTTCCTTTTTTCTTTGTTGCACCTCAGCATCCTGTATTAATTCCAACAAAGCAATTTGTTTATTTTCTAACCCCTTTCTTAGGAATGTATCTTCATTTCCTTTTAAATCCTGAGTAATATCAGCAGGGTTTTCCTGTGATCCTTTTACTTTTATTATCTGTTCCAACAGTTTGTTTTATTTCAGCACTGTTGGTAGAAAGAGGTTCTATCGGGAAATGAACCTGGTTACTATGGCTCATGGGATCTGGCTGTAACCAAGGCCATGCTATAGGGACTGAAAATGGGTGCGGGACATCATCTTTATTACTTCGTGCCGTAAAGGTAAAAATAGTGGCATTACTTTGATTTTGTGCAGTTTGAAAGATAACATTACCTTGCACCATTGTAAATTCTGCATTCTTTGAAGACTGTGTTGCTAGGATCCTTGGGGTTTGGGTTTGCTGAGGCTCTGACAATGACGTAGCAATTTGTGAAACATCTGTATGCACCTTTTGTATTGCCTTTTCTAATTCCTGCTGCTTTTGTTTACATTTCTTTTCCTGTGCTTCCAGGAGCATATACAAGGTTTTTTCATCCACATCTGGTACTGTTTCCATTTTCAGGTTGTCAATTTTTTTTTTTTGAAATCTCCATGCTTAAATCTGAGAGATTATCTCTTTGTATGTCCATACTTTCATCCTGTTCTCTGTGAGTTGGTAGATTTCTGCTGATATCGTGAAATTCTTCAGCTTCTGGAAAATGCAAGGCAGGGGAGGAGGCCCGCTTCCCAGCCCCTTCCACTTCCATCCCTGCCTGTGTTGCAAGAGAAGTGGCCATCCTTCGACTACCAAACAGGTCCCCTTACTGGATGAGTAGGGGAATTTCCCTGGTGCCTTGGCCAAATTCCCCCCATTCACTAAGCTTAATTTGGTTCAAGGTCAGTTGCCATTCATCTGTATCCCCCTTCCTCGGGCTGTGCCTGAAAATAGGCAGAATGTGTCTAGTGCACTTATCCAGTCAACAAAAACAAAATAAAATAAATAAAAAATATTTTCAAAGAAGGAAATCCTTCAGTCTAACTCTGTCTGAATTTCTGACATGACTGTGTACTCAAAAGTGACATTTGCAGCAAAACATTAAAATATGCACTTTAAAAAAAGCATACTATATCAGTGCTGTTTATAAACCTTACAGTGTGACTGCAGAAGTGGGTGTGTATATTTTACAGTGTGCATGTATATTTGTGGCTACAGCAGTGCAGGCCCAGCAGGGACCTACAAATCTACAGCCACAACTGGCTGTGTATGTCTTAACTGTGCATGTTGATCTGTGGCTGCAGAAGCACCTCAGCAGACAAAAGCAATGTTGCAGTTTGCATATCGTAGATTTATATTTGCCCTTGGGCCTACACTTCTGCATCCACAAGTGGGTACTTGGTGCAGGGCCCAGAGGGCCCTGTGTATCTGCATTTGTAGCCAGAGGGAAGCACAGGGCTCAGTGGACCTTGCACTTCTGCAGACAGATGAACTCCTCACTTGCTGGATTTCTCTCTGCAGCCAAAAGTGGGTGTGTATGTCTTGTAGTTTCTATTTGTAATAAGAGGGGAGGGGTTGGAACCTGGTTGCTTAACCATGCCCTTTGTAATGGGCTGTAAAACAATAAGGTAATGTTGATGAGTCTTCCTAAGTAATGCTGTGTTAGTTAGAAAGTTGCTAGAGTGAAGGAAGACTCAAAACTCCTAAAACATCTTGTTTTGATTTTTAATATTTGATTTGCTTAATGCATGTGCACTGCAAGGAGGTCAGCAAAACATTAAAATATGCACTTTAAAAAAAAGCATACTATATCAGTGCTGTTTATAAACCTTAAAAATAACATTCTGTGGTGATTTGCATACGCAGCCCATGATGCTTTGCATTGTGTGGGCATGTGTGATTTTGTATTTTCTTGAAACTTGGCTTCCCAGCCAAATGCCCTTTGGGGTAACCCTTGCCTCAGTGTTTGCGCACAGAGGTTCCTTGTCTTTTAAATGTTTTTTTATTTTAATGGAATCACCACAACATATCCAAGACACACTGTCTTAGGGTAACTGGTCCATTCCACTGGGGTGTCTAACAGATGAGGCATACTGATGAGTCCTGGTAGGACGAAACACGTGTCTATGTCTTCTGTTAGCACCCTTTGTAAACTGTGTGAGAGGCCTTTCGGCACCATGCAATTTTGCTTAAAGTTGGACCAGCATAACATTCTGTGGTGATTTGCATATGCAGCCCATGATGCTTTGCATTGTGTGGGCATGTGTGATTTTGTATTTTCTTGAAACTTGGCTTCCCAGCCAAATGCCCTTTGGGGTTACCCTTGCCTCAGTGTTTGCACACAGAGGTTCTTTGTCTTTTAAGGAGGTCAATTATGAATAGAGCAAGATTGGTGCAAGGTGTGGGCCCCAAGTATGAGGGACAGAAATAAGAACATTTCTACACTAGTGCAACAGAGTTAAGCAAGTATAGTTTACAATTTTACAATGCTCATAAACATATATTGGTTCTGATAGTTAGTGATGGTTGGTATTGAAATTTAGTTTGACAAAAATTGGAATAAAGTGACTTTTTGCTCTGCTTTTCAAAACAGGACCCCTATAATCCCTGAGGAAATGGCCTTCACAGCCATGAAATGTTGGCCAGATATTTAGGTAGCACACATTAAGCAAATCAAACAGTAAAAACTCAAAACAAGATTTTTGTTTTTAGTTTTAAGTCTTCCTTAACTCTAGCAAGTTTCCATGTGTACCTAGGGCTGCAAAAGCACTGGACTCTTATGATGGATGTCTTTTGTGCCATCTGGAAACAGTTGTATGTTGTTTTTCTTACCTGATGATGGCTGCCAGCAGTTGCTTGTGTTTTTGCTGCTTGGGGGTGGGGGGTGGGGAGTTAGGGCTGCAGACTCTAACACCACATCTCTCTACTTTTGTACCTTGAAGTTGAACCCTAAGTGGTGTATTAATGCAGTTTTTTGTAATGATATCTATATATATATATATATCTGTATGTATCTATATAAATATGTGATACACAGTGGGGACCTGTACAATAAATTATTTATTTATACAAGTACTTTTTGACCTCGGTTACCCTCACGAGTGGTATAAACAGCGTGAATATATATAAATAATTTTATCACACAAAGTACCCTGTGCGCATTTCATTCGTGCAATAGGATAGGACCTTGAGTGATGTATTATCTTTTTACCATTTTAAAAAAATATTATTTATAAGCATTTATGAATTTATTTTGTGAACTTGTGTAGTAAGTAGTAATAAATTGTATTCATAAAAAAATTATGAACAGGGATGATAAAATCTCCATTGAGCAATGCTAATTTCCAAAGCAGTATTGTGTTTTCCCTTATCCTGGTTACCATAGCCATTGCCTTGGATACAGTGTCAGGATGACGAGTGGATTGTGGGATGATGCAGATCATTTGTGCCACAGAACTTCTGTGGAAAGTACAAACCACCACCATAAAAGTTCTGCAGCAATTGGTAACCCTGCTGCAGAACTTGGCCTGAAAGTGCTGCAAATAAGTTTGGGCCTTGGCTATGTAGCTGCACAAATTCCTCCCACTCCCTCCCTCTGCAGGTCTCTCATACGCACCCTCTAACCCCATCCCCTGGAACAGACCAAATCCCTCCCGCTTGCTCCTTCTGCATGGTCTCTTGCCCCCACCCACTAACCCTGTCCCTCAGAACACCTGTAAAAAGAAAGGTTCCTTAAAGTTTTCTTCCACCACACCCTCCAGCCCCCCACCTCAACTCCCCTCTCAGCAACCTCCACCCCACACACTGCCACTACCTCTGGTCCCAGGGCTATAATTGCACACTGCCACTCAGTGCCTGTCTTGTGCTCTGGGTTGTGACAAGCTTGATGCTGCACCACATTCAACTGTGTTTTAATACTGCTGTCAGTCAGTCATCCTATTTCTACTACTGTATGTGTTTTTAACTGTGTATTTACATAGGTAGGTATCTTTGGGTCCCCTCTCCCTCAACACTAGCTCTCTGGCAGACAGTGAGGGAGTCTGGGAAGTGGGAGGACCAGGCTACCCCCTACACTAGGGATTCTTTGTTACCCTAGAGTAAGGGTTTTATTCAGCTAAGTGCCCTTTTACAGTCATAGACTGCCGGTTTATACCTTAGGGAGGTAAATTATTCCCTTAAGTAGTTTAAAAGGCCCGAGTTTGTTACAGCACAAAAATGGAAGTCAGAGGCTGCTACTTCTAGTTTCAGGGTTATAAATGCATGCTGCCTCTCAGTGTCTCTCTAGTGCTTTGTGTTGCATTAAGCTTGATGCTACACTACATTCAGTTGTGTTTTAATACTGCTGCCAGCCTCTCATCCTATCTCTACTAGTATGTGCATTTTATACTATGTTTTTACATAGGCAGGTGTCTTTGGGTCTCCTCTCCCAGTATACTAGCTCTGTGGCAGTTAGTGAGGGATTCTGGGAAGTGGGAAGAGCACATTACTCCCAACACTAGTGATTCCTGGATACCCTAAAGTGATGGTTTTAGCAGCCCCAGTGCCCTTTTACAGTTAGAGACTGCATGTTTCTAACTTAGGGAGGCAAATTCTTCCCTTAAGTACTTTAAAAGCAGCCAGCTTCAAGATGGCTGATGGACTGATTGACTGAGAGGATGCCTCCCGGCTTAGGAGGACAAGCAAAGAAAAAACATGCAGAAAAGAAGATAAGTATCCATTTCCTTCTCTGCTTTCAACATAGTAAATCAACACAGTTGTTATCTGCAAGACTGCAAACATTCAAGAAGTAATGCACTGATTAAAATATTAGCAGCGTGTTTTGGATTTCCTCCTCTCTCCATTCTCCCAGGGACAGTTAAGGATTGACAGAAGCCAAAAAAACTCACCTTTGTCAGACAGTAGGGAGACAAGTGGTGTTCAATTGATGTTCAGCTGCTAATGAGGGCTTTCTACAGGGTCAATTTTGTGGCAAGAACCCTGAGGCGATGAGACGCTGGAAGATTGAAAAGAGGCACAACACTGAGATGTGGAGCTGGGTGCTGGGATCCCCCATCCCATTTGCAGAAACGATTTGGCTGGTAACAAATACTGTAGTGGGTATTCATCTGCATTAGCTGGAATGTTGAAGAGTTACCATAGGGCCAGAGAAGCCAAAGCATCAATAAAAAATGAGAGCAAAAAGCTGAAAAGAGCAACCAGAAAGCAATAGGATATATGGGACTTAAGAGGCTCATAAGAATGGCATTGACCACAAAAAGCAGCTTGCAAATAGTAAACTCCGAGGAAGTCCAAGAAGAGATGGAAAATTAAGGCACTCAAGCAATAGAGGAGCCTGAGAAGAGAGCACAGGTAAAAGTTGGCAGTAGGAGGGGATCCAAGGCACAAAGTAATACAGAGCTTTTGCAAATATAAGAGCAACAACCAAAAGCAGAAAAAAAAATAGAAAGAAAAGACATCTTTGAAAGCAGGAACCTACACAAAGAAACCAGATTAAAATGGTATTAATGGTCTTAACAGAAGCTGATCTGGAAAAACTGTTAGATTCAAAGTTAGCAGTCGGGGCAAAAGGAAAAAAATGCCAAACAGAGTTTAAAATCTAATACCTCTCTGTTGTACGCTGCTACAGCAATTCCAGTATATTTGACTGAAAAATTAGAAAAGGGGAAAATCTGGGATTGTTGGGTAGAACAAAATAATCAGCCAAACAGAAATACTTCTGTTCAGTAGGGAGGACCTAGATAGTTAAGCTGCCTCACAAAATTTTGCTTTCCAGAAAACGGCTATACAAGAAAATATAATAGCTGAAAAAAACCCCAGCTCAGATAGCAATAAATAAATAAATAAATACATAAATAAATAAAAGAAACTACCAAAAAGAAAGAAAAAAGGTAGTTTTGAATTCTATGGAAGGCAGAAAAGAAATGGATGAAGACAAGAATTCACAGCAACAGGCATAAGAAGAAGAAAAAAAAGTGGATTCCAACATAAAAGAGGTGATTTTAAATGAAACAAGGAAAGGCTTTAAAGAGACGGATATGTCAATTACTAACCTACGGTAACTAGCTCAGTATCAGAATTGGTAAAAAACAATAAATGCACTGTCTATGAGAACTACAAAACTAGAAAAAAGGATGAGCTTGACAGAAGACAAAGCACAACCACTACAAAGAAGCATTGATTCTCACACTGTGGAGCTAGAGTTACTGAAGCAAAAGGTGGAAGAACTTGAAACCAAGGCAAAAAGAGATATAACAACCAGCTTGGTGGGATACCAGAGGGAAAAGAGTGAGAGCAGCCATTGGAATTCTGTGAAATACTAAGAACAGAAACAATGGGGAGAGCATACCCAGAAAACAAAATACAACTGGACAGAGCACACAGAGGGGCCAATAACCCTAATTACCATGGAAAACAACCAAGGTTCTTTTTTTTGTGAAACCTCATTGTTTCCAAGACAAAGAGGCAATTTTAAGAAAAGCGAGATTGGAAAGAGGTTTACAGGTGGCAGGCCTGAATGTTCAAATACACCCATATTTTCCAAGAGAGGTATTAGGAAAATTAAAGGCATTTGCAGCTGCAAAGGCTCTGCTAACACAACATGGTATCAGATTTTACATGATACCCCCGGCTAAACTAAAAGTCTATCTACAAGGCAAATTAAATAATAATAAAATAATAACAACTTTATTTGTAGCATGCCTTTCATAGTTATCAAGGCGCTCTGACATAAAATAGCTGAAACACAATGAAGTTAAAACAAAGTATACCTACAAAAATCTGTAAAATTCAATAAGTACAATAAGATCAATCTGACTAGGTTTGGCGCTATAAATAAGTTTTTAGAGCCTGCTTGAAGCCCCCCATGGTCGTGCACTCCCATAGCTGACATGGTAGAGAATTCCAAAGGGCTGGAGCCACATATATAAATGCACGGGCCCCCGATGATTTCAAAAATACCTTTGGAATCTCTAGCAACCCCTCATCAGCCAAGTGGAGTGATCACCCGGGGCAGTAGGGGGACAGAAGCTCTTTCAGGTAGTCCGGGCCCAGGCCGTGTAAGGCTTTATAAGTCAGAAGTCCGACTTTGAAGGTGATCCACCACTGAATCTGCAGCCAGAGTGGTTAGCACAGCACCAGTGTGTTGTGACATGTCCGAGGAGTCCCCATCAAGAACCGGGCTGCAGCGTTCTGCACCAGCTGCAAGCAGTGGATATCAACCCCCAGTAGCCCTAGATAAAGGGAGTTACAATAATGAAGGTGCGAGGTCACAAAGGCATGGACCTGTGTGGGAAGATCACTGGATGGAGCTAGGTGCTTGACCCTGGCGATGTTCCTCAGATGGTAAAAGGACAACTTGATGACTGCTGACACCTGAGATCACAGCGTCAGCTCTTCGTCAAGGATCACCACCAGGTCCTGCACTCATTCAGAGGCAAGAAGCTGGGACCCCCCCAGGAAAAGCCCCGTAGGCTGACCAGCCCCTGACCCCTCTGTCCAGTGACCCGGGTCCACAACCATCACCTCAGTCTTTCCCAAGTTCAACTTCAGCCAGTTGGAATTCATCCAATCCAGGATTTCAGTGAGACAGGTATTAAATACCAAGAGTGCTCTATCCTGGTTGGGTGCAAAAGACAGGTAGAGCTGGGTATCATCAGCATAGCAATGAAACCTCACCCCATACCATCTTACAATGTCTCCGAGGGGCAGCATGTACACTGCAAACAACATGAGGGGACAGCACTGAACCCTGAGGGACCCCACATGACAGAGAGAGGGTCAGAGGAATAAATCCACAACACCCCCCTCTGGGTTCTGTCAGAGAGGAAGGACTTAAACCACCTGAGGGTTGTACCAGACAGGCCACAGATGAACCTCAGGCATTCAAGCAGTACCCCATGGTCCACAGTGTCAAATGCTGAGGAGAGATCAAGGAAGACCAAGACGGAGCGGCATTTCTGATCTCTCGCCATCAGGGGATCATTGAGCACCCGAACCAGCGCAGTCTTGGTACTATGCCTCTTTCAGAAACTGGTTTGGAAAGGCTTGTAGATGTCATGGATAGTCAAATGGTTCTCCAGTTGTAGGGCCACTACCTTCTTAATCACCTTCGCCACAAAGGGGAGGTTAGAGATGGGTCTGTAGTTGGCAAGACAGTCTGGGTCCAGGGAAGATTTCTTTAGGAGGGGGTGTCACCACCACCTCCTTCAGGGAGCTAGGGAACTCACCCGACTCAAGGAAGTACCATACTATTCATGCCAGGACCGGGCCAATGGTGTCGCAACAACCCATGATCAGGGAAGTTGGGCCCGGATCCAAACTACAGCACATAGGGCGCATACCTTGGACAATCTGCATGACATCAACAAACTCCAGCCAGTCAAAGGTACTCCAGAAAAGTGAGGGTGGGTGACCAGGCACCGATCAATAGCATCCCCCATAAAGTGTGCTGGTTGGATCTCCACCATGATGCTGGCCACCTTTTCTGCAAAGAACCGAGCGAGCTCATCACACTTCAATTGTGAAAAAGCTCTTTGAAACTGCAGACAGGCTGGGTTGCACAGCCTGTCCACAGTTCAAAAGAGCTGAGCCGGTCAGTTCTGAGCAGCAGCAGTCTCCCCAGACAGGAACTCTGCCTTCTTATGGGAGATTGTTGATTGATAGACTTGATAATGTTCCGTCAATCTAAGATGGTCAGTCTCCAGGAAAGATTTCTGCCAGCAATGCTCTAACCTTCATCCTTGTTGCCGTATCTCCCTCAAGGTCCCATCAAACCAAGGGGGCTGAGGGCAAAGGGAGAGAGGACAAACCCGGACAGAAGCAATAGAGTCCAGGGCTGTAGTAATGACCTTGTTGTAGGCCAGAACCAAGGTGTCTGGGCTCCCGCTTACCTCTGGAAACATTGATAGGTCAAGTACTGCCGCAAGGCCATCAGGGCTCACATCCCGTAATGGGCGGTATCTGACCATCTCCACAGGGGTAGGCCTATAAAAGGGGTGCAGAAACTGAACCCCACGGAGTAGTGATTGGACCATCTGACAGGTTCCACCCCCAAATCAGAGGCTTTGATCCCCAGGAGGAAGACCAGTCAAGAGAGTGACCATGTTTGTGAGTAGCCGAGGTAACAATCTGTGTAAGGCCCAGTGATGTCATCAACAGGAGGAAGTGTTGTCCAAATTGGGAGAGTTTGTCATCAACCCAGGCATTGAAGTCGCCCAGGACCATAAGCCTGGACAACTCAAATGCCATGTTGATCACAAAGTCTGCTACTTCCTGAAGGAATCGCTTTTCATCCCCAGGTGGACGGTAGATGAGAGCGATCCTACAGCTTACACCTGCTACTACAGTACACTCAAATGACCCAACCTTCTCAACGGGTACACTCGTGAGGCCCAGTTCGGTCTTGAAACAGATCGTGACCCCTTCCCCCATGGTCCAATCTCGAGCGGTGTATCACTGAGGACCTGCCTGGAATTGCAGCCTCCAGTGTGGGGCCAGCATTCTCATCCAGCCAGGTCTCAGTGATGCAAGCCAGATCAGCTGTCCTAACAAGATCTGCAATAATTGCAGTCTTGTTTTTAATAGATCTGCATAACACCGCTTATGTTGGATGGGTTTCCAGGGCTGCCCAGGCTACCTGCCCACCAATAATGGTGGTACCCTTGGGTATGGAAATCAGGGGGACCACGTTCCAGATTCCATTTCACCCCAGGGTGTCTTCTGGACTTAACAACCCAGATGTGAGAGCTCCACTCCTTCACCCTCTGCCATTCACATCCCCGACCCACCCCTTCCCCTGTCAGGAAATCCCCAGTGCTCTGCAGTGCTGATAAGTTGAAAACTGTAAAGGGGGACAAAAAGACAGAGGGTATGAAGGGCAGAGGATGAATAGCACATGACCGGGGGGCAGGCCTCCAACACATAATACCAAACCAAGGATAAACTACACTAAGCTAAAGAAAAGAAAAACCCAACAAATAAAAAAAAAACAATAAAAACAATTCAATACCATTTACACCTCCCACAGCTCTCACTTAAGGAAGGATCAGATAAAACAAAAACAATACAACAACCAACCAAAAGAAAATTAAATAAAACCCCCTTTCAGACCTTTTCCTCTCTCTTTCTCACTCACCGAGAGGTTAGAGTATCAAGTAATTATACTAAATCAAACTACAGTAAATAACTCTATATGCCCACCCCCCACACAAACAAAACTAAAATACTTTTTTTAAATTGTAAGTTATAAATGGTCAATTAAAGTCAATGGAGTCCCGAACAGAGACGGATATGCTTGGAGAGTTCAAGTCACAAAAATTAATAATATATCTTCATGGGTTGTAACAAAAACCAACATATGCAAAAGTAAAATAGAAAATGCACCTCCTCTCACAAGGATGCAAAAATCAAATAATACAGAAAATGCATGTGTCTTCAGACCCCCAGGCCCTCTCACTACCTGGGAGGGTCTAGGAAAAGCAGGCACTCTCACTGCCTAATAACCAAAAACCCAAATCTGAAGTCACCAAAGAAAATAAAATATAAGATCTGATCATTTTGCAGGCAGGAATCCTTTGAAGTAATTCCTCTCGATGGTATTCAGAGTCAACTAGGAAAGGCTCAGATGGGGGCCCATCTAACCACATTCAAGGGATCACTGCTGGAAATGCCTGCTACCACAACCTCAGATCTCTACTGGCACCAGCCCACTAGCTGACCCCCCAGAGGACCTGGGTGAAAACCAATGGCCCATTTGCTGGCTACTCAACCAAACCACGGCCTTGCCGCCTGTGTGGCAACAGACTCTGGCCACAGGCCCCCCAACAGCTATCAGGCCCGCCCACTGCACAAACACAAATTCAACCTTCAATGCCCACTGGAAACTCCGTCATAGGATAATCCAGAAATGGTGCCCAGATTATTCAGTTACACAGTACTCCCAGCAAATCCTCTCAGCTCCACACTGACACCACAGATCAAACTCGTCTGGGCAATCCACACTTCTCCTTGACTTTTTCCACCCATGACTTCCACTCCCCCAGCTATGGCCAAATCAGGGTATCAGCAAAAAAGAGGCACAGTTCTAGTATGGACAGGAGTGCACAAGGTACTAAGTTTAAAGGTTTTAGAAGTAAATCCTTTTTCAGTCGAGCGGTAACGTGACCAATCAAATGGCCCCAGTGCACACTGCGAGGATGTTTAAAACATCCCAAAATCACTCTATCACTAAATACTTCACTAGAATTACCCTTGCTAACTAGCACAAATCGTAAAATTATACAAGCGGGAGAATAGACAGACAAAAGACAGAAATAAACTGAAAAAGCCCAAATCTAGCTATAGATTGTAGCAGTGGATTGTAGCAGCTTCCAGCATGCCCAGCTCGGTGGCCATATTAAGAATATTTACATCACCAAAAGAATCAGAAAGAGAGATCAGGATAATCTTATTGAAGGACCCTGGAGGCCTTTCAGGAAACTGTATGAAAACAAACCCTCCATCTTCAGCAGAAAAGATGGGCTCTGACAATCCAGGGCATACCGTAATAAATTACATCCTGGCTCAAATAGGGGATACCCATAATCAGGAAGAAGAAAAGCTAACTACAACTATTGCTGATACCTGAAGGGGGAAGGATGAAGGACAGAAAAAAAGGGGGGGATAGAGAAAATGGCACAGAAAGAACATAGAAAAAAATAAGAGAAAGCTAGAAGGAAGAAGGGAGAAAAAATCAAAAAGTGGGAAAAAATAGATACTCTTGTTCTATACCCCATGAATTAATAATGTTGTGATCACTGGGGGCCAGGGGATGACTCTAATAGTTCATTAGCTTGAGCATCTAGCAACAGTTGTGTTGCTGGTGTAGGATGGTTAATAGCCATCTGGAAGTAAATAGGGGAAGGTGGAATGCTAGTACAGGGGTACTGATGAGAAAAAGAATGTGTCTGAAATAACAAACTTGAAAAGTAAACATTTCAATACCTTGTTATTGTTAGTTTGTTTGAATTTGGTACCCATGAGCCTAGTAGGGAAGGGGGAGAGTGAAGGGAGGAAGAAGGAATTGAGAAAAAAAAGGACAAGGTCACTTTTATAAATATTGGGAATTTAGTGTTGTAGGAGTTACACTATTGGCAACTAAAAGATTGAAAAATACACAAAGAGAAAAAAAAGAAGCGATTTGGAGAATAAATTGGGGTTTGTCCAGGATGGGGACACAAGGAATGAGGAATCAAAAATATGTAAATACTAAGTATGGGTAAGTTAAAGTTACTTTCATGGAATGTAAGGAGAACAAGGAATAGGGTATAAGTAAGGAAAATCATAATTTTTTTGTAAAAGAAAAACTATTGATATACTCCTGATGCAAGAAACACATTTTCTTGTAAAAGGTTTTAGATATTTTAAAAACGTATTTAGGGCTAAAGGAATATATGCATCTTTTTCCTCCAGTGCTAGAGGTACAGCAATACTGATAAAAATACTGTTAATGTTGCAATTATAGACATTAATATAGATCAAGAAGGGAGATACTCAATTATAAGTATTAGGTACCATTCTCATGTATTTACTATAACTAGTACATGTGCTCCAAACGAAGAGAATCTACAATTTTGTATCAGATTTTTTACTGATCTAGCTCAATTTCCTGCACCATATATCATAATGGGAGTCTTTAATTTACCTTAGAGCAGATAGATAGGAGCCCTGGAACAACTGAAAGAAAACAGAGAGCAGTAGCTACAATAATCAACTTCACAGAAGACCTGAACTTAACTGACCCCTTCAGAGAAAAATATCCAGAACAAGGAATGTACTCATATCACTCAACACAGTACATAAAACTCATTCCCATATAGATTTCTGTTTGATTTAAAAATATGTTATATAGTGTGCATGCTATTAAATATGGATCTATACGTATAACAGATCACACTCTACTAAAATAATCATCCATATGGATGCACAAAATTAAAAAAACAAAGACTGGAGAGTCAATCAAAAATTACTGAATGACAATATTTTCAATAAACTGATGAAAAAGGAAATTATGGAATTTTGGGCAAACAATTCAATAGACACAGTACCCTTAAGAATCATATGGGATTAATTAAAACTTACATGAAGGGAATGCAATATTCATTTCATATTTATCACACAAAAAATAAAGCAGAAGCCATAACACTGAATCAAATAGAACAAGACCTTGCAGATGCAGAAATTAATTTTATTCAATCAACGGCAGAAGAAGATTTAATCAAACATTTTGTTTTTAAGAGGCAAGTATAATGAAATAATTTAAATGCAGGTCAAAGAGGCACTGATCCCAGTATTACTTATTGGGGGAAATGCATAACAGACTGTTAGCATTACAAATAGAAACAGAAAAATCTAATAATGCAATCAATACCATAAAAGATGATCAAGACCACAACATATATGATCCAAAAGGCATAAATGATACATTTGCTAGATTCTATAAGCAACTGCACATGCCTGAGGCAAATTCTAATAGTAACCAAATCAACAAATATCTAAGAGATATTCATCTAAAACAACTAAGCCCAGAGGATCAGAGCCTCCTATAATCCAAGATTTCTTATCAGGAGGTGTTGAACTCTTTATTAGACCTACCTACTATAAAATCACCCAGTCCAGATAGCTTTGGGGGAGAATTGAATAAACAATTTAAGGAGGAATTGGGCCCCATACTTCATATGTTGTATAATAGCTGTATAGAAGGAGAAACCCTACCTCCTACCTTTGAGGAAGCCATAATCTCTCTAATTTTGAAACCAGACAACCCAGCAGATATATGCAGTTCATATAGACCTATATCATTATTAAAAGTAGATTATAACATTTTCACAAAAATGTTAGCAAAAAAGCTTAACAAAATCATAATCAAAATTATACATCATGGTTTCATCGAGGGTAGGAGACTGGCAGATAATATTAGATGAACTCTCAATCTGATGGAGAACAATACATATGAAAACGCTGCCCTAGTAGCACTTGATGCTGAAAAGGCATTTGATAGAGTGAATTGGGATTTTCTTCAGGAAGTGTTAGTAAAATTAAGATTTGGGGATAAATTTAGGAGAATAATTAATTCAATATATAACACATCAAAACCAATAGTCAATTATCACAGGTGATAGACCTGCAAACAAAACAGGGATGCCCACTTTCCCCTCCTCCATTTGCTATGTTCATGGAGCTCCTGGCATATGTAGTAAGAAATAACAATGCAATAGAAGGTTTCTTGACAAAAGGGAGACAACATGTAATTTCACTATATGCTGATGACATACTCATATATTTAAAGGATGTACAGAAAACAATAGTAACCTTACTCAATTTAATAAATACATTCTCAGGCTGGCCCTGTGGCACTGAGGGCTGAGGTGCTGGATGCCACACCTCATGCCATGCTGGTGACCTGGGTTCGGGAATTCTTCTGGGCTGTCAGGGGTTGACAAGGGAGGGAAAGGGTTGAGCATCTGGAGGACTGCTCTCCTTTTGCTGGGGTGGGATATGGATTCCTGTTGCTCTGCAGTGGCCCCCAGTGGAGGTCAGGGGCACTGTTAGGAGCGCTGCACTCAGGTGATGAAGCACGGCAGACATCAGCACATTGTGCCTTAGATGTCATTGCACATCCATGCCTCGAGGGGGTATAACCAGGAGCAGCACTGTCCGAGCAGCTTGATGGCCACAACCTCCTTGTCTGGTGGGAGCCTGTCGTGCAAGGTTGCACTCAGGTATTGGTTCCTGGCCTGTCATGGGGGATTAGGGGTCCCCCTTCGAGGGTATGGCAACATATGCCAGCCGGTGTGTGGGTGAGCCTGTGGGACGCTATGGGAAGAGAAGCAGTAGCTGGATGATTGCAGGTTAGGCTGCAGGAGGTAAAAAGAAATACAATAAAAAAATAATAAATTCATTCTCAGAAGTCTCAAGTTACAAAATAAATAAAGAAAAAATAGAAATACTTGCATTTAAATCAGATTTTTTTTATCAGAATAACCCATTGATTAATGACATGCCAGTATGTACAAAATTTAAGTATTAAGGGGTAGTAATTTCACAAGAAAAATCAGAATTATTTGAATTAAATTATAAACCACTCTTACAAAAGATATATAAAGTTCTTAATAAATGGATCACACTCCCACTACCTTTAATGGGAATATTAAATATAATAAAAATGAATATCTTGCCTAGATTGCTATTCCTATTTCAAACTTTACCAATATGGATTAAAAAAATTAATAATGAAATAGAGAGGAAAATTAGGATCTTCATATGGCAAGACAAAAAAATGTTTGTTCACTCTCCTAAAACTATATGCACCAGTGGAAAGGGGAGGACGTGGACTCCCAAACCTGCAGTGGTACTATTATGCAGCACAAATTTAACAGATCAACAGATGGTTCAAAATAGAGGAGATCCCAAGCTGGGCAGAGATAGAAAGGAATAGGTTACGGTGTAAAGATGTATCTGGAATATTATATCTGGACTTAATAAACAACAATTTAGTTAAAACTTGTTTGTCTGCTACAAAGTTATCTGCTAAAATTTGGAAAGAGCACATTTCCTTTTGCAGGACAAAATAGATGCATCTCCATTACATACATAAAGTATATTAATATTCCTACAATAAAAAATAATATTTTTATAAGAGTCTGGGAAAGCAAATACCAATTAAGGCATATATACAAAGATGACTACCTGATAGACTTTAAGATATTTAAAAATCAATACAACCTAGGAGAGAGTCCCTATCTAACACTTCTCCAAATTAGAGATTACATAAGGAAGACAGTGGGAAATCTTATAGAATTACCATATTCCATGATTGAAAAAATATTTTTGGAGGACTCAAACAAAAAACTGACAGGGAAAATATATACAATTTTGGAACAAAAGAAAACAAATCCACTAATCAATCTACAGACAGTATGACAAAGAGATTTTGAAATAAAACTCACTGATCAACAATGGACAGCAATGATGTCAGCAGTATCTGAAATCTCAAAAAACAATAGGCTTAAACAAATACAGTTCAGCATTATGCAGAGGGTATACTATACCCCAGCAAAATTGCATAAATTTAATAATAGTTTATCAGAGAAATGCCCAAGATGCACAAAAGCAGTGGGGACATTGCTACATATGTTTATTAAATGCAAAGCACTAACATATTTCTGGAACAAGGTAAGAAAAACAATAACTACAGCAATAGGATTAGACATTCAGTTCAATCCTGGCATTTTATTATTCAGTGGGACCACAGTACCAGTCCAGCTTTTAAATATAACTTTGATAAATGCAAAAAAAAAATGTTATCCTACAACACTGACAATGTCTTAATCCACCATGTATTAAGAACTTAATATTAACTGGGAAAATGATGAGGTAGAGGACACATCAGGAGATAAATTGTATGACGGATTTATGGGGCTTGGCCTTACACAAATTGTAAACAAACCAACTAGACTAGGAAACATTTTAGATATAGTATTCACAAATGAACCAAATAAAATGCATGCATTAAGGTTCATGAGAAACTTGGCATTAGTGACAGTAGGATGGTGCCATTTGGTTTAACTACTAACAATAAGAAATGAGTGGGAAGTACATTATATTATTATAACAAAGGGAATTATAATGTAGAAACAATATGGACTAACATCAGAGACAATTTCCTACATCTTGAACAAAAACACATGAGTTAAATTGTACAATTCCAAGGGAAGAAGCCTGACTGGCTAACAAAGAAAGTAGCCAGAGCAATTAAAACAAAGCAAAACATTGTTAAAAAAAAAAAAACACACATGCTATCTATCCAAATACAAATCTGTAGTTAGAAAGGTTAAAAAAGTAATTACGAATTATAGACGACAACATGAGATGAAAATCACCCACACAAAGGGCAACATGAAATCCTTTTTCTGATATGCCAGCACATCAAGGGTAGTTATTAGGACAGTAGGTCCCCTAGATGTAGATGGGGCAAAGATCAATAAGCCAGAAGATATGGTAACTAAATTTAATTAATTGTTTTGTTCAGTATACAATCCATCAAGTACCACAAATGCACCCTTGCAAAATAAGATACTGAGCTAAATTTTCCTTTTTTGTAATTTCTTTTTCTCCCACCCCAGTCCTGGCACTGTCACCCAACCTAACCCACCAAGTCCCACGATCCCATCGGAGGACTCCCCATGGAGCCTTGGCTTACCCCCCAGGTGGGGACAAAGTGGGAGGGGGACCACCAGGCTTAGACCCCCCCATAGCCGTACCTCTTGTTCTCATCAGGGTCCATCCACAGGCTGCTGAGCTGGCGGACAGAGGCCAATATTCTGACCTCCTTCTTGTATGCTCCCCCCCCCCGGCGATGTGGGCTGACACCAAGGTGAAAGCCGGCATCTGTCATGCTCCACCCCTTCCCCCATGTGTCACGGGCATGCCAATTCTCCAGCCACCACTAGAGGCCGGTCATGTACCAAGCCATGGTCCTCCCCAAAGGAGAAACGCGGTCCTGGGATGCTCAAGCCTCTTCTTCCCGGCTGGCCCTCCGACAACCCAAGCCCATTCCTGAACTTGGGTTGCCAGCATCTAGAGCTGTAGCACTACCACTGCACCAGCAGGCTGACCTCAGGGCTTGATTTTCAAAAGCCCTGAGAATCATGCAAGCCCCTCGTGTGCTGATTATACAGCGCAAGGGGCTAGTGGCATCCTCCCAGAGCCAATTGGGATTTCCACTCCCAGGCACCAAATGCTGCAAATTAGACCAGCTCCCCCCTGGTCTAGCTTGAGGCATTCCCCGGGCCATTTTTACTGGGCTTTCACCAAATATTTGGTGCAAGCTGCAGCAAAATGTGGAAACTGTTGCAACTGCGTTTGATGTACTAAAATCGGGTGCAGGTGTGGCAAATGTGTTTGGTGCAGCTGCACAAAAATATGGGTGTGATGCAGGGCTTGATGCAAACCCTATGTCACCCTCTGAAAATCAAGCCCAGTGAGTGAAACAATTAAAGACTTATATACTGAGAGGTAGACATCATAGGCGGAATAACATCAAAACAATCAAGTCACCTGGTCTGGATAACCTTCACCCCAGGCTCCTCAAATAAATCAGTAATGGACTTGTATCACCATTACATAAACTGTTTAGTATATCATTGGCTACGGGGGTATTTATTTAGTTTTTGTTGACCGGGTAAGTGCACTAGACAAATCCTGCCTATTTTCAGGCATGACCCGGGGGAGGGGGATACAGATGAATGCCAACTGACCTTGAACCAGATTAAGCTGTTGGTGGTATTTTTAGTGAATGAGGGAAATTTGGCCAGGACACCAGGGAAATTCCCCTACTCTTTTCGATAAGTGCCATGGGATGTTTAACATCCACCTGAACTACCACCAATCCAGGCAGATGGGAGCTCGGTTTAACGTCTCATCCAAAAGACAGCACCTCAGAAGTGCAGCACCCCTCTCATGCTGCACTACAGTGTCAGTACTGGGGTATTAATCCATGTGCCAGATGTGGGAACTGAACCCACAGCCCTCTGATCTCCCGGCCTCAGAGGCGAGTGTGCTACCTACTGAGCCACTGACACTGGTACCAAAAGACGGGTGTATGGCAACAGTAATTCCTATATTTAAAAAGGGGAAAGAGGTCAAAACTGCAAACTTACAGTTCCATCAGCCTAACCTCCATTATTGGGAAACTCATGGAAGGATTGATAGTTGACATGTTAGAGCAGGAAGGTTTCCATTTAAGTCAGCATGGGTTTCATAAAAAATATTCCTTTCAAACCAATTCGCTAACCTTTTATAAGAAAGTCAGTAAACAAAAAGATAAACTAATCAGTGTTATCGTTCTTGACTATCAGAAGGGAGTTGATAAGGTCCCACATAGTAAACTGATAAACTAAGACATAATAACATTTGTAAACCTGACTATTTGGCTAAATAACTGGTTGTATAACAGAAACCAGAGTGCATATAAATGGCACACTGTCAGCTATGTGTGCAGTTACTAGTGGGGTCCCCGAGGGCTCATTCCGAGGCCCAACGTTGTTTTTAGACTTTGTGGTTGATATGACTGCTGATATAAAACAGTGGGCAAAGGTTTTTGCTGATGATACAAAGTTAGGTGGTGTAGTAGAGACACCATCATATAGACAACTACTGAATGACCTCAAAACAGTAGAAATATGGTCACTTAAAAACAGTATTCCCTGTAACACAGGGAACTGTGTTGATGCATTTTTGCAAAGATACTGTAGTATCAAACAGGAATATAGGCTAAATGGGATCACCCTAGAAAAAGTAACTAAGAAAAGAGACCTACATTAGGTAGTATTGTAAACAATAAACTAAAAGGACCAATGCAAAGTAAATAATAAGCAAGGCAAATAGAAACACATATACATGCAAGAAGAGATTCGTAAACAACCCCCCCCAATATCATTGTCCCCCTATATAAATCAATAGTAAGACTACACATGGATTACTGCTCATCATTTTGGAACCCAATGCAAAGAGGGGAAGTGGCATTTCTGGAAAGAATTCAGGGAAAGGAAGCTAAAATGATAATTGGCTTTGGAGACCTGTTTTTATGCGGAAAGGATGGAAAAGTTAGGCATGTTCATGCTAGAAAGAAGGAGATTAAGGGGTGACATGCTACACGTGTTTAAAATCATTATGGACAAGACATTACAGATTGCATTAAATGTGGAATTCAAAGACACAAGACAGTCTCAGAGGACATGATGAACAATTAAAACACACGAGATACAGGACCACTAACAGAGGATGCTTCTTTACTCAAAGGGTTGTGAAAATGCGGAACAGCCTACCAGCATGGGTAGTTCAGACAGAATCATTGCAAGTCTTTAAACATAACCTGGACAAATACAAAAAGGACAAAGGAATTCAGGGATACACCACTGAGAAGTGGGAGATGATTCTTACATGGACATTTGCCTTCTGCCATTTCTAAAATCCAGTATAGTATCCAGTATAGTGTTTCCCTGCCTCAAATACTACCCCTTCCCTCCCTGATCTTCCAGTAACATTGTCCCTGTTGTCTACCGGCACATCAACCCCATATGCCCTGCTACCAATATCCCTAGTATCCTGTTGTACCCCCAACACCCACTGCACCCTAAACCCCCACCCTAGTCCCAGAATACACTGTCACATATGCTCTACTGACTTCCACAGCCAGGTGCCATCTGCCGCATGGAAGTGCTGTATCGCTATACGAGCAACTACAATAATACACTACTTGCTAGAACTCTAATTAAACCAATGCCCTTTGTGCATGCACAACTATTGTAATTGCTATGTGTGTGTTTGTGTTTCGGTGTCTGTATGCACACACGCATGTGAGTCTGTGTGTGTTTGTGTGCACACATGTGACTGTACTGGTTGGGGGTGTACTGTATGTCCAGAGCCAACAGCACCTGCTTCTATATTATCTTGACCTTCAACGTTTTCTTTTTTTCTTCTGTTACTATGATGTGAGTGTGGAATTTTAATATCACAATATTATAACAAATAAATTAAAACCCAGCCCACACTGTAATTCTATATCTCTTAGCATGTTAATGCATTAGCTGCCTATTTGGCTGTGACCAGAACGTGTTTGTTTTGGTTGCTTCTGTTCGGACTGTAAGCAAGCATCTTATGTTAAGAGATACCTGTTTGCAGTGCAGTAATCAGGAGGTATCTTCAAGTGTACAGTACAGTGATAAAAAGAGCCAGTTGAGTCACCATCTACACAGTAGTAACCTAACCTCCAATGTCCCACCAGTGAACAGGAGATGTACTGCTGAGAATGGGCCATATGTAACCCCTAAATCTTTTTAAACCCCAGTGGCACCCAGATTGACACCCAGTTAGTAAACAATAAACTACTCAGTAATCGGCAAACAATCAGTATTTAAGTTTTGCAGTTTGCTAAAACTCGTGCTATTTTTATTTTGCCAATCATCTGTTAGTGAGTGTACAGAAATGGTGTCGCCAAAAATAAAAAAATGCCAAGCAGTCCCTAATGTCCATTGGCACCCCCTCCACTCCCTTTATATGTTCTGTGCAAAGCAGTCCCTACAGTCCAGCGATACCACTTTCACTTACCCTATCCCATGCTAAGCAGTCCCCGGTGTCCAGTGGCACCCTCCAACCTTGGCCCATCATGTGCTAAGCTGCCTTTCATATCCAGTGATATCTTCTCCCTCACCCAATCCCCTGTCAAGCAGGCCCTATTATCCAGATGCACCCTCCCCCTTACCTTTCCCCAGCAGAACCAAGTATCTAGTGATCCCCCAGACCAAGAGCCTCATAAACCCTCTCCTCTTCTCTCCAGACAGTGATTGATATATCCCACAACCCCTCCACTTACCTCCTTATCCCGTGAGCATCAAATGTTCATTATCTCAAACTGTGACATAATGAAATAAATGCTACTTCATTACATAATGGTTTGTGAAAATGAAAGTCGAACTGGGGCTGTACATTGGAAAAGGGTATGGGAAGGATAGGTAGTCTTCAGTGGCACCAAGATGTACTCCTGGTGCCACTATCAGTTGGAGGAGTCTTGACAACTGAGAGGATTTGGCTCCACACATTGCGATCAGTGTTGGGGGTCTTCAGGGATACTAGTGATGGGTTCCCAGTGTCGCAATCATTGGTGAGGATCATGAGCAACAGCAGAGATGAGCTTCTGGTGTTGCAGTTAGTGACAAGAGGGGAAATTTTAGCAACCCAGTGGGGTGCTCCCAGTGTCTCAGTCTTTACGTGTCAGCATGGCTCAGTTGATAGTACATCTGCTTCTGGACCAGAAGGTCGTGGGTTCTTGTCCCACACTGGGATTGAACTTGCACCTAAAAATCACTGGCATCCAAGTGTAGTATTGGAGGGTGCTGTACTGCTGGGGTGTGCCGTCCTTCAGATGAGATGTTAAACTGAGGTCCCTTCTGCCCATCCTGGTGTTGTCCTGGTGGGTGTCCAGGTGGAAGTAAAAGAACCCAGGGCACTCTTCGCAAAGAGTAGGGAACATCCCCAGTGTCCTGGCCAACATTCCCCTTCCCATAAACTGGTTCATGCAATTATCCAGGCTGTGTGTGGGTGATGATGTGCGATATGGCTGCCACCACACATTCAGTCACTTCACTGCCAGTCTAGCATTGCTTGTAAAGCGCTTTGGGATACACTGTGTATGAAAAGCACTATATAAGTGCTGATTCTTCTTCTTCTTCTTTAATTGGAGGATTGAAATTAGTTTAGTGACACCAGAGTCTGGCTCTTGGTGTTGCGTTCAACAGTTTAGTTACACTAGGGACAGGCTCCTGGCACCACAGTTCAGAAGTGGGGATAGAGTCTGTTCAGTGGCATTGAGGATAGGTTCCTAGTGCTGTGTTTCAGAATCAGGGGTTGGGGCTTTTCTGCAGCACTAGAGAAGGGCTCCTTGTGCCTCATTTCACATTCAGGGGAGGGGGTTGGGGAGGACTTGATAAGTACCAAGCATAGGCTATGGATGCCACTTTGAAGAGTAAAAGGAGGATGTATTGACCACTATATCTGTATTTGCTGCACATCAATGGATTGCAGTTGCAGGTGTGTGAAAATATGTTATGAAAACCAAAAATTGTTCAGCACATATATGGGCAGCGGGAATTTAAATGTTAATATCTTTTTTATTTTGAATTGTTTCTTAATTGCATGTCTCTTTTATCAAATACTGAAAACCTTCTGCAGTTTAACCACCCCGTGACCAATATCTCAACTCATCTATTATGTGAAATTATATTCTGCAGTAGTAGTTGGTAATTTATCGCCAGTCCTCCACCAACTGCTTATTTATTTATTTTCTCAGGCTGCTAGAGGCCACTGTCTCACATCTCACCCTATTATGACAACCCCATGGCCACCACCATTGTTCTCCCCTACCCTGTCCTACTCTATTCTAGCCTTCCCCTCCTTCTCTTTATTCCTACTTTTCCACCTGTCTCACACCCACTACATTCCAGCACCTCCCCTGCTGCTACCTGCCTCCTCTGTGACATAGCTTCCCCCTCCACTGTCACCCCACCCCCCATCACTCAAGCTCCCCATGCCCCACTTTAAAACTTCACCCTGGGCTTCTCAGTTACTCCCTCATAAATACAGAAGCTGTTCAGCATTTATGCCCTCTCACACCCCCTTTGCCTTTCCCTCCCCAAGGCTACTGACTTAAGCATAAAAATCATGCCCCTCAGACTCACTTTTTTGTCCTTCTCTTACAATTGGCTGGTGATATTGAACTAAATCCTGGCCCCTCAAATCCCACCCACCCAGCTTCCCTCGCACACCAAAAGGGCTGAAAATCTTCCATATTAATGCCTGCAGCCTACTTCCCAAGCTGAACGACTTAAAAGTATGGGTCACACAGCACTCCTCTGACATACTATGTATCTCTGAAACATGGCTTTCCTTCCATATTCCAGACAGCCAGCTGGCCCTTCCTGACTTTAACCTCCACAGCAAAATCATGGTAAAAGAGGTGGTGGTGTTGCTATACACTCCCACAACTCCATTTCTTGCACTATTTCCCTCCAGGAAGCTAGTCCTCATTCCCATGAACTTCTCGTAGCCAACCTCCATTTTCCATCCTCAATGCCCATCTTTGTGGGTGTTCTTTATGCCTTACCAAAACTTCCACCTTCTTCCCTTGTCTCCTGTGTCACTGCAGTCTCTACCCTTGCAACAATGGGTGAATGCATACTTCTTGGATACTTTAATCTACACTGGCTCTCACTCTCATTGCTCAACTTCTGTTACCAGATAGATGCATTAAATTTGACCCAGTTGATTAAAGAACCCACTCACCCTAATCTTCGCTCCCAGTCACACTCCCTGCTCAACTGGGTGATCTCATCACACCCCCACTACATCTGCTCTAGTGGGATACTATCCGCGCACTCAGTGACCACTGCCCCACCTTCTGTATTAGGAAGATTCATCCTCCTTCTAACCACCAGAAATGCATCCAGTATCGGCCGCTGAGATCCCTTGATTTGAGCAAATTGATTCATGACTTGGCCTTGGCCAACTGGTCACCTGTCTTCTACTCCCTCTCTGTTGATACTGCACTCACCCACTTCACAACCATCTTTCTAAATTTTTGTGATACCCATGCACCTCTAAAATCTGTCAGAGTAAAGCGCACTCACCATCCCTGGATCACCCTGGAAGTTTTGGCCTGGTGCAAATCCCGTGACCTCTCGTGGCACTGTTTTAAAACCTTGCGCTATCCAGCCAACTTTCAGACCTACTGCACCCTCTGCAACAGCTAGACTCAGCTTATACACCAGGCCAAATCAGATATTTTCAAATCTCGCCTGCAAGCTTCGAGAAAAACACTCCGTCCTCCTTTTGGCACGATCTCCGTTTGCTCATTCATCCCTCCTACACATCACCCTCACCCACTCTTAGTGAGGCTGGATCACTAGTTTTTGATCCTACACTTGTTGCAGAAGCTCTAAATAAGTGCTTCACAACCTGCGCCATTCCGCAAGATCCCCCTACTTCCCCTACCCTTCACCGCTCTTTCTCCCCCTCTGCCATCTGACTTTCAGATACCGCTGGTGTCCCCCATTGAAGTTCTTAAAGCTCTTGTCTCCCTCAACCCTACTAAATCCAGCCCTAATGGCTTTCACCCTAAACTCCTCATAAACTCTGCTCCCTCTGTTGTCACCCCCTTAACCTTCATTCTTAATCTGTCCATCTCCACCGCCACCGTTTCCTTGGCCTGGAAGTCTGCCATGGTCCTCCCCCTCTTCAAGGGGGGAAACACCACTGTCCCTGGCAACTACCACCCTATATCACTTCTCCCTTCACGCGCCAAACTCCAAGAGTCGCTAGTCCTATCTAGGCTAAATGATTTCCTCTATGCTTCAAACACTCTGTCCCTTGT
Organism: Neoceratodus forsteri; assembly: GCA_016271365.2. Taxonomy (NCBI): domain Eukaryota; kingdom Metazoa; phylum Chordata; order Ceratodontiformes; family Ceratodontidae; genus Neoceratodus; species Neoceratodus forsteri. The sequence goes on from JADMNL010000022.1 coordinate 300,756,835, forward strand.
CCAAACAGGATTCAGAAAGAATCACTCTACCACTACATCCTAATCACAATCACTCTTTCTGTTGCTTTGCTCTGGATGCCCACCCTCTTATTTATCACTGCAGCTTCTATCGCTCGCTTGCCCTCCCTTCTTCAGATACATCAGTGAAAAATGGAAAACCAAAGATCAAATTGTGGGGATCAGAAAGGAAGGGGGCTGGGTGGAGGAAGGAGTGGACCAGGCAGAGGCTCTAAATGAATACTTCAGCTCTGTGTTCACGAAAGAGAAAAGTGGGCAGGCACCTACAGGTAGTGGAGGAGTGGGTGGGGGGTAGGGATGACTGATATAGGGATTACAGAGGATAGGGTGCTGAAAGAATTAAGGGCACTGAGGGGGGCAAAGCACCAGGGCCAGACGATATTCACCCTAGGGTACTCAAGGAGCTAGTGGAGGTCCTGGCAGGACCGCTGGCTGACCTGTTCAACACCTCCCTGGACACAGGATGTGTACTGCAGGACTGGAGGATGGCCCATGTGGTGCCATTCACAAAAGTGGTCCTAAGGACAAACTAGACAACTACAGACCAGTGAGCCTCACCTCTATTGTGGGAAAACTCATGGAGATGATCCTAAAGAAGAGGCTGGTGGTCTTCTTAGAGAACAATGGCCTCCAGGATGGTCAGCAGCATGGGTTTGTCTCAGGTAGACCCTGCCAGACAAACCTGATTGAGTACTATGAATAGGTAACAAGGGAACTGGAAAAAGGTCATGCGGTGGATGTCCTATATTTGGATTTCAGCAAGGCCTTTGACTCTGTGCCACATGGGAGACTGGGAAGGAAGCTGGAATATATAGGAGTAGGAACAAAGATGGTTAATTGGATCACCAGTTGGCTGAGGGGAAGGCAGCAGAGGGTGGTGGTGGTGGTGAGGGGAGCTCTCATCACCAAGGAATGTGATGAGCGGGGTGCCTCAGGGATCTGTGTCGGGACCGGTGTTGTTTGGCATATATATATAGCTGATATCTCCAATGGGGTCTGGAGTAAGATCGGTCTCTTCACAGATGACACAAAGATGGGAGCAGTGGTAAATGACAGCGAAGGGTGTAGGGGGCTGCAGGGGGACCTGACCAAATTACAGGAGTGGTCGGATGCATGGCAATTGGGGTTTAATACCAAGATGTGCAAGGTATTGCACTTTGGGGTTAAAAACCAGCTGAGGAGATATCAGCTGGGGGGGTACAGCTGGAATGCACAGAGGAGGAGAAGGATCGTGGGGTGATTATAATGGGGAGTATGAACAACTCAGCACAGTGCAGGAAGGCAGCAGCAAAAGCTAACAAGATGCTGGGGTATATAGCGAAGGGAATCTCCTCCAGGAATAAGGAGGTGATCCTGCCCCTTTATAGATCACTGGTCAGATCGCACCTGGAATACTGTGGCATTACTGGTGCCCATTTCTGAAGAAGGACATCAAATTGTTGGAGGGTGTACAGCGGAGGGTGACAAAGATGATCCAAGGATTAGAGGGGATACTCCTATGAGGAGAGGCTGTGCGAGCTGAACATGTATTCCATGGAGGACAAGAGGGATAAGGGGGACATGATCGAAACCTTCAAATACTTAAAGAGGATCAACAAGACTAGTTCAGAAGGGATTTTCCAGATTAGAAGGGGGAGGGTCACAAGGGGTCACCATCTAAGATTGGAAGGGGGAAGATTCATGAGGGAAGCCAGTAGGAATTTTTTCACAGAGAGAGTGGTGGACAGGTGGAATACCCTGCCTAAGGAGTTATTAGTTTGTAGCACTGTAGATGGTTTTAAGAGGGGTTGGGACAGAGTGGGGGGGGATTTATGAAAAGGGGAGTTGTGGGTGGGGGCAGCTGCAAACTGAGGTGCTAGCTACACAATTGAGTAGACTCGATAGACCAAGAGGCCTGTTCTGCTGGCATTTTTGTATATTTGTATGTTCTCTGGGCAACCAACGCCTCTATCACTGTGCTAAATTCATCTCTAAATTCTGGTTCCACTCTCTCCCTTCTTACCTTTCTTCCTCCTTAACACTACTACCAACATCCCACCACTTGCTCAGATCCACTGATGCTCGTACCATATCAATCCCTCAACAGTCAACAACCATTGGTCAATCAGGGTTCTTGCAGCACCTCCCTAAAATCTGGAATGTGCTTCCCCCCCAAATATGCCATTCCTCATCCCCTGCATCCATTTCATCTGCCCTACTTAACTTCTACTCTACTAACTACACCTGTATGTAATGCCTCTATCCCTACTCTCTATCTCACCACCACCCAGTAAACAACTCCACAGCATTTAACAACTCCTTATGTATTAGCTCATATGACGGACTGATTGTACAGTCCCTTGCTCTCTTTGACTGTATCTGTGACAAATCTATTGTATCAACTTACTGTACCCTAATTTTAACTTTATTATGTATGTGTGATTAACTGTTGTATTGGCTCTGTAACCTTTGTACTTTCTAGATTTAGGACAAAATTAGGTGTAAGCCCATCTTGTTCATCTCCCCACACCAGTGGGGCACAGCTTAGTAACCCAAAAAATTATCAAGTGCTTTTTTAAACTTGTAGGGTTCTTGTATATCAACTACGGTACTTGGCAATTTGTCCCAAAATGCTATTGTACGTAGAGTGAAAAAATGTTCTCGCTTTTTTGTATTATTCATAGGCAGTTCAAATTGATTGTTATGTGATCTCAAATTTTAATTTCTATTGTTGGGAATTATACCACATTCATTCCTTAGCACTGGATCATTAATGATATTATGGAGGAGGAGACAATCACCTCTTTTCTTCCTAACTTCCAAGGGCATAAGATTTAATTAATGAATTCTATTACTGTGAGGTTGCCTGGACAAGCTAGGTATCACTTTTGTTGCTCGTTTTTGTACTTGTTCAATTTGATTTCTTTCTTGTTTATTATATGGTGACCAAAAGGGCGATGCATAGTCCAAGTGTGGACATACATAATTCCTATACAGATTCATGATAGTGTACCTGTCCCTTGTTATGAATGATTTTTTGACAATATTGATGATTATACAATGGAGATGGCAAAATACAGTTCCTGATTGGCTGACTGGGTCTTTTATCCGTGAGTAAACTCCAGCATAACTCATGGATAAAGATCCAGACAGCCTCATCTGCCAGTAAATCAATCCGACTGGGAAATTGAAAACAAAACCGCCACCATATTTAATTCTCCCGTTTTCCCTCTAAAGTGACGTGAACGCAGGAGTGAACAAACACTGCAGTTTCTAACATCATAAACAGAAACAGTCTGTACCTTATTTTTTAGTTCTATGTTATTTTTTAACAAGTGAGAGGAAAAGGAAAAGATGGGAGAAGATGATTTTGTGCTTCCCCTCACTCACTCGCTCTCTCTCTCTCTTTCTTACAGCCCGTGCTCACTCTCTCGCTTTCACACTGCCCATTTTCAGTATGAGAGAAAAACTGTTTCTACACCCACTCACACTCTGTCTCTTTCTTATGGGATGTGTTCTGTAGTAGAGAATGTATTTTTGCCCTCATGGTCTCTTGCTTTCACAGCCATTTTCCCTACTTCAGAAAAGCACCGTTTTGGAGCTTGCTGCCTCTCAACACTGTTTTGGCACTTGTCACTATCATGCGCCTCTCACTCTGTCACTCAAAAGTATACAAAAAGAATGCTGCTCATTCTACTGTTTCTAAGCCCACTCTGCAAACAACAACTAAAGGGCTCTCTTAACTGTCTCTGTCTCCCAACTATCTCTCCCTCTGTGTCTTCCTAACAGGCACTGACATGCAAAGAAATGATGAAAATAATGACAGTAAAGAAAAATTATAACTGGAAGGGGTTGGGGGCTTGGCTGCTGTGTGGACTATTTTAAGCTAGGGAGGAAGGATATTTAAAAAAATCTATATAAAAACCATAAATTTAGTATTATAATTTTTTTTATTTCTTCTTTAAAAAAGAACATTGTATAATCACAATAAACCACTCCAGGCTGTGAGTTATGCTGGGATTTAACCACCTCTCGTGACCAAAGCACACCAGGCGTGGGTAAATCCCAGCATAACTCACACCCTGCCATGGTTTATTGCTTAATTATATTTGCCTTTTGTACCAAAGCTCTAATGTGAATTTTGTGTTTGAATGTATTATCTATTATTAAACCAAGGTCTCTTTCATTATCAACTGTACGCACTTGTATAGAGTCTATTGAATTAACATAGTGAGGGCTATTTTTCCCAAGATGTATAACAGCACATTTATTGTGATTTAACTCCATACCATTGTTAATACACCATCTAAATATTGTAATAAGGCTATTCTGAAGAGATTCATAGTCAGACATGCAAGTCACTTCATTAGATAATTTGATATTGTCGGCAAATTTGAAAATTGTTGTGGTTATTCCCATATGTAGGTTCAGCACAAAACAGTTGAATAGGAATGGTCCGAGGACCGATCCCTGAGGCACATCACTTGTCACTTTAGTTGGTTCAGGTAATTTTCCTTGAACACGTACCTGTTGGGTCCTGTCCATAAGCCAGTTATTGACCCATGATACCAAATAGGAACTATATTTCATTTCACCTAATTTATTGATTAGTTTTTGATGAGAAACTTTATCAAATGCTTTTTTGAAGTCAATTAGAATAATGTCATATGGTTGGCCTGCATCTAAACTTTGACTTACTGATTCATAAAAAAATATTAGATTTGTTATACTTGACCTATTTTTTTGAATCCGTGTTGACTATTATCTAGCAAATTTATTTTATCAATATTATATATCCAGCATTCATATATGTATTTTGTACCTGTTATGGCAATTGTGTATGTATCCTTTCCACACATGTACCCCTTCCCCCAGGACGTACCGTGAGACGAGCAATTTAGATTGCTCGGGTGTACTTTTATGGTGAAACTTTTCAATAAAGAAATAAAGAAATAAAACATCCCTTCTATGCTTCACTGATGCCATTCACTCTGCAATAGATAAAGGTCTGTTCATCTCGGCCATTTTTATCGACCTTGAGAAGGCCTTTGACTCAGTATCCCACTCCCTCCTCCTAAATAAACTAAGTGCCTCAGGCCTCTCTCCATCCTCTGTGTCCTGGTTCAGATCTTACTTAACTGGCTGCTCCCAGTCTGTAAAAATCAGTAATGTCCAATCTTCCTCCCTCCCTCCCTATCCTTGCTGGTGTACCCCAAGTTTCGAACCTCAGGCCTGTTCTTTGTTCCCTCTTCATTAATAACCTCCCCTTTGTGTGCTCCCATGCCAAGATTCACATGTATGAGGATGATACAGTCCTCTTCCTTTCTGGTCCCTCTGTCTCAGCTGTCCAATCACCCCTACAAAATGACATCTCAGGGGTTACCTCCTGGTTCAGTGCTAACTGTCTAAAACTAAACATCAAAAAAACAGTTGCTATGACTTTTGAAACCAAGCAAAAACTGGCCAGGATTCATAACCTGCCCTCCTTCCTCTCCGCAGCGTCCACTCCCCTTTAAAATGTCCCTGCCTACAAGTACCTTGGAGTTTGGCACGATCCCTCACTTGACTTCTCTTCCCACATTAACGCCCTACACTCCAAACTGTGCCCTAAATTAGGGTTACTCTGTTGTCATAAGGCCAGCCTTCCCCTCCCTGTTAGACATGATTTAATGGTTAAATGGATCCTCCCTGCCTTTGACTATGCTGATGTCATTTTCAGTGCTGCCCCTGCAACCTCCTTCTCCAAACTTGATGTGCTCTACCATGCTTTCCATAGGTTCACCTCAAACTCCCCCCATTTGACTCACCAATTAACCTCTACTCCTCCCTATTCCTCCAATCCCTCTCTCAGAGGCGTGCTTTCCACTGCTCCACCCTCATATCCAGATTCTGGTTTGTGACTCTACAACCATACCTTGCCTCTCTCCTCAAACCTGCCACCCCCTCTCCATACAACTCGTGAACAATCAACGCTCGATCCTTTGCCTTCCCATGAGCATGCACCTCAGCCAGCAAATTAGCCTTCTCTTATAGGCTTCCATCCCTCTGGAACAGCATCCCCCCTCCAAACCTGCCTCACCCCCTCCTTTCCTGCACCTAAGCACTTTCACAGACCAACACCCTCTACTTCCTGCACCTGTCTCCCTCCCTAAGACTTTTCACTTTCTGCCCCGTCTTGCATCTCCGTATTCCAGTTCTAAGGTAGCAGGCTTTCTATGTGATTTGCTCTGCATTGCTGTTAACTACTGTCTAGATATGTAACCCTATTCTATAAATATTGTACATACTCACTGTACTACGGGTATATAAGTAACTACTGTTATGTATATTGCTCTGTTATGTACACTGCATTATTCTGTTTTGTATTTTTATGTATATAGCTCTCTTTTGTACACTGCATTATTCTGTATTGTATTTTGTCTACCCTCTGTTGCATTGTACCTCCTTATCTTGGGTCATGCCTGGAAATGAGCAGTTGTTCATGGTGCCTTTCCTGGTTATCAAATTTTAAATAAAATAAAATAAATTCAACCCTTCCTAAAAGTATGTGTGTGGGAGGGGATGGATACTCCAAAAACTGGGACATTGGGGAACCTGGTCAGCCTTGTGATCATGATGGGCAAAAAGTGGTAAACCCAGCGGGGCAGTGGGGCTGGGATGTCAGGGTAGCAAAAAAAAAGGAGGAGCAAAGAAAAGGAAAAAGAAAGCATCTGAACCATAGTTCTTGAGCAAGAAAAAATCTTAAATCCGATAACTTTAATGTTTTTGACCTCCCTCTAGTAGAGCTTACTGAATTTGGCAAATTGCAGGGTTAAGAGATCCTGTTATAAAGGGTGTGCATTCCTGTAGTTATTTATTTAGTTTTCGTTAACCAGGTAAGCACATTAGGCAGTCAATGTCTTTTTCTCAGGTATGACCCAAGAGATTACATATATAATTACATACAAGGTGATACATACTGCTGGATACCTTGTAATACATTATGCAGTGAATGGAAGAAACATGAAATAAGGCATTGCGTCTAGGAAGGGGATTACATAAAAGGCGATTCATTCAGTTGGCTATATTGTAATACAATAAGAAGTGAAAGCAAGAAACATAATCCCTGTCAAAATAGCAAAAACCCTAAACAACTTCTTCATCACCTGTGCCCTTTCTGACCTGACCCCATCCAGGCCCTCACACGGCCCCCCTAAACTCTACCTCAAACAATTTCCTCCTCACTCCCATCTCACCAGAAGAAGTCCTTAATGCCCTCTATTCCTTAAACATCTCAAAATCCAGTCCTGATGGTACCCACCCCAAACTTCTGCATATATCTGCACCATTATTTCTTTCATCATACTTGAATTGCCACAAATTCCCCTCTCAGAACCCACCACTGCACTCTCCTTTCTTCCCTCGGGATACCACCCCTATCCCATCCCCATCATCGCTTCAGCCACTCCATCTCCTTCATATCCAAATTCTGGTTCAACTTTCTCCCCCCTTACCTGGCAGACAGGCTAACACCGGCTGCCATTTTCCCATACTCACTGTGTTCAAGGGACTACCATTCTTTCTACCTCCACAAACCTTCCTCATCCACTGGCAAATCCGCCTTCACCTACAGACTCCCCTCTTTGTGGAACCAACTTCCACCTCTCCTAAGAAACTTGCCCTTTCACAACTGCTTCAAATACCAAATCTGACAACTTCCACTCCCCACCTGCATCTGCTCCTAGTCACTCACAGGCCCAGCCTCATGCTGAATGTTTTTTGTGGATAGTAATCTAATTCTCAGAATTGTATGATACTATTTGTATATAGTCCATCTGAATGTACAATACTTCACTGTGTAACTTACACAACTGTATATTTATCTCATGTATATAGCATGTATTTTCTGCATTATATCCCATTCCACCTTCCCCGGATCGCACCTGGAAATGAGTCTCAGCTCAGTGTGCCTTTCCCGGTTATCAAATGTTTAAATAAAATAAATAAGTATTAACTAAACATTACATCATATTAAGGGAAAATTTAGGAACAGTATCCGTCGATGTAAAGTTACACTAAGAACATGTAAGTACCATGATAATAGATCAACACTGAGTATACATATGGGTGCCATACACAAATTGTTCAGGTTCTTCGGCAAGAGCAGCATGCCAAGCTAAGGAGATATTTATGGTACCTATAATGAAAAGTAGGCACTGAGGGGCACAGAAGAACTTCTGGGGCCAGATATTCAAAACTTAGCCCTGGGGCAAAAATAGCACTGCACAGTGTGCAAAATTAGCCCGGAACTATTTGCATGCTATATTCAAAGGAATAGCCCCTGGGCTAAATCAGTTGAATACAGCGTGCAAATGAAGCCATGAAAACAGGGCTGAGAATGCAGTGCAAAAATAGCCTGGCAAATAAGACAGCTCTGAATATAGCAACCAGGAAGGCCAAACTGCAACAGCAGCCCAGTGCACACAGAGGTGGAGCAAGGCAGAGTTGTAGTAGGTGGCCAATGTGGGTGATAGCAATGAAGTGGTGCACAACAACTGCAAACATCATTGCAGGCCAAACACAGCAGAACTGTGCTATGGTTTTGACAGGTTTGCCCGGTGCTAACACGTTTGCCCGGCACTAACACATTAGCCTGGCATTAAATTTTGCTATATTCAAAGCTCCTATGCAAATGAGCCTACTTAGGCAATCCGTGGGCTAACAGCCACATTAGCATTTCATTATGGCCTGATTTGCATGCATTACCATGTAGATTGCCCAGTGCTATTGCATGGTGCACACAGCTCCACCTGCATGTCAGACTGGAACTACAGGTTGGTAGCTGCAGGCTGGGTGCGCTCACAGCTCCACCTGTATGTCAGACATGATAAACAGTTCGGTAGCTGCAGGCTGGGTTTGGCCACAGAAGCACAGACTATTGTGGCCCAAGGGACTAGCACCACAGGAATGGGTGGTTGTGCCGCATGCCATAGACATATTGTTATTCCTGCTACAGTGTGTATCAGATGGTACAGTACCACAGAAGCTGGTATTGTGAGGGACACAGCAATGCCTATGGTGTGTCAGGCAACAATGACTGCTGCTATCTACACAGTGGCACTGTAATGTAGTGCAGCATGAGGGGGGGTGCTGCACTTCTGAGGTGCCGTTTTTCAGATGAGACGTTAAACTGAGGTTCCATCTGCCTGTTCTGGTGGTAGTTTAGGTGGATGTCAAAGATCCCATGGCACTTATCAAAAAGAGTAGGGGAATTGTTATTGAGAAGAATGGACTACAGGACAAAAAGTACAATAAAAAAACACAAACTATGCAATACATACATCTAAAAAAACAAACAAAGATAAAGATGATTGTAAGCACATATTCTGCACTAACATTTTCTTTAACTAATATCAAAATCATTTGGAAAATGTTTCCTTAGGTTAAACATAGAATACATTAATCATTCATTCCAATGTTTACATTGGGTGGGATATTCAAAGAAATTGCGCATGGTGCAACAGTGTTACACCATACACAATCCACTGATGTGCCCTGGTGTGATATTCAAAAGGGATATTGTGCCACGCAGATCCCGATGCGCCGGGGCGCACCAGTAATGTATGCGGCGCAAGTGCAGGGGCGTGCCCATGCATATTCCGCACATCCCGATATTCAGCCTGGGATGTGCGGCGACATGCTGGTGCAACCCCTACTGGCGCTGCAATACTGGTGCTCAGTGTTGAGCCTAAAGAAATAGGAGCAAGGGCTGGCCACCACAGGTGAGCTGCCATATTGCAGTGTGCAACACGGCGGCCGGCAACTGTGGTGGCCACCCAGCTCGGGCCAAGGTCTGTCGTGGGTACTTCCACGCGATCATGGGCATAACTATAAATAAAGCATCTTACATTATCCTTGGTGGTCCAGTGGACCGCTTCCAGCCGATCGTGGGCATAAGGATGAATATACACATTTTAAATTATCCTAGTGGTCCAGCGGTCCTCCTCACCTGCCCACTGAGGCCCGCCGCCCTGCTCCCCTCAGCCAGCGGGTGGTGGCAGCCCCACCCGCAGCGCCCAGCTCGCCCGCCAACTGACTGTGAAGCAGCATGGCTGTACGCCCATTGGTCCACAGCATAAATACGCAGATCGTACTGTATCACACGGTCCCAAAAATGTGAATGAACCATTCACAGATCTGGATTGGTAGTACAGCACGGTCTGCACACCCATTGGTCCCACACTGTGGATCAATGAGCACAGCCGCATTGCTGTATGCAGTCAGTTGGCGGGCGGCCCTGTGGCTTGTGGGTGGGGAGTTGCCGCCTGCCGCTGACCGATGGGGGAGCGGGGTGGTGGGGCTCAGTAGGCGGTTGGGGAGGGGGGTACCACTGGACCACTAGGGATAATTTAAAATGTGTATTTCTATCCTTATGCCCGCGATCGGCTGGAAGCGGTCCACTGGCCAACCAGGGATAATGTAAGATGCTTTTCTTTATACTTATGCCCGTGATCGGGCTGGAAGCGGTCCACTGGACCACCAGAGATATCTGACATGATTTTACTTGTACTTATGCCCGCGATCGGGCATTGGAGCACTTAGCCGCGATGTGCAGGGGGTGTCGGTCCCCGATGGCTGCAGCCTGGCAGGGCGCCAGGCGCAAGTCGCCGGGGAGTGGCGCACCTGCATGCAAATGGGGCCATAATGTCATGCTAATGGCCCCAATTGTGCCTTGCATGCATTATGGCCCCATTTGCATATCCACCACTGAATATCGCGGTTCCTGCACCTGGCGCAATCGCACTTGCGCTGGTGCATCCCCCTGCTCCTCCCTTGCCACTTATGCTGGCACAGTGCCACTGTGCCATGCGCAATGTGGGAGGCCACATTGCCATATTCAATGGTGCTGAGCCATGGCGCAGCACCATGGAATATCGCCTAGTCCATAACCTGGTGCATCCCAGTTGCGCTACACCCGGCTTGCGCCCCTGCCAGGTGCATTTCTGAATATCCCACCCCCTGTACCCAAAGCAGTGCCACTCTCTCCATTGAAAATAACCTAAGATCATTCTGCATCACCTTATACAAAGCAGTGGATACATTTCTCAATAATTCCTCAGCAGTAACAACCTTCTGTTGGGTGACTACAACGCACCTAGCTTGCCCGGTATAGTACCTCAAGATTGCAAATGCAATATATAAGGTTTTCTGATTGTACTTCTGCCATCCAGCAGGAAGGATACCATACATTAACCCTGGATAATTTAAACTCTTAAGCAAAGGTTCTTCCCATTTGACAGCGATTTGGTTCCACATTTGCCTAGCATATCCACAAGTCAAAAATAAATGCTCTTGTGTTTCTAAGATTTGGATGCATGTATCTCTAGGACAATATCTATCTGACACCTGTTTATGTTTATTATTCTTTTTGTTGCTTAGTCAGCCATAATTTCCTAACCATACTAAGTACCATGCATATGTTGGGAGCCTCTGATTAGTGAGATACTGAATCACATCCTGGGTTCTATTATCTGGGCATTGGGGAAAGGAGACTTCTGTTGTCCTCTCTGCCAGTACCATTGTTCTATATATAGTTTTCTTGTCCAGGGTTTGAAACTGGTGAACTGTAAGATTCCATTTCAACAGATTCTTTAGTGTCTCAAGCTCATATCTTGGTATATAGGGAACCATGCTAAGCATCCAAGTCTTGTTTTGTGTCCATATGGGGATACAAGGGCCCAAACATAATAAGACAAGGAGTTTCCATAATTTGTTGCCGGGTTTTAAGGCCTGCCCAATATTATAGGTTGAAAAAACACTAGTAGAAAAGGCTACAGGGTGTACCATGCCTACTCCTCCTTCTTTTATAGGTCTATAGATCAATTCCCTCTTTATCGAGTTTAATCTACTCCCACAAAATGCTTGGAAAAAGGTGCTGAATAGGGTGGTAGCGATGTCTTAGGGTGGGGGAAATACATAGCTTAAATATAGAAAGATAGGAAGCAACAAAGTTTTAATAAGGGCCACCCTTTTCTTTTTAGAAATTTGCTGGCCTTTCTAAGAAGACATCACTCTGTTTGCCTTAGTTAAACTTGCCTCCCAGTTTGCTCATGCCATGTCTCTTGAACTAAATTCTATCCCTAATATATGTATAGGGTTATGGGAGATCTGGAATCCTGCGAAGGAATCATTTGGGGGTAAGGGGGTGTTACCTAGAGGAATTCTTCTACATTTGGCAGAATTAATTCTTGAACCAGATATGTGAGAGTACTGTGTTAATGCCTTAGCTACAGCTTGCTCTGCAGTATCAGCTGAGACTACAATTGTTACATCATCAGCCTATGCTAGCACCTTGAGGGGAGGAGTAGGTGCCAGTGAGATGCCTTTTATCTCTCTTTCCCTCACTATCATGCGAATAAAAATTTCTATTCTGAACACATATAGGAGCGGACTAAGGGGGCAGCCATGCCTCACTCCATGTTTGACTGGTATTCTGCTACCCAACCACCCATTAATATTAGGAATAAGAACAACATTTGTATACATCTGTCTGAGCCATGCCACAAAGACCGATGGGATACCAAAAACCTCAAGTGTAGAAAATAAACAACTATGAGCTAGCCTGTCAAAGGCTTTCTCCTCTTCTCAACTTAACACAAATCAATGTATCTCACCAGAGTTGCTCTGCTGAAAAAGTTCACGTAGCATGATAACATTATGCTGCTGGTATCTGCCTACCAAAGCACAGGTCTGCGGGGGGACTTATCAGATTCTGTGCTACTTTGGCTAGTCTGGCCAACAGTATTTTGCTTAACATTTTTAAATCCGTATGTAATAGACTCAGAGATCTCTAGTTTCTGAAATCACCTCTTGTTCATTTATTATATAAAAATATAAAAACTGCTATATTCATGGAGTCTGGTATGCTAGCAGTCTGCAGAATATAGTTATATAGTATTATTAAGGCTGGGGCCAGTTGCTCTGAGAAGGTTTTATAGAATCCTGAACTTAACCCATCTGATCCAGGAGCTGTGTAATTTTTTAGTGCAGAAATAGCTCTGTTTACTTCTTCTAATGTTATATCTTGTGTGAATGCTTAAGAGTCCTAGTCAGGGGCCTGAGGGAGATGCAGGTTTTGCAAAACCACTCTGGGAGTTGCAACAACTGGTAGAGCCCCAAAAAGCGAACTTGCTCAAATCTCTACCTCTCTGAGGATGCCTGCTGGGGAAGTTGTTGCCTGGCCAGAAGTTGTAATCAGTTCAGAAATGATTTGATGGTCTACTCTGGACTTACATTCATTAAAAGGGTCTAAGGATCCTTTCTTAATGTGTGTATCAAATCTCACTTCTTGTTGCAAGGATTTGGCCCTGTCATATTGTAAGGCTTTCATTTCTTTCTTAATTAATGCAATTTGCGTGCTGTAGTCTGTTTTTGTGAGCTCAGTCTGGGAAATAAGACATTGTAGCTGCCCTCTCAGATGTAAATACTGAGTACATACTACTAACATACTAAAATGCCAGCAGAATAGGCCTAATGGTCTTTCGTGTCTGCTCGTTTGGTCAGCCCCCACCCTGGGTGCTGATCTTGCTGTCCCCCTCGCCTTCTCTGGCTTCTCCCTTCCCAGTTCCGGATAGTCTTGCTGCATTGGATTTTGCTTCCTGAACCCTTCCCTGTACCTGTCCCACCCCTCTTGAACCCTCCACTGTCTCTGCCTCCACCAGCCCCTAGGCAGTGCATTCCATGGCTCCACCACCCTCTCAGTGAAGTAGCACCTCCTCCTTTCTCCTGAATCTTCCTCCAGCTTCCACCCATGCCCTCTAGTGGCCCCTTCCTCCTTCCTTCAAGCACCCTGACTGTTCCTCCCCTATTTACCCTCTTCATGTACCTGAAGACCTCTATCATGTCCCCCGTCCCTTCTCTCTTCCAATGTGTACATATTTAGCTCTTCGAGCCTCTCCTCATAGGTCCTGTCCCCAAGCCCCAAATCATTTTGGTTGCCCTCCTCTGACCCTCTCCAGGAGGTTAATGTCCCTCTTTAAGTGTGGCTCCAAAACTGCACGCAGTACTCCAGGTGCGGCCTCACCAAGCAGTTATACAGAGGAGTATCACTTCCTCCTTCTGAGGTGATCCCCCTAGCGATGCATCCCAGCATCCTGTTGGCCTTGGCTGCTGCCCTCCTACAAGTCTCAGAGTTGTTCATCTTGACATCCACCACCACCCCAGGTCCCTCTCAGCCATTGAGACTTGTAGTATTTCCCCAGGGTGTACACTTGGCCTGGGTTTCTGGCCCCAGGTGGAGTACCTTGCATTTCCTGCATTGAACCTCAGCTTCCACTTTCTAGACCATCTTTCCAGAGCCTCAGGTCCCCTGCAGGCCACCCTCCCTCCTCCCCATCCACCACCGCCCCAGTTTCGAGTCATCTGCAAAGAGACTCATCTCACTCCTGATTCCTGTCCTTATGTCAGATACGTATGTTGAACAGAAGGGGCCCAAGGACTGATCCTGTGGGACCCCACTAATGACCCTCCTTGGGAAGAGACTATCCCACCAACTCACGACCCTCTGGGTCCGGTCCTGGAGCCAGTTGCCTATCCATCTGATCATCTGGTTTCCCACCCCATTTCTCCTAGCTTATCCAACAGGCCCACGTGAGGAACAGAGTCAAATGCCTTGCTGAAGTCTAGAAAGAGGACATCCACTGGTCTACCAGGTCCAAGGCACTTGTCACCCAGTCATAGAACTCCACCAGGTTTGTCTGACATGATTTCCCAGGATGAATCCATGCTGTCTCATCGTCCAGGCACCCTGACTTATCCAGGTCCCCCCTAGCTCTCCTTGACAATGCCCTCCATCACCTTGCCCACCACTGATGTCAGGCTGACAGGCCTGTAGTTCCCTGCCACCTCCCTTGATCCCCTTGTGGATAGGCACTACATGCGCCACCTTCCAGTCTTGGGGCACCCACCCTGTCCTCAGAGATGGTGAAAGCTCTGCCAGGGTTTGCCAGGACATCTGCAAGTTCCTTCAGCACTCTGGGATGTAATTTATCCGCCTGGTGCTTTCTCCGTTTTAAGGAGCTGAGGGCTTCCCTCACTCTCTGCTGTGATTTCCACTTCCGTACCTCTTCTCCCTGCTTAGCCCTCCCCCACCTGCCAGTGATGCCCCTCCCCAGACCTGCCGATTGGTAGGGTCCCCCTCCTCATTATCTCTGTCTCCTCCCATGTATGATGCAGCATCCCCATTTTCCCTGGTGAAAACTGAGGTGAAGTACTCATTTAGTACCTCAGCCTGCTCCTCTGGGTCTTGTGCCCATCTCTTCCCTAATTTAATCCTGATAATCTGCCCCTTCACCCTTCATCTTCCCCAATGTATCTAAAGAACCCCTTTTTCCCTCTCCTAATTTCCCTGGCCAGGTTCTGCTCCTTCCTTGCCTTAGCCACCCTCACCACTCTAGTGGCCCTTCTAGCCATCAGCTCATACTCCCCTCGATCCCTTTCACTCCTTGAGCACTTGAATTTCTTATAGGCTGCTTTCTTTCCCCGCACCACCTCCTGGACCTCCCTGGTCCACCAACAGGGTTTTTGGGCCCTACCGCATTTTCGTCTTACTCTTGCACAGGTGCTGGTAGCATCCTGCACCCCTCTCCTGATGATTTCCCACCTACTATCATGTCCATGTCTGACCCAATCCCATCCAAATGCTCCTTAAGGATCCTTCCCATTTCCTTAAAATCCACCCCTGAAGTCGGTTACTTCCATCTTTGTGCAGCCTTCTACCCCTCCTAGGTCCAGGCAGAACCAGACCGTGGCATGGTCACTCCCCGCCAATGGGTCCCTTACCTCCAGGCTCCAATCTGGTCACTGTCTGCCAGGACCACATCCAGTACCCATGCCTCCCTGGTCGGTTCCCCACCTGCTGAGTTAGGAACGCTGCCTTGAAAGACATCCAACAACCCCTGTTCCCTGGTCACAGAGGATGTCATAGTCTCCCAGTCTGTTCCTGGCATGTTTAAGTCCCCTAACACCACCACCTTTCCTCTGCCCAGTCTGCAGTGTCTCCTAACATCTGCCTCCAGACTGTCCTCCAGCTCCTCCGCCAGGGCAGAGAGTCTATACACCACTCCTATTTTTACTCTCTTGCCCCCCCTTGTTATCAGGGTGACCCAAATCGCCTCCATGGTTCCCTCCGCCTCCTCTACTCCCCCTATGCCAATGCAGTTTTTTACTATCATCGCTACCCCTCCTCCCCTTCCCTCCCCCCTGTCCTTCCTGAACATAGTGTAACCCTCCAGGTTCAAGTTCCAGTCATGTCTTGCAGTGGCCCAAGTCTCAGTGACGCTGCCACATCCACTGCTCCCTCAGTTAACATCGCCTGGAGCTCAGGCATTTTTGTGCCCAAGCTCCTGGCATTTAGCAGGACTACCTTCCACCCTTTCCTATAGTTCCATTTCCCTGCTCGTGTTCCCTTGGGATTCTGTTTTCTCCTGGTCTGCACTTTGCCAGTTGGTCTTTTCCTGCAATTCCTCCTGGTCCCCAGGGGTGGAGACAGAGTCCCTCCTTTATCGGCATCCCTTGACTGCCTTTTCTCCCATCCCACCCCCTTCACAAGTTTAAACCCCACTTTTCACCAATGAACTCTCTATTTTCAACTTAAGGATTCCCTCCTCCAAATTGAGATGTAGTCTATCTCTAGCATACAGCTCCTTATCCTCCCAGGTCTCCCCCCAATCCCCCATCAACCCATACCCTCTGGCCTCACACCACTCCCTGAGCCACTGGTTTATCTCCCCAATTTTTCTTTTGTGTTCCCCACTAGCCCTTGGCACTGGCAGGATTTCTGAGAAGGAAACTGTGCATCCTATGTCATGACAGACCCTGGCGAGCTCCCTGAATCTTGCCTGTATCTCTAGCTCGCTATTTCCCTCAATGTCATTTGTACCCAGGTGGACCAGTATGTCTGGGGAACCCCCACGATCCTTTGCCAGCTGATATACCTCGTGCTTAGCCCTGTGCACCGTTAGTCCAGGGAAGCATCTTGTTCTAACTGGCCAGGCTTCTCCCTCCCTATCCCATTTGATACCCCTGATCATAGAATCCCCAGCAGGAGCACCCTGACCACCCTTTTCCTCCATCCCCCTTCCATGTCCCTCATCCTTTCTACCAGCCCTTCCACCCAGCTGGCTCCTTGTTCCTCCTCCTATCTGTGTGCCACATGCCACCCGCTCCTTATTTACCATGGCCACTCCTTCCCCTCCAATCCTATGCCTCTCCTCCTTCTGAGTATCCTTCTGTACCTTGTTAATTCCCCTCACTGCTCTCAACTGGTCCTTCTCCCCATCTGCTAAACTAGCCTGGCTCATCCTCCCTTCCTTCCTGTCTCCATTTAGTTCCTCCTTGCTCGTCGTGCTCCCTGGCCTAACCCCTCAGCTCTCTTTACTGAATCCTCCTTGTACTTTGGTCCTTCTTTACCTTTCCTCCCAACTGGTCCTTCTCCTTGCGCTTCCTCCTCTTCCCCTGCCCCTCCTGCTCCGATTCACTGCTCCCCCATTCTCCTGCATTCCAGGTCCCCCTGTTCTTCCTGCTATCTGGCCCCTGCCTCCTGCCCCCACACCTTTTCCGTCTCTAACCACCTCTGTCGTGGCTACATCCCCTCATCCTTGAGCAGAAGAAGAGAATGAAGCGGTTACTAAGTATAAGGTCTGATCCACCTCCCTGCCTTGCTTCCTTCTGTCCAGCACTGGCTATCCGCCTACTTCCCTGAGAATGTTGTCCCTCCGTCCCCCCTATGTGAGGGTCCCCAGTTACCTGTCTGCTTCCTTGGTAGTGTCCTTTTGGGCCCCCTCTGCCAGGGTCCCTATGTGACCCCTGAGTATTCTCCTGCACTCTTTCCCTATACCCCCACCCCCAGTGCTTGGTGCAACCCTGTGGGAGATTTCCAGCCCCCTTCCCCAACCATACCACCCCCCTCCCCAGCTTTCTCCTAACCCTGCAACCTCCTCCCTAAGCTGTGCTAGCTGGTAGCACACTGGGCAACCACCAAACTTCCAAGCCCAGTCCAGTATCATGGCTGCTCCACACCCTGTGCACCCCACCAACCTCCCAAAGATGCCGGCCCTAATGATGTGTGGTTCCATCCCCTTCCAAATAGGTTTCCTTGGGTGAGCCACCAGGTTCCCCCTATTCCAAGATACCCCTACTGCCTAATCAGGTCACTCACTAATCCTAGAGACAGTCCCACTGTACACCAGTAACTCTTACTAGGTGCAGTACAACACATTAAACATGTAAGGAAAATGAACAACTCCCTAAGCTCCTCTCTGCCGGCCTTTAAATTCAACCACCAGTGGCTAGAACTACATGAGTTGCACCAGCAGCCTTTTCCTCCAATTGCAGGGCAGGCTTCCCTATAAATTTGCAGACTTCTGGGAGGGAGGGTGGGGAGGGTGGGTCTTGGGCAGACACCTGACAAGAGAGAGTGTATCAGCCCTGTGTCTCCTCCAAGCCCTGCAGCTAAAGAACCAGGCCCAAGCAAATCCCACCAAATAGGTTTTAAATCAGAAGAAATAGGCCTCTACCAGCGCAGCCTGTTACACAGTGAAACATCCACAAAAAGAGCCCCACTTACAGCCACCAAATCAGTTTACAAACATCCAGGATCCCCAGAACAATACCCTGCTAGCCCTTAGAAGCAAGAAAGAAAAAAAACTAACCTACCAAGTAAAATCCACAAGAAACCTGTGAAAACAGCAGCAGCTACTGTCCTGGAATACAACTGATCCTGCCCCCTTCCAGTTTTTTCTGAGAAGACAAAGCAGCTAGCACCTCAACCTGATTCAGCCCTGCCTCCACTCAATTGGCTGAGTGAGACCTGGCCAGACCATTAACACCCTTCCCCCACTATGAACTAACCTTTACAGCTAATGGAGTCAGCACAAGGAATCAAAATTCAAGTCAAAGCCCCCAAAATATGTTTGCTGCCAAAGGAAACAGTTCTCCAATTTAATCAGCTTCACTAACACCAAATCAAATAGGCTTGAAATTAACAGATATAGGTCTCAATTCAAATAACCATCTCCAAGCAAATCCCACCAAACAGGTTTTAAATCAGAAGAAATAGGCCTCTACCAGCGCAGCCTGTTACAAAGTGAAACATCCACAAAAAGAGCCCCACTTACAGCCACTAAATCAGTTTACAAACATCCAGGATCCCCCAGAACAATACCCTGCTAGCCCCTTAGAAGCAAGAAAGAAAAAAAACTAACCTACCAAGTAAAATCCACAAGAACCCTGTGAAAACAGCAGCAGCTACTGTCCTGGAACACAACTGATCCTGCCCCCTTCCAGTTCTTTCTGAGTATATTCCTTATTTATTTTATCTGTTGATCTATTTTGAAAAAATTGACACCAAGATGGTTTTGTATCTTCCCACCAATCGCTAAGTTCTTCATAACATTCCTATACAGATAACCTAGCTGCCCATTCCTTCTTCCATGCCTTTTGAGTATAAGGGTCTTCCAAAATGGCTTCATTAAGCTGCCAGCTGTTTTTCTTACATCTTGGAGAATTACCCCAAGCCACCTTTATAGGATGGACTTATGATCAGAGAATTCCCAAGCTTGGGTCTGTAAGTTTTGTACAGTTAAGGTAGGAGAATTAAATACAAAGTCAGTACGTGTAGATAATGGGCCCCTAAAATATGTGTTCCCTCCTGCTGGATATTTGCTCCTGTAAGAGTCTATTAAACTGTAGTAACTATAGTGTATAAGGCATGTGAATCACAGAACAGTTTGGTAGCCTGCACTCCCCTATCTGAAAGATGTAAGCCACAATTAAAGTCTCCTGCCCATATTACCATATGTGAAGTGTGTAGAAAAGGTTGTATTTCTTTAAACAGTGTTACCCTTTGTGCTTTCATTTGGGGAGCATATACCAAAATGAGACGAAATCTCTCAGTTTGGTAATTGATGTCTAACATCAGAGCTCTGCCAGGGTGAATATCTAATAGTCTAGAGACTTGCAATCCAGAACTGGAAAACAGGATACCTATGTCATCATGAGTACTCTCCCCTGTAGACCAGAAGGATGGGCCTCTTGTCCATGCCCAAGAGGCTTGATGTAACTCAAAACATGTTTTAAGTCTGGTATCCTGCAGATATATAATATTCCTGCCCAAATTCTGTAATGATTGCATTGTCCCTACCCTTTTCCTTTCACTCCTTATGCTATTGACATTAATAGTAGTGATTGTTAATGTGTGCATATGTGCAGGGAGGGTGGGGGATTGATACCTAGGGAGTACTGGACTGCCTTCTTTCCCTAGTTCTCTTTGCTATGGAATCATCCCCTGTTCCTTCGTCTGTGTCAGTAATAGTGGAGGCAGTTGAGGAGGTGTTAGACTCCTCATCAGAGGCTTCAAATAGGGTATCTGCATGAAGAGCAGCATATCTGTTTCCTGAGGCCCATGAACATGTTTTCCCTTGTTTACCTTTGGTGGTGGAAGACATATTTTGAGAGGATAACACTTTCCCTCTTTATGAGTTACCTTTGTGAAGGTGCCCTCTGGGTCTGGTTGAGTGGGGGGCATGGTTGTACTCGAAGAGTCCCCTACATTAATGGCTACAGTTTGTTCTGATTCCTGACTATCAGGGCCTGTTTCTTCTTCATGGGAAAAGGCTTCTGGGGGGGGATAATCTCTGGAATGGCTGAGCTGGGGGTGGGTGTTTTAGGGAGAGTATGTGAGGTGGATGCTTCCTCAGACATAGGGTCTTTATGCTGGTTTTGACCTACTATCTTTCGTGACTGTTCTAGCTGGGCAAGGTTGATCAAACCCTCATGCAAGGGACAGTCATCCCTATTATGTGAGGCCCAGGGGCATTTACCATAGGCGTGGCCAGTTTGTTCGCAAAGATTACACTTAAACAGGTTACAGCAGTTTGCAGACATATGGTCATACTCGAGACAGTGGTTACACCTAGAAGTACCACAGGATGCATTAAGATGTGATCGAGATCCACATTTAAAACAGGATCTAGGTTGTCCAGCATAAAATAAAGACCCGCTATCTCTACCTAAAAAAAATGTATTTGGGAGGTGTACTGGGACATTGTTGGTTGAAAACAACTTAACTTTAATTTTCCACCCCTCATTCGCAAATTTGTTCGCTATCCATAATTGGGTTGGGTCTATCAAGGACTTCATAATGTTATCTTAGCCAGAAAAGAATATCTTCGACATTTACCCACTCGTTTTTGAACATAACTATAATGAATTTTACAGAAGGCTTAGTAAGTGGTACAGCCAAAAAAGGGGTCCAAGTGGGGGTGTTTTTCAGGGTTTGATATTGGGTCCAAAATCTATCTAAATGCATCACATTCTTGAAGCTTACATCAAAATGGGCATTACCAATTTGAATTAACGCAAAAATGTCTGTGGCGAGAAAGTTCAGTGATTTTTTTCAACAGCTCTTTAACAATATACAGTCTGTCAGGGGGATTGTCAAGACCCCCTTTGTATATGAGTCTCACAGTGTTCTTCCTTGGAGCCGGCTCCCCATTATTTTGAAAGAGATCTGCAAGGTGAAAGAACAGGTCCAGCCAGGCTCTCTGTCCAGGATTTCTGAGGGTATTGTCAGCTGGGCCCAGGCACAAAGGAACATTAGTATCCAAAGAATCAGTGTGTTCATGTAAAGGTGGGGGAAGTGCTTCAATCTGTACAGTTTGCGGGGTTTTGCTAATTGGTATATTGCTATTTTGTTCAAAAGTTCTGTTTATTTCAGGATTTGCACTGGTTACTAGGCTTACTCGAGGTTTGAGCATTATAACGCTGAACTGTTTCATCAGCTGGGTCTGGAATCCATTTGCCTTCAGGGGTCTGTTCCCAACCAGTATCCTGTAACGCTGTCTGCGGTGACCAATTACTGACAAATGTTCCTGAGGCTTTTCTTTGGTATTTTGCATTGTCTCTGCAATCCTTCTATTGCGCTATGCTAAAAATTCTACCGCATTAGCGTCAATAATTGACTGTTCTGTAATTTTAGCACATGATGACTGATGCAACTTTTTTCCTGTGCCAGTTTGTGCTTTGCTGTCAGAAGCACAGGGTGCAGTATAAGGCCTCTGCAGGCCAAGGCGTCGGCGAGTCTTTGAGGTACCGTTCTGTTGTAGATTCCCAATATTACTCGATAGACACGGCTTTGGGCACACAACCTCCCGGTCATCAATACTGCCAGCAGATTTGTGTTCTTTGAGACTGGAATGGAGTGTTATCCCACTGGAACTATCAGAAGCAGGCTGTGCCTTGCTTTCTGTAGACACTGCTTAATTAGGCTTGACAGGGGTTTCAACAATTTTGACAGGTACCTCGCCAGTGGACTGGTGCGAGTTATCTACAAGTGTTTTCTGCAGTTTAGTAATGTCATGCTGATTATTTATAGTGATGGTTTTCATGCCATATTCAGGAATTAACTGTGCAAATTCTGGCGAGTCGATATTCAAAGAATTATCAGAGTTCATACCTTGTTTATCTAGGCTTTCTAATACAGAGTCCTTAAAGGGTGAATCATCTGAGGTTACAACAACTTCCATCACATCCATTTCATCCTGTAGTTCCATCAAAACAACAACATTTTCCACTGCCTCTTGAGTTGAGATAGCAGGAGGAGAGGCAAACCCTCCTGACTCTGTAGTGTCCATCCTTTCTCCAGCAGTCTCCTCAGCGGACATCTTGCTGCAGGTGGCCAAGGGCTCCCCTTACAGATGAGTAGGGTTATTTCCCCGGTGTCCTGGCCAAATTTCCCCCATTCACTGGAAATACCACCAACAGCTTAATCTGGTTCAAGGTCAGTTGGTACTCATCTGTGTGGGGGGGTCGGGGAAGGGGCAGCTGCAAGTGGGGTGCTAGCTGCACACTAGAGCAGACTTGATAGACCACGTGGCCTGTTTCTGCTGGCAAGTAGCAAGTAAGTAAGTGACACGCACCACTGGCAGGTGTGTTCTGACAGTGGACAACACAGTCATACTGTCCTGTGACCCACATATGCTGCACCAGTGGCATGGGATTTCTATACTAGCATACACATGGCTGGTTGTGTGTGATGGGGAACCTGGACAGATGTGCAGTATGTGCCCCAAGGGGGGAAGACACATACCATCATACAGGCACACTGGTGTGAGGGGCATTCCTGTCACTGGCACACATGCGCTGTGCGGATGGCTCCAGCTGTATGACAGCACCTACTATGTGGTGCAGCCTGGCCACCTGTACACCCTCCCCTTAGTACCCTCCATTCCCTCCAGTGCTGCATGTGTGTGCTAGATTGTGATGGTGTGCCCTTATGGGGGGACTGGATGTGTGTGCTGCATGGACACACTGACAAGGTATTCACTGGGCATTGGGGCACCCACCAATCCCTGGCAGGGTTGGGACTGGTGCCAGATGATGGCAATGTGGGCAATGCCATCTGTGTGCAGCATGGCTCTTCCATGGCATATGGAGTGTCCCAGTGTGGCTTTCTGCCCTTTCTGCCCCCTCACTGGTGCAGTCATCAAGTGCACCATGATGCTGTTGTTGCTTATGGCCATGTTGCCTGTTGCTGCTGTATCCACACCCACTATCCTTGTTTTGCTCAGAGTTAGGACTACCTTTTTCTGGGTGGTAATTTGTGCCATACAAAGTGTAATGCAAAACTGCGCAAGCACACTTTGCATAGTGCTAATGTGCTGCATATAGCATATCATCTGTATTCATGTGCATGCCCTTTCTCTTCGCGTGGTGCATACATTATAATTTTGCCCAGTGCTTATGCAGTTTGCACTCACTGTTTGGTCTGTTGAATATAGGGAACCCGCAGAAACCCGGCGCAAATGCGGTACAAATGGTTTGCGCTCAGTGAAAAGTTTTGAATATCTGGCCCCATATGTTCAGGTTCATAGCTTTGGGGCTGCATAAGTGTAGGATGATCCACCAGTGCTAGTTCTAATCTTAGGGACAGCCAGTAAGGCATTATCACCTGACCTCAGTGGGTAGACATTGTTCACCTGTTTGACAGGTGTGGTAAGGGATAGGGGTTGTTGATTATGCATAATGCTAAAGATCACTTCCCCAAAACTATGATCCCAAAGGAGGAGAGGAAGCCAATCTAGCCTGTCAGAAAGAGAGCAGTGATGAGTGAGCCGGTGAGATGCCAATGCAAAATAATAAATATTGTTGAAAGTAGCATCCCTCCTAAGAAGAGTAGATTTAGAGACAGTCGAGAACACAGGGGCACCATAAAAGCTTGGGGAGGAACATCCCATGAGTGATGGCATGGCAAGCTTGTGAGTCAGGTTACTGCCCACTTTATAGGATATTCCCAGCATGGAGTTAACGGACTTGCAGGCTTCCGTGATGTGAGATGAGTAATCTAGTGAAGGGTCAAGTAAGACTTCAAGGTATGTGAAGGAGGAGACTGAGGGGACTAATGTACCATCATGGTAAGCTATGGCTAGAGGGGACAGGCATAGTCTTAACCTGAAAGATGTACCAAACAGCACAGACTGTGGTTTAGTCATGTTCTGAATTAGCTTACTTGCAGATAACCAAGAGTGCACAGACTATAGGTTAAACATTAAATCTTGGTTTATTTGATCAATACTTGTGGAACAGGCATATAGGACTAGATCATCAGTGTGGAGAATGGCAGAGCAGTGGGACAGACTTTGGTTTATGGAATGTATGTGTACAGCAAACAGAAGTTGACCTAGAATAGAACACTGTGGAACAGCCCCCAGAGTTGGTGTAGGGCCAGAGAGGGAGGTCCCATACTTGACTCTCTGGGATCTGTTTACTAGATAGTTACAAAAGCAGGGGAGAGCAACTGGTTAGATTCCCAAGTTAGCATGTTCGCCACTGAGTAGGGCGCGCTCAACAAGATCAGCAGCCATAAATCACAATTTAACCTAAAAGTATGTGCTCAACCATAACTGTGCCACTACATATCATACAGGCATGGCAGCACATGTATGTTAGAGTTGTGTTAGTGTCTGTGTCAAAACTGGGTATTTGACAGCTCTGTATTCTTAGCTCTTAGTACTGCAAAATCTGTTGTTCATAGTCCCATTCCTAGGGCCTAATTTTGTGGAAAGTTTGACAAAAATCAATTTGGTGGTTCATAAGTTTACTAATGAAACAACATAAAAATCCCCAAATTCAGTCTTTTTTTTGCCACTGGATAGTAAAAAAAAAAAAAAAAAAAAATACAGGTTTCTTAGATCTTGTCCCAGAATAGGGCTGTGTGTTTCAGAAACAAAATGTTGTTACATTTTTAAGTTATAGGGTTTTAAAGTTTGAAAATCTTGCACATTGTGCGGAACACATGGAAAAAATAGCTGAAAATGGTGAACTTTTTTCTAACTTAATGTTAGGCATGCGCAAAAACTTTAAAAGCTGTGAACTAAAAATAAATAATTCTATAGGTTGAATTCTATATGTTGACAGTTGTACTTGTATTTATTTATTTTACAAGTGAAAAAGCACTATTGAACAGTGCTCATTTACAAGAAGGTCCTGGTTAGGAGAGATAACATCAGAGAAGGTAAGAAGTCAGGTAACATACATAATACAGGGAATAATAAACAACAGGTATAACATTTCTACGTGTGAGAACTAAAACAAGGTTAAGAAACAGTAGAAGAATAACACAAAATCCATGCTTTTACAGAAAGTATAAAGTGCAGTTGGATTGTCAGAAGACAGTCTTATAAGATGTCTGAGCTCACACTTAAAAGAACAATTAATTACAATTAATATTTAAATTAGAAAAAAGTTATGTGATGCACTATAAAAACCATTGACCCAGACATTGACAAACTCAGGATCTGTGCAGTACATAGTGTATGTGCTTGGTGAGACATGACAAAAAAAAAAAACAAAAAAAAAAAAACCATCAAGATAGAGACAGTCGTGAACATGATAAAAATGCAAAAGCACATGGATTTCTATTTGGTTCGGGAGTTATGTGCGGAATTGTAAAAACTGTCATGAAAAGTGAACTAAGTCTTGCATGAACAAAATGTTTGCAGCTGTAAAACATGAAAAATTGTCATGAACCTGACCCCAAAAAATCATTGCATGTGTTTTGTACCACAATTAAAACAATACATAAAAAAACAATAAGACTCTTATGACTGATCTGATGTTTTGCTTCAAACAAGGCCCACAGGGTCTTGCATAAAGCAAGTGAAGACTTATGTTTTGCTTTGTGCATGACTTGAAGAGCCCTGTGAGAAGGACTCACCTATTGCTTTGTGCTGGACCCAAAAGGCCCTGTGAGAAGCAATTTAGGACTCACCTGTGCATCCTGCTTCATTCAGGGCCCTGCACAAATTAAGAGAGGACTCACCTCCATTGCACAAAGCAAGTTAGGACTCACATCCTGCATGAAACAACTTAGGGTTCATATCTGGCACATTCTGCTTCACACAGGGCCCTGTAAAAGCAATCTACAATTCTACTTTAATTGCAAAACCCTATATTAATGCATTATTAGGGTTTCAAAGCCACAAAAGAAAAGAATATGGCATTAGGGTCTTTCACCCCTACAGACCACCCCTCTCCCCAGCCCCTAGCCTCATAACCCAAGGTCCAGTAACAGGTTCTGGGTTATGCCCCATGAGTCTGCTGCTTCAATCTACAGGTATGAGATAGTTGTGATGAAAGTTATGACTAATCTTGTACCTCAACCAGCACCTGCAGGGTCCTGCCCAATGACAGTTATGACTGATCTCCTGCTTTGCACAAGGCTTGAAAAAACCCTAGCACTATGTTCCCCTCTTTGTGTGGATTTGGAACCCTAATGATGTATAACATAGTGTATTGCAATTAAAATATAAATACATATAATGCGTGTATGCATGTGTGTGTTTGTGTGTGTGTGTCTCTAAGCTTGTGTGTGTGTGTCTAAGCTTGTGTGTGTGTGTGTGTGTGCATGCGTGCATGAGTGTGTGTGTGTGTGTAAGCTTTGGTTCTCAGAACCTGTGAAATTCTGCCAGATACAGAGATACAATGCTGAAATCCAGTTTTCCCATCATCCTTTCTTCCATTTGCAATATGGCTGCTTGTGCAAATTAGAAAAAAAAGAAAGAACAGAACAACAACAACAACAAAAAAAAAACACTCTTGGCAAAAAAAAAATGTCTGGCCAGAACGTCCTACAGATCATCACCAAAGTGTACAATGGCTATACAGTCTTTTGCTGACATTGGGGACTCTGGACAGGTACTGTATCTGTCTATCTGTCTATCTATATATCTATCTATCTATCTATCTATCTATCTATCTATCTATCTATCTATCTATCTATCTATCTGTCTATCTATCTATCTATCTTTACAAAAAGGCATTTTATGATTTGCCCAAGCAACTAAATTACACAGGTCGACCTTATGAATATAAGACCCATTGTATTCTTTAGAAACATCTGTATACACTATGTTTTTAGTCTGAACCTAAAATCCATGAGTTAAAAGTTTGCTTCCATTTTCCACTTTTTCTTCCCTTTTTACTCTCACTTTCTGACTTTTCTTCTCCTCTTTTTTCTTAAATCCCATGTTCTCTATTTATACTTTCATATCTCATTTTCTTCTGTCTCAATTTTTTTTCCTATACCAGGTTTCCAACATTGAATCACATTCCCTTATAACAGAGACAGGTTAAGACAGGTGCTAGTTAAGCCCCGGCTCTAGACCTTTAGCTGTTGAGACCCTTTACTTTTTTGATGTTAACTAACAACAACTTAAAAAACATGTCTTATATTCATCCAGAATGCAGCAGGGCTCTAACTGATAATTGATCTAGTGTTTAGGATCTTATTCAGCCAGCCAAGTTAAGTCCAACTATGAATTCACTTAATAAACTTCATTGAATGACTTTCCTACATCAGAAACCAGTTTATGGTGTGATAAAAGACAAAGGATGAAACCAGATGAAATACATAACCTTGGACTTGCACAAAATCTCCGAATATCTCCTTATGTTGGAAGACTGGACAGTGAGCCATTTAGCTTGAGCAGCTGAAGAAACCATACTGGGGCATTTAGTGTAACATATGGAAATATGCAAGAATGTCACAAAAAAATATAACTTTTTCAAGAAAAGACATTCTAGTAGTCTCCCTAGACTGACACAAGCCCATATGCAGTTCTATAGAAATAAATGAAAAATAATAGCACACTTGATTGAAGTACCAGTTCTCTTTAGGTCATTTAAATAGTTTATTTTTTTATGTAGATTATCATGTATTAACTTTAACTTGTCCCTGTTTATGATGTGATACACAACTAAGCCAACTTAGTGACTACACGATTTCCATAGAAACTCAGGTCAGATTATTTTTTAGCATAGTCAAATTCAGCATCTGGTCTCCAGAAAAAAAAAAAAACTGCAAACAACAGATATAAATTCTTTAGGCTATGAAGATTCAAACAGATTTAAATCCAATATTTGTTTAATTACATTTTTGAGGCAAAAGAATGTTTGACCATGCCCTTGAAATATTTGCTCCTTTGGGGATTGCCACTCAGCTTCACAGAACAAAGCTATACGTCACCCTGCCATTGCTACATAAATCACTCTTCCTCTTAAAGAAGTCAGGAATTTCCATTATTTCTTATGTCACTTCTGATTTTTGACTGGTGTACAAGAGTCTCCCAGATATATTAAAACACCTAATAAAATAGTAAGTAGGGTCTTGTGTTTTGATGCTGTGCCATAAAGAAGGTAAAGAGTGACAGCTTGCTGTGTGCATAAATACTGTACAAATGTCTTTCCTGCGTGAACCACACATGGCACTAAAGCTAGGATGTTAGGTACACCAGACATCAGTTTGCTTTGAAACATGTCATTACATCTCTCTCTCTGATTTTCTGTTTTTATCCCTCCCCCAACAATAGTTGTTGCTCACCACCTACCAATGCTGGCAGAAAATTGCAGTAGTGGACTGCAGCCCCAGCAAGAGTCCTCGACTTGGTGGAATGTTAGTTCAGAATCCTTAGCTTCGAGTTCTCCAAGCCCAAGGAGGCAACTGTTAAAATCAGCTGCCCCTTGCCATCTGTATCCGAACCAAGAAACTGATTATTGCAGCAGTTCCAAACCATGGTGCAGAAATACAAACTGTCTGTCACATCAGCATTCATTTATTCCCCCATTTTATAAGCTTTGCATTCACATGTATAAAGAGCTACTAGTGCCACAATCTAGCAGGCAGAACATTTTAATAACTTTTGAAAGTAGTCGCTTACTACTTTTTATTTCTGAAGTGTTTTTCTATGTGCTCAGTAAATTGTTGTCTACTTACAGTAAGAGTTTTGGGTGTGCTGTGAAAAGCAGTGCTTTACCTGGATGCATACATGTCTAGTAGTATTTCAACCACTACATCATCCGCACATGATGACCTCCCTCATTATTGAATTACGAGCTCTGCTGCCTGATTGGTGACCTGTTACAAGTTTCCTCTTCTTGGTTACTAGTGATGTCACAGTCAGTGAGGTCACAATGCTGATGATGTATAGGGAGAAGCAGAAGTGAGTATGTCAGCTTCCAGGAAGAGTGCTATTCCACAAATCACACAGTGTACTGTCAGGTAGCAAATCTTCTAATTAGTAAAACAGAAAAGAAAAAAAAAATACTTTAGATCCAGGAAGTGATAGCTGACTACTTATGAAGGTTGCTATTTATTCCAGGTAGTATATTAGCTTTTTAGATAGGAATAAATACTGATGTATCATAGGCATCGCAAGCATAATAATACTGTCAAATGTATCTGACATACAGTACATGATATCAAGTCATTAACCTAATGAAATGCTGGGATCCAAACAAGATCATCCTGTTGGATATTCATTATATTTTAGTTACGTCATAGTGATGGGTGCAAGAAACTTTTATCAATTTTAAGAACTGATGCTTCCAAAACACTGTCTCCCAAATGGTGCATAATAAATACAATGACCTTCAGTCTGGTCATGTACTGAGCAGTTAATGGCTAGTAGTGTTGTGCATCTCAACTTTGTCAGCCAGGCAATAGCAAATAAAACAGTCATTATCATTGCCAATGGCATAACTGGCTGATTTGATAAGTCCCTTTGTCTTTAAAGAATGCAGTAATAAACAATACTGGCAGGTGTGTGTGTGTGTGTGTGTGTGTGTGTGTGTAGGTGGAGCATAAATATGCATTGCTCTCCAATGGGAACTAGACATACCACAATCCTTGTTATCAAAGTCATTTGAAATTTCTGACACGTACAACGACATACCTGAATTCTGACCTGATAGATTGCTTTGTTTTTTAAATTATGCCATAAACAATGTCATCCTTGGAAACTTAGGCAGGAATACAAATTGCGCACCAGAGAGGATTGTGAGCACCACAATACCCATCATTGAACTCATCTGAGATACTGACACATACAGAAACACATCCAAGATTCATTTTGAGAGCTGGCTTCACTTTTTGTGCTATAAACAAGGAAAACCATTCTCCACAGATAGATATGGATTATATTTTTAGGTGGAAGAGACTGTAACAATTCTGTTACAGCTTCTTGATATACAGTCGCAGAGCTTCATTTCCTCTAAGATTTGCCTTTGCCATAATATTTCAGCTATTTAAAAAATTGTTCCTTTTTGCTGTCAACCTCATGAAAGTGCAAAGCATGAAATAGGACAGTGTTCTCTATCTTGGTCTACAGGCAATCCAGCCATAAACAATAAACAGATCAGGTTCAAACAGAGCTTGCTCAGATCATCTAGACTGAATTGAAAGGCTCAAAGGAGTTTCAGTTTGAAGAAGACCTCATCATTTAAAGCTTTCTTTCTTAGCCTGCACTAGTATTATGTTTCCTTTTTGCATAATGTTTATGAAAAAGAGATTCCTCACATTAAAATAAAGAAACTTTAGTTGAACCAGGACCATCAGATACTGCTGGTATTTTGGTGTTTGCATAGATTCTACTTGCCACAAAATGTTTTTAAAATAATTGCTATCAGTTTTATTTATTTATTTATTTATATATCCCTCTGTCCCAGTGAAACAGAAAACACCTTTTAGGACAAATGTCCCATTTCAAGAGAGCACATTAGCACAGTGTACAATTATTATTAGATGCAAAGTATACAATTAACAGGTATAATAAATACTGGTATATTTCTAATATAATTTGCATCAGACATCAACCTTCTGTATAATGCATTAAGGACTTATTGGTGAATGCATGTTGCCACTGTGGTTAAGTGATCCTATTAGGAGAACTTTTGATATTGAGATATAGCACATTCCATTCTCTGGAAGCAGTAAAGGCAGAAGTTTGGACTTCTGATTTTGCTCTTGATTTACAGATACAAGGTCATCTTAGAAAGTATGTGGTCTGAGGAGGAATAATGGTTTCACTGAGGTAATCTTCTGGGTTTTTGTAAATGCACTTACAGAAGGTGCTTAATAGATAAAAGTTACGCCTATGGTGGGGGACAGTTAGTTTAGAGCAGGAAAGTCATGACAGGCTAGTTTCAGGGTGTTCAGAAATATTCTGGTAGTTTTTTTTTGTAAAATAAGTCAAGTTTTTTTAGGGTTGTGTCTGAGGCTCATATTTGGACTGGTTTAGTATACCCAAAATATGGCAGTATGGATGGTACCTTAAACCAGCTGTTTGTGACGTTCAAGGGGTAAACAATCACAGACTTTCCAGAGTATGCTTAGTCTAGCTTTGATTTTGCCATTTACAGAATTAATGGGATCCTTGGATGATTAATTTGAGTATATTGTTAAGCCCAGGTATTTTAATGAGAGAACAAATGGAATCAAAGTATTTGAGTCCAAAATCTGAAGTTGCCATTTACTGAGAAAATGTTTTTCCTTAGTGTAAATAGCATGACTTTTGTTTAGGAGTTATTAAGAAGTAGATGAGGCTATCTTGAATCCCATGCTAGACCTTGTTAAAATCCAGCTGAGCCTTTTGACTGAGGGATGCCACATCTTTGTCAGATGAGACTATTGCAGTATTCCCCCTACATATAGCATAATATCAGAGGATGAACAAATACAGCCAAGGTTATTTATGAATATCATGGAAGGGGCTAGTATAGAACCTTGAAAAACTCCATACATTATGGATACGAGTCTAAAGGTGTAGTTAGACACATTAGTGTATTGGGCTCTATTATATTATTTAAGCAGGGAAAGAACCAGTTTGTGATGCTTGGGGTGAAACTAGAAGCAGATAGCTTTGAGGGCACCAGTATTTGTATTCTGGTTTGGATGTCAGCCAAACTGTCTGTGATTTAACAGGTTGTGCTACATAAGGAACTTCAGGACATGGTGATTTACTGCTTTGTCAAGAATTTAGATATAAAGGTTAGTGTTATTTGTTTGATTGTAGTTATTTGCATTTTTTTATAACACCAGACTTGATTAGTAGATAATATGAGCAATATTCCATACAACAGGTACTTTGGCAGTTTTCAGAGAGGTTGACTAGTATTTGTAAGGCGTAGCAGATAATCAAGGAGGCCACAGATAAAACATAGTTATAAAGTTCATCAAGGCTTTGTGTAAATTTACTATTTTTTTTTTCTGGACAAAAGTCAAAGAATAATGGGAGGCAGTTGGTGATACAGTTGGCTGCTGCAACTATTGAGGAAAGGATGAGACCAGATTTGGTGTAATGAAGCTAGAAAATGAATGAAAGTCATTGACCATGTTGAGGTTGTTATTAAACTTCTGTCCTTCAGTAACACTTTCTGCAATTGTGTTGGGGCTCTCAGACATATAAGAGAGGACAATGTTCATGTTTTACTCAAACTTTTTAGCATTATTCTGGGATGCAAGGATATGGGTTTGAAAAAAAATTGCTTTGACTTACGTAAACATGGATTTGCATTTGTTTTTTATTGACTTGCATTCCTGCCAAGTGTAAGTAAATGTGAAAATTGACATTTTTGGTTCAACTTTGATTTGGACCCTCTGTCTTCAGATCAGCTGTGACACTTCAAGTCCTTGATATGGGGGTTGTAGCAGGTTAAACATAGAGATAGGAGACACTCCTTCACTACCCCTTGCCCATTCCAGTCAATCCCAATCTCATCGAC
Source organism: Neoceratodus forsteri (assembly GCA_016271365.2). NCBI lineage: Eukaryota > Metazoa > Chordata > Ceratodontiformes > Ceratodontidae > Neoceratodus > Neoceratodus forsteri. The sequence goes on from JADMNL010000022.1 coordinate 300,789,925, forward strand.
ATCCCCCGTTCCTCCAGTCAGTTTCTAAAGGAAACTCAGTCAGCACCTGGCACAGTGCCAGGTGCTGGAAAATTTTTTATTATAAAAATGTCTGGGAAGGAGGAGAAGGGCGGAAAGTGACTAGGGGGAGGGTGGCCATAGGACTAGCTCTGACCACCTGGGAAGAGTTAGAGTGTCATTTTTTTAATTACTGTGCAGAAGGCTGATTCAAAGTGACCCAAAAGTTTGATTGGACCAAATAAAATCTAAATGTGTTAAATTTCAGCACATTTTCCAAATGTAAATCTGGCATTGGCTCATCCTGCTGGTGGAAGAGGTCAAAAGATTTTTTTGACCTTTTTGTAGGCAGCTCAGTGCTTAGTAATGATATTGAGCATGTGCCCATTAAAGCAGGAGACATTCCATCACCCTTGATTTTAATTTTCTGCAGTGGCGCTTACATTCTTTTGCTTGTGACAGCTATTGGAACTCTACCAGCTTACCAGCTCGTGCCCGAAAACAGGTATATTTATGCCTAGTGTATCTTACCTGCTTTAAAAAATAAATAAAAAAAATATTGATGATCTCAGTGAAGTTGGCATACAAATCAGGGAGTGCCAATTCAGCCTCGGGAACTACTATAGGTTAATTGTATCCCTCAATATTTTATGAAGGTTGGCTATGAATTCAGCTTTGCTAAATGCTTGAAACAAAACCATTTGTGGTGGAGAGCTGCAAATGTTAATTGTTTTGTATGCAGAATATGATACTCTGTGGTCACTGATGGCAGAATATATGACACCTGCTGCTGTAATTCTGGAAGGATGGTGGTCAAAACTTAGGTCTTTGTATGGAGTGGCATTTTCTTTCTTTTTCTTGGGTTCAAATGGGTGGGGCTAATTGTATTATAGTATATGGTTAGCCTTTGTTCTGTAAATCAGCCTGCTCAAAAAACCTTGTGCACATCTAAAGTGTTGTTGTGCATATTCTGAATGGTTGTTCTGCACAGTTCAAAGGTCATACAATTTTAAATTTCTAATTTATTCCACACCTAGCTACTTACTAACCACTCAGTGCCCAAAGTTGTACCTTTTAACTTTCAAAAGTCTGTAAATTTGATTTTGATCATAGAACAGAACAAAGACATGGCAAGATGTTTTGTTTTCGCTTCAGTGGGGGTCTGTCACTCTGGTGTAAAAAAACATATACTATAAAAAATAAAATATGGGAAACCACACAGCTCGGCATGTGTTTCCATCGCTGGGTTGAGATGACAGCATGGACCTCTCGAGCTTTGCTCTCAAGGTTCATATGCTGTCATCTCAACCCCTCACTGGAAACATAGCCTTGTTGTGTGTGGTTGCCCATATATTATTCTCTATGTAAGTTGTTGTATATAGTAGATAATGGGAAGGGAAAATCTTTAAGTATGATTTTTTTTAAACCATTAATGTACACAGGTCTTTTCAAGTGTATTTTGTATTACTTGTTTTGGTTTCCTGCACACCAGTGAGCCTAACACAGAAGTGGATGCAAAAGTGAAAACCCTGACTGTCAGCCATTAAGTGTGGAGCTGCAAATCAGGGTCAAGCAGCCTTCCCATTTTGACCATACTGTGCATACAGTGGCCATACTCAAAGGACTGACTTAATTGATTTGACTTGATATATTTGACAACCTGGTAAGTCCCCAAGCTGTAAAGCCTTTTCAGTGATGACCAAGGACTAGTTGCGGAGGGGAAGAGTTCTTTGTACAACTGTCAGAATGCAAATTAGAAACTCCAGATGTTAGTATATGTAAACAGGTTTTGTGGACACCAACACCAGAAGTACAACACTGATGAACTTCTGTGCATGGCACAGTGTCAGTCACATGGTGTTGTGCCATGGACCGAAGTCCATGGATACGGGCACAACCACCTATTTTATTCCCCCACCTACCTGCTCCATACCTTATGGTTGGCACAGCATCATAATGTCATGGTGAAAACCACGCATACCAAGATTTCCTCATGCATACTAGCATGCGGCATAAAAGCGGCGGCACGAAACGCCGACCACAAGCACCACCGTGCACACTGCAGCAATACTTTTTGTTTTTGCGGGGGGCACCACCTCCTGCACCTCTGACGTGGGGTGCTTTGCCCCCAACCCCCCAGACTAAATATAACCAACTCCGGGGGGTCATGGACTTTGGGAAAACAAAACATTAGCATCATACTGGGATCTGAGGAGAATCAAACCACAGCCCCAGGTCCCCGATGCCACAGGGGGAAGGTACTGTAGCCTCTTCACCATGGAGTGGCTCAGCATGGCACCACCCCAGCAGCATCTTTCACCTTCCTTAAAGTGAGACTACAGTGACAGGGGTAGCGGTTCTTACTGCACGCTTACAGGACCCCTGTCGCTGTAGTACCTTTCCCGCTTTTGACAGCACGGTATTTCATGCGCGGTTCTGTCCACGCTATATTGACCTGGTAGGCCTTATGGTTCACTTCTGGGTTGAAGAGATTTCCTCATTGTGAGTTATGCAAGCAATAAGGCATGACAAGGCACTGATTGTGCTGCTTTTACCACATGACCAGAGGCATAGTAAGGCATGAGGCTACATGTCACACCCTGAAGTGTCTTATTGCAGGCAACTTCTAAAAAATGAACACTCTAAAAGCAATAAAATATTGATAAAAAATGTAAAATACTCCCTCCACAGATGTTTTTTATCTGTCAGTCATTTGTCTTTCTACACATTCAATACTAATGTTATTGTCTACCATGGAATACAAGAATTCTAAACTGTGCAGTATTCTAGTAGTAAAATGCTCTGTCCCCCCCCCCAAACATGGAATGGTAACATGGAACACATGAATTCAAAATTCTGCAGAGTTCCACTAGCATACACACAGACACTCACCCAGGCCTGAAGTGGAGCCAGAACCTCCATTTCATCTGTTGCAGAGTGAGAAGCAGGTTGTTCTTTGACAAACTGATAAGGATAGGAAATAGATTTTTCTTGGTCATCAAAGAAACAACAGCAATGGAAACTATAAATACTAGTACTTTTTTTAATCATTTTTTTTATGTTTGTAAGGTGGGGCTCATGAGTGTAAACAACAGTCAGTGATTTGCTTATTTTGTTTAATGTCATGGACTTTTATTTTTAGGGTATAGTTGAAGGTTTTTATGTATGAGTAAATGTGGCAGCCATGTTTGTGATGGAAATCAGGAATGAGTGAAATGACTCATGCATTCTGTATGTGAGTTGCTCAAATTCCAAATCCCCACTACCTAAACGTGTTCAAACTTGTGCAGTTGTGGAGAATTATTGTATGGGTCCCAGAACTTGTTTAGCCTATTAGGAAGCAGGAAATTTCCAACCCATTTTATAAGTTGTGTGGACCGTGGTCCAGTTATCACCCCCTGCCTCCAGTCCAGATCCAGTCTATGGGGCCCACTGAATCCCCTAATCCTGTTTGCCCTTTATATTGTTAGGTACTTGCTGCTCTACATCCCCTGCCAGCCAGACATTCTGCAGTATGGGGACATTTTCCCCTGATGGTACCCCTGGAGGAGTTTAAGCTATATCTGAACATTTTCCTTCTTCTGCACATCTTTCTTTTTATATTTATAATTCTTTACTCCACTCCATCATAAATCACCATTCATGTGGAATTAAACTAAAGTAATTCTGATCTGGAACAGTCCCTGAGGGCATCTTCAGGGGAACATTTCCACATCACGTTTGTCAGTCACAAAATTGCACTACAGATACCATTTATCTGAAATAGTTATTCAGGTAGAAGGTGACTCACAAGCCCTAAGACTGCACAAGCAAGTGTCACTATGCTATCAGACTAGCCTTGTGGGCCATTTGTATTGTGATCCCTGCTCCCTCCCCCACACATTCTAGCACCAAAATTCATAGCTCTGGGGTTACAAGCCATTGAGTACTACAAAACTTCAAATACCACCAGGGCTCTTCAAGTAAATTATAAACTTTTATTAAGTATAAAAATGACACATATAGCCTGACTCATTTCGGAAAGAATATCCTTTCTCAAAGGCTGATGAAAACTGAACCACCCATCCTTATATACACCATAGCTATGACATCACAAATAAAAACTTTAAAATCATTGGTCTGCATCAATGACCCCTTAAGTGCAAAACAACAACACACACATCTTTTTAAAGTGCCCTCTATGACTTGCTAAAACATTCCAATGTGTTTTAATGATGTTTGCAACTAGGCCAGCATGGGAAGCGCTTTATTGATGCTGTATTGTTGATATGGAAGAGGTAATCAAGAGACTCTTGCTGAATTTGTTTCATTTTTACATACCACAAATGAGCATCTAAGATTCCGTTTTTTAGCAAATCCCACTTTTTTTAACTATTTAGACTTAACACTTACCAAGGCAACAGGTGAGAATTTAAACACAGAAGTATTTAGAAAAAATGTGGATGGCAACACTTTACTCCATGCATCAAGTTGCCATCCAAGGCATACTGTGTGTAACATTCTTAAGGGGCAGTTCCTGAGGGTAAGGAGGAACTGCAACACACCAGAAGCCTTTCAGAAAGGAGCCACTGAGTTAGGGAACAGATTGTTAGAACGAGGCTATGCACACAATTTAGTAAATACTGCCTGTCAGGAGGTAACAGCAATGGATCGAGCTGAACTTTTGAAAACAGAGGAAAGGGAACAAGAAGCAGGTAACAGATTTCACTTTGTAACAGGGTACTCAGCCCATGTTGGCCTAGTTACGAACATCATTAAAAAACATTGGAATGTTTTAGCAAGTGTTAGAGGTTTGCACAACTATACAGAGGCCCCCCCATCCTTTCTTACCGAAGAGCCCCAGCGTTGAAAGATTGTCTCACACACAGTCATTTTCAAAGTAAATCCAATGAGACATGGCTTAATAAGACAAAGGGTTGCTTCCGGTGTGAAAATTGTGTCAATTGTAGATACATTAATCAAAACAGATTTTATTTGTGGTAGAAGCGGGTGTAAGTTTGAAATACGCCAGCTAATCACATGCAGTACCACAGGGGCAATTTACAAAGCAGATTGTAGCTTCAGAGCTTTCTACATAGGAATGATAGAAAGACAGTAGAAGACATGAGTTCCACGAGAGCTCCAGCTATATGGAACACACTACCTAGTAGTGTTGTTATGAGTGAAACAGTTGAGCTGTTTAAATGAAACCTGGACCAATATGTGGAAAACCATAAATTTCACTACCATCACTAAACTGTGGTGGCGGGTTCATTATGGGCCTCGGCCTTAAGAACCTGTACAAGACTATGAGACTATGAGTTGGAGAACACATTAGGGCTGCAGAGAAAATAGATATCACTTACACTACGGCTCTACATGTGGCTATGTCAGAAAACCCAAGTGAGCATGGTTTCAGATTTACAGGGATAGAAAAAGTGTTCCCTAACCCAAGAGGGGGACTGTTGGCCAATTAAAAAAACAGGCCTGAATGTTGGTATAGAGTTAAAGCCTTATTTAGAAGAAAGGTAAATAAAGGGATGTGTGTTCTGGAAAGATGCATCTGAAGCCTCTGTATTTGCAACTTAGAGGTGCTAGGAATTGAATATCATGTAACTTGAGCACTTAGTTATATGACGGAGATTGCACTTAATTTCATGGAGGTCCTGAAATTCTGTTTTTAACTTTTTGCACTTTTCATGTCTTGTTTGCACTCTATTATTGTGGGAACTTTAAAAAGATGTGTGTGTGTTGTTGTTTTGCACTTAAGGGGTCATTAATGCAGACCAATGATTTTAAAGTTTTTATTAGCGATGTCATAGCTATGGTGTATATAAGGATTGGTGGTTCAGTTTTTCATCAGCCTTTGAGAAAGGATATTCTATCCGAAACGCGTCAGGCGATATGTGTCATTTTTATGCTAAATAAAAGTTTATAATTTACTTGAAGTGCCCTGGTGGTATTTGAAGATGGATGAGAGTGCTCCAGTTTTTGGTTTGCATATGTGATTTGTTTTAACTGTAGAGCACCACGTTTCCTTGTGCACACATTTTGAGAAGAAAAGTATTACAAAACTACAGTGCAGCCACTTAAAAACATAGAAACAAAGACAAAGACAACAGAAAAAGACCGATTGTCCATCCAGTCTGCCTGTAGTTCCCTATCAACCCCCAGAACCTATTGTCCATTCAGTGTTCTGGCCCTCACTATCCACCCTCTGCTCCCCTCCATACTGCTGCCACCATGAGTAACCACTAGACCCTTCACTCTGGCCCAGCGCTGCTTGAATCCATTTATGATTTTAGCATCCCCACATCAGCTGGCAGACTGTTCCATGGTTCCACCACTCTTTCTGTAAAATAAAGCTATCTCACATCCCTCTTGAACCTCCCCCCAATTTCCACTCATGTACCAGTGTTACTGAACCATTACTCATGCTTAATAGTTTCTCATACATTGCTTTATTTCTTTCAGGAACTTGAGGTGTCTGTCATATCTTGTGTCTCTCATCTGGTCTCCAGCGAGTACATGCTCAGTGCTTTGAGCTGCCCTGCTGGCTCTGAATAATTGGCTACCCTTTGTGCACTGCCTCCAGCCTCTCCTTATCCTTCTTAAGGTGAAGACTCCAGAACTGGGCATGGTACTTCAGGTGCAGCCTCACCAGTGATCTATAGAGAGATAGTGATACCTCTTTTGCTGTCAGTGCCCATTCTGATACACCCTACCATCCTGTTTGCCTTGCTATAGGCCTTGTTACACTGGCTTGATTGTTTAAGAGAGTCATAAAGGATGACTCTTAGGTCCATTTTCTCAGTCGTAGTCCTCAGTGTTACTCCTCCCATCCAGTACTCTGTCTTGGGGTTTTTGTTCCCTAGGTGCATCACCATGCACATTTTTGCATTGAATTTAAACTGCCAAGCCTTAGACCACCTCTCTAGCTTTTGCAGATCCCTCTGCATCTCCCTAATCCAGTTGTCACTATCTACCTGACCACAGAACTTAGTGTCATTTGTGAAGAGAAAAACTTGCCCCAGATTTCTTCTCCAATGTCACTGATGAACGTATTGAAAAGTACAGGACTGATCCCTGTGGCACCCCACTTGTGACCTCCCTCTCTTCTGATTTGACAACCTTAACAAGAACCCTCTGCTGCCTCCTCTTCAATCAACTACCTAACCATCTAACTATGTTCCTTGCTGCATCCAGATCCTCCATCTTCTTCAGCAAGCTACTGTGAGGCACCGAATTGAAAGCCTTGCTCAAATCAAAGTAGAGTAAATCCACGGTGTGGCCCTTATCTACTACCCTTGTTACTCAGTCAAAGACAACTAACAGGTTGATTTGACAAATGTCCTTGCCATAAACTCATGCTGTTTACTGTCCTGGAATCAGTTACTCTCCAGGTAGTCCACAAGGTCCTCTTTGACTGGTGTCTCCATCAGTTTACCTACAACAGAGTTAAGACTGCTACCTGGTTGTTCCTTGCTCCACCCTCCCTTATGGAGCAGGACTACATCTACTATAATCCAGTCTTTTGGAACTTCTCCTGTCTGAATTGAGCTGTTAAATAGCCCTTCCAGGGACTTAGCCATTTCTGCTGCCAGTTCCTTGAGCACCCATGTATGTATCCCATCTGACTCCAGGGTCTTATCTATTTTTAGGGCTGCTATCCCTTTCTGGATGATTTCACTAGTAAATACCGGCTGACACATCTCTGGGATCCCCTTTAAAGCTGCCTTGATGCCACCCTCTGCCATGGATCCCCTGTCTTCCCTAGTGAAGACAGAGCAGAAGTAATTGTTAAGGACTGCTGCTTTTTGCTCATCCTCCATTATTACCCTGCCTCCCTCATATATCTAACAATTCCCCTTACCTTTTTTCCCCTAATATATCTAAAGAACTGTTTATCTCTGCCTTTGACCCCTTCTGCAATATGCAGCTCTGTGTCTGCTTTTGCCTCCCTTACCATCATCTTTTCTTCCTTAATTTTCATTTAGTACTCTCCCCAGTGTTTCTCTCCCTGTTTTTTCTTGTACCTGGCAAATGCCTTTTTTTTGGTCCTCACTGCTTCCCTGACCCTTTTAGAGAAGCAGAATGGTCTTGTATGCCTGTTTCTGTTGGTTACTGTTCTCATGCATGACTTTGTTGCCTCAAGAATTGCCCTCTTAATTGCCCCCATCTTTCCTTCACACCTCCTATGCTGTCTACTCTAGCTAACTTGTGCTGGACCAGCGCTCTCATCTGGTTGAAGTCTGCCCTTCTGAAATCTAGGACTTTTGCAACACTCCCTTGTGACTGAGAACTGGGCCTGCAAATTATATAGTTCCTACTCTATCCATTTCAAATTGGGAACTCTGGAAATCTTTATAAAAAGAGGTTCAGCTAATGTTCAGACAGGGAAATGCAGAAAATGAGCAATGATGGTGGAAAAAGGAGAGGCAAGAGTCCTGGAGAGAAAATAAAATCTTCAAAGAGGAAGATAAAGAGGCGAGAAACCCATTCTGTCTACTCAAGCGGGTTCATCCTGACTTTGGTATCTCCAGCAATGCCATGAGCATAATGAACTCCTTTGTAAATGATGTCTTTGAATGCAGCACCACAGAGGCATCCCATTTGGTGTAGTACAACTGCTATACCATCACCAGCAGAGAAGTCCAGACAGCATTTTGACTGCTTGTACCAAGGGAGCTGACCTAGCATGCTGTGTTGAAGTGAACCAAGTCTGTCACCAAGTACACCAGCTCTAAGTGATGCTACCTTCACTTCTGGGGGCTGAGAAGATGCTAGAGAGGAACTGAACATGTATTATATGATCAACCCATGATGTAACATATTCTACCCAATTTCTATGACCCACAAGCATATACATATACTTATTTGGTGAGTAAGTGGCTATATAGAGAATAACGCATGGACAACCATACACAATAAAGCTATGTTTCTATTGAAGGGTTAAGATGACATTATATGGATTTTAAGAGCAAAGCTTGAGAGGTCCATGATGTAATCCCAACCTGAGATGGAAACTCAAGCTGAGCTGGGCGTGGTTACCCATGAGTTATTTTAGTACTTGGTTTTACTTTATGTCAAAAATGAAAATTTCAATTTATATACATTAGTAAGCAGGGCTCACCTGTTCCCTGCCCACCTACTTGTCATTGTTCATAATCAGTAACTATATTAAAGATAAACTATTGTGTTGGGGGGTGTCTTTGGAGATAACCATTCCCATAAACTTTTTTATGGCCTTTGAACTGTGTAGAAGGACTGTTCATGGTCTTTAAGCTGTGCACACCAACTTTGTATGACCTTTGAACTGTGCAAAACAACTTTTGATGACCTTTAAACTGTGCACACAACTTTTTCCTGTGCAAAACAAGGATTCTCAGTGTAAGGAAATCAGTACATTACTATACTTACCCATAGACTATAAATAAATTATGCTAGATGAAAACTCTTCTACTACAAAAAAGATAGCATTTATATACAATGAGCAACTTACACTGAAAAAAGTAATGTTTGTGGCTTTAAATTAGTCTTGAGTGCATGTTGAGGAGTGCTTAAACCTTTCTCTTTTGTAATTTCCATCCCTGTGTGTTAAATGCAGGTTTCCGGGGCCAGGGTATTAGGTTCTATCAAAGAGCCCCTTCAATCTTGCAGCACAGTGTGGTGATTTGATGAGTCAGGAGACCCCATGTGTTGCATCACTTAACACTTATGGTTACCTTTTATAGCGAGGGAGCACTGCTAACCAATCTGAACCCTCCTCTCCTTTGCAGGTGAGACACACTTATTCTGTCAAGAATGTCTCACATGCAGCCTCCCTGGAAACAGGCATATTCAAGGAAAGTTTTTAAAAAATTTATTATTGATCAATCTTTATCAATAATATATTAATACCACCTCCTAGACCACACTTGCAGATGTAAGAGTGATCTCATTTACATCCTTAGGGTATCAGAACTGCTCAGCTTTGGTCTGAAGCTCTGATACCCTACGAATGTGCATGAGATCACTCTTACAACTGTAATAGTGGTCTCAGAGTCAGTATTAACATACAACTTCTCCACAGCTAGGTCATCCTCCCTGTTGCAGGTAGGTGTTGGCACTTGATCCCAAAGATGAAACAAAGACATGTCTCTAATAAAAACACAATTGCAGTCTCTGGATTTATTTACAGTAGCACATCAACACTCTCAGACAATCCTGGCTGCTACAGTAGCAATTTTACAAATAGAGGACAGCAAGGTGTATGGTGTCACAGAAGGTGTTAGATTTTTAACAGAGAAAACAGTTGCATAGTCTTGGACATGATGCCCAGAATCAAATTTACAGGCATGGCTCCCTGCAAACAGAAAACCATGAGTATCATAGAGTCTAAAGCAAAATATGAGTTGTGCTTAGCATGCCCTTTAATATTGGGTCACCATGGTTTGATGGTACAGGGATTCTGGGCAGTACCAATGATATGTGTTCTATTCAGCAGACCAACATCATCATCCCACCATGCAGTGAAGCTCCTTGGGTGGGTTTACACAATCACATCAGTGGTGCTTTTTACTTAAGTTTCTGCAGAATTCATAAACATCAGGAATGAATCATGATGATACAAGGTGAAAGTTAATCAGTTATGAAAGGTTACCTCAAAACCACAATCCTGGAATCAAGCTCTTATGCTCATTACCCCACATGCTCATTGGCTAGGTGCAGATGGCAATTGGAGAGTCATGGCCAAGGAAAACCTTTACAAACTGTGGCAGGTTGGCCAGTGTAGCAAATGAAATGACTGCCTCAGAACCATTGCTTCTCCCTGGAGATCCATGCCTGCCCCAGGTAAAACGTGTGATTAAAACCCTGTTGACACTGCTGATGGTAGACACAGGCAGGACCACCCTCCTCTCCACTGATGTGGTCTCTCCTTTTCTCCTCATCCATCTCCTCTGTATTGTACCTATTGATGTTTTTTCCATATTCTGATGGGTGGACTTACTGGAATCTCCATTTCATTCTCCATTCCCTCTGTTGCATTGGCAATCCATGGCATCCACTAGATGAGTAGACTAACTGGAGGAAGCCCTAAGACATGGCACTGCAGGCCTTTATATGATGTGCTCCAAACACTTCTTTTGCCATGAGGTGAAATGACCAGTAAACAAGCCTTAAGGTGACTCCCCAGCGTAAAGTGCATTGCACACTCTTACTGTCTGTTTGAGGGCTGTGGTTTGGCTTGGGGGATTGCAGTGGAACTGTGGGTTTAAGTGGATGAGTGGTCTGTGCGCTCCCTTTGTGTTTTTGACGGGGTTGCATGCACAGGTTTGTGATGTTGAAATTTGTCAATGTGTAGAATTTCTTCTAAAATCTCAAAACATAAATGTCATACAGTGCTAATTAGATTTTATTTAGTGATCCGTGGCTCATCACTATTAAATGAATTCAAAAGCAACATCTTTTGTAAGTGCCTAGTTGTAAAATGTTTATCAATAAATAAAAACAAATATATCTTTTCACTGCATCATACAGTGATCTGTTAAACCCTTTTATTTTACTCCGGCTGCAATGTTTTTTGTCTATTTGAAAAAAAAAATGCTTAAATATATTTCACCTGTTTCAGATTTTCAGTCTTCTAACTCTCCCAGGCATGGGTGCCAGTGTTTACTAATTTTTTATTTATTTATTGAGATATTCAGAAAGACCTTTGAGTCAAAGACTCATTTACAAAGGTACAGGGACAACATTTGTGGGTGCATACTGCCAGTAGGTAGTCTTTTTCCTATGGCCAGGTTCCCTAGTAATCCTTTTTTACAGGCTGTTCTCAAAACATTGAGGGTGCTTAAGTCAACTTGGTGGGTGCTTGAGCACCCCATCACTCATCTTACCTGAAAATTGACATCTGCATACTTGGTGTACTTACCTAAACAAAAACAAATTAGATTTTCATTACAATCTTTGCATGCAACCATGTAAGTGGCAGATTGCACAGGTTGCTAATGGAGGGATTACTGCTGTTAACTCCCTCTGAAGCACATTCAAGTTTTAATCAGCAGGGCCATCCTAAATCCTTAGTTGTTTGAATCATGATCCATTCAGAATGAAATGTACATAAAGAAAAACCTCCCCTTCCCCTTGCAAAAAGTTTTGTAGTTAGCACACCATTTAAGTGAATGGCACCATTTGCACTTTTAGTGCTACTAGGGCTGTGCAAAATTAAACTTCCGTGGGTGGAATTTTGGTGAAAGTTGAAATTTTGCTTTCACAAAAATGCAAAATGCACTTTGGCAACTTTCACTGAAATTTCAACTTAGAACGACGGAATAAATTTATGAATTAAGCAATAATGCTTGATAGGGTGTGTGTCATGCTGGGTTAACGTCACGCCTCAGGTGGTTGGGCACGAGGCCGCAGGCTGAGTGCGTCCAACAACTGAGGCATGACATTATTCCAAACGACACACACCCTGGAGGGCATTATTGCTATTATACAATGGCTCGTTGTTATACAGAATTAAACACATAATTTTAAAGATGTTTTTGTGTGGAAAAATATTTTTTTTTTTTTAAGAGCAGATGAAACAATCAAGCAAATGGTCAATGTGCTCAAGATGCTCATCTGCAGGTTCACAGTGAGGCTGATACTAGACCCGTGATGTTGTACTGATTAACATCATGAGTCCAGCCCAAGACTAACCAATCAGAGTCCAGGAGTTTTTCTTACCATTGTATAATTGCGGATTATTTTATTAAGCTGCAGAAAAAAAATTGGAATTGATCACTGTCAGTGGTCAGTTCTGCAAATTGTTTTCCCTCCACAGTTTAATACAATAATCCACAATTAATACATTTATTCCACAGTTCAGTGAGTCACTGAACTGTGGAATGAATGTTGAATTGTGGATTAATGAATTACAAAAAGTCCAGCCATGAAAACTCGGTGCAGGGCTGGTGCAGTATAAACAATGGCCAGCCTGACAGTTGCACTGAAGAAAAGAGAAATACCACACTCAAGGAGAAATCCACTGCATTTCAGCTGTAAATGCTAAATAAGGCTTTACTGCAATCCAGAAATAGAAGTGAGGGTGTAGACTGTGCTGATAGTCACTACTTACTGTCCTGGCACCTCAAGTCTCACTCTCTGTGACAGGGGGCATGGCTGCTGGAGTCTCATTAAACCTTAAATACATTAAAATCATGAATATTTATTAGAAAAAAAATGGCTTGACCAATAGCGACAGTTTGCAGTAATTAGATTTGAAAATTTTAATATTCTTATGCTATTTTGGAAAAACACCAAAAACTGAAAGAAATGAAAGAAATAATGCAGAGTATGGTGAAAGTTGTGAATTTTGCAATAAAATTGCTGGTGCAATTCTCCAGTGGCCCCAGCAAAAAGACATAACAGACTTTGGGTTGCTTTTCCTGAACTACATGTCCAGATGTATTGTGAGGCTAGATGCACTAGTGCTGAGTGCCTTCAACCACCTGAAAGTGTGCTTCATGAAAAGAAACCCACACCATGTAGTGTCTTATTGTGCTGATCAAATGGGCACTCTGTACAAAAAATACAATCTGTATTGAGAGTTTACCATATTATGGCAAAGTAGGAGCAGAATGTGGAACCAACAGCCTTTGAAGTTGTGAATGGGGCACTGGCAGTTCGTTCCTGCTGCTATGATTGTGATTGGGAGTGGCTCATCTGGAACCAAGAGAAGACCAGAAATGGGAACAGGTATATTGGCTGTAGACATGTAGTACCGAACTGGATCAGAAACGAAGCTCTTTAACAAGTGTTTTGTCGCAAACAGTTGTTTTTTTTTTTTTGGTGTAGGTGGTATCCTGGGTAACATGAAAATGGGATAAAAAGTGGTTGCCAGAAGTTTTTTGTCTGGCAGGCATTGATATTGAAATGATAGTCTTTGTCTCAGAGTTTACACTTGCCTGTGATAAATTTACACCCTTTAAAAAAATGCAAGGCAAGAGGAACACCATCTGGATGGATCACTTCCAAACTGCTTGCCTGCACGAGGGAGAGGGACAATCTATGGGTGCTGACTAGGGACACAGGGTCCACTATCCACTGGCAAGGGTACAAGGCAGCCCACAATAAGTGCACCAGTATAATTAGAAAGGCCAAATCTGACCTCTGTAAAGACCAGCAGACCTGGAACTAGAGCAATGGCAAAAGATTCTGGGACAATGTCTCTGCGCTCCTTGGCAAGGGAGTTAAAACTATTCCTCAAATGCTTATGGTGAAAGATTGAGAGGTCACTGATTCCACCGAAACTGCCAATTATCTCAACACAGCTTTTATTGACCTCAGTTCCATCATCCCCACTGAGACTGCTTAGGACCCCCTGCAATAAACCAGGTCTTGAAGCCTCCCAGATGTTGGGTTCTGAACAAAGGTATCCATAATTCTACTTTATGGCTGTTTCGGTCAAATACATTTCAAAATACATCAGTAGGGTACTTGGCAAAACAAAGTGCAGGAATGACTTGGTTGATATGGAACTTCTTGCTCTGGCAATAGAGGAACTTTTCCACCCCATATCTAGAATTTTTAACTTTTCCATATGCTACTCACAGTTCCCAGAGAAGTGGAAATCTACACTGGTTATGCCAGTTTTGAAAAGCAGAGGCCTCACTACCCTTGCCAATAACCGACCCATTTCTATTCTCTTGTCCCTGTCCAAGGCTCTCAAGAGAATAGTCTCTGACCAACTTGTCACATACCCCGAACAATACAATGTCCAGTGTGTACAGCAGCATGGCTTCTGGAAACTCCACAGCACCAACACAGCGCTGTTGGAATACACCAACTGTGTTCATAAGGCCCTTGACAATGGCGACCTAGTCAAAGCTATATATATTGACCTTACCAAAGCTTTTGACCTGGTCAACCATAAACTCCTACTTAGCAAACTGTTTGGCTTAGGTTTGTCACAGAACACAGCTGACTAGTTCCACAGGGTTCCATGTCATAGGCAGGGGCATCAACAGCAGGAAAAGGGAGGTCATAATTCCACTATACAAGACACTAGTGAGGCCCCACCTGGAGTACAGTGTACAGTTCTGGAGACCTTACCTACGTAAGGGCATAGACAGGGTAAAGAAGGTTTAGAGGAGGGCAACAAAGATGGTACATGGATTGCATTACAAGTCCTATGAGGACAGGTTGAAGGAACTGAATATGTACTCCCTGGAGGAGAAGAGGAGAGAGGGATATGATAGAGACATACAAGTATTTTACAGGGAGGAACAGGGTGCAGGAATACACTATTTTGAATGAAAAGATGTCCCAGAACTAGGGCATGGGATGAAGTTGAAGGAGGATGATTCAGAGGAAATGTGAGGAAGAATTTCTTCACAGAACAGGTGGTGGACAAGTGGAACACCCTGCCAGAGGAAGTGGTGAGGGCTGAAACAATCACGGGATTTAAGAATGCATGGGATAGACATAAAGGAATTCTGGAGGTCAGGGGTAAGGGGCAACAGACTTCTAGGAAAACAAACTGAACTTACAAGCTCAAATGGGCAGACTGGGTGGGCCATAGGCCCTTATCTGCCGACACTATCTATGTTTCTATGTATCTATGTATAACGGCAATCACAAAACAGTGATCACTGTTACAGCGAGTGTACATCACCGAAAAACAAATCGGTGATGTACACCTGTGGGCGACAAGACATCCAGCAACTCAAAATAGTAATTATGAGAGGGGGCTGCACCCCCCTCAACCACCCCCCTCACTAAATATAACCAACTCTGGGGGGGTGCATGTTGGGGAGGGACGACAGTCTGACAAAAAAAAAAACAACGGCAGCAGTAAAATTTCCTCGGTCCCCAGCCCTGAACCCAGTACCTGCTGCACTGAAGCTAGCCACCCTCACCACCACATGGCTAGCTCTGTGGTAGCACAGCACACTACTCCACACAAACCCTCTTCCCTGTCCCTCCCCTTCTGGTTGCCCTCCCTTGCTCATTCCCTACTGTCGCTTTTGTATTCCATTGCTACCCTTACAGGGTAGCCCAAAAGGGTAGTGCTGTAAATGAGTCACTGTTTTGACAGTCACTCATTTAGTCGCTATCATCACTGGATACTGTTCCACAGTTATCTCACCAATCGCTCCCAGTGGGTGAAGTTTGACAAATCTTTGTCTGACATTAGGGAAGTATTTATTGGTGTCCCCCAGGGCTCCATCTTGGGCCCACTGCTATCTGGCCTCTTCATAAATCAACTGCCCAATGCTTGTCAGACAGCCAACGTATTCCTTTATGCTAATGGTGCAGACTTCTATTCCCAAAACCCTGACTTTGACAACCTTACTGCCTCTCTTCAAAGTAACTTAAGGTCACTTGAAAGCTTCTTCTCCAACAACAAACTGGTCCTCAATTACAAAAAAACAAAGACCGTGCTCTTCTCTAGCCTCCCACAGAAGAGGAAAGTTTCACCCTTTGTCATCAGAAATCTTCAAGGACATTACCTTGAAATTGTGGAGACCTTCAAATACCTTGCAGTAACTTTGGACAACACCTTCGGCTTGATTTTCAAAGTCCTGTGAATGCTGCACTCCCCTGGTGCACTGACTGTTTGGTGCATGGAGCTTGTGGCATTCTCACAACCAGTGATTGGGATTTTCAATCCTGAGCACCAAATGCCACTAGTTAGACCAGCTTTTCCCTGGTCTAACTTGTGCCATTTGGGGGACTCTCTTTACAGGGCTTGTGCCAAATCTTTAGCACAAGCTGCTGTAAATTGAGGAAACCATCACAACTGCGCCCAATGTACTAACATCAGGTGTAGTTGCATCAAAGGAGTTTGGCACAGCTGCACCAAAAACAGGTTTGAGGCAGGACTTGGCGCAAGCCCTGTGTCACCCTTTGAAAATCAACCTCCTTATCTTTTTTGCCCCATGTTGTCAATTTGGTGGCCATAGCTATCAGAAGACTGGGTGCCCTGTACCGGAACAGAAACAATCTTACTAGAGATGCTAGATTCCTTATTATGGCCAGCTCCATTCTGTCACTTATAGATTATGGGCACCCTGTCCACACAGCTGCCTGTTTCATAAAGCTAAACAGCACAAAGCTGATCTGTAATAAGGCATGCCACTTTATACTTGGTGCAGATAACCACACTCATAGCCGAACCCTTTACACACTCACCAAATCGCTCTCTTTATTCAGCAGAATAAAGCTCCAGACCGGTTTGCTAGCTAAAAAGGTGCTCTTGGTCCTAATACTGCCTGCTTTAACAAACTGCTTCCACAACATCATCAACCAATACAACATCAGGAATATGGCCAGGAATGCCCTTAAACCTCATTTCAGGCGTACTCAGCTGGGCAAGCAGTCATTTGCTGTCAGGGCTGCTAACTGGTTAAATGAATTGCCTGATACACTGCTGAAACTCCCCAAGCTTAATCAGTTTAAGAGATGTTTGTGGTCTGCCTTGGAGTCCAATGGAATTGTAATCATTAAACAGTTTTATTTGATTTCTCTTTGTATATTATCCATGACTTTTTATACAATGATCTGCATGGATTTTGTTTTGTTTAAAACTGTATGAAATTGTTCTGCCTTAAGTGCTTTGTGCCTGACTTGACTGCATTTCCTCTGGAACCATTTATTGTACTTGTAAAGTTTTTTGTGACTATATATTTGATGTGGAACCTTTGTAAATGAGTACTTACGCTCAAAGGTAATTCTCTGAAGTGTTCAATCAATCAATCAATCAATCAATCAGTCAATCATTCAATAGATACATACATAAATAACTAAATAAGTAAATGTGCTGCGTCCTAGTTGCTGGAAGTAGTATAAAGCTATGGGTTCCTAGTCCCAAACCACATTACTTTAGACTTTTCTCAACAAATCAGGCTGCAGGATTTTCCTAGACCATTTGATAGCACATGTTAACCACTCTCAGTGTGAAGTGCTTTCTAGTGTTTTCCTTATTCTGCCCCCAGCCTCAGTTTCAGTGAATGCCTTCTACATCTGCTTGCACTCCCTGACTCATAGATCTGTGAACACTTTGCCCTGCATATCCGCTTTAGTATTTGGAAAACAATGCTAATTTTATTTCTAATTTTATTGTTGGCAAAGCATGCTGGAAGAAACCCCATTTTCAAGTATGGCCCTGTTGGACAACAAACAATGTAGCAGACTCAACACTTCACAAATACATTAAGAACATAATAATCAATTAACCAGCAATATGCGCATAAATATATTCTACATAACAATTGTTTTGAGAACCAGAGCTGAAATGATCCAGAAATGATGATTTAAACACATTGTGGGAGTCAAAAACCTCTGTAAGTCAGGGAGGGAAATCCAGTAAATGGCACATATGGCAAAAGATCCTGCGCCCTGAGTAGTTAAAGCCTTTGAGACAATGAGTTTTCTATGTGCAAAGTCTGTGAAAGTACAGTTGAGAATGCAGCTGAAGATGAGATGCAAGATATGGAGGGGTCTTTGGTGTGTTTGAGCATAAAATTTAAACAAGTATAGTTATTGTTATGATGTCACCACTCAATCTTTTCTTTTCTGGGCTAAATAGTTTGAGTCTGTCCACTCTCTCGCTTCTCATAGCAGTTGCCTCAAAAGTCACTATTCATCTTGGTGGCATTGTGCTGAACCCCCTTGATCTCTTCAATGTCCTTTCTGTACTATGGTAACCAGAACAGGACACAGCACTGCAGGAGTGGTTTGAGCCCAAGCCATATGCAGACGGAGGATCACCTCCCTTGATGGTCTCCTTACTGCCCCCCCGTAATGCATCACAGTATTACATTTGCTGTCTTGTCTCTGGCAGCTCACTGCCTGTCTGGCTTTGGCTCACTATCCATAATTACCCCCTAGAGCCTTTTCCTCAGTTGTACTGTTCAATGTTGCTACACACAGGTTGTATAGTATGTGTGACACATATTACTCAGCTCTTGGTGTAGTGCCCTGCACTTCTTCACATTAAATCTAAACCACAAACTCTAAGCCCATGCCACAAATGTTTGCAGATCCCCCTGTAATAAACCTCTTTCTTTGCTGTGTCCATTGTTGTTGCCAATTTAGTGTCTCCCCAGACTTTAGCGGCATGTCATGTCATGTAATCTAGTCCCACAACAGGACTTGGGCTCATACCACAAATTCTAGCACTTCAGTGCAATATGGGGGGGAGGTGCTGTACAGACAGAATGTTTTGCCATCATTCAAATTACACATTAAACCAAGGTCCTTGTTGTCCTGGTGGGTGTCAGTTGGAACTAAAAGAACTCAAGGCAATTTTCTTTACAGCCTAGGATTTTTGGAAAGAAAAAAATCATACGGACTAAACTGAAACATTACAAATATTGTGAAACTTAAAACATCAGAGAAACAAAACTATCTCAAAAACAAACATTTAAATGAAAACTAAACTAATTAAAGAAAAAGAAAAAACAGTAAACCAATATGAAGAAAAACAAATGAAAATCCAACATAAAAACAAACAAACAAAAGAAAAAAAGAAAAACAGAACTACTTTAACATCATAAACTAAACTTTGGCATTGCACAAATGCGCTACCACTGACTAGGAACACCTAGCTATAGGCTTAAAGGAACATAAAGTCAAATACAGGATACTGCATTCCAAAATAAATTAAATTTGTCTGTGCTAGAAACTATCTGTTCATTCGAAAAGATAGCCTAAACAGCACATTCCACCATCTGGGCTATAGAGAGATATGTAGTCTGAATTTGTCGCATCACCAGAAGACATCTGGCCTGCCATAAGCAAAACATCAGGCAGGTGCTTATTGCTGTCCAAGTGCTTTTATGGTACTGTTGGCCAGCTACAAGTATCATGCAATCACCACATTTTCATATATGAGATGAGTCAGACAAGGTAAATTCCATCTCAAGGGCATAAATGACCAAAAATGTTCCACATGGTTACAGTCTAACAAAAAATGGTTCCATGTTTGTAATTGGTCTTGACACCCTTACTGGAGACAAAAACATTCTGCCAGGCTTTTATGTTTGTGATTATTTCATACTCCATATCAACCATAACAACATAGCCAGACAGTGCCCCACATTTTTTCTAGTTCTCACTTATCTAGCAGTTGAGCTACTGCTCCTTCAAGTTATGATGGTATGCATGCCAGGAAGCTAGGTTCTACTCCAAACAAATTGCCTAAAACCTCATTATTGAGTTGTAGTCTGTTTAATGAAATGCCCCTCTGGCTTGGACACCAGATTACTACATCTATCGGCCCCCGCCATAGCCTCTCCGATAGCCGACTTGCTCAACCTCTCTTTCTCAATGGCCAAAATCCCAACCGCATGGAAGCAGGCGACCATCATCCCCCTGCCTAAGGGGGCGACCCCTCCTCACTGGGGAATTACCACCCCATCTCCCTACTTCCAATTCTGGCCAAAATACAAGAAAACTTTGCCTTTGTTCAACTCTCCCAATACCTAGACACTTCCTCCTTTTTCACCCCTTACTAGTCTGGGTTCCGTGAGTCACATTCTACCATCACCTCCCTACTAAGAATCACCAATGATATTCTCTCAGGCATGGACAAAGACCATATCACCTCGGCCATATTCATAGACCTGGCCAAGGTTTTTGACACCATCTGCCACACAATGCTACTAGACAAACTAAGTGCTGCCGGCCTCTCTAACCATGCCACTAACTGGTTTCAGGCATATCTGAGTGGTAGACACCAAACGGTGACAATTGGCCCCCGCATATCTTCCCCCCTCCCTATCACAATGGGAGTCCCCCAAGGATCAGTCCTGGGCCCGATTCCATTCTCAGTATTCCTAAATGACCTCCCACTGGCCTGCTCTCACTCATCTATTCAAATGTATGTGAACGATACTGTGCTATACGCCACTGGCCCTTACACTGAAGCAGTGCACAACGTACTACAGCAGGACTTCAATGCTGTACAACACTGGCTCTGAACCAACCAACTATTTCTAAACGATAAAAAACAGTCTCACTAACCTTCGGTTCGCTGCCACGGCTTTCTGGCCTAGCTTCTCGCCCCTCATTCCTAACCCTGGACCTATCTCCCCTGGAGTCCTGCACCTCCTTCAGATATCTGGGTGTCTGGCTCGACCAATACCTCGACTTCTCCACACACATCGAATCGCTACATAAGAAGTTACACCCCAAACTCGGTGCCCTATATCGTAACAAAGGCTGTATGTCCACCCCAGTCCGGCGGGAACTTGTTCAAAAGATGATACTCCCGATAATTGATTACGGGGATGTGGTCTATGGTGCCACCTCTCCGTCAAACCTGGCCAGCCTGGACACACTCTTCCACTCCTTCTGCCGTTTCATCCTGGAGTGCCCAAAATTGACACATCACTGCGACCTATACAGCTCCCTGGCCCTACCCTCACTCACGGTCCGCAGACAAATTCACTGCACCAGAGTCGCTGCTAAATTCTGGACCCAAACCCTTCCACCTTACCTAGGCTCCACCCTAATGGCTTAACCTCCCCCTGCTTAATCACTTAGACACTTGGACTCCAGGCTCTTCCAAGTCCCACTCATGCACACCTCAATGGGCCAATCGGCTTTCAAATATCGATTGCCAAAACTTTGGAATGACTTGCCTGCTGATATCCGCCATTCCACCAACCATAGCCTCCTCAACCCACTCCTCCTTGCACACTTCCTCACAGCATGCACTTGCTCCCAACAGACACAAGCTTAAGCCCTCCTGACCTCTGGTTACCTCCACCTGGTAATTCATAACCTAAGCACTGCTTAATTAGGGCTCACAATCTAGCTTGTGCCTGTCATGAGGATGTTTACCATGTATGAGGTGTAAATACCCAATAACTACGTATTGTAAACACGGAGTATGCTGTAACATGTAATGTATGCTTGTCCTAGCTCTCTTATAGTATAAATCTGTATCATGTACTATCTGTATCATGTGAACATGTATGTATGTAACTATTCATTTATGTCCTTCCCCCTATTTCCCCAGGCTGCATCTGGAAATGAGTGGTTCTTCATTCAGTATGCCTGCCTGGTTAAACTCTTAAATAAATAAATAAAAATAAATAAGATTAACCATTTTGAAACTTTCCAAAGTCTGACTTCTCATACCGAGTGGTTTCCATGATGACAAGAACCTCAAGAATGAAGCTTGAGAGATCCATGTTGTCATGGAAACCACAAAGTATTTGAATAGCATGGTTGTGTATTTGGGCTCCCATACACTTTTCTATATAGCTTGTGGTGCTCCAAAACACACAACTGCTTACTTTTCCTTGATTGTGTGGTGAGTGTTTACGGCGGGGGACCCGCACTCCTCATCCATCCTCTACCCGCTGGCCAACTCTCGCATGTGACTCCTCAACCACCCCCTGTCCTATGAACAGTGCTGGTGGGGGTGGTTGCATTGTGACATAGCTACTAACACAGAATATAAAGTCATTCTGCATTAGTAGCTGTGTCACTACTGCAGCAGAACAACTTTTGCCAGTGTATGGATCTCCATACACAAGGACGTTCCACAATACACTACAATCTGGTAACTCCATAGTACCAACCAATTTTGGAAATGATGTTGTCTATTTTGAAAAAAGTATTCATATTATTCCTAATCCAAAGAACCCATTCTTTATGGGAAACAACAAACCTGCTTTAATGGTATTGTGAAACAACAAAGTATGAAAAAATG
Organism: Neoceratodus forsteri; assembly: GCA_016271365.2. Taxonomy (NCBI): domain Eukaryota; kingdom Metazoa; phylum Chordata; order Ceratodontiformes; family Ceratodontidae; genus Neoceratodus; species Neoceratodus forsteri. Next base: position 300,812,594 of record JADMNL010000022.1, read on the forward strand.
ATCAGGTTTACCATAGTCAGTCCCTCTTTATTCACAGGAAAATAATTCCCCTTTGACAGGGTTCAAGCGACTACCCCAGAGTAACTGAAAAAAAAAAAGCTCAATAACCTAGGTTCCAACGTGACAAGAAGGGGGATAAACATAAGCTGCACATAGAAACACATGCCTCAAAAACTGGTTTATAATATGTATTTATTTTTCTTTAAAAAAGCACAGAAGGTAGAGTACATCACTAAACTTTTGCCATCCCATTTCTTATTTGTCCTCCCAATTTAAATCAGCAAAATCCCCCCAGCCCAAATTTGATACCCAGAATTTTAACTGGGGATGTAGAAATTTGTATACCAGCTATCTGAACTGGAGTTGGACCAGGAGACAGTTACAGACCTATACATTTTTCCACATTTATTTTAGACCCTGACATTACTGCAAAATGATTTAATATTTTCAGAGAATTCTGACTTGAAGCGTTATCCTACATGTAAAAACAAATATGGTTGGCATAAGCAGTGCTGCTGGTGATAATAACCCTTTGTAGACTCTTTCCTCAGGATCCACCTGACTAAAGGATCGAGACACAAAAATGTAAAGAAGTCAGCTGAGGGGCATCCTTGCCTCACTCCCCCCTTCAAACTGCGATTTCCTTCCCTAATAAACCCCTCTCTAGTGGAGCTACAGTAGCATTTCCATATAAAAGTGTAATCCATTGAATAGATTGTTTTGGAAGATGATAACATTCTAACACAGTCCTGCAAACAGATACTCATGGGCTACTCTGACAAAGGGCTTCTCCTGATCTAAGGCCAGAAGAAAACCAGCAATCTTTCCCTTAGTACTATGATCAAAGAGTTCACAGAGTAGATACAGATTATCATAAACTGAGCTGTCTGGTACAGCTCATGTCTGAGATTTGTCTCTAAGAGATTTAGCTACCCTGGCAAGCCTCTTGCATTACAATTTGGGTATTATCTTAATATCCGAATTTATGAGACTAGTCAGATGCCAATTTGTCAACCAAGTCTTGTCTCCTTTATAAATAAAAATACAAATATTGCTTTGCTCAGGGAATTAGACATGGATCCTGAATCCAAAACATACTGAAAGATAGCTCTTAAAATGTCTACTAAATCCTCAGAAAATGTCATACATCTGATTTACCAGTCCATCCAAACAACGGGCTGAATTGTTTTTGAGACTTCCAATACTAGAACATACTTCCTCTCTAGTAATAGGGGCCACTAAACAGTTTTTCTGTAGTTAAAAAGAAGTGACTCCCTTGCTCCTACTCTACCACTGTGCCTAATGTCTTTTCTGCAGAGTTCTTCACTAGGTGGAGCACTTGTCAAGATCATTAACTGTAGAACTGGAATTATTTTGGAGAGCCATATTTACTGTCATATCCACTCTAGCCTTACAAAGGGATCTACATGTGGCCTTTTTTCTTTTGCATTCCAAATTTTAGTTTAGCAACTAATGAAGCTGTTCTGTTATGCTGGTTAGTTGGAGGGTCCTCTTTAAGGTGGGTTTGCTCACCTTTAAGGCCCTACACAGGCTGGGCCCTGGTTATCTGAAGGACCTTCTTATACCTGCTGTCTCAGTCTGCTCCCTCCGCTCCATCTCTAGAGGCCTCCTCGCAATTCCCAGGACGAGGTTAAAAACTACTGGTGACAGAACATTTAGTGTCGCCACCCCCGTCCTGTGGAATTTGCTTTCTCCAGCTGTCAGGAAGGCTCCTTCTGTGGAGGTATTTAAAGCCTGTCTCAAGGCCTTCTTGTATAATCAGGCCTTCCAGGACTGTGTTTTATAGTCCCTACCTTTTTTTAGAATGTTATGCTTAACTTAGCCTTTTTGCTATTTTGAGTTTAGTTGCTGCTGTTAATGGCAGTATTTATACTAAAACTTGTTTTAATTGCTGGAATATTGTATATTTATGTTTAATACTGTGATGTTTTGTATTTATTATGATTTGTTGTATGACTTTTTAATATGTTCAGCACCCAGAGCCTCCGGGATTGGAGTCTCTTAAATAAAATTTGCCTTGCCTTGCCTTATATTGGAAATATTTCATTTTGGCTTTTACCATTTGGATTTGGGATGTATATAGTTGCTTATCCTGGGCAGACAAGGAGAGCAGTCTATACAATAGTTGTTTAAGTGTTAAAGCAACAGTATTTTCAGTCTGCAACAGAATGTATCATATAGTTTGTTTTAGCAAAATGTATTTCTGATATTCTTAGAGCCATTCTCAGTATACTTTTAATTCCCTCAGATATTGCTAGAACAGCTTTTATAACTAATTTTGTAATTTATGACTCAAGTCATTAAAGGTGGCTGCCTCTTGCAATTTTGAAAATTCTCTTCTATTGAGGTTACCTTTTTAATATACATATTAAAGTCTTACTGTGGATGTATTAGAATTGTCCTGCCACATGTTTCAGAAGGTAAACAACACAACACCATACATGGATATTTAATTTATTCATAGCAGGCGTGGCTCAGGAATGGAGACTTTTAAAAGAGTTCAAAATCCTTGATCTCATTTCAGAAGCAAAAGAAAATTAAATAAAAAATTGCCATATTATTGTATTTTGCCAAAAATACATTATTGCTGAAAAAAACTCCACACTAACAAATACTGTTGCTTTAAATAATGAAAGTACTCACTTCATTTTTTTTTATTTTGCTCAGTTTTTGCAAAAATAAATCTTGTAGATCTTTTTTTTTGGTGTCCTGCCACCAATGGAGGAAACACAACCACATAAAATTGAACGTCGGCCACAAATATTTCTATGACTTCTTGAATCGTATCTGTTTCTAATAATTGTGAAGTATTTAATCTCCATGAGGTTGAGCAGGGGCCAGAGAATACCAGACCCTATCATTTAAAAGAAGCTGATCCAAAATTCTGTTGGCATTAATGATGCCCAAAATATAGATATATGTTCTCTGAAGTAAGTATTCTATCCAGAGGCATGCATGAGCAATAAGCATCCTTTAAACCCTCTAAAGAAACAATATGTGCTAAAAAGTTAGACTCACAATACACTTTTAGCATTCTGCTTTGTCTGTCCAGAACATCAATAGAACAAATAAAATCCCCACCCATGATTACGTATCTTAATGTGCTCAAAAAAGGTTGTACTGCTTTAAACAGTGTAACACTGGCTGACTTTACTTGAGGGGCACAGATATTAATCAGCTAAAACTATTCCCCACTATATGTGGCATCAAGTAATAATGCTGTCCCTGGTGTAGCAGCAGCCAATTTATCCACTGTAAAACCATGGCCTTTAAAAAGGATGCCAAACCTATCATTTCTGTCTGTACCTAAAGTCTAAAAGGAAGGCCCCCAATACCATTTCTTTCTTGTTCTTGACATGATATCAGACACGTAAGTGAGTCTGGTGCCCTGCAAGAAAATTGCATTGTACTGGGTCTACTGTATAAAGAAAGAAGTGCATTTTTCCTATTCTGATTCTTTATGCTGCAGGTGTTCAGAGAGGCCAAATCTAGATCTAACATGGATTTGGAGAATGGGAAAAATGTAACTGCTGCACCCACTAACCTCCTTATTTTGCAGGTCTTTTCTGAGACCTTGGTCTTGACTTGAGCTTGCACTTCACTTTCCATGTTGTGTCCTGGCTGTTCTCTTCAGTTTCAGAGGATGGTGGGACCTGAGACGATTTAGAGGAGGAGACATCAAATTCTGGATCTTCCTCAAAATCACCCCAATTTGTTGTCCCCTGGAGGAGTTCAAATCTATTATCCAAGGGGAGAGGTGACTTCCCTGTGGGAGGTAGGACTCTGTTGCCATGGACTTTATAATCTCTCAGATCACCTTCTGGTAACTATCATGAAGTCCTCTGGAGATGGCAGCATAACTAGCTCTTCATTTGCAGGTGGTTGATCAGCATCTGGCCCTGGTGCCAGATGGGATAGGTCACTGAGGTGGTCCTGTGAAAGTATCTTGCTCAGTTTTCATAGGCTGCAAGACATACTCTGCAGGGTCCTGGCTTTCTTCCCCCAATGTCTGACTAGCTATCGACTTATTTCCTGTAGTGTCTGGGTCTGGAGTGGATGATTGCCAAAAACTGAGAGCAGAGAGATGTGAAACATCCTCAGTTGGGTGTTGCAGGGAGCCATTCACCACATTCTCCTTTTGGGCACTTGTAAGGCTATGAAGTTGATTCAGGCCATCTGCTCTGTTGCAGGCTGAAAAGGGACACTGTTGTTGTGCGTGCCCCTTTTCTTTGCACAGGTTGCACCTGAACATATTTCTGTACATTAAACTGACATGTCCACATTTGGTGCACAAGCCACAGTGGAGCTGGTAGTACTCACTACTGAGTTGCTTTCTGCCCCCCTCATTTCTAACAGGCTTTGGGCTTCCCTGTGTAGAAAAGCACCCCTTTATCCCAGCGTAGGCAAAAACAGTTGGGCAAATGCTGAACACCATCTTCTGTTTGCTGTAGTCTCTCTCACTCAGAACCTCTGTTCTTCTTTCCAAATATGCTCTGAGTCCAGAATTGGTCTGATGTCTCAATACCTTGAATCTCTGAAATAACCATAAATGGACGTTGCTGATGTTCACTCCCTCATTCAGGAATAAAATAGTAACTCATTTTCTGGCTCTGTGATGGGGATTATGAAGAAGGGGGACCACAGTGGGGAGGTTTTTAATGAGTTATACTTTGTCCATAATCTTTCCAGCATCTGAGCAGTTCTGAAACTGATATCAAAATAGCTTTTACCAACCACATGAATGAGTACATATATTTCCGATTAGTAGAACTATATTGACTCCTTTATCAGTCTACATATCACATAAATCTGAGCCAGCTGGTCAGCTAGACTGCCCTCATACCTAATTCGAATAGTGGTCCTTCGCTGCACTGGCTTTGCTTTCATCTGAAAAACTAAATCTGAATATTTAGGAGGAGATGAAGTTCATGCATTACTGTGACTATCACCAGCAGTAAATGGGCCTGCCATCTGCATAATTTCTTAGAGATCTGAAGTTGAAGGAGTGGTCTTTATTAGGGCCAGGGAAATTATTATGGCTACAGTGGGCATAGCTCTGCAGATGTCTTGTGATTACTGTGGAGAAAAGGGAGCTTACCGGATACTGAACAGACTTTTTTCAATAGTGGAGGTGAATGGCAATCACTGCCCATTCACCCTGCACTATTTTGTCCACTGTTACCAGTGTAACGTAGCACTGTCAGCCACGTTCAAGATGGTTGTCAGAGTTCTCTGCTCATGGGTGATGACTCGTGCATGCGCACTGAATTCTAGAGCATGATGGCACAGTCTGTCATGTCCAAGATGGCTGCTGGAGCCCAGTGTGCATGCGCAAGTTGTTGTGCATGTGCAGAGAACTCCATCGGCCATCTTGGACATGGCTGACAGTGCCATGTCCCTGCGTAAGATCAGCTGCAGCTGTACCAGCTCTGACCAAACTTGTTTGCTGTTGCTGTGCCTGATTATAAATCTGGAGGAGTAGAGGCTGAAGAAAGCCTGCATCAGACTCAATTACAGTGATTCCTTTTCCCTTTTGGGATTTGGTTGGGGGGGCAGACTGTTGGTATGATTCTGCTCCTTCTTGTGCCATAGAAGCTGCAGCAGCTTGTCCTAGGGTTACCACCTGTCCTGATTTTTGCAGGACAGTCCTGATTTGGGCAGCTGTGTCCTGCAAAAAAACATGAAAAATACTAAATGTCCTGATTTTATAGTAGAAAAAATATTTTCTAAATTTCCACTAAATGTTGTAGAAAACTACAATACCTTAACTAAAGCACCTTAAAATGATAAGAAACAATGGAAGCAACTGGGAAACTACTGCACTTAGCCTTAATTCTGATTATATAGAGAAAACAAGTCTGTTGCATCGGTCGAGGTTACGTACTGTCCTGTGACAAATCATGTTTCAGTAAGAAATGTCCCACTTTGGGCTTCTTAAAAGGTGGTAACCCTAGCTTGTCCTAGAGTATCTCCAGTGTTGCTGTTTGTCATAGTAGTTTTACAGGAAACTTGCTTGTGTAGCTTTATTTTTTTAACCTCTGAGTCGGCAGAGTTTGACTTGACCTGCTTATTCCCAACTACTGTGTGAAAGGTTCCCTGCTGTGCTATCATCTCAGCAACTTGTACTGCATGCCACAGTCACTCTGGCATGTCACAGTCTGACATCGACCTTCCCCACGAAGTTGATTGATCTGGCATGGTAATTATGCAAGGGGAAACCCCTATCTGACCTGTGACTGACTGCTAAAGTCAAATGTTTGAGGAACATGAGGAAAAAATTTCCTACCTGAAGCAACTGGTTTGGCGATGTCTGGAAGCATGCTGTCAGCAACAACTAATTCTGTGTGACAGCCTGCAGTTGGATGTGGTCCCACTTCAATTTGTGAGTTGGAGCCCTTTGATGTTACCAGTACTCCAGCAACTGCACCATCTTCTTGTTAGTGCTAAGCAGCTGATAGTCAAAGCTAAGTTCGTTTGGGGTCTGGAATCCAGTCATGGGCTGCATTTTTAATCCATCCAATATTTCAAAGGGATTTCTCAGGGAACCAAATTTCCAAATAATTTTTTAAGTTTAAAGACTGCCATTAGTCTTATTCTCAAGCTAACCTAACAGTCCTTTCAAGCAAGCTGTCTTTGTGCAGGCAAGCTGCTGCCCTCTGGCTCAGAATCCGCAACAGACTTCCTTCAAATGTATCTTTCTATATCCTCTGACATAAGTCATAGTAGGATTTCTTTGCATTCCCTCATCTCTGTTTCAAGCTGTACTAATGCACTTACAATGTCCAGAGGCTCTGTGCTGAAAATATGTGTTTCAGTCAAAGCAGAATCAATGTCCATTGAAGTTGAAGAATTGTAAACTCATACTTGATAGTTACAACTTGGAGGGTACAAGAGAATGATTACATTAAGTTGTGAAGAGATGACTTAAATGAACCTGCATAATTGCCACATAGCCAGATGACAATGTTCTGAAAATTAAGTCTGTTTTTAGATGAAGGGCCGTCTAGGGTCATGAGAGTCAAAACCTATAATTATGGCTATAACATAGTAAATAACAGGTGCCAAGGTAAAATTCTCAGTAATAAAAGCAGCATGAGTCTGTGTTGGGAAGATACAGCCAGACTAATCTGACTGACTTTTTAAACTGGGAGACCAAGACAGTGGACAAGGGCCAAGAGGTTGATGTCCTGTATCTGGACTTCAGCAATTCCTTTGACTCTGTTCCTTACAGGAGACTGGTCAAGAAGCTGAAAGACCTGGGAGTGGGGACCAAGCTTGCTAGATGGGTCAAAAACTGGAAGCAAGACAGAAGCCAAAAGGCGGTGGTGGTGGTGGGGATTTTCGGAGTAGGCCAGTGACCATTGGGGTCCCACAGGGCTCGGTACTTGGTCCAGTGTTCTTTAACATCTTAATCAGTGACATAACATATAGGATCAAAGGTAAAATCCATGTTTGCAGATGACACAAAACTCTGTGAGAGGGTGGACATGGAGGGGTAGAGAGAGGAACTCCATGAAGACCTGGCTGGGTTAGAGAAGTGGTCTGACATTTGGCAACCCGGGATTCAATGCTAAAAAGCGTAAAGTTATTCACTTGGGGACAAAGAACCCAAAGACTAAATACTGGTTTGACTTGCTGCAGGTAACCAAGTCAGAGAAAGACAAGGACCTAGGGTAGTCATCATCAATGACCTGAAGTACTCTGCACTCTGCAGAAGAGCAGAAAAAAAAATCTAATTTGATGCCAGGCTGCATAGCCAGAGGGATTATCAGCAGGAAAGTGGAGATCATATTATTGCTGTATATGTCACTGGTGACACTGTATCTGGAGTACAGTGTGCAGTTTTGGCACCCTTATCTCAAAATGGATGTTAACTTGCTGGAGGTAGTCCAGAGAAAGGCAGCCAAGATGATCCAGGGTCAGCAGGACAACATCTATGAAGAGAGGCTCAATGTGCTCAACACGTACTATCTTGATGGCACAAGAAAGAGTGGAGATACGATCAAGACATTTAAGTACCTGAAAGGTATTAATAGGGTTAATACTGAGGACCTCTTCTGCCTTAGTGGGAACAAGTACACTGGGGGGCATAGCCTAAGTCTGGTAGGGAGAAGATTCAGGTGGCAGATAAGGAGCCACTTTTTCAGTGAGAGGGTGGTGGCCAAGAGGAATGAGTTGCCAGAGGAGGTGGTCTCCCAGGAAACAATGGATAGCTTCAGGAAAGAATGGGACAGGATAAAAAGTAAAGATATTGGTGGTGAAGGGAGGAAGGGGGACTTGGAGATTAGGGGGAATTGGGGGGCAGGTCTCTCTGTAGACATGGTGGGACCTGCATACTCGAGCAGACTTGATTGACCATAAGGCCTTTATCTGCTGACACATTCATATTGTATGTTTGTATGTATGTTCGTATGTAGTGCTAAAATCAGAACATCCTACAGTACTTAACACACATATATGAACTTTGTCATTACACTTCAACTAATAAAAACAGATAATGAGCATAGTTTTAAACGTTAAACTGCACAAACTTGCCCAGTTAATCCCACATAAGCAGCCAGCAGAAATACCTAGCCACCCCCCCACCAAGATGGTGGGGAAGGAGAGTAAATGCCTTGTGCCTGAGACCATATTACACCAGCACTGTCAAGAGAAACAACATAATTAAAAGAAAGTCAACCTGCTCAGTCACTGAGACAAAACATCCAACCATAGCCCCAACAAATCCTCTGAACCCCAAGCATGCCAATGCAAAGTCATTATGCAGCCTGGTTATGTACCATCTCAGTGTCTCACTCAGAGTCTGCTTCCCAAGCTCTGAACTCTGCCTAAATTGTTTTCCACAAAGCCTTCTTTGGATCTCTGTAAATATACCCATTCCCGACATATGAAATTCTGAGTTTTACCATCATCTGTAAGGAGTGAGTCACTCCCAGCTCCCTCAATCAAGCCTGCTCTGTGTCAGATGTCTTTTGTTGCTCTCTTGTGGCATAACTGAGGTTGGTGAAGAAATGAAGCTGCTCACACTCCACTGTTTGGATCTGGTCACTTGATCTAGCCACTGAAGGATTCTATCTCTCTTTCCACTGACTTGCCAACAGCAGGGGACTTGGGCCTGATGCTGGGTTCTGTTGTCTAAAGTGGGAGATATGGTAAGCTAGTAGTATCTTGTTTGTGGTGCAGTTGCCACTGGAGAGGACCTCCTGGGGCCCTCTTTCTGTCATCTCTTGATGCTGACACCTTCAGTCTTACCATTGTCAACCAGATAAGTATCCCGGGGATTCAGAATTGGTCACCAGACACCTTAACCAGAACTCTATCAGGTACTGTAGCTGAGGCTGTTCAATACCAAGTTTAACTTAGAAAAATAATAAAAGTTCCAAGTTTGAGCTCCTGTGAAATACAACTGGCCATGGTGCCAGTAGTCACCGCCGCCTACTTTATTATTTAGAAAAAAAGTAAGTTTAAATAGTGGGCCCCAAATGGTTAGTGTTAAGGAATATTTCTATCAAATTACTCTGATTTTTAAGGGTTTGTTTGTCCAGAAATCTCTCTGTCATTATGAGGAACCTCAGTAAATCAATGCAGAGCAAGATATGCAATATTTGAGTGTAAAATCAGCTATGTGAAATGTATAGCAGTTGGAAGATATGAGGCCAAGTAATTTTCCAGATCGAAAAGATATAAGTGGGAATTGAGGGGGATCAGGGTGGATTTGGGGAAAGGAGCAGGTCCCACAGTAGACACAGGGGGGAACTGCACATTCGAGCTGAGAAGATACTGGCATGTTGATATGTATGTAAGTGCATCTGTAAAACAGCACACGTAGAAACATAGAAACATAGAAGTTGACGGCAGATAAGGACCACAAGGCCCATCCAGTCTGCCCATTTCTTTTTCTACCTTATGAATGTGCCATAGACCTTTGCTCTGTTAGTGGCCTATCTATTCATACACATCTGTATTGCTAGCTTATGCCTATCTCATGCCTGTTTGAAACATTGCACTGTATTCATATCCACCACTTCCTGACGTAGGCCGTCCCATGCATCCACCACCCTTTCCGTGAAAAATAACTTCCTCACATTACCCCTTAATTGGCCTCCCTTTAATCTCATGCTGTGTCCTCTTGTCCTGCTATTTTTCTTATACTGAAACATGTTAGACTCTTTCACCTTGTTAATACCCTTAAGGTGTTTGAAAGTTTCAATCATTTCACCTCTCTCCCTCCTTTGCTCTAGGGTATTCATATTGAGTTCAGTTAATCTGTCCTCATATGTTTTCTGATGCGGTCCCTGCACCATTTTGGTTGCAACTCTCTGGATTGCCTGAATTTGGTAAATGTCCTTATGAAGGTGTGGCCTCCAGTACTGCACACAGTACTCCAGATGGGGACTAACCAGTGTCTAGTAAAGAGGGATTATTACCTCCATTTTCCAACTTGTGATACCCCTACTAATACACCCCAACATCCATCTAGCCCTACCTACTGCTTTAGAGGTCTGCTTGGATGATTTCAGGTCATCGGTGATGGTGACGCCCAAGTCTCTTTCTTCCCTTGTGACTGCCAGCAACTCCCCTCCCAGCCTATAGGTGGCTTCAGGGTTTCTCTTCCTTATGTGCATGAGCTTGCACTTCTTTGCGTTAAACCCCAGTTGCCACTCTTCTGACCATTTTGCTAGTTTATCCAGATCTCTTCTCATTCTGCCCACCCCATCTGGATCATCTACTCTGTTGCAGATCTTGGTGTCATATGCAAACAGACAAACCTTACCCTCCAGTCCATCTGCAATGTCACTGATGAAGATATTGAAGAGGACTGGCCCCAGGACTGATCCCCTGAGGTACCCCACTTGTGACTTGCATCTCTTCTGACTGTATACCGTTTACCACCACTCTCTGTTTTCCACCCCATCAACCAGTTTGCCACCCAGTTGACCGTCTGACCCACCCTGAGCCTACCCGGCTTATTTATCAATCTTCTATGTGGGAACAGTATCGAAAGCTTTGCTGAAGTCAAGGTAGGCAACATCAACTGCTCCCCCTTGGTCCACCACTCTGGTTACCCAGTCAAAGAAATCTATGCGATTAGTTTGACAGGACCTTCCTTTTGTAAACCCATGCTGTCTTGGATCCTGTACTCCTATGGATTTCAGGTGTTCCACTATCCTTTCCTTAAGGAGTGTCTCCATAATCTTGTCCACTACTGAGGTAAGACTGACTGGTCTGTAGTTCCCTGTCTCCTTCCTACTACCACTCTTGTGGAGCGGGATCACATAAGCCCTTCTCCAGTCTTCTGGGACCTCTTCTGTGCTCAGAGACTCACTAAACAGTTCTGATTATGGCTCTGCTAGTTCCACCCTTAGCTCCTTTAGTACCCTGGGATGTATGCCATCAGGTCTGAATGCTTTATCCACCCTGAGCTTATCGAGCTCTTGTAGGACCCTTTCTTTTGTGAAGGGACTAGTGTACACCTCCCTCCCCCCCTGTGTCCATGGTGCTGAGCTGTGGGCCCTGCTCTACCTTCTCTTCAGTAAATACTAAGCAGAAGTATCTACTTAGGATTGATGCTTTTACATGGTCCTCCTCCTCCTCACATGCCCCCTCATCCCCTTTGATCTTAGCAATACCCCCTCAGGACTTTGTGCTTTCACTAGTGTATCTATAGAAAGTCTTGTCACCTTCTTTTACTGTTTGTGCTAGTTTTTCCTTAGTTTGGGCCTTTGCCTGCCTTACTGCCTTCCCTGCTTCCCTTAGGGAAGTTTGGTATGCCTCCCTATCTTCATCCTGTTGTGTTCCCTTATATTTCCTGAAGGTCAGACTTTTGGCTCTGACCTTTTCTGCTACTGTGTTTGAGAACCAAAGTGGTTTCCCTCTTCTTTTGCACTTCCTTTTCTCCCTAACGCAATGGGATGTTGCTTCGAGTATTGCATCTTTAATGCTTGCCCACTTTGCCTGTATCCCCTCACCTGTATTTCTTTTTGCCAGGACTAGCTTAACTCTGTTGGCCATTTTATTAAATTAGCTCCTCTGAAGTCCCATATTTTTGCCTTGGAATGGGGTGATTTTGTTCTGGTGGCCAAATTGAACCATTCCATGTGATGGTCACTGGCACCCAGGTGACCTTCTGCCTGGAGATCTGTGATCCTTTCCCTGTTAGTCAGTACTAGATCTAGGATAGCCCTGTCTCTTGTGGATTGTTGTACAAGTTGTTTGAGGCCCTCTCCTTGCAGGGAATCCATCATATGTCTAGTTCTGGCAGATGTCCCTGCTGGAATTGATCAATCTGTATCTGGCATGTTGAAGTCTCCCATTATCAGAACCTCCCCTTTAGCTGTCATGGTTTGTATATCTTCTAACAGTAACATGTCCATGACCTCCCCCTGGTCTGGAGGCCTGTACACAACCCCAGTTCGTATGGCTATCCCATTTCCAGTTTCCAGGGTGACCCACAGTTCTTCTGGCTCCTTATGTGTATTTTGAATTTCTTTTTTTTTTTTTACCTCTTTATTGAAATTTTGATGCAAGATACATACACACATACAGCCCAAAAAAGGAAAAAAGACCAGGCCCACACCCCAAAACTGGGTGCGGAAACTATGTACATCCCCTTAACTATATACAATCACAGTTACCCAATCAAACACCATACACAAAGCTCCCAACACATTGTGGTGGACAAAAAATGTATGCACTACCCCCGACCCAAATTAGGCCCGGTTAGACCCTTCTACCTAACCACCTAGATTTTAAATGAGGTGAAAAAAAAACAAAAACCAGGAACACTAACCCAGCCCACCCATAGGTAACTGTGTCCCTAGGAAAGAGAGAGAACCCCATATACCCGACCGCAGCAGAAACCTTGCAGTTAGGCAAACCCCATACAAGGGAAAGAAAGTAAAATCTGTATAAGGCCTATCAGACCATCATCGCCCAGGTTCCATCACCAAAAAGCCCCATGAACCCTACAACATTGAAGATACTTCTCACTACTCCTCCTCTTCAGACAGACAGACCCGAACCCTCGGACCTTTCAGCTGGATTGCATAGACCACCTCTAAGGTCCTCCAGATCCGGTTGTAAACCTTCTCCTTCCCGTCCATCAGCATAAATAATTTAATTCTCTCTAAGACCTGTAAAAGGTCCCTCACCCACTGATCATAATCATAAACTAAATCTTCCTTCCAATATCGCAAAACAAATGCTTTAACCACAGCTGACAATAGGGAGATATGATGCTTAGCCACACTCCCCCCAATCCTTTCCAGATCCCCTAGAATACATATCTGGGACTAATATATTCCGAATAATCTAACACTGGGTCCATTTTATCCACAATCTGACCCCAAAGTGGCTGAATCAGAACAATTCCAAAAAATATGCAAGAGGTCCCGAGAGCAAACCACAATGAAAACATAGGTCTGTCTGTCCAGAGATTTCTGGAGCATAATTTAACAGGAGTATAGTAAATATTTGAACAAATAAAAATTGCATCATATTATACTTGGTATAGGCAGAACATTCATATGTTTCCAAACTTCAGACCAGTTAGGCCTCTGGGGAATAAAGCTTTCTCCCAATATACAATTTGAGACTCCGTATCTGAACCCATATAGTCTATTAATACCTTATAGACTTTGGAGAGAGAGGTGCTGTGAAAGATCAATCCCTTTAAATTAACCCAAGAAAACACGGACTCTTCCCCCTATCCTTGTGGTCCCGTAGAAACTTCTGAAGTAAGTTGGTGATCTGGAACTTCTTAAAAAATCCCATCCTTTAGCTGAGTTGGCAAAACTTTGCCCTCAACTACCAATTCTCTGACGGAGAGATCCTGAAGCATTAGTTCCCACTGACCCCTCAAGATATTATTACCCAGGCGAAAATTAGGATTTCCCACCAGGGGCTGTTCCTCTGCCCTTTTCTGAGCTTTCTTCTGGGCTGGAGTCAGCCACTCCCACCAAGCTCTAACAGATTTATGTATTGGAGAGTGCCTACCTATGCCCGGCAGAATCTCCGGGTCCACATGTATTAATGCCCCTGGCCGGAGCTTAGCCCTTTCCAGGAGTAGTTGCTCAATCTGTAGCCAGGTGGGTGTATATTCCCCTTCATGAGGACCGCTGTCCCATCGGCTCATATATCCTAATTGACCTGCCACATAGTAAGTGAACAAATCAGGGCGCTTCACCCCACCCTTGGAATAAGGAAGACTTAAAATCTTGTGCTTCCTCCTGGGAGGTTTCGAATCCCATAGGAAATCCGAGATAATCTTTCGGATGCCAACAAATCTAATCTAGGAATAGGATAGGGAGAGACAAATAGGATACAGCAGGCGAGGCAAAGATTCATTTTAACAAGACCCAACCTAGCAGTGAAATTCAGCAGCTTCCTCCATCTTACAATATCCTGTTTAACTTTAACACAATATTGCCCAGGTTCTCATCCACCCCATCCTCCGACCTAGCCATGATCCAGATCCCAAGATACTTGATTTTGTCAGATGCCCAATTAACTCGGAAATGCTCAGAATCTGCCCTATGAGTATGCACTGTAAGTGGAAGGACCTGGGTTTTAGCCAGGTTTAGCCTATAATTGGCGACCTTAGAGAACCTACCAATGATTCCCAGGGCACACTGAAAACTCTCTGCTGGATTAGATAGATGTAGCAAAATATCATCCGCAAAGACTGACATCTTAAGCTCTAACCCCAAGACCTCAATCCCTTGTACCCCAGTGTCCTTCGAGAGGGCCCTTAGAAGAGGTTTAAGATAGATGTTAAAAGAATTGGTGAAAGGGCACCTGCTCGTTCCATTCTTAAGAAGAAACTCCTTTGAGAGATATCCATTGCATAGAACTCGAGCAGTAGGAGATTCATAAAGGTTTCTAAGGCCCCTTAAGAAAACCTTGAGGAAACCCCATCCTATCCATTGTAAGGAAGAAATTGGTGAGAAACACAGTCGAGCGTCTTCGTGATCCAGCGCAATAATGCCATAGCCAGAGTCAGAGAAAGCCGCTCTCTCTAAGATATGATGGAGTTTCCTTAAAGCATCAGGGCCCCTCCTGGCATAAACCCACCTGCTCCTGGCTAATCAGATGTGAGGCAACCTTGAGAACCCTATTAGCTAATATCTTGGTAAGAATCTTAATATCTTGATTAATTAAAGCTATGGGCCTATAGTTGCCTGGCAAATGCTTGAGCTTATCTGGTTTGGGGATCAAGGTAATATAAGCCTGGTATACGGAGGTGGGGAATTCCTTCTGCATGATGCCTAAGAAAAGCTCTTCCAACAGAGGTAGTAAGGTCTCAGCATGAGCTTTATAGAAACAGCGAGAGGCCATCAGGTCCGAGCCTTCCCATTGGGCAAGTCCATGATGACCTCCCAAATTTCCGCCATGATATCGGGCGGTCAGGACCAGGCCTGTTCCAGGCTCAAACTTGGAAGAGTATTCCCACCAAAAAGTCTTCAATTTCCGCTACTGAGCACTGTATCCCATCTTGATATATTGCCGCATAATAGTTGGCAAAGGCATCAGCCAAACCCTGTGGCTCTGAGATGAACTCATCACCAAATTTCACAGCTACAATCATTCTTTCCGCCTCCCGCTCTTTAATCCTATGGGCCAATATCCGGCCGGGCCTATCCCCCTGCAGTAAGTACTTAGCGTTCAACCTCCGTGCCCAAGAGTCCACCTGATAACCAAGTATACCCCTATACTCCTCCTTTAGGTCTCTCAGCCCCCTATCTGTCTCTTCAGAGGTACCTTCTAGCGGCGCCATTGATTTAATGGCCCCTAGTATAAACTCCTCACGAGCCCTATTCAACTTATTCAGCCTGGCAGTATATTCCTGAACCCAGCCCTATACAACACCTTACAAAGAGGCCAGGCTGAATTCCTATCCTCGAGTTGGAATCTGCATCTGAATAATTTCTTTAAGTTTACCCTCCATCTTGAGTAAAATCTTATCGTTCACTAGCACCCTGTCATCAAGCATGTGAACTGGCCTGGGAGGAATATTGTCCAGTCTCCATACCAACTGTACTGGGAGTGGTCAGAAAGAATCCTGTCAAAAGTGTGCAGACCTACAACCCCCCTTAAAACCTCCCTACTGACCAAAAAAAAGTCAATCCTGGAAAAACCTTGTGAGCCCCTGAATAAAAAGTCATCTCGGTCTCACCTTTCCTGTAGATCCGATATGGATCCACCAAAGCAGTACCCTCCAAAAATCTAAGCAGTGCCGCATGAGGGGAACTAGAAAGATTGATGGGGGGTGGAATCCTATCCATGCTATTGTCCAAACAAATGTTCCAGTCACTGGCCAAAATACAAGGACCCTGAGGGAGCGCAACCATATCAGCCTCCAGCGAGGCAAAAAATTCCGAGTTAGCCGGGGTGGGCCCATAGAGGCACACACCAATGGGCTACCCAAACACAAACCCACTACGTAGACCCCCCTGCCATCCTCCCTCAGGTTACGCCCTCAATCTCAAAAGGGAAGCCTTTCCTGATTAGGAGTGCCACCCCACCCGACACCCTCGCAATGCCAGACCCAAACACTTTACCCACCCAGCCTTTCTTAAGCAAATGTAGTTCCTCAGTCAGCAAGTGGGTTTCCTGAAGAGCTGCTACATGAACCCCCAACTGATTAATATGTCTAAGAATGACTAATCTTTTCCTCCTACCCCTGAGACCCTTAACATTCCATGACAAAATTCTAAGTGACCCCATCTAACCCTTCCACACCCTGGGACCGTCCCCTATGGCTTTTAGAGGCCTTGGAAACACATGGCTTAGTTTCTCTCTCTCTTTCCACCCCCAACCCCTAAACTACCCCCAATCCTTCGATCGCCCTCCTAAATCCGTCCGGGACGTGCATGAGCCCACGCATCCTGGGTCTCCCCTCAGTCCCCGAGTCCATACATGAATTCCTTCAAAACCTGCCTTTCCCCTGCCTCCTCTTAAAAGCCAGTTCCCAAAACCCCACCCCTCTGAAACATTAATGAAAAACTAATATCACCAGCAAGCCATTGCCTTCTTGGCTTTTCAACACCCCAACCTGTAACAAGAAACAAGAAAAAAAAAAAAAGGGGAGAGTCCAGCAGGCAACAAATCAGTCCTTGAGGCCTCAAAGTCTCTTTGCATAGTCCTGGACATCCGCTTCTATCGTCTTATGGTTCAGGTCACTGACTTAAATAGGTCAGTAGTTCCACCTTGAGACTTTCTAAAGCTTCCTCTGTCGAGAGGTATTTTCTGTCACCTTTCTCCAACTTAACCACCAAGGTAGCAGGGTATTGTAGCCTGAATTTCAGACCCGCCATATATAGCTTCTTCTTGATGCAGCGTATTCCTTCTGCTTCTCCTCACCGAGGGACTAGATCCTAGAAACAGCCACACGAAGCCCCATTCCAATGCAGATTTCTATTAGCCTTGGCTTTCATCAGAACATGGGATTTTTCCTTGTAGTTTAGAAATCTCATTATGATTACTCTAGGCCTTCTTGCGCCGGAGATTCTCAGTGCCCGATGGGCCCTTTCCAGGTTGTAACAGTCACCAAGCGGTGGGCCCAAACAACTTAAGCAGCAGATCCTGCATGAAGGCAACACAGTCCGAGCCCTCAGCCCTCTCAGGTAGCCCAGCCAGTATTAAGTTATTCCTCCGACTTCTTGCCTCTTGGTCCTCTAGGCGATCCTCTAACTTTCTCACTTGTCATTTCACATTAATCATATCCTGATCCAAGGTAGAAGATTTCCTCTCCTGTGACCCGACTCTGGCTTCCAGATCCCCCACTCTCTGAGAAAGCGCATGAAGAGCAGGTTTCAAAATGGTGAAGTCAGCTACAAGTCCCCTCAGGAGCTGCTTAATCTCTAGGATGTCTTCTGAAGTGGACTGGCCCTCCAGGATCTCCCTCCTCAAGGCCTCAGCGTCATCTGGGAGACAGGGAATGGGGCTTAGAGTAGCAGCGGCGGGGATCTTGCTGCAAGAGACTCGGGGCTGCACGACTGCATTTCGGCCATATTCGGCTGCCAAGATGCCGAAATAAAAAGCGGTACTCCTCCGACGTCGGATCGGCCCCCAAAACAGATCGCGAGCAACACTGAGTCACCGGTCAGGTAAGTGTGCCTTCTAGACAGAGGTATGGCCCCAAAAGCAGGAAAAAAGAAGCTAAATCGATCGTGGGACTCGGGAGCTTCGGGGAAGACGTCCGTTCCTCGCTAGCTCATCACGTGACCCCTGTATTTTGAATTTCTGTAGCTTTGATATTTTCATTGACGTAAAAGGCCACTCCACCCCCCTTTTTTCACCTCGGTCTCTTCTGAACAGTACATAGCCAGGTACTGAAGTCTCCCAAGTATGGTTACTGGTAAACCATGTCTCGCTAATGGCTACTATGTCCAGTTTAGCCTCTGTCATTATTACCTGCAGGTCTGGGATCTTGTTTCCCAGACTGCAAGCATTTGTGCACATGATTTTCCATTGATCAGATTTCGGTGTGTTAGTTGTTGGGCGAGGTCCGGCATTTCCCCTGTGCATTGTATAGGGAGCCGGACCTTTTTCTTTACCTGGTGATGCAAATGAACTACAAACATGCTGAACTCCTGTTTGACCACTAGCTGAGGGGGGAGGGGTGTTCTTCCCATTTGACGTTTCAGGTGCTGCACCCCTCTCCTCATTTGCTAGTTTAAATATTCTGCAAAGACATCAAACTTCTGCCCCAATGCACTGACTCCCTCCTTAGTCAGATGCAGTCCATCAAATTTAAAGAAATTTCACTCCCAAAACTGTTGCCAGTTCCCTACAAATGTGTATCCTTTTTCCTGGCACCAGCCCTTGAGCCACATGTTTAGCTCCCCTATCTCCCCTTCTCTGACCTTCCGTCCATCTGTCCCCCTCTCCCAGACTGGCAGGATCTCAGAGAAGGAGATGCTGGATGAAATGGATAATAGTTTGTCACTCAGTCTGGTTAGGTGTTCCTTGGTCTCCACAACTGACTGGTTCGCAAGATCGTTAGTTCCTATGTGTACCAGGACATCAATGTTTTCTCCTGCTTCCTGAACAATTTTAGCATTGCAGTCACTGTCTATCCATGCTGATGTACCTGGGAGATATCTGACCATTACCCCTGGCTGGAGATATGTATCAACTCCCCAAATAATGGAGTCTCCTATGGTAAGAAGTTTTATGGATTTCCTTTTTGCTTTTTTTGTTTTGGTTCCTGTTTTGGGCGAGTTTTGTTGTTCTAGCTCCTGTGCTGCAGTGTCCTGCCTTGCAGTGTCCTCTACCCCTTTGTTTGTGTCTGATTATCTTCTATAAAGCAGTGGCAGCTGGGGACCAGGCTATCTGAATGTGCCAATAAAGAAAGACTAAAAATAAAGGTTCTGTTGGCTCGCTTTGTCTCCTGTAGGATTGGGTATAAGTCTGAGAAAATAGCAATTTCATGGTCAGGAAGTTCTATGAAAGACAACTGAAAACATTTGCATTTTAAATTGCAAAATTTGTGACAGTTATTTACTTAATATGCAAATTTGAAGGAAGAAAAGCTGTAGATTTCTTTTTTCAAATTTTTTTTTGCATTTTTCCCCCTTTTGGATCCCCTTTTTCACTTACCTGAACAATCCAATTTACCTAGGCTGCAGTCTTCCACAGACTGCACCCTTCCTCCAGCTGTTAGGGTGTCCAAGCTTCTCCCTTTACAGAAAACACTAATGCTGCTCTTTAATTGGCAGCACAGGGTGCCTGAAGGCTGCGTAACTCATAGCCACTCCCCAAGAGTCTAGAGCATCACCTCCTTGAGATACCCCACCTCCAACCGACCTCAGTGTGGGATTCCTGGAATTGCACATGAACTCTGGTCTCCCAGGTGGTAGTGGAATGCATTGTTGTCACATCATTGCACTGGCCCAAACGCTACAGCTTGCAAACTATGAGACATAAGCTAGGGCTGTGCGAGTAATGAACATCAATTCCCAAATACCACAAAGAATGGATCATTCACTATTTGGGACTGCATAATAAATAGTATGCCCTACCTAGGGGTACTTGCATTCATAATAAAACAAGTTAAATAATAGAAAAAAACAACTATCCCCCTTCCCCCGGTGGTCAGAACTAGTCACATGGCCTCAACTTCCCACAATCATCTCCAAGCTACACCCTCTCTCTGTTCAGACCTCCAAAAAGTAAAAATTCAATGCCAGCTCAATGGCATTGAGAATGTGGGGAACCACTCTGACATGTGGTGACCTGGATTCATTTCCCGAGCCCAGGAGGTCAGGAGCAGATGTTAGCCAGGAGGACACAGCATCTATATGAATGCGTACCTTCTGGGTAGGGAGAGTTCCTGGGACTGCTCACCTGGTGACATTTATGGGGAGGCCTAGCACTGTGCTGTTGATGTTACTCAGGACTCATCAGTGTGCCTCATCTGTATCTCACCCCAGGAGGCTTTGTTGACAATGCCCTTTTTGGGTAACCCCTGCTTCAGTGTTTCTGTGCTGAGGTTCTTTGTCTTTTTAGAAACATAGAAACATAGAAGTTGACGGCAGATAAGGACTGCAAGGCCCATCCAGTCTGCCCATGTCTTTTTCTACCTTATGAATGTGCCACTGACCTTTGCTCTGTCAATGGCCTATCTATTCATACTCATCTGTATTGCTTCCTTATGCATATCCCATGCCTGTTTGAAGTCCTGCACTGTATTCATATCCACCACTTCCTGAGGTAGCCTATTTCATGCATCCACCACCCTTTCTGTGAAAAAGAACTTCCTCACATTACATCTTAATTGGCCTCCCTCTAATCTCATGCTGTGTCCTCTTGTCCTGCTATTTTTCTTATATTGCAACATGTTAGAATCTTTCACCATGTTAATGCCCTTAAGGTGTTTGAATGGTTCAATCATATCACCTCTCTCCTTCTTTTGCTCTAGGGCATACATATTGAGCTCAGTTAATCTGTCCTCATATGTTTTCTGATGCAGTCCCTGCATCATTTTGGTTGCCCTTACCTGGACTGCCTCAGTTTGGTTAATGTCCTTATGAAGGTGTGGCCTCCAGTACTGCACGCAGTACTCCAGATGGGGCCTAACCAGTGTCTTGTAAAGAGGGATTATTACCTCACTCTTCTGACTTGTGATACCCCTACTAATACACCCCAACATCCCTCTAGCCTTACCTACTGCTTTAGTGGTCTGCTTGAATGATTTCAGGTCATCGGTGATGATGACACCCAAGTCTCTTTCTTCCCTTGTGACTGCCAGCAACTCCTCTCCCAGTCTATAGGTGGCTTCAGGGTTTCTCTTCCCTATGTGAATGATCTTGCACTTCTTTGCATTAAACCCCAGTTGTCACTCTTCCGATCATTTTGCTAGTTTATCCAGATCTCTTCTCATTCAGCACACCCCATCTGGATCATCTACTCTGTTGCAGATCTTGGTATCATCTGCAAACAGACAAACCTTACCCTCCAGTCCATCTGCAATGTCACTGATGAAGATATTGAAGAGGACTGGCCCCAGGACTGATCCCTGAGGTACCCCACTTGTGACTTGCATCTCTTCCGACTGTATACCGTTTACCACCACTCTCTGTTTTCTGCCCGTCAACCAGTTTGCCACCCAGTTGACCAATGTCTGACCCACCCAGAGCCTACTCAACTTATTAATCAATCTTTTATGTGGAACAGTATCGAAAGCTTTGCTGAAGTGAAGGTAGGCAGCATCAACTGCTCCCCCTTGGTCCACCACTCTGATTACCCAGCCAAAGAAATCTATGAAATTAGTTTGACAGGACCATCCTTTTGTAAACCCATGCTGTCTTGGATCCTGTGCTCCTATGGATTCCAGGTGTTGCACTATCCTTTCCTTAAGGAGTGTCTCCATAATCTTGCCCACTACTGAGGTAAGACTGACTGGTCTGTAGTTTTTTGCCTCCTCCCTGCTACCACTCTTGTGGAGCGGGATCACATAAGCCCTTCTCCAGTCTTCTGGGACCTCTCCTGTGGTCAGAGACTCACTAAACAGTTCTGATAATGGCTCTGCTAGTTCCACCCTTAGCTCCTTTAGTACCCTGGGATGTATGCCATCAGGTCTGAATGCCTTATCCACCCTAAGCTTATCGAGCTCTCGTAGGACCCTTTCTTTTGTGAAGGGACTAGTCCACAACACCCTCCCCCCTGTGTCCATGGTGCTGAGCTGTGGGCCCTGCCCTATCTTCTCTTCAGTAAATACTGAGCATAAGTACCTATTTAGGATAGATGCTTTTACATGATCCTCCTCCTCATACACCCCCTTATCCCCTTTGATCTTAGCAATACCCCCTCTGGACTTTCTCCTTTCACTAATGTATCTATAGAAAGTCTTGTCACCTTTTTTTACTGTTTGTGCAAGTTTTTCCTCAGTTTGGGCATTTGCCTGCCTTACTGCCTTCCCTGCTTCCCTTAGGGAAGTTTGGTATGCCTCCCTATCTTCATCCTGCTGTGTTCCCTTATATTTCCTGAAGGCCAGCCTTTTGGCTCTGACATTTATGGCTACTGTGTTTGAGAATCAAAGTGGTTTCCTTCTTTTGCACTTCCTTTTCTCACTAACACAATGGGATGTTGCTTCAAGTATTGCATCTTTAATGCTTGCCCACTTTGCCTGTACCCCCTCACCTGTATTTCTTTTTGCCAGGGCTAGCTTAACTCTGTTGGCCATCTTATCAAAGTCAGCTCCTCTGAAGTCCAATATTTTTGCCTTGGAATGGGATAATTTTGTACTAATGGCCAAATTGATCCATACCATGTGATGGTCACTGGCACCCAGGTGACCTTCTACATGGAGATCTGTGATCCTTTCCCTGTTAGTCAGTACTAGATCTAGGATAGCCCTGTCTCTTGTGGGTTGTTGTACAAGTTGTTTGAGACCCTCCCCCCTGCAGGGAATCCACCATGTGTCTAGTTCTGGCAGATGTCCCTGCTGGTATTGACCAATCTGTATCTGGCATGTTGAAGTCTCCCATTATCAGAACCTCCCCTTTAGCTGTCATGTTTTGTATATCTTCTAGCAGTAATGTGTTTATGTCCTCCCCCTGGTCTGGAGGCCTGTACACGACCCCAGTTCATATGGCTGTCCCATTTCCTGTTTCTAGGGTGACCCACAGTTCTCCTGACTCCTTATGTGTATCCTCAATTTCTGTAGCTTTGATATTTTCATTGACATAAAGGGCCACTCCACCCCCCCTTTTTGCACCTTGGTCTCTTCTGAACAGTATATAGACAGGTACTTAAGTCTCCCAAGTGTGGTTACTGGTAAACCATGTCTCGCTAATGGCTACTATGTCCAGATTAGCCTATATCATTATTGCCTGCAGGTCTGGGATCTTGTTTCCCAGACTGCAAGCATTTGTGTACATGATTTTTCTTTGGCCAGATTTCGGTGTGTTAGTTGTTGGGCGAAGTCCTTCGTTTCCCCTGTGCATCGTATGGGGAGCCAGACCTTTTTCTTTACCTGGTGATGCAAATGAGCTACAAACGTGCTGAACTCCTGTTTGACCACTAACTGAGGGGGGAGGGGTGTTCTTTCCATTCGACATATGGGGTGCTGCACCCCTCTCCCCATTTATTAGTTTAAATATTCTGCAAAGACGTCAAACTTCTGCCCCAGTGCACTGACTCCCTCCTTAGTCAGATGCAGTCCATCAAATTTAAAGAACTTTCACTCCCATAACTGTTGCCAGTTCCCTACAAATTTGTGTCCTTTTTCCTGGCACCAGCCCTTGAGCCACATGTTTATCTCCCCTATCTCCCCTTCTCTGACCTTCCATCCAACTGTCCCCCTCTCCCAGACTGGCAGGATCTCAGAGAAGGAGATGCCAGATGAAATGGATGATAGTTTGTCACCCAGCCTGGTCAAGTGTTCCTTGGTCTCAACAACTGACCAGCTGGCGAGATTGTTAGTCCCTATGTGTACCAGGATGTCAATGTTTTCTCCTGCTTCCTGAACAATTTTAGCAATGCAGTCACTGTCTATCCATGCTGATGTACCTGGGAGACATCTGACCATTACCCCTGGCTGGAGATATATATCAACTCCCTGAATCATGGCGTCTCCTATGATCAGAAGTTTTTTAGATTTCCGTTTTGCTTTTTTTTGTTTTGGTTCCTATTTTGGGCTAGATTTTTTGTGCTAGCTCCTGTGCTGCAGTGTCCTCTGCCCCTTTGTTTGATTTCGGAGATAGAGGCAGATACCTGATTGTAGTTTTTATATGGTTTTTAGCTTGCTTTCTTGTTTTGGGCCCGCCATGACCCAAACCCATGAGACCACATAAGGGCTAGTTCGTTTTCCCATGGAGTGAGATACAGATGAGGCAAACTAATGAGTCCTGAGTAGGGCAAAACACATGCCTGTCTTCTGTTATCAGCCTTTGCAGACTGTGTGAGAGGCCCTTTGGCACCATGCATTCCTGCTTCAAGCAGAGCCAGTCTAAATATTAATTGCGATTTGCATATACAGCCCATGATGCTTTGCATTATGGGGGTATGTGTGATTTTGTATTTCTTTGAAACCTGGCTTTGTTGCCATTTCCCTTGTCGGGTAACCCTTGCCTCAGGACTTTTGTGCTGAGGGTCTTTGATTTTCATAAAGACATTAATCACATGGACATTAAGTGGCTTGCTTCGGATTATATAACGAGTAAGTGGTGGTTGTGAAATTCAAACCTGGGTCTCTAGGTACACAGCTCTGCATTCTACCAAACAAGGAAACTTTTGTAGCTTAGCACAGTTCAGATTATATTTAGTGTATTTCCTGTATTTATTTCCCCTTTGTTTTTATTACTTAGTAAATCTGTCTGAAAACAGGGAGCCCCATTTTCAAAGGGTGACACAGGGTTTGCATCAAACCCTTTTTTGGTGCAGCTGTACCAAACACCTTTGCTGTGACTGCACCTGATTTTGGCAGGTTGGGTGAAGTTGTGACACTTTACCCGATTTATGGCAGGTTTTGCCAAATATTTGGTGCAAGTCCTGTAAAAAGTGTACCTGGGATTACTGCAAGCTAGACCAGAAAAACATTGGGCTAACTTGCGGCAACTGATGCATGGAATAGAAAACCTCACTTACTGGCTGGGAGAATGCCGCAAGCCCATTGTGCCATATGTTCGGCGCACCCGGGGTTTGTAGCATTCGGGGCCACCTGTAAGTCCGTCCCAGGATCTTTATGCCTTGGCCATCAACATCATCTGCTGCAGCCACTGACAGTCTGCACACAACAGCATTCTTGTGACATCAAAAATAATTTTCTCAGTTACATGCGGCAGCTATAAGTTAAGTCCAAGTGACGGAACCCCTATTTTAAGGTAAATTTCCCTAGCAATAAACAATGAAGGGTAAAGAAATGTGGAACACTATATGAAATATTATCAGAATTATGACTGATAGTTAGAAATTTCCAAAGTTCTTCCATGAAGTTTTTCTTATTTATTGGGTATTGTGTGATATACTTTTCATGTCCTGAATAAAAAATTAAACTCTCCATATGACAAGCCCAGTAGAAAAAACACTGGGTGACACAGTAATCAAAATACCTTTTTAGTGTTTCAGATTATTTTTTTAATTTAAAAGTACCTATCAATACTTTATAATAATGGTGAGACACTTCAGGGGGTGGGTTAACAACACTTGAGTTGATCTGATGTCATTTGTCCCACAGCAAGTAGGATTAGTTGATGGCAACCCCCTTTGTGCCTCACTACCTAATTATAAAGCCTGTGTAATTAAAGACACTTTCTGATTGGCTGAGTAACACACTAAAGGGGTAGATTCATCTCCGTAAAGGTAATTGCTGAAAACATGTCACAGTGTAGCAGGAGTGGATATTTCAATAATAGTTGGGAGAAGAACCATGATCACAAGCTAAACTCTCATTAAAAAAAACTCCTCAGTGAATGTGCTGTATACTTTACGTTTCACTTTTTACAATAGTAAAATGCTAGAATGATGAACTGAGGATAAGTGTACTAACACGGTAACATAGTAATGTAAAGTAGGAAGGGTCTCTAGGTCCATCATGTCAACAAGTATGCTGTGCAAAACCATACCAAGTTATAGGGATTTCATACCCACTCTACTACCTAGGGTACATGGTGATTCCTTTGGGGTAAGTAGAACATTTATCAAAGCTTTCCTTAAAGGCCTGTACTGTCTTCATGTCCACTGTGTCTGTTGGTAGGCTGCGCCATAGGTTCACCACCCTTTGTGAGAAAATGTTCCTCCTAAAGTTATCCCGGAGTTTGCAACCCCTGTGCTTCGGGTTGTGTCCTGGTGTCTTGCTTCAGGATACCAGATTATACATTTCTGATTATTTGATCTTGTTGATACCGCTGAGTACAAGGAAAAATTAAGATCATATTCCCTTTCAGCCTTCTTTTCTCCAGGGTGAACATGTTATGTGCCTCCAACTCCTTCTCATACTTGTGTCCATCATACTGCTGATCATTTTGTTGTCCTTGTGTTGCACCCTCTCGGCTGCCTCAATAACTCTTTTGGATTGAAGAGACCAGAACTGCATGCAGTATTGCAGGTGAGAAGTGGCCAGGGGCTTGCAAAGTGGCAGAATTATTGCCCCGATATTCTGATCACCTCCCTTTTGATGCACCCCAGCATTCTGCTGGCTGCCTTTACAGTGGCCACACACTGCTTGCCCTGCTTCAGCCCGTTATTCATTTTGACCCCCAGGACCTTTTCCTCCTTGACTGCAGCAAGAGGAGTCCCACACAGTGTGCATCTGGGCAATAACACATGGCAGGGTGTGCAGTTGACATGGAAGATACAAATGCCTACAGTGTAACATTCACTGAAGAGGTGTAGTGATTCCAGAATGGCCTCACACTCTGGAGCCAATATTTCTTCAGAGTATTGAACAATTAGCCAAATGTAAAAAATAAAATCTGGTTGCTAAAAATAATCTTGCTCCATATTTATCACAGTGGCTAAATACATTTTCACCCCTGAGGAAGATGTGGGCTCATGCTGATATGCAGGGGAAGCTGTGGTATCTGTCAGCTAGGGGCATGTTGCACTGTCTGGTGAGTCATATACTCTTTTCCTTTAGTACTTAAGCCCTTTTGCAATAAATAATTTAAATTATATGCTACTTCTTTTGAGCATTTTTGTTGTCTCTTTTTTATATTTGAGCTTAACAGTGGTGTCGTGGAGTCACATTGGAGTTTTTAGTTGTATACAGTAAGATAACTAGGGTTGGGTGAAATTAACAAAATCTACTTCCATTACATTTTCAGAAAATTCTATAAAGTTTATAAAAATCTGCAGAATTTTATGAAATTTCCCCAATATTTTTAGATCCTTCTGACTCAGTGGTCCTTGAAGCCAGCCACCTGAAATTTGGCATGCTCAGTCAGATAAGAAATCAATTTACAGGGGCTCACAGTCAGGCAGTTTATTTCTTTGTGAATCTTTGCAAAAATGTCTGAAATATTTTGCTGCTTATTTCTTGGTTACTAATGGAGCTTGAAAAATAACATGCATAATCTTTTTATAATTAATAAAAAAGGTCTAGTATGCTATTTTCAAACTCTGATTTTTGTCTGTGATGGCTGAAGTTCCCAAATCATCAGTAAACTCCACATGAAAGTTTAACAAGCAAGCTTCTAAATAGAAAGCAAAAAATGTCTAAAAGTTACGATTTCATTCTCCCTAAAGGAAAAATTGTCTGCCAGTGTTACTGCTGTTGTGATGTTGAGTTTCTTGCTCTAAAATAAAATTTCAACTTTATTTATTTATTTATTAGATCATCGGTTTACAGATCTTTGAGTCACAGACTCATTTACAAAGGCACCTCGTCAAGAGAGCAATACATCACAGCAAACAAACAGTACAGTACATAACGCTTAGATTAAAAAAGCAACCAGTGTTACAGACATTCACTGGTGGTACATGCTTGGTAATAGGTAGATCACAGTAGTCATAATATAGGTACACGAGTACCACGTCAGGTAGCAACCAGAGATATTTTATTACATTAGTCAGCAGATGTTGCATGAGACCCCAGGTATATACAGCAAAAGTAGACAGGGCAGACCCAGCCTAGGGGTGAAGGTAAGGGGCAGGTGGGGGATTATGTGCAGTTGCAGTAGTGAGTGCTTGTCAGATGGCTTCTGAGGGAGACCCTGAAAGGACCAAGCTTAGTGGAGTCAGCTATATTGGCTGGGAGGGAATTGAACCAGGAGGGAGCCCGATAGCAAAAGGATCTGGGGCCATAGAGGTCCTTACCCTGGGGACAATAAGGGAGGTTTTGACATTGCTGTGGGTGGAGACTGAGGGGGAGGCATGCTGCAGGGAAGTGGCGACCCCGGGGGGAGAACCCTAGCAGGGTCTTTTTTACAAGAAGGCAGGTTTGGAAGTGGAGTCTTTCTTCAAGGTTGAGCAAGTTGGTGGTGGAGTACAGCAGGCATGTATGAGTGCACCTAGGGGCTCCCAGCATTAGCCTACAGGCCTTATTTATAGAGAGCTGGATTCTTGCAAGCGCAGTGTTGTTGGCTGCAGCATAGGTGGGCAGCCCATAGTCGATTAGTGACAGGACAGAGGAGGTGATTGCCAATCTAAGGGCCTCTTGTGGTAGGCAGTCCCTATGGCGGTATAACAGTCCAATCCTGACATTGGTGGCAGCAGAAAGGGCATTGATATGGGAATGGAGGAAGAGTGCAGAATTAAATGTAATGCCCAGATACTTGTAGGAGGAAACCTGCTCAATGAGATTTAGTGTGCTAGGCAGTATCACGAGAGGGGCACCACTGGCTTTGCTTTGGCGATGCGAGAAGAGCATAGCTTTGGTCCTTTTTAGGTTCAGGACTAGCCTTTGTGATGTGAACCAATGCTCAGCTCTATCAAAAGCTTGTTGGAGGGTGGCCTGGACTGTGTTGGGTTGGGGTCAGTGGTGAAGAGCACAGCGTCATCCGTGTAGAGGAGGATCTTACTTGGGCAGGCCAAGGGAAGGGAGTTGAGGTAGAGACTGAAGAGGAGAGGGCCTAAATTGGAGCCCTGGGGAACCCCAGAGCAGATAGGTCATGTGTCAGATAGGGTGCTATTGATTTTTACACACTGAGTTCTGGCAGACAGGTAGCTGGTGAACCATGCAAGGGGGCCGGGGGAGAAACCAAAGCATCTGAGGGAGTCAAGCAGAAGAGGATGGCAAACCGTGTCAAAGGCCTTGGACAGGTCAATGAACACGGCACCGGCAGGACTTCCGGCATCAAGAGCAGAGTGCAGGAAGTTGGAGAATTCAAGTAGCGTGGTTGTGGTGCTGTGACCTGCATGAAAGCCATGCTGTTTAGGGCACAGGATATTGTGCATGGCCAGGTATTCAGCAAACTGATTGGCAACTACTTTTTTAAGGGCCTTAGAGAGTGGGGGGGTGAGGATGGAGATAGGTTGATAGTTACCCGGGGTCGCTCGATCGCCGCTCTTTAGGATGGGAGTGATGATGGCAGTTTTCCATGTGCTGGGGAACTGCCCCAGGCACAAAGAGTGGTTGAGCAGCTCGGTAAGTGGGACCAGGATAGCATCCAACGTCAGACGAAGTAGCCTAGTGTCCAGTAGGTTGGTGCCGGGGTTGTTACTACTAACGGCTTTTTGCAGAAGGGGTCTAGCCTCCAACGGGGAGATGGTATGTAGGTAGAAAGGAGGTCTCTGGAGAGTGGGCAGGTGTGCTACTGGGATGGGGTCAAAGAAGTTACTGGGCAGGACTGAACTCAGGTCTGAGAAAGTGTGGTTTAGGCAGTCTACAATGCCAAGAGGTCAGAGCAGACAGTTCCATTAAAGGAGAGTTGAGAGGGTGGGGAACGGGATTTCCCATTCAGCTCCTTTACATTATCCCAAAAGTTTCTAGCTGACCCCCAGGAGGAGACAAGAGCGGATTGTAGTACTGGGCTTTGGCCTGTTGAATGGCCTAAGTAATGCTTATTGCGCTCAGCGTTGTACGCCATGTCTCATCAGCTGGCGCCAGATTCCATGGCAATGTGCCATAGGTTGTCTCTCATTTTAAGTTTGTGAAGGAGGAAGGGGGTAACCCAGGGCATGTTTTGTTTTATGGTGCGATTTCTAGCGAAGGGGGCATAGAGGTCACAGGCAGTGTTAAAAGCGCGAGTGAAAAAATCCAATGCCTCATCTATGGACGGTGCAAGCCTGATTGGGGACCAATCCAGTTGTGAGAGGTACAGTTTAAGGTGATGCAGGCCGCCTGGGAGTAGGCGATGTCACTGGGTGATTTGTGGTGCAGGTTTGCTGTTGGCAGCGGACCAAGAAAATACGACCAGGGAGTGGTCACTAAGTGAGTTGGGAAGTACATTGATATCAAGCACCCTTTGGGGGTGGTTGGTAATGGGGATATCCAGAAGGGTGCTGGAGCCAGTAGAGGGGTTGAATCTAGTTGGGGTGGTGACAAACTGGGACATGTGAAGGGTGGCAAAGATATCTCTGGTTTGGGAGGCCGTGGCAGCCAGCCAGTTGATATTCAGTTCACCAACAATTATCTGGGCTGTTTTGGGTGGTAGGCCAGATAGGTAGTCAGCAAGCACCTGCATGGTGAGGTTTTGCTTTCTGGGGGGATTATAGGCAATGGTGAGAAAGAGTGGGCCCTTACCAGGGTTGGGGGAGATTTTTAGTGTGAGGGCTTGCGCCCCGTTATCAAACTTGGGTGGTGGAAGTGCATGTCCAAGGAGTGAGTCACGCATATAGACAGCACAACCCCCACCATGCTTTCCCACCTGATCTTCCCTGAAAAGGGTGTAACCAGGGAGGGAGACGAAGGAGTCAGGGGTGGATTTGGATAACCAGGTTTCGATGAGTGCGACAATGTCTGGTTGGTGCTGGGTAACCTTGCACTGGAATGCAGCAGCCTTCTTAAGGAGGTTGCAAATATTCATAGATACTATGCGGAGTCCTTGAGCCGGGGCAGGCTTGTTCATAAGGTTGGGCACGGGGCCAGGGTTTGGATGAATGTTACCTGATAGAAGCAACAGGAGGGTGATTAGGCGCACCAAAGCGTGGTTGTGATTGTGGCATCTCCCCTTGTGACTGGACACTGGGCCGGGTGCTGGGGTACAAGGGGTGGGTAGAGTTGAAGGGTGGAAGGCATTGAGGAAAAGAGTCCAAGGTATGGTGGGAAGTAAGAGGTAGCAGGGGTGGAAGTGTGGGGGTACCGAGGGGAGGGTGATCAAGCGTCGGGGGGGGTCTGGTAGAGGCATTGCAGATGGGGGGGTACTATGCGTAGAGGGTGATGGTCCTAAATAAGGTGGGGCTGGTGTAGGAAGTAGGAGGAGGACCATAGTCAGTGTCAATACACTTGATCCCAGATGCATTGAGGATGATAAATTATTTGAGCACGAGAGAGGATCACCGCTTTAAGAAGTTACAGAAAGGAGAGCCCCTTTAAGGAGTTGCTGTAATTGACTAGTGTGAGGCCTCAGGGGGTGGGGATCACTGGAGAAGTGTAGTTAATAAAGGAGGGAGGAGAGGGTGGGGGGAAAAAATTGTCCAGAGAGCAGTACAGCAAGGCAGTGGCCGAGCTGTGTTTTGAAAAAGGTGCCTTGTATGCTTTCTTTCTCAATGGGGATCTGCAGCATCCAATCGGGAAGCAGCCACAGTCCCCAGGAGCCAGTCCAGTTACAGGGATTGAAGCCTGACAGCTCCGAGCTAGGAGCTGACCAAACGTACCTGCTTTACTTGGTCAGAGGGTGGCGGGCTGGATGCAGAGGTCCTGCCGCCAGCAGGTAGCAGTGCCAGGGCCACTCAGCTGAAGTGGTGAGCCTGGTTTGGGCTTGTGGCTGCTTTCCTTGGTCAGGCGGTGGCGGGCTGGATGCAGAGGTCCGGCCACCAGCAGGTAGCAGAATACCACCACTACTTGTATTTCTGAGTGTGAAATTCACATCAGGCTGGCGAAAAAATGAAAACCAGAAATTATACAAAATAACGGATGGTTAGGTGGTAAAGCTCATATTGTACACACCCCCTCAGGGTGGGATGCCTTGATAAACCCCTTGAGCTTTGCTCTCGGGGTTTATGTGGCATCCCACCCCTTGGGGGTGTGTAAAATACTCATTATAATTACCTACCCATCCATTATTCTCTATGTAATGGTCCTGAAAACTGCTAAATGTGGCAACATATGGGAGACCTGTTATAACATTACAGGGGCTCATAATTTCACAGTTTACTTATCTGTGAAAAAAATTCCACAAAATGTGGATGTATATAACTCTGCTGCTATTAAGGAGATACTTTGCTGTTCTACCACTTCTGGCCCTCCAGCGTCCCAGGCTCTTTTCCAGACCCAGGTCATTGGAATCAGGGGCTGCCCCCTTACTGCTGTGCTGATGTACCGGCCTACTCCTGTTCCATATTCCTGCATCATTATCTGTTGTTTGGAGCCACAGTGGCTCAACATTCTCATCCCAAAACAGATGTGTCCTCTGAGACCGTTACAACATCTTATATATAAACTGCCATCCCCCTTTGGCTCACTCCCTGTCCCTCCTAAATAGAGCATAGTCGAGGATATTTAGATCCCAACTATTGTTTTGATTTGCCTATGTTTCACTTATTGCTGTTGCAACCAAATCCTCTGCAGTCATTCTTGCTTACAGTTCATTCATTTTATTACTTAAGCTTCTTTCATTTACATAGAAACATAGAAGTTTTCGGGAGAAAAGAATGCCTTTGTCCACCTAGTCTACCCTAAAGTTCAGTGCCTCCTGTGTTACCATAGACTCTACTCGATCTCTAGCCTTACCTCTCCATGCCCTGTTATTACTATTCCTTTGTGTCTGTTCTATGCATGTTTGAATCCTGTTATCATTTTGGTACCCACCAAGTATTGTATACAATGATTTCCATTTGTCTGTGCTCCCCACTTGTCCTCTGAACCTTGTTACATTTTGATTTCTTAATGTTGCCACAGTGGCTCCTGCCAACTACTCCTATGATCTTATGTTCGTTATGCACTGTGGGAGAGCTAACTTTGCTCGCTTTGTGTGTTTCTGCATTTTGTTTGTTACACTGTCCTCCCCATTGCCTAGTTTAAAATCTTGCTGTTATTTCCAACATTTCCCTTTTTAGTGATAAATGAATCGTAGTTTTCTTAGATTTTTTTTTTATTAAAGACACATCTGCCAAACATTGACAGACATGTCAGGTATATCTCACACATTGTTTGCATTTTATCTCATACATTGCATAGATCATGCCTGAAAATAAGCATTTGTTTGCCTAGTGCAGCTACCCGGTCAAAAAAATTAAATAAATAAATTGCTGCAGGATATCCAGTACATAGTATTTATTCATACTGGAACATATGGAATAGTCCATAGAATTACAGTCAGCACACTGAGGATACCGTGTGCATACAATCAATGTTTTTAAGGGTACAATCAATCAATGCATGACTGCATAAGTTGTATATTAGTATACATGTAAGTGTTGTTGACCATTTGAGTATTTTCTGTAACTATGGTGCCATCCTGTTTAAAGTTTCTCTTTTGCTGTGTGTTTGGTGAACAAGAAATGTCATGATTTCTCTATGTGATTGCCGAATAAGGGAAGTGATTGCAGCTTTTTATGTGAGCTTTTTAACTTTTCAGATTTATGTTTTGCTGGTTTTTTTTCTACTTTTGGTATTATATGTGTTCTGTGGGGGAAGAGGTATCCTATTAACTGGCTTATTTGTGAGAAGAAAGGCAATTTTTTTTGTGCGCTAAAGTAGGGTTTGGTTTGTTTAGATATTGTAGGTTTCGTTTTGTGTCTGTTTACTTTTGGGCTTTTTTATTCTGTGTTTGTAAGGGGAGAAGTTGTTTGCATGTAAATAATTGTGATTGTGTTTAATCCGCATAATGATCTATGTAATACATCCCTAGCCAGGCATTACAGTACGTAAAGGATAAGATGTCCCATGTGACTGGGTTTTGAACAATCAGGAGTCAGAATTGATCTGATCCCATTTTATAAGTTAAAGTAACATATATTGAGGGTAGCCTGTTTAATGTTAAACCTCAAATTTTGCACTTTAATAACTTTGCAACCGATTAATGGAGTTGCACAAAATTTGGTATGCACTGTCCCGTAGGGTAGATATCTTGCTATGGCAAGTTTTGTTACAGTTAGATTTGTGGATTCTGAGATCCGGATAGTGCAAAAAACACTTTTTGCAGTTTTTTCTTGATTGTCTTGTGCCCAGACAGTGTGGAACTTTGGTGTCATTTTTTATTGTAGAAAGAACTTGGGTAACAGAACTGCCAGTGTTTGTTTGGTGAAAAAATGTATTCTCTTGCAAAGTTATTCAGTTTTTAAGTTCCCATTATTTCCTATCAGAAAATCACTTTCCAGGATAGAGGTAAAAAGTTTGACAAAGGATTTAATTTCATTAAAAAGGAATCATTCTAATGAGATCCATTCCTTTTTCATGAGGAAAATCCTTTTTCATGAGCCACTATCTTGTTTTTTTTTTTTCCCAAAAACTAAAAAGGCTGGAAAATACATAAAAATTTCATTTTACAAATCAAACACTAGAACTTAGCTTAATGGCCCCATTTAGCTAGATTCTGGTGTTTGTTTTTCTCAATTAGGGCCAGAAATACTTTTTCTGGGAACCTGAAATCCTGGGTGCCCAGCTTAGCTAGAGGAGTCTTCTGCCATGTTCTCTGTATGAGAACAGTGGATTTTATTTAGTTCTGCAGCCACGGCTGAACTCCTGCTGCTGGCTGCAGGGTGAGTTGTGAGACCTATTTTCCCTGGTGTCTAGTGGCACCCTCCATCCTCTGATTGCTGTACCTTAGTCCCATTACCCCATCCTGACCCTCCCACTGAGTACCCACCACCCCACACCCCCTTACCCTATACTTACCACCAGAGGTTGTAGGCTGTCATCTTCTGTAGACTGAGACATGTCTGCACTCTTCAAAGCTGAACCACCAACTGAGGAATCAAGGTAGGTGACGTATAATGTATTTCCATTGCGTTTTGAACTTATGTTCATAACTTTGCCATTTTTTTGGAATTTTATTCACCAAACTTTCAACATAGCATTTTTAGGACCCCTCCTCATGAACACTAGCACTGTCATTTTGTTATTCGGGCCGGAGGCAGTTTCATGATTGCTGCATGAAATCACCTTTGAGAACTGGGCTCTTTCTAATTACCAGGGTTCATGAGGTGGGTACCAAAAAGGCCATGTTGACAGTCTGGTGAAAAAATTCCTAAAAAGGACTAAGTTATGAACGTTTGTTGAAATTTTTCTACACACATGCATAACTTAGGCAATTTTCAATATTTTGAGTCCAAATTTTCAACATAGCCATTTTTTCATACCACCACATGAACAGTACAGCTGTCATTTTTCACATCCTGTCCAAAATGTGTTTTTGCACCTGTGGCACGGAATGGCATTTTGGCATGGATTTGAAAATTCATAGTTATGGGGTTTATGAGTTAGGTTCATAAGAAGACTATGTTTAAAATGTGAGGTCAAAATATGAAAAAAGTTATGACAATTCATTGCAATTCCACTACACCCGCTTGTAACTTTTGAAATTTTTAAATATTTTGACCCCAGATTTTCAACATAGTCTTCTTATTACCCCACCTCATGTATGTCAATGCTGTCCTTTCCAACATGTGTTTTCACATATGTAGTGCGGAATGGCATTGCAGTTGTGCAGAATTACATTTTAACAAGGGATTCAAAAATTTTCTTTAATGGGTACATGAAGTGGGGTAATATTCTTTATTCTTTATTTCAAGATTGAGACATTATCTTTGAGCAAAAGCTCTTTTACAAAGGTTCCACATCAGGTACAACAAAGTGTGAACAATTGAGTTATAAGAAGGCTATCCTGACAGTTTGGTCATTGTTATCCTATCTTCCACAGCTACATATATATATACATACACACACATCTATGGAGGTTTGGATCCTGCACTCCCACAGTGAAATAAGGATACTATTATACTATCTCAAAAAGTAAGGAAATAAACTGCAAAAAAACTTTGTTAATGCTCCAGTTAGGGTCAAAGCAACAAAAGTTGGGAAATGAGGCGTTAGGGTTTCCCCTAACACCCCACCCTCCCAAACCAGACAGGAGAGCAGGTGTGGGGTGTGCCTTGGGCTTCTCAAACCTAAAGCTCACCCCATTTTCATACAGTCTACACATCTGACCTTATTTACAGATAGAATGGCATGAGGCGTTAGGATTGAGAGCTCAAGGCACACCCACACCTGCTCTCCTGCCTGATTTGTGAGGGTGGGGTGTTAGGGAAACCCTAATGCCTCATTTCCAACTTTTGTCACTTTGGCCCTAACTACAGCATTAATGAAGTTTTTTGCGAAATATACATACATATATATATATATATATATATATATATATATATATATATAGGCCTGGGTCATTTTTGGATTTATCAACACATTGTATGGTACACCATATGCATTAAACCACACAAAAAGTGATTAAATCCCACAATGATCCACACCCTGGAGGACCTTATTGTGATTTTAAAATGGACCCATTTGTAAAAAAAACACTAAAAATTAAAATAATTCTAAAGACATTTTTTTATTAAAAATGCAATAAAAATAATGTGACACATCTGCCATTTAATAAAATAGTTCCACATTTAACAGTATAACAGGCAGTAGAATATTTATGGTATAAATGGTGCTTTCTCCTGAACTAGTTGACCAATCTCTGGTTCCATTGCATGTGTTTTGAAGAACTATAAGATTTTTGGTTTGTTTTTATAAAGCACTTACAGTCTGCCTCCCATTCCCACCCTATTTCTTTTTCCCCAGTATTTCCCACATACAAAAGATAAAATGATTATTTGCAATGAGAGACAATAATTCAAAATTCTGCATACTTCTGCGGGCAGAATGTTCACCCAAAATACCCTAAATGGAGTTGGGACTTCAGTTTTGTCTTTGGCATTATAGTTAGAAGGGATTTCCTTCATGAACAGGTGGGGGGGGTATGGTAAGCACAGTAAAACTAGAAAAGAAAATGAGCAGTGCTTCCTTTTTAATTTTGTGTATTTGTGTAATGAGGGGATGATGAGGGTGAACAACATTTAATGACTTTTTTTAATGTAAATGAGTTTTAATTTTTTTAAGGTCTAGTTAAAGGTTTTTAGTAGGGGTGGCTGCAATTTGAAAGTTTTTTTTTTAAATATGAACACCGATCCTTATTAAAACATTCACATTTTAAATTCAAATGTAGGTAATTTTATAGTTGTTTATTAAAATCAATAGAAGAGCCAAATGATCTTAGAGTCAGAGGGAGGCTATTCCATATTTTTGTGGCCACACATGAAAGGACCTCTGCCCAAAATTTAGTTTCATTGAGGGGGCTGCCAATAAGGATTTATTTGCTGATTTCAAATGTAATCCTGCAAGTTAAACTTATCACCTAGGTGGGAACATGATGTAATTCTTTATGTTTTGGGAGTTTGATTTAAATATTCAAGGTCTGTGTACTATAATCCTGTTGTTAATGCATCCCAATACTTTACTAGGAGCCATTGTAAATGGATATGTATTATATAGTGATGTTCAGATTTTTTATATTATCTGAAAAGTGACCAGATAAGTAGTATAAAACCTGCCTCCTGTACTTGTATTGTGACAAATAAGTTACAAAAATGTTGGCAAAAAAAATATAATCTCAGCTGTTATCATTCTGAAGAATTGGCTTAGTATTATCAAATCCTAGCCCCTTGGTAATATTGATTTTACTACAAACTGAGGTGCACACAGAAATCCAAACAATTACCAGTGCTTTATTTTGTAACTCTGACCTGGGTAGCTGGGGAAGGAAAATTGGGTTAAACACTTGCAAGTCACCTTTAAACACTTCCTCAAGATATCAGTACACCATACAATGTGCACTTGCCCAAGCAAAGGGCCTCCAGAGATAAATATACAACACAGGTGCGAAATACTCTGTTACTGGTACCAGTAGTCGAACTATAGATTTAAATATAAACACTACTACCAAATAGACTCTGGGTAACCAAGAGTTATATTAGAGTCCTGGTGCATGCCTGGTTGTTACGTTGCCTGGGATCTTTTGGTGGTGCACATGAGGAAGACTTAGCAAGCTTGCATTTTAACCCACCAACAGGCCATAATGTGCTAGCACAAATTGATAATTTGAAAAGAAACTCCAACAGAATGGCTTGAACTTTCACAAAAAAACTTGAACCCCAAATGTAATCCAGTGGGGAAATATAAAAATTCCAGTCACCAATTCCAGCACTCATGTGACCCTTGGATGCAGCACGCAGGAGCATGATAGCAGTTCAAAAGATGCAAGGAGCAACTCTT
This sequence comes from Neoceratodus forsteri, assembly GCA_016271365.2. Taxonomy (NCBI): domain Eukaryota; kingdom Metazoa; phylum Chordata; order Ceratodontiformes; family Ceratodontidae; genus Neoceratodus; species Neoceratodus forsteri. The sequence goes on from JADMNL010000022.1 coordinate 300,850,974, forward strand.
AGGAGTAGAATGGCAGCCCAGAAGCTTTGGATTCTTTCGAACAGACAACAACATCTAGGCCTTTCTTGGGAAACAGTTTTTATGGATCACCAACATGAAGCAGGAACACTATGAAGAAGCTTTCTAGTTCTCAAGGAGCCCAGACCCGAGGAGTGATCCCACTGTCCAATTCCCCCAAAGAGTTGAGAGTACACCCATACTGGGCATGTGCCTATGACTCCCTGTTCCCTGGCCCACCCCACTGGGTAAAGGCTAGCAGATCCTTTATCAGGCTCTGAAGCAGGCTATGAAAGGAGTGCAGGTACCTCTATGTGCTCAGAGCAGTTTAGAACTTTTGGAAGCAACAGTGTCCCTCTGGTTCACACTTTCAGCAATTTCTTCCACACAAGGCTCTCTGGATTAATCTCTGACTTTGGTGAATTCAGGGAAAGGTTGAAAAGAAGTAATAGGATTGAACCCTGGGGAGGGCTGACAGGAATTATGGGCCTGGCTTGGCCTCTGACTCTGTCTCGCTAGGAGCAGGTCTGCACCCTTCTCACTTTCTTTCAGACTGCCCCTTGCTCCTCCAAAGCCTGGCAATCACTTTCCCTCCATTTCATCTCTCATTGGGCAGACTGGGTTGCTTGTCAGTCCTTCTCCCTTGTCCTGTTCTCTGATTGGCTCAAAACACCTGCCAGTCCATTTGGGAGGGCCCTCTTCATCATCCACCCACAGTCTCTTGCATGTTGCTTGCTGCCGTATAATTGGTGGCTGTCCAGTTCAGGAGTCACAAAGATGGCTGCCCTTTCATGTGAACAGAGCCCTATGCTCCAAAGTCTTTATTTTTATTTATTTAAATGTCCCCAAAGTGTGCTGTCCCCCAAGGTTTGTTGCAGCCCCTCTGTGCTGTTATCCAGTCAGGACGTGGAGGAGGTATGGCTCTTGTGCTCCCCATAGAGAGCTCCAGTTTCTGCTCCCCCCCCCATGCTGGCAGACTCCAAGTGGCATGAGCCACTCTCTTTTTAAAGGTGTAGTGTGCTAAATGTCACAATCCTTCTTCCTCCTCCCCCAGTGCTTCCTGGCCCCCTGATGCCTACTGGTGTCCCTGGGGTTGCATACACTAAGGGAGGGGATGTGGTGGCTGCTGATGTGGCTGTAATACTTCTGCCAGTGGGCACCTCCAGCACTGAAACATTCAAGCTGCCGAGACAGCTTGCACATTAGAGCAGGCAGTTCCTCAAATGTGCGCACACACTTCCTGTGCAATCATGCAGTGGTCTCCATGTGGCTTCTCTGGCTCCCACTTACAGTGGCAGTCCCAGGGCCAGAATTAGCAGAGGAAAATTGTAGGAGAGTTTGGGAGGCAGCACAGTGTCCACGTAGGCCCCTCCCCCCGAGGAGGGGGCTACACACTTAAAATGTATTTTAGTGTTACTACTTTTGGTAGAATTTTGGCCTACTATCTTCATCACAGTTAATGGGAGTCTTATTTGTTGTTACTTCAGTTGATATATTTACAGTGTACCTGTTTGGCTGTGTGAAAGCCAAAGTGACTAAGTTACAGTTTCCTTACTGTCAATATAATTGATGCCTTCTTGAGCTATGTTTTGTACCTTTGCTTGTGGAGGTGGTTTTATTTTTTATATGTTCCCAGAATTTTAGGGGGTTATTGAATTAATTATTTTGTAACTGAGCATAATAATTAATTTTTGCAATTTTAATTTCTTTTTTACAGTTATTTCATAAATGCCTATAGTTGAGCCAGTCTTCTGATGATTTTGTCTTTTTTTAATTAACCCATGCAGTATCTTGTACTTTTTTTATTGTCAATAGTTTGTGATTTATTAGTTTTGTTTTTATCTTCCCTCATCCTTTGTCTAACAAAAGGTGCATGCTTATCAAAAACAAATTTAAACTCGGTTAGAAAAAATATGTTTAAAGACAGATTTTACCCAGGAATTGCATTTATAAAGGAGCAATCTATGTTTTGTAAATCTTTTTAACATTTCACAAAAGAGGAGCCAATACTGTTCCTAAATCAGTTATTTTTGGTTCTGGCATTGATATGTTTTTGCTCCAAAAAAAACAAAAAAACAAATAGGAGCATTATCACATATTGTGTCAGGTACTATTCCAGCCAATTTAATTTAATCTGCTGGTCTTACCAATATCCAATCAGTTACAGTTGTTGTATGTGTTTTACTGTTTAATCTAGTTGGTTTTTCAATAATTTGGTTAAGCTTTCTTTTTTGTAGTATGTTTTTGTCTCTTATGATCTCATTTCCATATCAATTTATGTTAAAATCCACCAAAATAACTAGCTCATTTTAACATGGATTATCATTTCAATAAGGTCACTAAATTCAGCTTTACCTACTTTGGGGGAAGTTCATACACATCCTACATAGAGTTTCTTAGTATTACCCTTATAGTTTTCAAAAATAACCCTTCTCTTTACCCGCTCCTGCGTGTCAATCCTATTGCATTTTGTTATCATATGCAGAAACACATACCTTCCCTTTCAGTTCCTCTGCAATGTCACACATGGAGACAATGAAGAGAACAGGTCCCAGTCCTGAGCCGTGCAGCACCTGCTGGTCACTCTCCCATCATTAGAGTGAGTGCCATTAACCACCACCCTCTGTTACCTATCCTTTATACAGTTTATAACTCAATTCACCACTTTGGATCCCACCCCTAGGCTGCTCAATTTCTTTATCATTCTCCTGTGTAGCAGAGTGTTGAAGGTCTTGCTAAAGTACAGATCCATGTCTGCTGCTTTCCCCTCATCTATTTTTCTGGTCACCCAGTCAAAGAAATCCATCAGATTCATCTGGCATGACCTCCTCCCACCACCCCCATGAAGCCATGCTGCCTGTAGTCTTGCAGCCCATAGTATTCAGGATACTCTACCAGCCTTCCCTTAAGCAGGGTTTCCATTTATTTCCCCACCACTGAAGTGAGATTGACTGACCTGTATTTTATAGCCTCCTCCCTGCTTCCACTCGTATGTACAGGGACCATGTCTGCTCTTCTCCAGTCTTTCAGAACCATGCCTGTTTCCAGTTAACTTTTGAATAAAGCCATCAGTGGGGCAGCTAGCACCTCCCCAAGTGTAGCCTTGTTTACGTTTAGAGTTGCAAGTCTGTTTGGGACTCATTTCTCTGAAAATGGACTTGTGTCCACCTCACCTCCAATTGTTCTTGCTACTTTTTGATGTCATTCCCTCCTCTCTCCACTGTGAATACTGAACAGAAGTACCTGTTCGGGATGGAAGCTTTTTCTTGGTCCTGTATTGCTCAGTTTCCTTCTGCTGCCCTCTCTAATTCTCATTATCCCTAACCTTGCTTTCCTCTTCCCACTTATGTATCTGAAGAAAATCTTAGAAACACAGAAATATAGAAAGTGATGGCAGAAGGGGATCATACGGCCCATCTAGTCTGCCCTTGAGTTTACCCCCTCCCTTAACTGCTATTTAGTGTTATGGTGTCCTTGTACCTATCCCTAGCATTTTTGAAAGTTCCCACTGTTTTTGCCTCTACCACTTCACGTGGAAGGCCATTCCCTGCATCTACTACCCTTTTGGTAAAGAAGAACTTGCTTGTGTTGCCCCTGAATTTGCCCCCCCTCCAGGTTCATATTGTGCCCCCTGGTTCTTATACGATTCTTGATCCGAAACAGGTCCTAAACTTGCACCTTATTCACTTCCTTTAGGAACTTGAAGGTCTCAGTCATGTCTCACCTCTCCCTACGCTGCTCCAGGGAACACATGTTTAGGTCCCGCAGCTGTTCTTTGTGTGTTTTGCTGTGCAGTCCTTGCATCATTTTTGTTGCTCTCCTTTGCACTGTTTTCCAGTCCGTCAATATCCTTTTTAAGGTGAGACCTCCAGAACTGGATGCTGTACTCCAGGTGTGGCCTCACCAGTGATCTATATAGTTGATAGTATTATTCCCATTATCTACTTCTTTGACTAGCCTTTCCTTTGTCTGCACCTTTGCTCCTCTCACTGCCATACCTGTTTCCCTCTATTTTACTTGGTATACCTTCCTGTCCTCCTCCCTTCCTTATACATCCTGAATGTCACCCTTTATCCCTTCATCACCTTGGCCACTTACTTCCAGAATCATAACGGTCTCTTTTTCCTTCTGTTTTTACTTAATTCCTTCATGCAGAGGCTGTTTGCCTTAACTATGCCCTCCCTTACTGTTCCCCACTGTGCCTGTACTCCTCACTTGCAACCCCCCCCCACGAGGCAGTTTCTGAGGCAGTCTCCCATTTAAAAAAAAATCTGCCCTCCTAAAGTCCAGGACCCTTGTCCTCATGTGGTTTGCCTCTACTACTGTCTTTATGTTAAACCACACTGTATGGTGATCACTGGTACCTAGGAGACTGTCCACTGTGATGTCTTCAGTGATGTCCCTGTTTGCAAGCCAGCACTATCTCATTTGTAGTGGGTTGTTTGACTAGCTGCCTGTGAAAAGCCCCTTATAGGGAGTCAAGGATGGCACTACTCCTTGTCGAAGTCATCATTGGAAGGCTCTACCCCAGGTCTGGGAGACTGAAGTCATCAAATAGCAGCATCCCCACTTTACTTGCCATTCTGATGATGGCTTCTCCAAGTGCCTTATTCAACTCCTTCCTCTGGGCTAAAGGTCTGTACACTACCCCCCCCATATGGATAGTGACCCCAGAGCCTGTCTCCAGGATAACCCATAGCACCTCCAGCCCTTCATTTTCTTCCTGGTGACCCTGTACTTCCATTACCTTGATTCCCTCCCTCACATATAGTGCAACCCCTCCTCCTCCTGAACAGAGTAGCCGGGTATGGCCATGTCCCAATCATGGTGCCCAGTGCATTATGGCCACCAAATCCAGGGTAATCTCTGCCATGATGGCCTCCAAGTCCAGAATTGTGTTTCCCAGTCTCCTTGCAGTGGTGCACATGGCTCTTCATATCTTACTCCCTCCCTGCCTGCTCCCACCCCTTCCTGTCTGTGCTGTACCCTGAAGCTGCAGCTGTCTCACCTCTTCCCTTTTGACCTTGTCCATTCTCTGTTTCCTGTACTCCTTTATTCTTACTTACCTGATGTACACTCCCTTTCCCTCTGTCTTGTTCCTACCCCTGCCTTTTTGTGCCCCAATCCTAGGGGAGTTTACTCCCCCCAATGCTCCATCATTCAGGGGGCAATTGTTGCCTCCCTGGTTTTACAGCCCTTCCTTCAGTCTAGTTTAAATGCTCATCCAAGTAGTGTTTAAGCCTCCCACTAAATACTATGGTCCCCTTCCTGGAAGGATGCAGGCTGTCTCCTCTATAGAGGCTGACATCCTTTCAGGTTGCTCCCCAGTATCCAATGTAGCTGAACCCCTCCTCCATGCACCATGCCTTCAACCAATTATTAAATGCCCTGGTGTGAAGTACTCTTTCCTTGGCCATACACAGGAAACAGCTTGTCAAAAGCTGCCATGTGTGTCGCCTACTTGAGGCCCCACCCCAGTTCCCTGAAATTATCCTGCACTGCCTTAGCCTTGTCCTTGCCAAGTCATTTGTTCCCAAGTGGACAATGATGTCTAGCTCCCTCCATCTCCTGCTGCCCTAGTGATTCTCTAGATATGCTGTCCATCCCACCAAGCCAAAGCACTTCTCAGGCACTTCACCCCCCCTCTCCCTTCCACCCTCCACTCTCAGGTTTATCCCTGTAACAACAGAGTCCCCCATCCACAGCTGCTTCCTCCTCAGCTAGGTGACTCTTCCTCCTTCTTTGGGGCCTTCCCTTCTAAGGACCCCCACTTCCTCCCCTCCCACTGCTGTTGGTGCCTCCTCTCAGCTGCTCCATCCTGCCAGTTTGGCAAAGGAATTCTACAGTGGTGCAGGCTAAGGTGCATGCACCTTTCCCACCTTCCACCTTACCAGAGCCCACCAACGTTCAAACACTCTGCCTAGGCATCATCTGTGGGAGCGGTGGAAGACTTGGTAGCACTGGGTAAGGCAGAAGGTCCTCTGTATCCTTGCCAGTTTGACCTGGAGTCCAGCAACCTCTGCCCTCAACCGAGAGAGGTGAGTACAAATGGGCAGCACCTCAGTCTCCAGAAGGTGTCCTGAAAGACTGTGGCCCCACACTCACTGCACTGCACTACTTCCATGATTTTTCCTTCCTTTACTTAGTGTCTATTGAAACTTATCTGTACCCTACTGCCTCCTTTCTACTCTTGTTGTATTTCTACCTCTCCCCTTTGCTTGCCTGAAACTTGTTACCCTACCCAAGATAGGGTGTCTCTTATTTTCCCTTTTCTAACTCACCTACCTGTACTGAACCTGGCCTGGTGTCTACTACCCATTACCTACTTGTCTGAACTTTATTTGTCACCCTACCTTTTCACTTGCTTGAAACATATCTGTTACCCTACCCTAGACAGAGTGTCTCTTATTTTCCCTTTTCTAACCTTCCTACATGCATCTATCTTATCCTGGCTGTGTACTGCTGCTTTCCCACTTGTGATATGTCTGCAACCTGCAGCTACCTTCCCTGTTGCTGGCTGTGCATTATAAACAGTAACATGTTACCTCCTTACCTTGGTCTGCCCCCCCGCAGAGTCCCTTGCGAAGTATCTGCAAAAGCTCTGCAGATGCTCCTATGGCAGATGCTGTACTCCTGTGCTGTCCCACTCATGTACTGGGATACAAGTGTGATGGAACCTACTAGGATTCATACTAAGAAAAGTAGATATACAGAAGGCCATGGCCCATATAAGTATATCTCCAGCCAAGCTGATACATCATCCCTGAATTAATAGGTGACAATCTAGGTTTTGTTTGAATTTAGCAAAGATAGTGGATTTAATTATTGAACTGGGAAGTAAATTCCACAGGGGGATAATTCTTTGGGTGTAGAAGAAGTGCCTTTTGTTAGTTTTAGGATCGGTAAGTGCCTGTTGATATTTGTGGCTTCTTAGATGACAGTCCCATGGGCTATAGGACATACCTAAATCTGACATTAGTTCAGTATCAGTGGATATTTTGAGCATTAACAGGAGATCCCCTCTGATTTTCGACTGCTCCAGGGAGTATACATTTAATTTGTCCAATCTTTCATCATAACCTTTGTCATATATATTGGTTATAAGTTTGGTAACTCTCTGCTGCATCCCTTCCGACCTGTTCACATCCCTCCTAAGATAAGGGCTCCACAAGGGAGAGCAGTAGTCCAAGTGAGATCTGACATAGGCCTTATATAGTGGTAAAATACATTCCCGATCTCTTGATGTAAAATACCTCTTGATGTTACCTATACGTCTGTTAACCCGGTTTATAATATGGTTACAGTGGCTTTGGAAGGATAAATCTGAAGTGATAATTATTCCTAGATCTTTTTCCTGTACTACTGGAGTTAGGGTGTGACCATTTAATATGAACTGATTTTGTTTATTTGTAGTTCCTAGGTGCATTATAACACATTTACTGCTATTGTATGTCATATATTTTTTCCTGCCCATTCCTCTAGTTTTTTTTAAATCATTATTGAGGTTTAGGATGTCTTCCTCAGTTTTAACCTGTGCTGCTAATGTTGTGTCATCTGCAAATTTGATGGCAAAACTGTTAATGTTATTAGTCAGGTCAGATATGAAAATGGAAAATAATGTTGGGCCCAATACTCCACTACTAACTGGACAGAATTCTGACATATGTCCCCTAATACACATCCTCTGAGTATGAATGTTCAGCCATTCCTCCACCCAGTTTGAGATTGTACTGTTTAGGCCTAGTTTTCTCATTTTAGCTATTAAGGTGCCATGAGGCACTTTATCAAAAGCTTTACAGAAGTCCAGGTAGATGACATCCACTGGTACCTCATTCTCCAAGGCTTTACTAACGTTTTCATAAAAGATCAAGTTACCAGACAAACAGGACCTGTTGTTCTTAAATCCATGTTGGGTGTGGTCTATTAGCCCCTTATTTTTCATATCCTTCTCAAGTTTAACTTTAAGTAATGACTCGAAAATCTTTTCCAGTACACTGGCCAGGCTGATTGGTCTATAGTTTGTAGTGTCTCCTTGCTTGCCCTTTTTATGTTGGCGTGCTTGCGCAGCCAACATCGTGGGACAGTGCAGCTATGGAGGCGGGGTCATTGTTGGGCGAATGCAGGGCATGCACCAGTAGGTGCGTCCCTCATTCCCCAATCAGCCTGCAATGCTGGCACCACACCATGCATACATAATGTGGTGAGCACATCTAAGAAAAGGTCCGCTGCAATCTAAGCAAAGTTCATCATATGCAGCGGACCCTTCCTACGTGCTTGCCGACATTATGAGCATGGTTGGCGAGCGGGCGGCCACCCAACTACTGCAGACTTTGGGGGTGCCCAATCCCCCTGTCGGTTAACCCCCACTTTCTTTGTGTGCCGATGGAGCCCACTCCCCGTCAGCATAAACCCCCATTGTTGCCATTGTTGAATGCTGAGGGAGTGCCAACTCCCCTCGGCCGCCTTTCTTTGTGTGCTGATGGGGTGCCCAATCCTGGCATTACTTCCTCACCCCCTGTGTTGTGTGCCGACGAGGGTGCTTAATCCCCATCGCTACAGACACCCCCAAACAGTTAGGGTGACACACTGGGGCCCACCTCACGCGTTAAATCTCCCTGCAAAAAAAAAAACCTGTCTCATGATGTTTTTTTTCCTGTAAATGAAAACTGTCCCTCAGAGTCTCAATGCTCCCCTCCCCCACCCGCACCCACCCTCTGTGCACCCTGCCTCTCCTCACCCCCTCACGCCATACTTATCTGCGGAGTCCGACGCGACGATCTTATGTGGACCGGGAACACGTCTGCACTCTTCAAAGCCGACTGCAAACTGAAGAAATGCTGGTAAGCTGTATAATGGAATGAATAGAGGTTTTCAACTTTAATGCATATCTCAGGCAATTTTACGAATTTTGGCCCCAAATTTTCAACATGGGGTTTCTGGGACCCCTTCTCATGAATTCTTGCACTGTCTTGGCGTTATTCAGTCCTGAAAGGTGATTTCGCAGTCTCTGCACAGAATCACCTTTCAGGACCAAGTAACGAAATGACAGTGCCACTGTTCATGAGAGGGGCTCTCAAAAAGCCAATGTTGCAAGTTTGGTGGGAAACCAAAAATGACTGTTTTACAGTGCATAGTAACTGGCAAGAACGCACGTAAGTTAGCGATTCACTATTTTCATGACAGATTCTCAACATTGGCATTTACCACACCTTCGCAGAACTGTACAGCTGTCATTTTTCATCCTGGCCAGAAATGTGTTTTCGCTCTTCTGGCGCAGAATAGCGCGGTCGCTGTGCAAAATTGGTGTTTGGGACACATTACGAAAATGACAGTGACACTTTTCATGAGCAGAGGTCCTAAAATGTCTGTGTTGAAAATTTGATGACAATACTCCGTAAAATGACTGTTTTATGAGCGTGCGTAGCAACTGCGCAATGCACGCTCGTAAGTTAGCGCATTTGCAATATTTTCACTCCACATTTTCAACAGTGCCATTGTTCTACACCTCCTAATGAACAGTACAGCTGTCATTTTTCACATCCTGACCAAAATCTGTTTTCGCAGTTCCGGCACACAATAGTGCGGTCGCTGTGGAAAGCCTGTGTTCGAGACACATTATGAAAATGGCAGTGACACTGTTCATTAGCAGATGTCCTAAAATGCCTATGTTGAAAATTTAGGAACAAAAGTCAATAAAATGAGTGTTTTACGAGCACGAGTTGCACAGTTTGCATGCACGCTCGTGACTTTGTGAATTTGTAATACTTTCGCTCCAGCTGTTCATCATTGGCATTTTTCCATAACTCCTTACGAACAGTACAGCTGGCTGAAATGTGTTTTCGCACGTCCGGTGCAGAATTCCACGGTCACTCTGCGAAATCACTTTTCGGGACACTTTGAGGAAATGACGGTGACACTATTCATCAGCAGAGGTCCTAAAATGCCTATGTTGAAAATTTGGTGGCGAAAGTCCAGATAATGACTGTGTTGCAAGTGTGCATTGCACAGTTTCCATGCACCCTTGTAACCTCGTCAATCTGCAATATTTTCATGCCACATTTTCACCACTGGCATTTGTGCACACCTTATTATCAACAGTCCAGCTGCCATTTTCCACAGCCTGCCCAAAACGTGTTTCCACAGCTCTGCCACACAGTGGTGTACTCGCTGTGCAAAATCACCTTTTGGGACACATTAACAAACTCACAGCGCTATGCCTCTCCACCTCCGCCACTGCCAATGCCAGCGCAGCAACATTCGGCATTGACAAATGCTTGTTATAGATAGGGATGACAACAGCAGTTTTCCAATTGCTTGGTATTTTGTGTAACAGTAATGACATGTTAAATATTTTGTGGAGTGGTTCCACTAACCAATCTTTGATTTCTCTAAGTAGTCTTGGGTGCAGTCTGTTGGGACCCGGTGATTTATTTTTATTAATGTTAATCAGTTAATTTAAAATCTCAGTTTTGGAAATGTCCATTTGGTCTTCAGCCATGTTCTCTGGGGGTGTATTATTTGTTTATTTTTTGAATTAAAGACTGAACTGAAGTATTTATTGAATCCCTCGGCAATGTCCTGAGGTGATGTTATCTCCTCTGAGTTTACAGTCAGGGGGCCAATAGTCCTTGCTGTTTGTTTTTTATTATTTATATAAGAATAGAAACTTTTTCCTCCATCTTTCCTATAGGCTAATCTAAACTCAAGCTTGTACTGTTCCATTTTTATTTTATTTTTGTAATTCTTTAGAATTGTCCTGTATCTCCATTTATCATAATCACTATTATCTTTTTTCAGTATTTTGTATGCCCTTTTTTGTTTTATTAATTTCATTATGTTAGATGTTACCCACAATGGGATTTTGCCCTTCTTGTTGTAGATTGTCTTATTTGGAACGTGTTTTGTTTCTAGTTCTATAATTTTATATTTAACTCTTGTCCAAAGCTCGTCTGGAGAGGTGGACCCATTATCCCATTTCCAGTCATAAAGATCTTGGATTAATTGGGCGAAGTTTGCTTTGTTATAGTTTTTAAATACTGTTTTTTCTTGCTCAGGTTTTGTATGTATATAGGTTTCAAAGATTAGGTCATGTGGTCGCTGTTCTGAATCAGCTTTTTGAATTGGATGTTTTTAATTTTTTCAGGGTTGTCGGTAAGCAGTAGATCTAATGTTATTTTTTTCTAGTTGGTTTCTTGATTAATTGATGTAGACCATTAGTACAGTATGGGCCAGATATTCAAAAGGGTTGCGCCATGCGCAACAGAGATGTGCCAGTGCAAGTCTGAAAATGCGCCATTGTGCGATATTCAGCAGGAGGCAGCTGTGCCACTCAAGTTGCAATGCGCAAGAGCGCAATGGTAATGAATGCATGCGCAACCGTAGGGGGAGGAACCATGAATAAATGGTGCAGTGCGATATTCAACGACATGCGCCATGCGCAATAGGGGAGGTAGCAGAAGTTGCGCGATAGCGGAAGTGAGACAAAATAAAAAGGAGCAAGAGAGAGGCACAAGAACGCTACAGGAAGGCCTGCAGTGGGGTGAGCTGGCAGCTACAGGAGAGAGAGGACCAGAGAGAGGGACAGAGAAGGAGCAGGAAAGGGCACACCTGTGCCACACAGGACAGGTGTGGGGAGACAGTGAAAGAGAGCAGGGCTAACAGGGCAGTGCTGCAGAGCAGTCAGGGCAGTGGCAGGAGGTATGACAGCAGAAGGCTGGAGGTGTAACTGGTGCAGGGGGAGCAGCACAGAGGACAGCGGGGGGAACGGGACAACATCTGCTGGGGGGGGGAACAACAGCCAAGGACATGGCCAGTGCCACCATACAGATGGAGGCAGTAATGAGGGGTGTGAGAAGGCAGGCAGCAGGGGGGCATGGCCATGGAAGGGCCCATCGGCGGTATGCCCCCAACAGGTGGTACTGAGCCCGCATCACCTTCAAGCAGTATAGTGATACAGAGATTGTGGGCCGGTACCTCCTGAACCGGGTGATCCTGAGACAGCTCTGTGAGCTGTGCAGTGATGAGATGCAGGCACCCACATGACGGAGCCATGCTCTGTCAGTGGTGACCAAGGTGACAGCTGTCATTTGTCTGCTCACCATGGGCACCTTCCAAAGACCAACAGGGGACACAACAGGCATAACCCAGTCGGCCGCATCATGCCTACTCACACAATTCCTCAGTGCATTGCTGCCACATGCTGCGGGGTACATCCATTTCCCCAGCACACAGGCGGAGTGCACAGCACACATACAAGAGTTCCACAGGGTATCACGTATGCCTGGCATGCTCGGGGCCATTGACTGCACCCATGTGGCCATCCGCTCACCACCTGGCCCAGAAGGCATTGCCTGTAGGAACCGCAAGGGATAGTCTAGCATCAACTGCTAGGTGGTGTGCAATGCCAGGGGGCGCATAACCAATGTCTGTGCCATGCACCCTGTGGGAGCACATGACGCCTTCATCTAGCACCAGTCTGCACTGTGCCACAGGTTCGAGAGTGGGGATATCCCCACTGGCCACCTAGTGGGTGAGTATGCAGAACACGCAGGATGACATGGGCAGCTGTGGGGGGGAGGCATAGTCAGAGGTGCCATGGGTACAGGCCTTGACGGCCCATGGCAGAGTGATGCAGACCACCATACTAATGTACACCGTCTATACACAGGTGACAGTGGATACCCACTCCGTCCCTGGCTGCTCACACCGTACCGTCGCCCCTCGACCCCATCGCAGCAACGATACAATGAGGCACATGCCACCACATGTAATATCTTCGAGCGTATGTTTGGGATGCTGAAGTCACGGTTCTGGTGCCTGGACACATCTGGCAGTGCCCTACAATATAGTCCCTCGAAGGCCTGTGGGCTATTCCTGGCCTGCTGCATCCTGCACAACATGGCCAACGACTGTGGGATAGCCATAGAGGTCGAAGAGGGGGACAGTGATTGGGACGATGAGGACGCCGGTCCAGATGGTGATGTGCAGCTACCCCCTGGGTGAAGAGACCCCCTCCTGTTCAGGATGGCTCAGCTGCACTGGGACACCATCACAAAGGAGCATTTCGGCCAACACAGGTAGGTCACAGGGCCATGTGCAACCACCAATGGCAAGGGCACAACCCATACACAGGCATGGACGAACCCCAGGGGTGGATGGTGGCAAGTGAATGGTACTGAGCGTGGATCCACACACACCATCAGGGATGGGCATGGCCAAACATGACATGCGCACACACGCACACACACACACACACACACACACACACACACACACACACACCCCCACCCCCATGCCACAAGACTTGCACAAGGGGTAGAAGGCACGCCGACCATGACTGCAACACCTAGCCACACACAGGCCCACACACGGCAATGCCCAGTGGCCATCACTGTGTGTGTGTGTCAGATGCTGGGCACCATTGCACACTGGTGGACAGTGCAATGCAGGCATCATCATGCACACACCACAGTGGCCAGGAGCCGGGAAGGTGTGCACATGGACTGTGTGTGTGCAGGGCCGGGTACCCCACCCGTGCATCTTATGGTGCACAACACATTGCACACAGGGCAGTGGCAGACAGTGGCCATGGTGGGAGACAGGTCAGTCAAGCGGCACAGTGCCATGGCCACCACAGGTGCATGGGCGGCCCCGCCAAGACCTGCCAGCTGTGCCAGGCTGACCATTGGCCTCATGGGGTGGCACAGATGTACCACCAGGGGTGACGCTGCGGGAACGTGACCATGTTCGCGCAGGGGTCTGCAGCTCACTGAACATGCCTGTGCCTGGCGCGCTCGATATACCCACAGCCGAACCTGGTGTTGACATGGGAGGTGTCGCACGATGCTGGGAATGGGGGGTGGACGTGGCACTGCACGGTGTCTGCAGTGCATGGGCAAACAACTGGGTGCCCATTGTGGCAATGACAGCTGTGAATGCATGTGTCTGCCTGTCAATGGCAGTGGTCACATCCTCCCGCAGCTGGTCCATCCCTGTCAGGAGCAGACCAGTGCCCCTGCTGCGCCGCTCCTCTGCCTGGCGCAGGACTGCACTGAGTGCATCCATCGCCGTCACAAGCCACAACTGCTGATCCACTGAATCCTGGAGTAAGCGGGTGTGCTCATCTAAGAGGTCATCCGCCTGATTGGCATGCTGTCCCTCTTGGTGTTCATGGCTGTGCTGGGCAGCACCCCTTGAAGTCGGGTGCTACACACCAGGGCCATGCCTGGGCAAGTCCACATGCAGTGCACTGATGCTGCCCCCTGACACTGTCCCCCCATCCCCCTTGTCCAACTGCTGGCACTGCCCCTCCGGCCGCTGATCGCCAGGGCTCACCGGTGCCGACGCATCAGCCGCAACAGCCCCACCAGCCTGGACGCACACCAGTGCTGCCCAACTGGGGTATACAGGCACAGGCTGGGACTGTGATGTCACACAGGCCTCCACGGTGGCACCACCCATGGCTACGCCCATGCCGTTCCCTGCTGTGGGACCATCCTGCATCCCACACATATCACTGTCTGGGATGTGTGATCCATCATCATCGGTGCTTGATCCGGCAGCATTCCGCGTTCCAGCATGCTGGATTCCGTGGCCACTGTCACGCTGGGACACAGGCAGGGCCTCATCTGCACCAGCACCACCATCTTCAGTCTGGACAGACAGGGAGGTATGCGGTGGTACTGACCCTTGGACACCTGTGGAGGTGGATGGATGCTCCTCTGTGTCCAGGGCCTCGCCCATGGTGGACACACCCACCACCGCTGACCCATGTAGATGCTCAGGAGCTGTAAGGGAACACAGTAACGTTAATGTCTCCGCCCTACCCTGTGGCACTCCCCCCACCTCCCACACAGTGACAGCACAGGATCTACCATACAGTGATGGGCTGCCACCCATCTGGAAGCCACCACCTGGAACACCCTCTATGGCACAATGTCGCATGCTGCCGGCCATCTGCTCCTCCTGTGGCATCAGGCGAGGCACATCCGGCTGCCCACCACCAGTTGCAGCACATGCAGCAATGATGGCAGCCACCTTGTCCTTAATCCTCCTCCTGTCTGTGCCGATCTTCTTTTTACATTCCTGCATGGACCGCTGGTGGCTGCCATGCTGGTTCATGGCATGTGCAACCTCACCCCATGCCGCAGCACGGGCCTGTAGTGTTCCCCATTGTCCACTGAGCAGCGGTTCCCTGTCGAGGTATACCTCGAACAGGGCATCTGATTCCGCCCATGTGAAGTTGGGCCTTCTTTTCCTCCAACATTCCTGTTCCACCTCTTCCTCACGTTCGGTCACTATAGAGCCTGTGGGAATGACAGCTGTTACCTTTCACTGTGCAGTCCCATGCATCTCCCACACACCACAGTCCACACTTCCAAACAGCATGCGACCCACCACAATAGACTGCAATACCAGATAATGGCCTCTGCAGCCCCGTGTCACATTTATATAGCACAAGGAATGCAAATGAGATGAGGCTCATATTTAAGTGGATGCTAATGTGGTAGCTGCACCATGGAATTGCTGATGAGCTGATTTGCATATGCCAGCTGAATACCGCACTGTTGAGCCTTGCGCAATTGTGTTGAGCGTGCTCAGGCACAGGCGCAGCTCTGTGACGTGTGCAGTAGGCACCGCATTGCGCATGCCCGGGATGCTGATGTTGATGCCTGCCGCGACTGCTGACATGCTGAGCATGGGAGGCGGTGCAGGGCATACCACCACTGTGCCAGTGGGCGCTGGTGTGCTGTTCACATGTGGCGCTCTTGCCCTGGGCGCCGTGGGGCGCCGTGGTGCTACAGCACGGTAGACCACTACAGGGCATCTCACACAGGCACCCAACCGCCCTACATGCAGGGAGTACCAATCACGCTGTGGCAGTCCATGTGCGAGAGACCCTCGACCCTGTGCCTGACCTTTGCCCCCTAGGTGCCATGCGTCTGCATGGGTTCACCCCTATCATGCTATTCGGTGACAGCGCGATCAGGAATGGCAGCGCTGTACCACACAGCATCTACATGTAGCAGACGTGTGCTACGGTGCGCCATTTTGACTCCAACCAGAATCGGAGATGGCAAGACAGAGGGCTGCTGTTTGGAACCAGGTGGAGCTGGCCAATTTGGTGGCCATAGTGGAGCCCCATGCTGGGGCACTGTTTGGTAATGTACCCCTGGACAGAGCCAGGAGTGCCGTATGGGAGGAGGTGGCGGTGGCACTTGAGGAGGCCACAGGACTCAACCATACTGTGGAGCAGTGTCACCACAGATACGGGGACCTCCAGCAGAGGGACCCGGACAGGCTTGCTCACCTGCGGGCACGCACTAGATGAGGTGCAGTGCCACGACCAGGTAGGTTCCCCATCCATACACTGGTTGTGTCCATACGGGTATCGCGGTGGGCATGTGTCCACCACATGGGGGGGCCGTCCAGTGGGGGCAGTGGTGGTGGTGTTGGGGTGGGTTGCAGCATGACTGGGCTTTGCAGGATCACACACACACAGGGGGTGGGGAGCCTTTGCTACTGGATTGTACTGATGTTCCCCTCTCCATGTTTGCACCCTAGACCCTGATGAGTGGCGCTGAGCATGGGAAGACCGCCACTGAAGTGAGCAGAGGGGAGCTGAGCAACAGCCGTGGGCCACTGGTCGAAATGTAGGACAGCGCCAGGACCAGGCCAATGAGGGTGAGTGCCTTTCTTCAAGGATATCCTGTGCATGCTGTGTTGCAGGGCAGGTGGCGGGGCATGGCCACCATCCATTGACACCACTGCCGTGCACGCCACATGGTACAGTCAGCACTGTCCAGTGGCACTGCATGTGTGGATGTGTATTGCTGGTGGTCCATGCGTGCACTGGGTACATGGCTGTGCCACTGCCTTTGCACTGCATAGCCATGTCACTGTACAGCCACGGTGGTGCTGTGCGGGACTTGGGTGGTGGGTGTGTGCAGTGGTCCACATGGCTGTGTGCACCTGGGTGGGGAGGTCATGTGGACACGATCACTGTGGGTGGTTGCACACCATCACAGGGGCGTATCCCATGGCTGTATGCCATGCACAATGGGTAGGCTGCAGGGGGATGGGCATTCACACTATTGGCTCTGCTCCCTTGTCCTAGGTGGACGGAGGATGATGCAGCTGGAGAGGGCTGTGCAGGAGCTGCTACAGGTGGTACGTGCCTCTCTTGAGATCCTGCAGTGCTTGGACCAGCATGGCATCCAGAGGAGACACAGCGGGAGGCGCCACAGGAGTGGGGAGCGGGGCGCCCACTGAAGATACCATGCCCTGGGTTCAACCCAACCCCCTGGACCCACCCTCACACCCCTCCTTCCCTCTCCCATTTGTTCACCCCTGCCCCTTACCCACCCCCACCTGGTTTGTGGCCCTCACCCCCTACTGTTTTGTATATATTTGTAAATAGTTATATTCTACCTTTTCAAATACATTTGTTTTGTTATGCCTACTGTAGTGGTCTCTGATTTGCAGTGGGCTACAGGTGCTCAGCTGCAGTGGTGTGCATGGCATCAGGGATGGTGCAGTCATGGGCGTGTGTGTGTGTGTCCGTAGGGGAAGTGACTATGGTGTGGGCGTAGCTATCAGTCTATGTCTGTGGTTTGTGTGTTGTTCCCTGTGCACTGGATGACTGTGTGCACTGGTCCATGGTGCATGCACTGTGTCCATGGCACCCCTGTCAGACCGTCCATGGCCTGTGCAGCTGACACCCTTGCATGTCTGTGACCAGCACAGTCCACTGGCATGTCAGTGGTGGCTGTCCATGCTGGACAGCCACTGTACCCAGCACGATGCTGGGTTGCCTCCTGTCACTGGTGTGGTGCACGTCTGCCTCGGGTGGCACTGTGGCCTCCGCTGTTGTTGTCCCACCTCCATGCTGTCACTTGTGTCTGTTGCAGGGGATGTGCTCAACTGTCTGTCACTTGTGCTCCAGCCGCATGCTGGTGGCGTACAGCTTTGTGGTGCCTGCACAGGGTTGCTGGCACACCTGTGCCATGGAGGGGTGCTGGCCATGTGTACACAGCTGCCATGGCCACACGCCGGGGGCTTGGTTGACCCGTTACTGTGTCCCTGTGTTGGTGTGCCCTTGGGTATGGGTGGGCATTTGTCCATGCACTGTGTTGCATCCTGTGTGGCGCATGATTCCATGCACCACTCAGGGTGTCTGCGCTGGCTGTTGTGGCCAGTGCTGGGATGGGGTGTGTCCTTGGGAGGGTGTACAGGGTGCTGTACCACTGGTGGTGGGGTCCGGGGCATGCCCTGTCACATGTGGGGTACCTCGTGTGCCAACGCATGGTCGGTCTGTCAGCTGTACCTCGGGGGTGGGGATGTGCAGGGTGGCACTGTGTATGCAGTCATTGCATCGCTGTCTGCTGCTGCCCACTGCAGGGTGCTCGTGGTGGGGCTGTCTTGCATGGATCTGTGGTGCTGTGGTGCATAGGGTTGCATTGTCACAGTGGGGGTGGTGGAATGCATGGGGTGTCCTGCACTGTTGGGCGCTACTCCTGGGCAGGGTGTATGGGGATTGTGGTGCAGGATGTGCTCTGCATTGGTGGGATGGTGTGCATGGGATGGCTGGACATCCTTGTGTGCCAGTCAGAGCTTGCCTGGGGGTGTGCTGGGGCACCATGCCCCAGCTGTGGGTTTGTTGCTGGTGTCCATGGGCTGGTAGTTCTTCCAGCTGTCTTTAGGTTGTGCGGTGCATGGGGTGTGGGGGGCAACGTCTGTTCTGCTGTGTGCCCCTTTGCCCATCTCTACCATGGGTGGTGGGCTCCTGCATCCTGTCCCTGCGCATCCCTGGTTGTGCTGTTGTGCTGCTACCCTGCTCCACTGAGCATCCCTGGTTGTGCTATTGCACATCAGACTTGCACCACTACGCATCCCTGGTTGTGCAATGGCACATTTGGTGCGATATTCAGTCATGTGTTGCAGGCACATCTTGACCTGCGCAGTGTTAGAATATCGCACATGTTGCGCATGGGCGCAGTGGATTTGCACCTGCTCCTGCTATTGCGCTACTTTGTGGCGCAGTTTGAATATCTGGGCCCATATGTCTAAAAAGGAATTCTCCTGACTATTGCTATCCATAGCATCATTCCAGTATAAGCCATGGAGATTAAAATCACCCAATAGTATTGTTTCATTGTAATTTGATTTGCTGCTAATACTATTAAGGATGTCTTGGTGTGCTATTGAATTTGTATCCAGTGGCCTGTAACATAGGCCAATGAGTAGCTTTGGTTGTTTGTCCCTTATTAACTCTATCCAAATTATTTCACTTGATGTTTTTTCTGTTAGATCCTTGGTTGGTTTGAAATTAATATTATTTTTTTTATAAATAGTGCCACCCCTACTCATTTTTTTCCTATTCTGTTTTTATAATAGGTTGTATAACTTGGTATATTTGTAATCCAGTTAGAGGTATCACCCCACCAGGTTTCCATTATTGCAACTATATCAATAGTATCCTTATTCAGTATGATTTGTAATTCATCCATTTTTGTTCCATGTAGGCTCCTTATATTAGTCAGAAGAAAGGACGAACCTATTTTTTTGCTATAAATGATTTGTTTATCTTTTGTTTTATTTTTGATTCATAGTAAATTATTTTTCTTTAATGTTGAAAATTCCCCTTGCCCCATCATGCTCAGTTTTTTGTTTGTTTGTTCTTGGTTTAATGTATTGTGGGGGATGCATCCTAGAAGCCGGGATCCTTGTTTACTCAGATGAAGCCCATCATGTCCATATAGTATGTTATTATTTTCAAATTTTTCCCATGTTTTTATACATTTTACGTTGTTAATTAGGCACCATCTATACAACCAATTATTAAAACTTTTGATGCTTTTTGATCTTTTGGAGCTAGCCTTTGGTACTGGAAGGACTTATGAAATTATTGCAGTTGTGTTTCGATCTTATAATGTTTTTATTGCTAGCTCCATATCGTGAATTCTTTCCCCCACTTCCTGTTTGTCAAAGTCGTTTGTATCTACATGGAGAACAATGGTTTTGGGATTTGGGATGTTTTGTAGGATACCTGGGAGCATTGAGGTGATATAGTTTATGGTTGCCCCACTATAGCTACAGCTTGTCAAATTTTTTTTATTACCCCTTGTGGAGTATCTATCTGTGAACCTCATAATTGAGTCTCCCAGTATGAATATTTGCTCTGGTAAATTGTTTGCTTGGGACTGAGTATCTAATGTGGTTGTGTTTATGTCTGGT
Organism: Neoceratodus forsteri; assembly: GCA_016271365.2. Classification (NCBI taxonomy): domain Eukaryota; kingdom Metazoa; phylum Chordata; order Ceratodontiformes; family Ceratodontidae; genus Neoceratodus; species Neoceratodus forsteri. The sequence continues at coordinate 300,871,206 of JADMNL010000022.1, forward strand.
AGGTCCACGTTTGTTTCTTTAACATCATGTGGCTTGGGAGAGGTTTGTTGTAATGCAGTGATGTTTTTGGATTTCTTTGTGGGCATTATTCGGGGGAAGGTAATGGGATCTGAAGGGGTCATGCTATCATCTTCTTTTAATTCTATCAGGGGGTCAAAACTATTATGAAGTGGTAAAGTAAAAGCCTCTGATTTTCTTCCCTTTTTTACTTGGATGAACCTTTAGTCTGTATATTAAACCAATAATTGTTTATGTTGTCCTCAGGTTCATCCCCTCTTATTCTCTTTTGATTTTGTGTTGAGTTTGTTTGTGCTGCATTTAGGTTTGACTCTAATTCCTAGTTTTACTGAATGATGGGGGCAGTTTTTGTCTTGGTTTTGGTATGGGGCCTTGACGCAAATCTAAGGCTATGTTTGTAGTTGCCATAATGTAATCATTACTTATTTCATCTGTGCCCATTCTCTGTATCAATCTCCATTGGCTGTTCTCAAGTGCCTTTAGTCTTGTATTAAACAATGATATATCTATTTGCATCTCTGCATTCTGTTTGCATTTTAAATAAGTGAATGGGTTTTCAAGCACAGATACATCTGTAAACAGATACATGATGCAAGCTACACATAATGTCCCCATTTTGTCTTTTAATATCTGTGATAGATCCATAATGGCTACTGCTATGTCAATAAGTTTTGTTTACCTGGTACTGTGAGTCTAAGTAGTGTTGAAATTAAGTATCTATAATCTCTCTTATTGCCTTCCCTCGCACAAAACATATAACACGCGCAGACACGCGTGTCTCTGCGTGTGTCTCCACATGCGTGAATGTGCGCACCCTGCCTGCACTCACCCTGCTTGCAGCAGGGCTGAGTTAAATGCCTCAGGTGCCCTGGAAGTGACTGAGAGGTCACAGCTCCCTCAAAAAACAAATGCGATGTTTAATTTGTTAAAATAAAGTTTGTAGTACCACTCATACGTGGTTTCCACAGTAAAAACACACTGACTGTGCAACTAGTAAAAAATATAGCCCCCGTTTAGGTTGGTAGATCACTGAAACAGCAATAGAAACTACTGAGCCTCTCTTCCTACTTTCTGCTCTGGTGTAGGGCTCACGCTCTGAAATGCAATTCAAGCTAGTAATAACAACAACTTCCAAACATATGTTTCATTTAAAACTGCCACAAGAAGGTTGCAGCAGCACCTCTTACACACGAGGGATTTGTAGATTAACTCTAGATTAACATAATGGATGTTACTTCTTCATAGTATCATAGTAATGTGTCAGCAGAAAAGGACCATCCTGGTCCATTTAGTCTGCCCATTTCCCACCCACCCCTACTTGTCTGCACTTCCTAGGGATATTTTCCTCTGTCCACCAGCCAACCCTTGTGTCTGTCCCACGCACTCTTGAATTCCTCCACTGTTTCTGCACATACCACCTCATTAGGTAATCTGTTCTAGGGTTCCACCACCCTCTCAGTGAAATAACATCTCCTTACATTGCTCTTAAATCTTCCCCCTACAATTCTTAAATAATGACCCCTTGTTTTAACTCCTACTTTCCTTTTGAATAATCGATCTTTATTCACTTTATTTATTCCCCTTCATATATTTAAATGTCTCTAACATGTCACCTCTATCTCTTCTAACCTCCAGTGGGTATAGATTAAATTTTCTTCACCTAGTCTCGTATAGCTTCTCTTGCATACCTTGCGCCATCTTTGTTGCCCTTCTCTAAAACCTCTCCAACCCATCTATATCCTTTCTTAAATGAGTCCTCAAGAACTGTACCCCTGCTTCCTGGTGTTCCCCAGTTTCCTGTCCCCACTAAGCCTCGAGATGACACTCTTGCTTAGCCAAGAGACATCTCGGGCATCCCATTTGCCTATACAAACAGGCCAGGGTGAGAATGTAACAAACTTCAGGGGGATCCGAGCAATTTATTTATTTGTTTATTTATTTATTTAGTTAGCTATTTAGTTAACCGGGTGGGCCCACTGAGACATTAGAGTCCCTTTTTCAGGGGGACCCGGAATTAATAACATAGAACAATCAGACATTACATAGTCAAGATACATGATTACAGAAGAAATACATTCAGCAAAGCTTGGAATACCAGTACATGATCAAATTATTAATAACAAAGTTTAATTGCACAAGGGGGGGCAAACAGATCAGAATCAGATAGCTACATAACACAGGCTTTGCAAACAGAGTCAGTTATAATAAACAGAGTAAGAGTTACTGGTTACAGGAGCAAAGGCTGGGCTCCAGCAGGAAACTTGGAACCGTTACTTAAATCCACCAAGTGAAGAACAATCTTGTAGGGTAGATGGTAGGGAGTTCCAGAGCTAGGTGCTAAAGTTGCAAAGGACCTCTTGCTTGCACAGGATCTCACTCTGGGTACCTCTAAAAGGGTATTTCTGGAGGAACGCAAAGATTTAATTGTCAGGCTGTCACATAGGCTAGGAGGAGGGTAGAAAACTTTAACAAGCTTAAAGGCCAAACAGAGGAGAGGGTACTCTAAGCGGCCTTCCAAAGAGGGCCAGTTCAGAGCATGAAATACATCATAATAGTGCTCCGTGGGTGGGGCTCCAGAAGCAAAATGGCAAATTTTGTTTTAGAGAACTCTGAGCTTGTAGTCAGAGCCCCTCAGGGATTGTAAGATGGAAGTGCCATATTGCAGGAGGAGAAGTAAGGTACTGTTTGTGATGACTAATTGTGAATTCCTAGGTAGGAAATTGCCAAGGCAGTAAAGCAGACCCGATTTTTTGGTGGAGGGTCTTGGTGAGATAATCAGTACGGGTTCTAAAAGAGAGTTCATGGTCAAGACAAACCCCAAGGTATTTGGTGGACTCCACCACTTCTATGAGAGCTGCAGTAGAAATAGAGACAGTAAGTAGGTGCTGTCTAAGCTGGTTGACTGGTCAGACTCCTGGAGTCTTAAAATCAATGTAACCAAATGGAAGGTGCCACACTTGGGGAAGAGAAACAGAGGTAGGACCTACACACTGTGTGGGGGCTCCTCTTGGTACAGTGGAGGAGAGGGGGCCAGGTGTCATAATAGACAGGGGGCTAAAGCACAACAATCAGTGCATGGCTGCTGTCAAGAAAGATGGAAGAATGCTGGTGTATATTAAGAGGGGCAAGACCAGCAGAGTGGGGGAAGTAATCCTACTACTTTACAAGGCCCTGATCAAGCCCCACCTGGAGTACTGTAAACAATTATGGGCTACCCAACACAAAAATTATACTATGGCAGTAAAGATGGTGCAACATAGGACTACTAAAATAATTAAGGGTATATATGATTTAATCTGTAAGAAGAAGAAGAAGAAGAATCAGCATTTATATAGCGCTTTTCATACACAGTATCCCAAAGCACTTTACAAGCAATGCTAGACTGGTAGTGAAGTGACTGAATGTGAATGTAAGGAGAGATTGGAGACCCATAACATGTTCACCCTGAAGAAAATGAGGCTGAAGGGGACATGATCTTAGTCTTCTGCATACTGAAGTGTAAAAACAAGACAGAACAGATGCCATTGTTTTGGTAGGCTCAAGCAGGATGTGGAGTCACCCTGGGTAGAAGGGTGGGTGAGAAATCTTTATAAATGATTATAAGTCTAATTAAATATTTATCAGACTAACAAGTGTTCTAATTGTACACGGCAGTGGGATGGTCATCCCTTGCTAACAGACAGCAAAAAAATGCTGCAGTTTGGACATCAAAAGATATCTCAAATAAACTGCCCCAGTATATCTCTGTCTGTTTACCTTTGTGCACTGTGGGGAAGTATGCCCTTAGGAGCACCTCACATATCTACCTTTATGTTTACAAAGAAAAATCTCGCATTGGCAGAGCAGCCATCAGCTTTGTGCTCCCTCAACTGTGGAACAAGCTGCAAAAAACTTTGAAATTAACTCACCCCATCAGCCTAGTAGCTTTTAATTCTCTATATCTACATCATAATAAGGAGTCCTGTGCCTGTCTACCCTAAATAGTGACTCCTATAAGTCCAAGCACACTCTAATTACTACTGTTAAAAGACTGATCACATCTAAAATCGACTCTTCCCTCTTCCATTTTTCTACCCCCATATCTGTCCCTTCCACATTCCTTTGACCCTGGTTCCAGCTCTAAATTCTCCATACCGTATCACTATATATCTTTTTATATTAGGTTTTATTTGTGTTCAGTGCACCTGATATGTATATTTCTTTACTTTTATGAAAAATTGTGTCCTACCCAAAACTAGCTGTATCTTCTGTTCCAAACATATACTACTGTCAATGCTACCTGCTGATACTTTGTATATACTGTATTATTGTATCTCACTTTATTTGTATTATTACTATTTTCTTGTGTGTTGCATCCCATGTATATTGTCCCTTGTTCCTTGTTAACAAACCCATGTCCACCTCGAAAATGAGCTTACTTAATGGTGATCGCCTGGTTAAATAAAGACTTTGATTGATTGATTGATTGATAATTGGTTTCTGGATCGGTCACTAACATCTTAGAAATGACTGATCCAGATGACAACTGACACAGTGTGGCACGCAGTGTCTTAAATGTAAGACATTCTTGTGCCATACTGTGTAAACCACAACACTTAAACTCAAAAAGTAGGCACAAATATTTAATTTGAAAGTTGCTATTGCAATTAGACTTATGGTTACAATAACCTCAGAGCCGTTATTTCCTTGGATTAACAACCAACTGGAGGGAGGGAGGCAGCACTCATCTGTGCCTTAGGTTGCTCATCCTCCTAAATGGTCATTAATCCCTTTGAAATGACCCACTTCTCAGTTGTTATTGCTTAGGTACATATTGGTACAGAATACTTATGAAGTGGGGTGTAACTTGATGGAACAAATGTCTCTTCTGACCTTACCTTACTATGTAACTACTACTATGTTACTATCATCATTCTCATCATCATCACCATCATCATCTCCTCATCAACAGTATAACTGGCAGAAGACACAGCTCATCATAATGTACTATTTGAACACTTTATTGATGCAGGAAATATAGCTGGTCTACTTTTCGTCTTTCTTACTTTTGAGAACATGAATTTTCTTTTTATCAACCATAGTTGTTTGAAAAAGGAAAAAAAATCAGCACATTTTGTTATTAAGCATTACGTCTAGTTACATGATACTATATTACTATGATACAGGTAGTTATTGATTGAAGTTATCACAGGTTCAGTGACACTGGCAGAGGTAAGGCTGAGGTAACACTCGGTGGTGCCCACCTGACAGTCAGGGACAAGGTAAAGAATCTGGGGGGGGGTCACTGTGGACTGTAGACTGATGCTTGAGAATAAGGTGTCAGCTGTAGTCCACAGTGGCTTTTTCCATCTGAGAGATATCACTTGGATCAGGCCTCACCTGGGGGGATAGATGACCTGAAAACCATAGTGCTATCAGGGGTTTTGATGCGCCAGTTGAGGAATGTGATGGCCTGGCTGATTACCAGGGATTCTTATGTTGGTTGTATTATGCCAGTAGTGCATGAGCTGCATCCAGTATGATGGTGCAGTAGTTTCAATGTGGGCTTATTTACCTATAAAGCATTACATTATCTTGCCTCAGGCTCCCTGAATGAGCTTCTGGCACTTTACAAACCAGGCTGTTCTCTTTTTTCTGTTGATATGGGGCTCCTGGAGGTCCCAAGTGCTAGACTCGAAGGGAGTCATTCTAGTTGGGAAGCCCTTAGAAAAAGCTTTTAAATGAGGTATTGATCCTTCTGTATCATAGTAATCCAGAGATATTACGACTATATCTGTTACATAATGATACTACATTGCCACCATTTTTAGAACCTTGTGATATCCTTGGCAAGCAAGCTGCGCTTGACAACAATGTGGTTAACTACAGCTGGATAATCAGTGACACCACAAAGTTCTAAAAACTGTGGCAATATAGTATCAATATAGGACAGACTTAGTCATAAATATCTCTGGACTGCTGCCAGCTACTAAGGAGCCCACTGCCTCATGTAAAAGATCTTTCTGTGCTTTCAAACTAGAATGATTCCCTTTATGTCTAGCACTTGGGACCTCCACAAGCCTCCTGTCAATAGAACAGAGAGAACAGACTGTTTTTTTAAAGTGTAAGAAACCTACTAAGAGAGCCTGGGCCAAGATCATGTAGGGCCTTATAGGTAAGTAAATCCACCTTGAAACTGCCCAATACCTCATATAAAAGATCTTTCTATGAGCTTTTAAACTATGATGGGCATGGATCATAAATGTTTCCTTCAGAGTTATTGGAGAATAGACATCTGCTGTGGTGGCTTTGAGTCTCTGGAATTTCTTGCTCAACACAGAAACATAGAATGTGACAGCAGATGGAGACCTCTTGATATATCTAGTCTGCCCAGTTTCCTACCCCCCCCTCCCTTATTGGACTTATGTCCTAATGACAGCCTTGTGCCTGTCTCACACATTTTTGAATCCCCCTACCATTTCAGCCTCCACCACTTCCTGGGGAAAGTGTTCCAGGGTTCCACCACCTTTTCTGTAAAAAAGTACTTTGTCATGTTTCCCCTTAATTTTCCCCCATTCAGCCTCAGGTTGTGCCCCCTGGTTCTGGTGCAGTCTTTGGTTTGAAATAGGTCCAGCACCTGTACTCTGTTTATTCCTTTGAGGTACTTGAAAGTTTCTATCATATCTCGCCTCTCCCTTCTTTGCTCGAGTGAGTATAAGTTAAGTTCTCTCAGTCTCTTCTCATATGGTCTGTGGTGCTGTCCCTGTATCATCTTTGTAGCCCTCCTCTGCACTGTCTTTAATTTGTCTATATCTTTTGTGAGGTGTGGCCTCCAGAATTGGACACAGTACTCCAGCTGGGGTCTCACCAGAGACCTGTACAGTGGTAACAACAACAAATTTAAGAGGCGTTCTGGTATACTGTGCAGATTAATATTAGGCTGATTTAATGTGTGGTGCATATAGTGTAGCATAAGTGGTGTAGCTTTGCATCTGCGCATGGGCAGTGTGAAGCCAAAGGTTCATCGCTTGTTAAATCTTCCCGCAAGATACTAATTATCTCCTGCTTGCTACCTTTTCAGATGGACCCCCCACGACATAACGCTGCCGGACCGCGGCAGGGACGGAGGATCACAGCCCCACCTGGAGCCTCGCTGATACTGCAGGTAACGCATCTCCACATTGAACTCTGCCGTCAGTCGACTGTGGGCATTTTTCGCTGTACAACAAAGACTCTTGCCCACAGTCAACTGATTGTTCCGGAGGGCTTTCTGCTGTGGGTGCTAGCCCGACGACGCTGCGCGTCGTCTGCCCCGCCCGCCCCAGCCACCCTCCCACCCAGGGGCGGCCGTAACTTTATTGACTCGGGGTCACTTCCTGTGATGTCACATCCTGTTTGCACGTGAACCTAAGTCCCCTCTTTCCCATTTGCAGGTTATACCTGCTTGGCCACCAGTGGGCACTGTCTCCTCCTTGCAGTCCTACTGCTGTGCCACCCCCAGTCCCATATAGGGTACATCCCCTATCTTCTCCAGCTACCATCCCTGACAGTGTTAGCTGTGTTCTAAAAAAAAAAATTGACAACATGACACTACTACCATCATGCATGTCTATCACCCTCGTCTCGCTCCCCTCCCCCCTTCTTCTACTCCTAATCTTAGTTACCTCCCTAGTGGTGTTATACCCCGTTGTTGAGCGTTACTTTGCCCCAGAGACTTGCCTGCAACCCACCCCACATCCCACCCTGCCGCACTTCAGCAGCTTTCACTCACCCTTTCTGCCCACCCACCTACCACATCGTTGTGTGGTCACCCCCACTCACCCCTTGCCCCTTCTGTGTCTCATTGTGTTTGCATATCCTGTCTGCACTACGCTTCCTATCCCCTGCACCCCTACATCCGCACATCCCCTACCTCAGTCGTCAGAACTCTCATACTGCAGCTCTCTTCCAAGAATAGCCTCCTCCTTCCTCCTACTTCTGTCTGGCAACATTCATCCCAATCCTGGGCCCGCAACACTAGCCCTTCCTCAAAATCCACTGGACTTCGTATTGCATCCATGAACATCTGTAGCCTCCTGAAAAATTGGACTCACTACACTGCTGGATGTTGGTCCATAAACCTGATGTGGTTGCCTTGGTTGAAACCTGGCTGTCTGACTCACCCCTAACTCCCTGGTCTCTCTCTGGCTACTCCCCTACCGGCTGGACCGGGCTGGTAGGAGGGGAGGCTGTGCCATCTACCTAAAGGACCCACTCACTGGACTAGCCCTCCTCCCCAGACCTTGACCACCATGCCCAGGCACTAACAATCAAACTATCTCCTGACCCTCTAGAGGGCCTATCTTCCTTACTACAGCCTACATATCCCAAAACCAGTCTCGGCACTGGGCACACTAATTGAATACATTACCTCCCTACCCAACCCTCTGACCAAATTCTGGTGGGTGACCTGAATGTTAACTGGCTTGCCCCTCAGCCTCCTCCACCCGTGAAGCCTTTGCTGCAATTGATATAACTCAACTAGTCTCCCAGCCCACTAGAATCAACCCCAGACAGAGCACTAGCACTCTCCTGGATGTGGTCCTTACAAACAGGCCAAGCCGGGTCCGCAACATCCAAATCCTCCCTGACTGTCTTAGTGACCACTCTCCTATTCTCTTCAACTGGGTAACCTCTCAGCCCACTCCCTCAGTCAAAACCACCTCTCGAAGGCGGCTTAGACCTGGGGGTTTGAATGACCTAAAGAATTACCTTGCTCACACAGACTGGTCCCCTCTAATAAACGCAACTAACGTTGACATGGCCCTGTCCTTCTTTATCAACACTTTCAACTTTGCCTGTGACATCTTCGCTCCTATAACTACCCTTAGGTCCAAAGTAAGATATTCTCCTTGGCTCACCCCTGCACTGAGGCGGCTTTTAAGCAGCGGATAATCTGTGGCACCTGCTGTTGCCTCTGGCCGACCTTCTGACAAGGTAAGACCTATGCTGTGCTAGAAACCAATGCACCTGGGCTATCTGTGAAGCTACATGATTATTACAAGCCTCCCTCACCTCCTCTTGGGGAATCCTAGGTCTTTCTGGGACAATGTCAAGCAGCTGAATGGCCACTCCGGTCCCCTCTCCCACACTTCTTGACATCAATGGTACTGTCTCCACTGACCTACCCTCATTGCACCCACCTCAATAACTCCTTTACCGACCTTAGCTCAATACTCCCTAGTAATTTCTTCAGTCCTCCCCCCCCAGTTCCGCCCTCCCATCACATGCCCCTTTGTTCCACCTGCGCTTGTGTAACCTTACAAGAAACTAGACCATATCTCCTTAAGGCTCCTTAAAGGTAACATACAGGTAACGATTCCCTTGATCCCTGCCTCCCGCGCCAGGTCCTGGATCAGGTCCTCCACCCCTATCACAAGCATCTTTAACAAATCCCTCTGCCTCGGCAATTCCCTACTGTCTGGAGGGTTGCTACGGTTACTCCTGTCTACAAAGGTGGTGACAGGACTCTGCCTGGTATCTACCGACCCATCTCAATCCCCCAAAGCTCTAGAGAAAATTTTGCCACCCAAGTCTCCGACTACCTTCAAAGTACAGTGTTCTTTGCCCTGAGCAACATGGGTTCAGAGCCGGTCATAGTACCAACACGGCTCTCCTGGATTACCAACTTCCTCCACACCTCCTGGACACTGGTGCCCTGGCTGGAGGGGGTATTCATTGACCTGTCTAAAGCTTTGATACTGATCGCACCCACCTTGTTAACTACCCTGGACCACTTAGGCTTTGCCACTGGACCAGTCTCCTGGTGCGCCAGCTATCTCTCAGCTCGCTCCCAATGTGTGAAAGTTAGTGGAAACCTCTCCAGTGCCTGCCCTATTCGCTCTGGAGTCCCTCAGGGGTCTATTCTTGGACCTTTACTCTTCTCCCTTTTCCTCAACTCGCTACCCAGTGCCTGCAAGGGCAAGATCCTGCTTTATGCTGACGATGCTGTACTCCTTGCCCCTGATAGTAGCCCTACACAGCTTCAAAGCTCTCTCCAACTTGCTTTTGATTCCGCCGAAACCTGGTTCTCTGAGCATCGACTCATAATCAACATAAAGAAAACAAAAACGATGCTCTTCTCCCACCCCCAAAACAAGCACAGCAGATTTCCCCTCACTGTTCTTTCCACACTCAAAATGCCCATTGAACCTGTGCAGTCCTATAAATATCTGGGAATTGTCTTTGACCCTGCCCTCTCCTTCCATGACCATATCTCCGCCTTGAGCACTGCCGCAAACCGGCGGCTGGGCATTCTCTTCCGCACAAAAATGTCTCCTGTGGATGCCCTCCGCCTGGCTGTCACCTCTTCTGTCTTATCCCTCATCGACTATGGCCTCCCAGTCTATGGATCAGCTGATCAGACAGCGCTCAGCAAGGTCCGCTCTACACTTAACAAAGCCTGCAGACTTATCACTGGTGCACCTAGACAAACGCATACATGTCAGCTGTATGCCTTGTCTACCCTACTCAACCTGAATGAGCGGCTCATGTATCAAACCTGCCTGCTCACATTTAAAGCACTGCATGGCCTATCTCCACCTGGCTTAACTAGATCTCATTCTGGACCGCATTGCACCAGCGGTGAACACCCGCAGCTCGTCCAAAACATCCCTGTTCATACCAAGGGCTAGGACCTCACAAGGCCAAAGGGCATTCCCCTACAGAGCCCCTTCCTGGTATAATTCACTCCCTACCAGTATCTCTGACTCTCCCACACTAGCAAGCTTTAAACTCAGCCTCAGAAACCACACAGGTGTTGCTGCTGAGAAGTTGAAGTGGGGGGAGAAGACATAAAATTAAAAAAAAATAAAAAATAGTCTTGACAATGCTCGCTGAGCAGCACTCCCACCCCCCCTTGCTCCTGCTTCCCTTCTCCCCTGAACTTCCTCCCTACCTCTCTTCTTTCCTCCCCATCCCTCTCCATTTAACCGTCCCCTCCAGTCCTCACCTTATACCTATGTATTTTGAACTTGCCTTAATCTGTATTAACTGTTGTTTATTGTTCTAATGTCTGTTTGTCCTCTATGTGACGAGGTACCTTTGTAAATGAGCCTCTGGCTCAAAGGTTGTTAAACTGATGTTTAAATAAATAAATAAATAAATAAAATAATACCACCTCCCTCTTTCTGCTCATAAATCCAAAGAGACACTACTAATGACAACATTTAAAATCCTATAAAGGTGGGCATATAGCTCATTTTGTGTTATAATGCCTCTCTAGGATCCGAATATCTCATTTACCGCCAAAGGCACTGCTGTCGTCAGTCAGTTCCATAGTATCCTCTAGGCAATTATAAAAAAGAAATAGCAAGAACATATAGAGGCAGTCAATTGCCAAAACATTTCATGCACAGGCTGCATGTAAGCTACTAACATCATCATTTAGAAGACACATACATGTTTCCAAATCAGGCTTATACATTCTAAGTTTTCTCAACATGTTTATCCATGTACCATTGGTTAATATATTTTAAATTATTTCTAAAAACTAGTTCACAAAAACTACTAATTAGATATGTGATAAATCAACTTACAATAACAAACAACTAACAGCAATAACAATAAAACTGTGGGACCAGAGTAAACTAGGTCAACTAACAAGATGGAAAGTAATTTTACTAATCTGAGCATTAAAAACACAAAGGGAAGCCTAGAGGCAGGAACTCTAAACGAGTATCATCAATATGTAAGGAATCAAATAGAAGGATGCCACTATAAGACATAAGACAGATAGGAACCCCTCTTTAATTCCATCCTACTTTTCAAGGCACAAAATCCAGATAATTCTGCAATTGGTACATGACCCATTTTTGCCAATGTAATTGAAAGTTCTTAGATTGATTACAAACTTGAGCTGAAAGTCTCTCCAGGCCTTACAGTTCCAGAGTAAGGTTCCTCCAGGATTCCAAAGTGGGTGTTTTAGAAGTGTACCAGAATTTAGTTATAACTTTTTTAGCTACTAATATTAGCAGTGTGACCTGCTTATGCATCTCCAAGTTTAGACTACCATGCTCTGGTGGTGTGCCCGTAAGAATGTATTACAGTGTAAGGAGGTCTGAACAGTCATATATTTCTATAATGACATCCAACACCTCTTGCCAATATTCCTGTAAATGGAGACAAGACCATAAGATATGCTCATAATCAGCTGGAACAAATCCACAACCCCTCCAACACTCCCCTACTGAAATAATTCTCAGTCAAGTCAACTGGGCTAGGGTGTGAAAAATTGGCTCCTACTTTTCCAAGTATATTCCTTCCAGTAAATTAATCAAGATGCTTTCTGAGTAATATGAGCTGACTTATTCCAAGCAGATATAGGAATTTCACATTGCAACTTTCTTTCCCATTTACCTCTAAAATTATCCAAAAATTCGGTACAACGATAACTCAAAGCCTTATACAATAAACTAATAAGATGGTTTATAGGAGTCTGATCAAAATGTTGTTGAATCAGAGTCACTAGAGGAGGAGAATCTGTCACCAGGACTGTCAACTTATCCTCCCAGGGCTGCAAGTATGTTTTCACTTGTAGATTTCAATGGAACTCCGACAGTGGAAGGTCATATGTCGCCTGGAGCGAAACAAAAGAGAGCATTCCTGAGGGAGCAACCATTTGAAAGACAAAACACAAGCCGTGTTTCTGCTACCCCTGAAAAGCCTGGTCGAATTTGTTAGGTGGAAATTCTGGGTCATATGCCAAGGCAGCTAAAATTTTTCTTTGAATCTAAGTGAAGTGCTTCCCTAAGACCTTCAACCAACTATGTAATACCACAGCCGTGAATGGTGAAAACTTAGTTAAGGGCCTGAATTTATTAGGGTTCCCCAGTACGTATGGCATTGAATCATGTAAATCACTAATTGTAAGCTCAATGTATTTCCAGTGAGGCTTATATGCTGGGGACAGCCAATACAACAGAATGTGTAAGTGGGCTGCTAATGCATAATTATACATATTCGGGAGGTTCCGTCCCCCTTTATTTTACAGTGTCTGCAAAAATGAAAACCTTATTCTGGGGGCAAACCTCTCCAGACCAATCATGATATTAATTTGTTCCATGTTTGGAAGTACCCTGTACTAGGCATAACCAGTAAGGTGTATGAAAAAAAGAGAAGCCTAGGAAGAATGTTCTGCTATATAGCCTTTACCTGAGAAAAAAAGCCCATTGGCAGTTGAGACCATCTGTTTAAGTCCTTTGTCAGCTGCTGGATGAGGGGTTCAAAACTGACTAATTCTGCGTGGATCACATTTTTTGGTATCTTTATACCTAAATATCGCATTTCTGTCCTATACCATTTAAAAAGGTAATTAGTCTTAAGGGTTGTAGAAGATTTGTAATTATAAAGCAATACTTCTGTTTTTTGTTCATTATCTTTATAACTTGACAGGGCAGCAAAATGTTCTAACTCTTCCCAGGCCACCAGGAGAGAACTTTCCGGATTGGTCAGGGTGAGTCAAACATTGTCTGCAAAAAGTGAGATTTTAAATGAACCCCCCATTATCATACCTTCATTCTGATGATGCATATGGATTGCTGTCTCCAATGGCTCCAAGTACAATTCAAAAAGTAAAGGTGATAGGGGCAACTTGTCATGTTCCCTGATATAAAAAAATGTAATCCAACGAGGCACCATCCAATTTAACATAGGCTTGTGGGGAATGATTTACATTTTTTAACTGGGTTATAAACCCAGGTGGAAAACCAAAATGAGTGAGAGTCAACCCATAAAAAGGGCCAAGTGACCCTATCAAATGCCTTCTCGGCATCAATCCCTAAAAGAATTAGAGATCTGGTGGGACATAGCATAATCTAAAAGTAAAAAAGTGCATCTGACCGCATCCTACGCCTGCCTCTTTTTAACAAAACTAACTTGGGTCTATAAGATATGGAAGCAAGGAATCTATTCTATAAGCTAAGACTGATGTAAATAGTTTATAATTAAAGTTTAACATAGAAATTGGGTGATATGAAACCAGGCTTTTTGCATCTTTTAAACATTTTGGGATGGCTGCAATGGTGGCATACTGCCAAGATGGAGGAGGGAATGCACCATCTTACACTGCATGAAAAAATGAAAGTAGAGGGGGGAAAATCTGTCGACTAAATAATTTAGAAATTTCCACGAGATATCCATCTGGACCTGGTGATTTAAGTGTCTTTGCTGCTTTAAGTGCTGTCTGAACTTTGGATACTGTTATCAGGGCTAGAAGAGATTCAATCTGAGTTTCTGTTAATTTAGGCAAAGGAATATTAGCAAAATACTGATCCAACTGTGAGGGGCAGGAGAAAATTTCTGCCTGATAAAGTACTTGATAGAACTGAGCTAAAGCTGTTCTAATCTCTGTAGGTTTCCACTAAAGATGACCAGTTCATGGGTCAGTCATGACAAAAGATGACCAGTTCATGGGTCAGTCATGCAGATCCCTTTCTTGTTTGGTCGCTGCCAATTCACCCCCCCCGGAGTACTCCTTTGCTGGATTGCCTTTCATGTGCATGACTTGACACTTTTTTGCACTGAACTGCAGCTGCCATGTTTGTGACCATGCTTCCAACTTCTCTAGGTCCTTTTCCATTTTCCTTAACCTTCTCATAGGTGCTGCCTCTCTATGGTATGGGTGAAGCTAGGGTGCTCCTCACCATGGAATTCAATCAGTGGTTGAAAAACTGGTGCAGAGCTCAGGGTTTTGACTTCACTGGGGACTGGGGGTCCACCTGGAGGGATGCAGGCCTATACTGATGCGATGGTCTGCATCTGTCCAAAAGGGGAACCAGGATCCCGGGTGCTAGGTTTATATGCTTCACTGGCAAGCATTTAAACTAGCTGGGGGGGCACTGAAAAGGAGAAGGGAAAGCCTAGCCCCCCCAAAAAATCAGGGTAGTTAGTGTGGTAAACACCAAGATAGAGAAGTCGATAGGGAGAAGGGCAGGGGTAAATGGAGAAAAAGACAAAGGCAGTAAGGACAGGGGTGGAGCAAAAAGGTGTAAGGCCATGAAAAAATGGAGGGTAAAGAGTACCAATGCCCATAGTTTAGGTAACAAGCTCCCTGAACTGGTGGCCTTGATGGAAGAGGAATGCCTGGATATCGTGGCAGTCACAGAAACACGGTATACAGAGAACCATGACTGGGATGTCAACATACCAGGGTGCACAATCTACAGGAGGGACAGGGAGGGTAGAAGAGGAGGAGGAGGAGCTCTCTATGTAAGGGAAGGGATCAAAGCAATGGAAGTAAAAGGTAAACAGGGAGGAGAGGAGGCACTGTGGGTCACCTTAGAGACTGGAAATGGCACCACAATCTGCACAGGGGTTGTATACAGACCACCGTCCAGGGGAGGAAATGGACAAGGAAATGATAGAAGGCATCTTTAGGATGGCAGAGAAAGGGAAGACATTGCTGATGGGGGACCTGAATATGCCAGATGTTAACTGGAGCACCTTTGCTGCAGCCACATCCAAGAGCAGGACCATTCTTGATGCCCTATGGGGGCAGGCCTCAGACAGCTACTGTTGGAACCCACTCAGGAGGGAGCAATCATAGACCTGCTACTCTCAAATGGGGATGGAGAGAGGATCTCAGATCTGGAAGTTGGTAGCCATCTGGGAATAAGTGACCACCAAACAGTGTGGTTCATGATAAACTCAACTGTAGAGTCAAGCCATGTAAAGGTTAAGGTACTGGACTTCAGGAGGGCTGATTTTGTCAAAATGGGAGAGTGCCTCAGAAAAGCACTAGCAAACAGGCAAGAAGGAGGGGTGGAGCAACAATGGGGAAACATCAATACTGTCATCACAGAGGCAACAAGCCTCTGTGTGAAGCAAATAAACAAATCAAAATGAAAGAAAAAAACACTATGGTTCTCAAAAGAGATGTCGGAGAAGATTAGGGAGAAAAAGCAAGCATTCAGGAAGTATAAGGAAACACAGAAGGAGCAGGACAGACCAGAGAACTGTACCAGTTCAAGCAGAAAGAAGTGGGGAAGACACTCAAAATAGCAAAGGTCCAAACTGAGGAAAAGATAGCTCAGTTAAGAAGGGGGATAAAGCCTTTTATAGGTATATTAGGGAGCGAAGAAAGACAAAGGGAGGGATACTGAGGCTGAATAAAGAGGAGGGTGTGTGGGCAGAGAGGGACAGTGAAAAAGCAGGGATACTGAACGAATACTTCTGTTCAGTATTCACAAAGGAAAAGGAGGGGGAGGTACCTAATCCAGTCAATAGAAGCACTCTGGATAGGGGAGTTGATATCAGTCCTTTCACAGAAGAAAGGGTTCTGAAAGAACTCCTAAAACTGAAGGTGGACAAAGCAATGGGGCCTGATGGGATTCACCCCAGAATTCTAAAAGAACTAAGTTTCAAGTTTCAAGTTTATTGCAGGAAAGACTCCGTTGAGCAAGCTCATTCACAAGGAGGTCCTGAGGCACATACACATACAGTTCACAATTACATAGACAGGAGATATAAAATGTAGAACAACAAAGAAAAAAAATATATATAATACAAGAGGTATACACAATAGAAGTCCTTATGTTATATATACAGTACATTCCAGCTTTAACCTTGCCCTAAATTATGCAATACATTTCAATTTAATAAGTAGAGGGCCAGTAGGTACCTAGGAAGTTGACTTGGCGTTGGGGGCCTAGTAGCACCTACAGTACATATGTCTTTTAATGTAGAGATAACTAGTGTTTTGCAGGAGTTAATTGATACGATGCTGGTTAGCTTCAGCATGGCTTGTAGTTGGTTACAAATGTTTGGGAGGGCATATGAGACAGCTCTTTGGCCAGCTGTGGTACGTGTCCTGGGAACATCTAGTAGGATAAGGTCGGATTTCCTTAGGGAGTAGGCACTATGCGAGATGTGTAGGTAGAAGACTTGGTTTGCTGGCCAAGGCACCTAGCTTCACCTGAGCTTTTTCCTTCTAAGACTGCTTGAAAGGCAGAGTAGAGAAACTTACCAGAGCAAGGGAGAAGGATTAAGATTTAGTTTGGCTAAGCAGATTTACTGTGTGGTGGTGTTTTATTTTTACTCACAGGGATTGCTACTGTTTGTTGCAATATTTCATTGCTTTATTTTCTCTGATTCAAATTGTTGTTGCTGGTATACCTTCTTCTGCATTATTACAAGGTGTGCCTACAGGTGTGTGCTAACAGATTACTCCTGTAATCTTCTGATTCAAATTGTCTTTGCAAGGTATATCTTCTGTTACTGCTTTATTTTTCTCTGGAGCAAAGTGTTTTTACAGCGATATCTTCTCTGAAATTATTACAGGTGGTGCTTTACAGGTTTTACAGTTTTATCTAACATTAGGATAAGCTTTCAGGGTTACTGCATTTGTTATTGACTGATTGTTTCTGCTCTTACCTCCTTGTTCTTTTCGTCCGTGGTTCTTCTTTTTAGGCAGGGGAAGGGCCCAGCCACCCACCCCCATCCCCAACCACCCCACGCTACACTCCTTTTATAGGGTACCACAGTTGTGACATTTCCTGTGGCAGAGCAGGAAGGGGCGGATCAGTGGAGCCTCCACAAGGTGATCTCATTACAGGGCACTAGTAATTTAACTTGTTATAACAAGTTAAACAAAGCACAATTAAACCATTACTTGCATTTTTTCCTTCTAATTACTCTGACTAGATTACAAACCCAGCAACTTATTTGGAATGGATTTCATTAACTGCAGGTACTGTGGAACAATTTTCAGAAGGACAGTCTTACAGGATTTGAGACACTGTCCTACATGCTGGGCCTTTGAGATCTTAGGGCTCAGCTCCGGGCAGCATGGGCAGAGATTGCACGCCTCAAATTTCATATTGAAGAGGAAATACATTATAAGAACCACCCCCATTTCCCAGCATCCAACAGAAAAACCTCGACCGCAGAGGGTAGTTGGTCCAGGAGGTTGGCAGGTGGTTAGGAGGAGCAAATCAGGTGCCCCATCACTTCTGCTCTCCAACACATTACCTCCAAAACCATATAAACACTACAAACAGGTATCTGCCTCTATCTCTGAAATCAAATAAAGAGGCAGAAGACACTGCAGAGCAGAACACTGCGCACAGGAGCTAGCACAACAAAACTCACCCAAATCAGGAACCAAAACTAAACAAGCACAAAGGAAATCAAAAAACTTGAGTCATAGGAGACTCCATGATCGGGAGTTGATACCCATCTCAGCCAGGGGTGATGGTCAGATGTCTCCCAGGTACATCAGCATGGAAGACACTGACCGCATTGCTAAAATTGTTCACGAAGCAGGAGAAAACATTGATGTCCTAGTACACATAGGGACTAATGATCTTGCCAGCCGGTCAGCTGTGGAGACAAGGAACACCTGACTAGGCTGGGTAACAAACTATCATCTATTTCGTCTGGCATCTCCTTCTCTGAGATCCTGCCAGTCTGGGAGAGGGGAGCAGATGGACGGAAGGTCAGAGAAGGGAGATAGGGGAGCTAAACACGTGGCTTAGGACTGGTGCCAGGAAAAGGACACAGATTTGTAGGAACTGGCAACAGTTCTGGGGCGAAAGTTCTTTAAATTTGATGGACTGCATCTGACTAAAGAGGAGTCAGTGCTTTAGGGCAGAAGTTTGACATCTTTGCAGAATATTTAAACTAGCAAATGGGGAGAGGGTGCAGCACCCATACGTCGTGAATGGGAAGAACACCCCTCCTCCCTCAGCTAGTGGCCAAACAGGAATTCAGCATGTTTGCCGTTCATTTGCATCACCAGGTAAGAAAAAAGGTTTGTCTCCCCATACAACGCACAGGAGTAATGCCAAACTTCACCCAACAACTAAAACACCAAAATCTGGCCAATGGAAAATCATGTACACAAATGCTCACAGCCTGGGAAATAAGATCCCAGACCTGCAGGCAATAATGTCAGAGGCTAAACTGGACATAGTAGCAATTAGTGAGATGTGGTTTACCAGTAACCACACTTGGGAGACTTCAGTACCTGGCTATGTATTGTTCAGAAGAGACCGAGGTGCAAAAAGGGGAGGAGTGGCCCTGTATGTTAATGAAAATATCAAAGCTACAGAAATTCAGAATACACATAAGGAGCCAGAAGAACTGTGGGTCACCCTGGAAACAGGAAATGGGACAGCCATAAGAACTGGGGTTTCACAGGCCCCAGACCAGAGGAGGACATAGACACATTACTGTTAGAAGATATACAAAACATGACAGCTAAAGGGAGGTTCTGATAATGGAGACTTCAACATGCCAGATACAGATTGGTCAATACCAGCAGGAACATCTGCCAGAACTAGACTCATAGTGGATTCCCTGCAGGGAAGGCCTCAAACAACTGGTACAGCAACCCACAAGAGACAGGGCTATCCTAGATCTAGTACTGACTAACAAAGAAGGGATCACAGATCTCCAGGTAGAAGGTCACCTGAGGCCAGTGACCATCACATATGGTTCAATTTGGCTACTACATCTAAATCATCCCATTCCAAGGCAAAAATATGGGACTTCAGAGGAGCTGACTTTGATAAGATGGCCAACAGAGTTAAGCTAGCCCTGGCAAAAGAAACACAGGTGAGGGGAAGTGGGCAAGCATTAAGGATGCAATACTTGAAGCAACATCCCATTGTGTTAGACAGAAAAGGAAGTGCAAAGAAGAAGGAAACCACTTTGGTTCTCAAATACAGTAGCAGAAAGGTCAGAGCCAAAGGCTGGCTTTCAGGAAATATAAGGAACACAGCGGGATGAAGATAGGAGGCATACCAAACTGCCCTAAGGGAAGCAGGTAAGGCAGTAAGGCAGGCAAAGTCCCAAACTGAGGAAACACTAGCACGAACAGTAAAGAAGGTGACAAGACTTTCTATAGATACATTAGTGAAAGGAGAAAATCCAGAAGGGTATTGCTAAGCTTAATGGAGAAAAGGAGCATGTGGAGGAGGACCCTGTAAAGCATCTATCCTAAATAGATACTTTTGCTCAGTATTTACTGAAGAGAAGGTAGGGCAGGCCCACAGCTCAACATCATGGACACAGGGGGAGGGAGGTGAGCACTACTCCTTCACAAAAAGAAAGGTCCTACAAGAGCTTGCTAAGCTCAGGGTGGATAAGGCAATGGGACCTGATGGCATACATCCCAGGATACTTAAGGAGCTAAAGGAGGAACTAGCAGAGCCATTAGCAGAATTGTTTAGTGAGTCTCTGAGCACAGGAGAGGTCCCAGAAGACTGGAGAAGGGCTCATGTGATCCCGCTCCACAAGAGTGGTAGCAGGAGGAGGCGGGAACTAGACGGTCAGTCTTACCTCAGTAGTGGGCAAGATTATGGAGGCACTCCTTAAGGAAAGGACAGTGCAACACCTGGAATCCATAGGGCACAGGATCCAAGACAGCATGGGTTTACAAAGGAAGGTCCTGTCAAACTAATCTCATAGATTTCTTTGACTGGGTAACCAGAGTGGTGGACCAAGGGGAGCAGTTGATGTCGCCTACCTTGACTTCAGCAAAGCTTTTGACACTGTTCCACATAGAAGATTGATAAATAAGCTGGGTAGGCTGGGGTGGTCAGAAGTTGGTCAACTGGGTGGCAAACTGGTTGACGGGCAGAAACAGAGAGTGGTGGTAAATGGTATACAGTCAGAAGAGATGCAAGTCACAAGTGGGGTACCTCAGGGATCAGTCCTGGGGCCAGTCCTCTTCAACATCTTCATTAGTGACCTTGCAGATGGACTAGAGGGTAAGGCTTGTCTGTTTGCAGATGACACCAAGATCTGCAACAGAGTAGATGATCCAGATGGGTGGGCAGAATGAGAAGAGATCTGGATAAACTAGCAGAATGGTCAGAAGAGTGGCAACTGGGATTTAATGCAAAGAAGTGCAAAATCATGCATATAGGGAAGAGAAACCCTGAAGCCACCTATAGGCTGGGAGGGGAGTTGCTTGCAGTCACAAAGGAAGAAAGAGACTTTGGCATCATCATCACTGATGACCTAAAATCATCCAAGCAGACCTCTAAAGCAGTAGGTAAGGCTAGGGGGATGTTAGGGTGTATTAGTAGGGGTATCACAAGTCGTAAGAGGGAGGTAATAATCCCTCTTTACAAGACACTGGTTAGGCCCCATCTGGAGTACTGCGTGCAGTATTGGAGGCCACACCTTCACAAGGACATTAACCAAATTGAGGCAGTCCAGCGAAGGGCAACCAAAATGGTGCAGGGACTGCATCAGAAGACATATGAGGACAGATTAACGGAGCTCAATATGTATACCCTTGAGCAAAGGAGGAGAGAGGTGATATGATCGAGGCATTCAAACACCTTAAGGGCATAAACAAGGTGAAAGAGTCTAACATGTTTAAATATAAGAAAAATAGCAGGACAAGAGGACACAACATGAGATTAGAGGAGGCCGATTAAGGGGAATGTGAAATTCTTTTCACAGAAAGGGTGGTGGATGCAGGGAATGGCTTACCACAAGAAGTGGTGGCTATGAATACAGTGCAGGGCTTCAAACAGGCATGGGATTATACATAAGGGAGCAATACAAATGACTATGAATAGATAGGCCACTGACAGAGCAAAGGCCGATGGCACATTTATAAAGTAGAAAAAGAAATGGGCAGACTGGATGGGCCTTGCGGTCCTTATCTGCCGTCAACTTCTATGTTTCTATGTTTCTATGTATGAGAGACGTTAAATACACAGGCAGTTTGTGGAGTAGTAATTTGAGCCAGGATGCAGGAGGCGTCTGGTGGCGAGAGAGGTCCACCCAACTGCTGCATAAAGATCACAGTGGTGGGTCCTGTACGCAGAGTTAGTAATGAAGCGAAGAGCATGGTGATAGAGTACGTCCGGTTTAGATAGGCTCAAGGTTGGAGAGGAGATAAAGATAATGTCTCCGTAGTCAAGCAAGGGAAGGAATGTTGCTTGGACAAGTCTTTTGCAGGTCACGAGAGAAAAGAGGGTCCTATTTCTAAAGAAGAAACCCAAGCGTGCTTTAAGCCTCTTTGATAGATCCTCGATGTGGTCATTGAAGGAAAGCTTGTTGTCTATCCACATACCTAGATATTTAAATTTAGATGCGACTTCCAAGGATTCACCTAGGGAGGTAACTATAGAAGTTTTAGGTGGGGTAGGTAGGGCACCAGACAAGGCAAGTCTCGAGAAAATCATTGTCTTGGTTTTTTGGCATTTAAGAAAGCTTGGCATTGATAAGGTTGCTTTCTAACTGGATAAAGTCAGCTTGGAGTGCTTCCCTGACTTCAGTTAAGACGAGCCTGATGTACAAAACCAGTATCATCCACAAAGAAATGTATGCTAGAGTTCTTTATGTGGAAGTCAAGGTTGTTGATGTACAGGAAAAAAGATTGGTCCTAGGATGGAGCCTTGAGGACTCCTCTGGCAATTGGAAGGGGCAGATAGTAGGCCATCAGCTTTGACTTTTGTATCCTTCCTGTGAGATAACTGTTAAACCACTGTAAGGTAGAGTGAGAGGGCACCTATGCAGGCAAGACATTTGATTAGAGGTGATGGTCTACAGTGTGAAGACCTTACTGAGGTCTAGAAAGACTGCACCAGTAACCTTCTTGGTGTCCATAGCATGGATCCAGTCATTAGAGACTTTAGCCAAGGCTGAGATGGTACTGTGCTTCGACCTGAAGCCAGATTGGGCCAGGTTTAGGAGTGAGTGCGCGTCGAGGTGATTTTTTTAGTTGGTTGTATTTAAGTTTTTCCAGCACTTTGGAGAGAACGGGCAAGATAGAGATAGGACGGTAGTTGTTTAAGTCACAAGGCTCTCCTGATTTGAAGAGAGGAAGAATATGGGCAGATTTCCAACAGGATGGAACAGTGGCTGTGGTAATCGAGAGGGTGAAGATGTGAAGGATGGGGGCTGTGAGCTGGGCATAGCCTAACCACAAGAAAAATGATTCAAGGCCATTGTCCCCTGCACTTTTCTTGGTGTCAAGGCTAAGAATTATGTCTTCGACTTCTTTGTAGCTAAACAGGCACAACTGGAAGGGATGAGGTGGAGTAGCATGTGCAGTATCTGGGCTAGTGTTGCTATTTACTCGGCTAGCGTATGGGGAGGAGTCGAATGCCAACCCGGCAGTGGGAAAGTGAAGGTTAAGTTCTTCGAGGATTCACAGTTTATTTTCAACCATCCCGCCCTTGGCCAGAATTTTGGTGGGAAGGGAGGAAGCAGCAGGATGGCCTTCAATGGAACTCAGTGTCTTCCAGATTTTTTGGCAGTTCCCTTTGGCCTGCTCCAGAGTGGAGATGTAGAAGTTTGCTTTAGTAGCACGTACACTTTTAACACAGGCATTTCTGGCAGTTCTAAATGCCTGCCAGTCTGCCGGGTCCTTTGTGTGCCTGGCCCTAGCCCATAGCTTGTCTCTATTGGTAAGTGCAGATTTGAGCTCTTGGGTGAACCACAGATGTGAGATTTTCCGCACCCTCATTTTAATAAGAGGAGCATGCTTGTTAATTAGGGTGGTGAGGTTGTCATTTAGGACAGAGATGGCGGCATCAGCAGATTTGGTAAGATATAGGTCTTGCCACCTGATTGTAGCTAGATCGGTTAGGAAGTTTACTGAGTTGAATTTATGGAACGAGCGTTTGATTCTGAATTTAGGGTGCTGCTGGGTTTTAGATTGGAATCTTGTACATACAACGATACTGTGGTCGCTCATGTCGTTATGGAAAACTGCAGAATGTGAGATTTTATGGGGATGCGAAGTTAAGATGACATCTAAGAGTGAGCTGTTGGCAGAGTTAGAAGCATTGATTCTTGTGGGTTCAGTTACTATCTGTGTAAGACCCAGCTCA
The DNA here is from genome assembly GCA_016271365.2 of Neoceratodus forsteri. Taxonomy (NCBI): domain Eukaryota; kingdom Metazoa; phylum Chordata; order Ceratodontiformes; family Ceratodontidae; genus Neoceratodus; species Neoceratodus forsteri. The sequence goes on from JADMNL010000022.1 coordinate 300,895,040, forward strand.
TCACAGATGGCTTTTAGGGAGTGGGATTTAGTAGTGAGCCAATCCATATTGAAGTCTCCTAAGATTATTGTTTCCGTGTTAGCAGCCAAAGTTATGGATTTCAACACATTAAGAATTTCTGTGCCTCCTGACGGGGGTTTATAGCCACCAATGATTGTGATGCACTCTGAGGATGGACGGTGAAGTTTAAGCATGACAATCTCGTATTCCTTGGGCTTAGTTTTACAGGAAATGCTGCCAACATCAAATTTTGATTTGGCGTATACAACCCCCCCCCTCGAATCCCTATCAGCCCTAAAGAGCTTGAAGCCCGGTATAGTAATTTGCGGATCACTAGTAACACCACTGACTACCCTTTTTAACAAATCATTGGAGGATGATGTGGTACCTGAGGATTGGAGGAGGGTGGATGTGATTCCTCTTCACAAAAGTGGGAGCAAGAGAGAGGCAGGAAACTATAGACCTGTCAGTTCGACCTCAGTGGTAGGGAAAATGATAGAGTCACTTCTGAAGGAAAGAATTGTTGAGTACCTAGAGGCCAGTGGGGCACAGGATCCAAGGCAGCATGGATAAACAGTGGGAAAGTCGTGTCAGATCAATCTAATCAATTTCTTTGACTGGGTGATCAAAGTAGTAGACCAGGGAGGGGCTGTGGACATGGCCTACCTAGACTTTAGCAAGGCATTTGACACAGTCCCGCACAAAAAATTAATAAACAAATTAGCCATCCTGGAAGTGGGTCCCAGGGTGGTAGCCTGGGTAAAACATTGACTGGACAACAGGATGCAGAGGGTAATAGTAAACGGAGTCCACAGTGAAGAAAGGGGGGTTACTAGTGGGGTACCACAGGGTTCAGTACTGGGACCAGTCTTTTTTAATGTCTTTATAAGCAACATTGCAGAGGGAATGGAAGGAAAAGTATGTCTCTTTGCAGACGACGCAAAGATCTGCAACAGGGTTGATACACAATATGGGGTGGAAAGGATGAGAAGGGACTTGGCAAGGTTGGAGAAATGGTCAAATGTATGGCAGCTTAGATTCAATGCAAAGAAGTACAAAGTAATACACCTGGGAAACAAAAACCTAGGGGAAGAGTACACAATGGGGGGTGAGATACTGACAACAACAACAAAAATGGAAAGGGACCAGGGCATAGTTATAGCAGATGACCTAAAGGTGGGCAAGCAATGTGAGAAGGCAGTAAGGAGGGCTGGGGGATACTGGGATGCATAGGAAGAGGCAGCACCAGAAGAAAACAAGAATTTGTTATCCCTCTGTACAGAAAGTTGGTGAGACCCCATCAGGAGTACTGCATGCAGTTCTGGAGACCCCATCTTCACAAAGACATAGACAGGGTGGAGGCTGTCCAAAGGAGGGAAACTAAAATGGTGCTGGGTCTGCACCAGAAGACATACGAAGAGAGACTAAAGGAGCTTAATATGTACACCCTTGAGGAAAGGAGGGAGAGGGGGACATGGTAGAAACTTTCAAGTACCTCAAGGAAATCAACAAAGTCCAAGAGGGTAGCATCTTTCAGAAAAAGAGATGTGCAAGAACAAGGGGCACAATTTGAAGATAGAGTGGGGAACGACTCAGAGGTAATGTGAGCAAGTATTTTTTCATGGAGAGGGTTGTGGATCCATGGAACAGCCTTCCTGAGAAAGTCATGGATTCAAAAAAGTGAGGGAATTCAAGAATGCATGGGACAGACATAAGGCAATTCTAGTGGGGGGAAAGGAGGAAGTAGGCTGTTGGTTAACTAGGCTCTGCAGCTTATTCATTAGGTAGGGAAATGGGCAGACTAGGTGGGCCAAGCAGTCCTTATCTGGCATCAAATTCTATGTTTCTATTTCTCTGAGGTATCCACCTTGTAGCAAATCTTGTTGTTGTCTGCGAATAGACACACCTTTCCTTCCAACCCATCTGCAATGTCACTAATGAAAACATTGAAGAGGAGATGCCCCAGAACTGATCGCTGGGGTACGCCACTGGTCACCTCTCTCTCTTCAGACAAGGCATTGTTAACCTGCACCCTCTGTGTCCTCTCACTCTGCCCATTTCTTACCCAGTTTACCACTTCCTGCCCAACTCTCATGCTTTCCAGCCTATTTATCAGCCACCTGTGTGGGACAGAGTCAAAAGCTTTACTTGAAGTCCAGGTAGACTACATCCACTACGCCCAACTTGTCTACTGTCCTGGTGACCCAGTTGAAGAAGTCTATCAGGTTTGTTTGGCATGATCTGCCTGCTGTGAAGCCATGCTGCTTTGTATCCTGCTGCTATTTTTTTCCAGGAACTCTAGTATCCTTTCCTTGAGTAGTGACTCCATCAGTGTGCCCACCACTGATGTGAGGCTGACTGGCTGATAGTTTCCCGCTTCCTCCCTGCTTCCTGATTTATGGAGAGGGACAATGGTTGCCCTCTTCCAGTCCTCTGGGACCATCCCACTCCTGAGGGACCTTGTGAATAATTCTGACAGAGGAGCTGCCAGTTCTTGTCCTAGTTCTTTTAATATTCTTGGGTGTATCTCATTTGGGCCCATGGCCTTATTTACCTTTAGTTTGTTCAGTCCCTTTAGCACTTGATCTACTGTCAAGGGGCTTGTATCTGTCCCTGCTCTTGTGAATCCTTTTTTTCATTTGAGTAGGTCCATGTCCCTCTTATTACTTTGTGAAAACTTAGCAGAAGTAATTATTTAGGACCTTCACCTTTTCACTGTCCTCTTCCACTCATCCTCTTTAATGAGTCTCACCATACCTCCCCTATTTTTCCTCTTCTCACTGATATATTTAAAAAAGGTTTTGTTTCCCTTTTTTACTCCCTGTGCTATGCTTAATTCAGTATTTGCTTTAGCCTTCCTGATTTCTTTACCTGCTTCCTTCAGTTTTTTTGTATGCCTCCTGGTCCTCCTTTCTTGCAGACTCCTTAAATCTTCTGAATGCCTGTCTTTTCTCCCTCACCTTGGTTGCTACCTCACTTATGAACCAAAGTGGTTTTCTGCTCTTTTTTGTTTCACTTACCCTCCTGGTACATTCCTCTGTGAGTACTTGTACAGTTTTCTTTAGGTTAGCACATGTCTCCATGACCCCGGCCCCTGTTTGGCTGCCTAGATTGCCTTTCTAAAATTTAAAACTTTTTTTTTCAAAACTTATCTTTATTCAAGAATCAAAATACAATAAGCACAGCAGGGTTAAGTTTCAATGGCCACAAACAGTATGTATCCTTCAGCAAATGAGAAATCAACAGAGATGAGCACATTATGCAGTGCCCTAATATACTTTGTTGGAAACATACATATTTTAACTATAATAATCATGGCCCAAGTTTAAAAACAAATCCCCTGCTGTTTGCTCCTGTTATCTTTAATCCTGTTTATAAAGAAAACTAAAATGAAATAATAAAAAACACTAAACAGAACTTTCCAAACTTTGTGGTGCACCATCTGTAATGCTAATACAATACAATGTTGTATAATCCTACCTGCAGGGGGAGAGCCTTTAAGGGGTGTGACTCATTTTGGTCCGGGGCATAAAACCAAATTGTCCATCATTCTATGCTCATGACTGATCCTCTGTGGTCCTACTTGCCACCCATACTGTCCAAGACCGCCACCAGTCCATACATTTCTCCTCACAGATGCAACTAAGCTGTGAGAGCCTCTAAATCATGAACTTGGCCTGATCTGTTGTGCCATTCTGTTAAAACTGGTGGATCAGTTTGTAACCAATGAGAAGGTATGCATTTCAAGGCAGCGGCCAACAGGATAAGTGCCAACCTTCGCAGGGGAGGGAGAAGTCCCACAACTGTGGGGGTGCCCAACACCCAATCTGTGAAGCTGTTTGGGATATCAACCTGCAGTATCTGCTTGACTGCCTCTTGTACCTCTTCCCAGAACCCTCTAAGTTTGGGGCAAGCCCAGAATATGTGAAAATTAGATCCCCCCCACCATGCCTGCCAGCAATCTGAGGTATTAAAACCTTTGTTTTTGAGTGACATTTGTCTTCTAATGTTTTGACCTTAAATTATATTGATTGGTGATCACTGGGACCAAGATGGTGTCCCACTTGTTCATCCTGTAACTTAGCGCTGTTTGTATCAGGTCAAGGACAGTGCCCTCCCTTGTTGGTGAATTTACTAGCTGCCTCAGGCCTGCCTCTCGCAGTGGTGCTAGAAAATCCCTGCTCCTAGCATATGCTGCTGTTTAATTTCCCCAATCTATATCTGGCAAATTGAAGTCCCCCACCAGTATTGTTTCACCTCTGTCTGCCATTTTATGTATGGTTTCCATTAGCTCTTTATCCCCTTTTTCTCCTTGAGTTGGGGGTCTGTAGATAACCCCTATCTGAATTGTAGTCCCTTTCAGGCTTTCAATTTATATCCATAGGGCCTCTGCCTCATCACAGTTTACCTGTAACTCTGTTGCTTTTATGCCCTTCCTGATGTAGAAAGCTACCTCTTCCCCCTTTTTTCCCTTTCTGTCCCTGCTAAATAGGTTGAAACCTGGGATGGCTATGCCCCAGCACCGGTTTTCCATGAACCATGTTTCAGTCACAGCCACCCAGTCCAACCTATCCTCTTCCATTGTGGCTGCGAGATCAGGGATCTTGCTTGCTAAGCTTCTTACGTTTGTAACCATTGTCCTCCTGATCTGTTTTTCCCCTTGTCTGGTTCATGTTTTTCCCCTTTTGGTGTTTCCCATCTTTTGTTTCTGGCCATGCTTTTCCCAGGTTTGTGTTTTTTTTGAGTATGTTGCTTGATACCTCCTACCTCGCATGTGCTTTGCTTTATTTGCTTCCTCTGTGTTGGGGGAGTGTTGACATACTCGCTAGTATGCCATAGTGTTGTTGCCATCTCCCCATTTCTTAGTTTAAATGCCCTGCGTAGACATTGAATTTCTGACCGAGTGTCCTCACCCCTTCCTGAGTTAGGTGGAGTCCATCATACCTAAAAAATCCTCTCTCCCAGAAGTCCTGCCAGTCGCCAATGACGTGCTCTTGAACCTCAGAGATGCTCCTTTGGCTGATACATTCAAATGGAGAATGTAGTTACAGTATATCTTTTTCAGCTGGCCTACCCTGCTAATATTTAAACTCTACTGTTACTGTGGTGTTTGGAGCAACTCGAGTTTTAAACTAGATGTATTTTTATTTATTTGTTTTGTTGTTGCGATATTTATTATTAATTGTTTATTTGTATTTGTAAGTCACAGAGAACCCATAGGATTTGATACTAAATAAATTAAATTATTAGTACTCCAATGTTATTGGGGTTAAGTAGGGACATTAATGTAAAACTGAGATTTTTGTCCACTTATAATAACTAGGCCATCCTTTGATCTAGAGACTTGAAACCTGGCATGCACACCCATCATGGCAGGATCTCAGAACCCAGCAAATGTGAAACAGTATGAACTAATTATGGAATGTCCATGGATCACTGGAGAAGAAAGTTATAACCTATAAAGTATGTGAATCAAAAAAGTAACAAAAAAGGGTTGCCAAATGGCTTAGCTGGTAGTGTATTGTGCTCCTGCTCTGGCTACCTGGGTTCAGAAGTGCACTGGGGAGCTGGGTTGGGTGGCCAAGGGGGCTTCCCAACTGGGGAGGGACTGTGCTGGGATACTCTCACTGCAGCAACCTCTGTGGTGGGCTGGGGAGCTTGCCTCCTCCACGGAAGCATTGCTGCATGTGTGCAAGGCCTAATGGGACATCATCCAACATTAATGATGTGGGAGGGTCTAGAGAATAGGTAGAAAAGCCAGAAAACCCCATGCCTTCTGGACTATCTGTATGATGGTTCCTGGTACTCTTAGGCCCCACAACTTGTGGATCTACAATTTTTTTTGGCAGTGTTCAGTGTGTCTGTGTGTGTGTGTGTGGGGGGGTGTTGATAGATGGGGCAAGTAGAGCACCAGCAGAAGGACCAGAAGAAAAGCAGACGCAACAGTATAGAAGCAAAAATCTCTTTAGGTAAACAGGAAAGCAAGTCAATTTGTGAATCACGAAATGTCAAACACATTATAATAGCAAACATAACTGAGTACAAGAAAGAATAAGGCACTTAAAATGGTTTCACATTGCCTTTAAAACCTTTAAAAGCACCTTTTTGAACTATGCTACATACTGATGGATTTTCAGAGAGTTGCATCATGTTTGTCATGTACTTGCACTGCTTGCGACATAACTGTTAGACCATGTATAAAATGTGGTCTAATGTTTTGTCACATGTGCTGCAAGCTGTGCACAGAAAATGAAGCATCCATCAAAATAATGATGCCTGCATAATTGCTTTGTCATTAAGTGCGGAGATTGTCACAAATGCGTCAAAACATGTGAAAATTGCTGGCATACGTTTTGGCGCTTTTCAAATGATGTAGACTGTGCCCAGACTTGAGAACTGCATCTGCGTCACGTGCTTTGAAAATCCATATCCAGTATCTACAGTTTATATACCCAGGATAGTCCTATTAAAGTGTAATTCATTTCCATATCCTGCTTCTATCTACATCTACAGAAACTGAAACACAGAGAGGGTGGATGACTTGCTTTAAGTCACACAGTAAGTCAGTTGTTGTGTTGGGATTCATTTCCCTGACCTCCTCTTTCGCAGCTCAGTTCTCTACTTATTAACCACACTGCTGTATCACTGTCCCTGAAATGTTTGGAGAGACAGTATTTGGGAACTTCCAAAAATGTTTCATTTTGCTTGTTCAGCAGTGATGTTTTTATTTTTACCCCATGTTTATTCTTATATCCCTAACCACAAGTCAAAAAGGTAGGGCTGAGAAAGAGACCCTTTACCAACCTAAAAGGCTCACCTATGTCTACTTATAATAAGCAAGCCAATGTAAGGGAGGCCAGATTCTCACATCTGCAACAAAAGAAAAATATCTCTAGATGCCAGAAGCTATTTGCTATGGCTCTGAGTGGCCACTTCACTCAGCTCAGTTCCAAATGTGTAATTAGTACAAGAGCATGAAGAATGCAATTGAAAATGGTGCAACTGTGGCGGTATGTAAACTGGGGAAGTGCCGATACAACATTTCTGCTTCCAAAGTCTCTGCACCAGCATCTGAAAGCATGACAAATCTGAAGGGTAAGGCTTGCTGTGGAGAGCTGGGGATATCAAAAGGTTTCATTTATCATGGGCTATCACCTTACCTTCATCAAAAACAAAGTAATGAAACCGATATTCATAGTAAATATTTTGTACTGAAAAACAACAGTGCAGGACTGTAAATATAACAGAATTTTCTGCAACAAAGATATAAACGGCACATGAAAAATTCATAAGGTAGGCTGAGAGTCAGTAACGTCTGGTAGAAATTTGTATATGGCTCCAACTAGATTAATTAGGAGACAGGCACCACACACTGTGCTGGGAGTGACTAACTGGCTCCTACTGGGGGAACGTGAGAAATTTATACTGCTCCAGAAAAGTGGACCAGGGTCCCTCACCAAAGCAAACAAAAACTAGCATGACACTTGATTTTAAACCCAATATTGTAAATATACAGGTTCTTCTATTAAGCTGTTCCAACAGCAAAGAGACATGTAGCAAGAGCACATTTGTGGTTTTTAGGACTACTGCATGTCCACAAAGATGACAGTGACAAAAGAGAGAGTTTTTCAGCTATCCCAAAAGTAAGGGACACTTCTTTGGTACACGTGCTGCAGCACAGCACATCTTTATAGCCCCCCACTGTAAATTTTAACCTTGAAATCAGTCAAACAGTAGGAGAAGCGATCTTGCTTTTAAACATGGATTGTAACGGATTATAACACATGCATGTGTGTTTGTATAACCACATACAGTATATGTATTTTATATTTATTTACAGTACCACTTTTTTACACACTCTGCCAACACACTTTACAAAGCAATAAATTAGACATGTTAGCTGAACTAGATACCTTTTTTCCTGCAGTGTCTATATGTAGGCATACACAGCAGTGTCATTATTATTAACTATGGATAACTGCATTAGGACCTGTGTTACTGAAAGAGGAAATACTGGATAAAATATCAGGGTTATCTCAAACCCTTTGAAAACAAAAACAGACACAAAGAACCAGTCGCAATAACAGACTTCAGGCTAGAACAAATTAAAATAGTATTTTATTTAATATCCAAAATCAAAGGTTACAAACTGAGGCACTCCCTTGTAAAACCACCCAAAGTTTCAGGCGGCTGCCGCATGCTTTAATAAGAGCGCAGTGCTCCTAGTGACTGCCCTCTATATAGCAAGCAGCAAACAATGTGAACAAACACGAAGATGTAAAAAAATTCTTACATTTTAACTGCAGAAACAGCAAAGTGCGTATTATTAAAAACAGTGGAACACATCCTAGCAACTACTTCAATGCTAGACAGTTATGTCTGGCATAATACAACATTTAAAATATAGCCTCATATGCAAGATTAAATAATTTAGTAAGCCAGGCAGATTTCCTACTCTGCAAAGTATTGCATCAGAGTGGACTTTGTCCAATGGCTCCTTCTCCCACCTCCTCCCTGGGTTGTTAATAGGGCTCCACCACCACTGGGGGGGGGGAGGGAAGGTGAGCCACTGAGGTTTGTCTACTGGGCAGAGACTGGCTGGCCTGGAAAGGAGGGGCAAGAGGGGTTTAAGAGGGAGCACATGGCCCTTCCTTCCCTCTTTCCTCTCCTCCAGCAGCTGGGATTTAGCTTCAGAGGGATTATAGCATTAATGCCTATGGAACAGTAGAACAGAAACTTATGGGCCCAGTTTGAGTGGGGCAGCGGCCCTCCTAATTGGGTTTGTCCCATGGATGAGGCATCTGCCAGATGGGGTTGGGGGGGCAGAACACCAACCACGTGGTCTGTAGGGCCTTTTTTCCTTGGTGGCTGCAGCTCTCCTAGGAGCATACAATTTATCCCTGTGTTTCACAAATAGGGTTCCCTGTTTGAGGAAAGGACCTGTGGAGGCCTAGGGATGCTTGGAGTAAGACTGCCAAGTTTCGCACATCATGTGTTTGCTGTCAAATGTACAGTTGTTAAATAAACACATAGTTGTGGCTGTTTCCTCAAAGGCTGGTGTTCAGGGAAAGGCGAAAGGTGATGGGCCTACTGAGACAAAAACAATATATGTCATATACAAGCACCTGGCATATGGATGGCATATCCCTACATATAAACAGCTATGAAATGACAGACTAGTGGCATATCTGGATATCTGGAGACAAATTAAACAGGATACTACTTCCATGACACTGTTAAGACACTGTTAAGACCTGTGATGGTTCCCTGTTGGATCATGTCATGTCTTTCAAATATTGGACCACAGAGTTTGGTTAAACCAGTCTTTAGACTTTTCTGTTCACACCAAATCCATTTCCTCCTAACTCCTCCCTAAGCTTGGTGCTCTGGCTTGTAACAAGGCTTGTCTCCCAGCTGTTACTAGATGTAAGATTGTCCAAATAATGAGCCTGCCTGTCTTTGACTATGACAACATTGTCTATAGGGCAGCCCCCAAGTTCACACTAGCTAGGCTGAACCCCTGTATCTTGTATTCTTTTGCTTTGCTAGGAGCTGTCAGCTTTGTACGCACCACTATGATCTTTATTCCTGTCAGGGTTGGCTGTCCCTGGAGACCTGGGGCTTGATTCTCAAAGGCTGATGTAGGTTTGCGACAAGCCCTATGTCAAATCCAGTGCTGCGCCAAACACATTGATGCACCTTGCACCTGATTCCCAAAGGTTGTGCGCATTTGTGACACTTAACCTCCTTTATGGTAGCTTGCACCAAATATTTGGCACAAACCCCGTGAAAAGATCCCATGATTGATACAAAGTTAGACCAGCAAAAAGCTGGTCTAACTCATGGCATGTGGTGCACAAGACCGAGAATCTCTATGGCCAGCCAGGGAATGCCACAAGCCCCATGCGCCATCTGTTTGGTGCACCTGGGGCTTGCAGCATTCAGCCACCTTAGAGAATCAAGCCCCTAGTGTCTCTTGCACTCTGCCCTACTTATCTTCAGGTTCTGGTCCAACACACTCCCTGATTTTCTCTTTTCTCTCCTCTCTACTCACACCTTCCCCATCCTAGCTTGTGTCCTTAGAGATCATAAGACTTGCTCCTTCCTTACTCCTAGACATCAGTGTTCAGACAGACACCTGGATTTCGCTTGGAGAGTCCCTGCACTCTGGATCCTCCTCACTCCTCTCCTTCAGTTCTATGTGTCACACTGGTCCCTACTGAGGCAATTCTGGTATCTGGTTCATACTATCTGTGTCTGCTCCTCTTTCTTTAAATAGTCTGTCTGTCCAGTGGCTCCCTTTACCCCCAGTCTTGCCCTTCTACCCGCTCATCAGCTGTTTGGAGCCCCTTTCTCTTCCCTTGACCCTGATTGCCTCTTTTTTGCTATCCTATCCCTGACATCTGACCCGATCTTGTTATTTTACTGCCAATATCATGTATAACATATTGCTGTTTTGCACTTGTGTTGTATGGATTGCTGCATATCTACTACTGCTTTACTGGTGATTCTTTGTACTTACTGTTGTTTAATGTTGTAATTAGCTTCCCGGTACCCCTTCCTCAAGGACAAACCTGAAAACAAACTATATTTATAACTCAGCTTATTTGCCTTTTCTGGCAAAAACTAAAATCAATTAATCAATAAATCAATCGATATATAAATAGTACAATGACAGGACTAAGAGAGGGTCATTTGATGTATAACTAAAAACTGGAGAAAGGTTTGTTGTTTTCCATAATTGAATACCACTGAAATATCTTCTGGTAATGATAAATTGTCATTCTTAAAGTATATTTAATCAAAATTATTTTTTTTTAAATTAAAGCTTGGATCATACTGTGTTGACACACTTGTTTTTGTTTTCAGAATGTTGACATACTGCAACCCCCTTTTACAGTATTCCTGTAATAATTTTAAAAATGACTGTGTTGACATTGCTAAAGTGATTTGCAGAGCATCAATGCATTTTAAGTGTGTCGACATACGCATAACAACTGTATCTTGTAATGCGGGTGAAGTAAATTGAATGACTCATATAAGAGCAACTCAGTTTGCGCGCCCGAGGGATTAGTGACTGGGAGGGTATAGTGAGGGGAAGGAATAGCGAGTATGAAGGGATAAAACAGCGAGAAGGGATTAAACAGCGAGAGCGACTGACGGGGGGAGTTAATGGAATAGTACTAGGAGTTAAGCAGCTGAGTGCAGCCTGCTGCTGTTGAGCTGGCCACTTGGTGTGGTGATGGTTCTTGGTTCAGAGCCTGCTACCAGTGAGTTTTTTTTGTGACGGAGCTGTTAGATTTTTTTTTGTATTCCCCTCCGGTATGTTCCCCTGCCCCCAGTGTCCACCCCCCCTGGAGTTGGTCATTTTAGTTTAGGGGGATGTGGGAAGTAGCCCTCCACATTAAACGTTAAATGATATCATCTGTGGCTGTTGCTGTCCTGGAATTCGGTGTGTTGGCTAGATAGATGAATTTACTTTTGGTGAAATGTACTCGCTCTTCTGCAAATTGCTGTGTAATTTTCGCAATTATGACATGGAACCCATAACAATGTTGCACTGGCTCCAATATTTAATTAAAAGAAATTAAAGTTTCTGACCCTAATGGTTTCAAATTTCAACCTTTAAAAAGATAATTTGTTTAAAATGGGATACTTTGGGAACCATAAGGGCTAGAAACATTAATTTCTTTTTAATTTAAAGGGTGGCTCACGTTATATTGTCAGTTATTTTTACATCCATGATGTTGACATACTATCTGATTCTTTGGTTGACTGGTTCTGCTCCTATTTCTCAGATTGTCATCAGTTGGTTCAGGTTGGTGACATCTTATCCCCTCCCAATTAAATATAGTGTCCTCCAGGGTTCCATCCTTTGGTCCCATCCTCTTTACCATCTCCCCAAATGACCTCTCCTGGGCCTGTGTTGGGTTGAACATACATATATACACTGATGACACTGTGCATTTTACCACTGGTACCTCAGTGTTTTAGCTGGGATCATCACTTCAGCATGGTATTGGTAATGTACTACTCTGTTTCCACTCAATCAGCTTGTGCTGAATGCCAAAAAAGACAGTATTCATGTCCATTGCATTTGGCACAAGTTCACTAAGTTAACCATCACCCACACTTTTAAAACCCTGGATGGTGCCCTACTTGAAGAGGTCACCCACTAGAAGTACCTGCATATGTAACTGGCTAGAAACCTGGACTTTTCCACACACATATTGATGCCATTCATATGAAACTCCACCCCAATCCTGGTGCACTTAATCATAACAAAGCTTACCTCCCCTTCCCATTCCACTGCGACATCTCTCTCACAATGATCCTGCCAGTGTTTGACTATGACACTGCTTGAAAGTCCTCTTTAGCTAGGTTGGACTTTGTCTTTCATTACTTCTGCTGCTTTGCATTCAACTATCCTCCTCTTATCCCTCATGGCTCCCTCTACCTAAGCTTTTCACTTCCCTCCATTTAATCCCAATGATTCTCTCACTGGATCTCATTCTTCTTTAAGTACTAGTACTCTTCCCTACCCCTGCTGTCTTTTACCTTCCACTCCTTATCTGCCACTTCTTCTTTCTTCCTCTGGTCCCCTGACTTTTGCATCCTTCACATTCTCTGTTGCAGAACCTTTATTGACAAAATTGTTTTTTTTCCATCTGTTTCACTACACTCTGGAATAACCTCCCTACTTCCCTCTCTTTTAAGCAGTTCCTACGTGACCTCTTCACTTCTTCCTGTGCCTGTACCTAACCTCCTGCTGTTGCCCTCCTTACATCTTTCCCTGCCTCCACAGATCTCTGCCTCCTTCTCCTCTCCACTTCCCATCACATACCCATGGGATTTCCTTTCCTTTTTATTTTCCTGACCTTTGTTTCTTCTGCTCCCTCTTTTATGGCTTCCCTCTTCCCCATTTTAAGCTGCCCAACACTTGGTTCCTCCCAGGCATCTTCCCTCTGGCCATCTCATACTAGCTCACCCCTTTTCCCAAATTGCCTTCCAATTTTGTTACCTGTCCTTTTGCCTTTGAAGCATTTTGTATGTTGTGCTCTATTTTATTTGTCTGTTATTTGCATTTTGTATTCCTTTTGCACCATTGGTACTTTGGACGGTGACTATTTACTTACCTGTATTTTCAAGCATTATAATATTTCATTTTTATCATTGTATGTATCGTAATAATCCATGGGGCACCCTTGGGGATCTCTTAGAGGGATTATATCAGAAATATATGGATATCCCCATTTTGATATTAGGTAATGTCAGTGCTAGGATAGGTGCATTTGATGGTCTCCTGGACAACTCAGCTATAGGGTCAATCTGTGATGTGCAGGTTTTGCCTGGTAGAAAAGCCAGGGATACCAAAATAAATCATTTAGCTTTGGGTTTTATTAGGTTTATGCAGGAATATAATTTTTATCCATTTAATGGTACATTATCTGGTGATGAGGAGGGACAGTGGACTTATTTTTCTCCATTGGCTGCATCTGTTATTGATTATGCTATTTGGGATGGTCCCATTGAATGTTGGGCTACTTTTAATTTGATTAATAGAAATGAAAGTGATTATCTCCCTCTGGATAGTGGACGGTCATCATGTTTGATTTTTACTATATCTTTGGTGTCAGAGACCTGTTTGGGGCATATTTCATCAAAATAGAAATTAGATATAGAAAGAGAATCAGATGGACAGATTGCATTTCGTCTAATATTTATTATATATCACATTTATTTTTAGATTCATGTTTACAGTCTGATTACAATTATCTTATGCCTATGGAAATGTATAAATCCCTGGAACTTCTGTTTTTCCACTTTATGTGCCATTCTTTATGCGACTGGTAAAGGCAATAATAAAGGTATTAAAAGGTGGTTTGATCAGGCTTGCAAGGTTGAAAAGGCTAAGTTGTTAGCATTGGTAAAGGCTACTAAGCTTCTACCTTCTAGATCTAATTGCAGACGCTTTAGTAGAGAAAGGAAATTATACAAAAATGTTTTTAAGGAAAAAAGTGTGATATTATTGTAAACAATGGGAGTCTACAGTATGTTGGATATTATTAGTAAAAATGATACAACAGCCTTTTGGTTGCTCAAGGAACTTCTAATTTTGAGGATACCGTAGATACATACATTTCTCCAAATTCTTGGGTAGATCATTTTACATCATTGTTGTATGACCCGTTATTATGATGTGAGGCTTATACCCTCATATACTGTCCAATTGATTCTTTTTCTATACATGATGTAATATGTGCAATCACTTCTCTAAAATGTAAAAAAGCTCCTGGGCTGGATTTCATTCCAGCTGAGGTCAATATGGTGGCCACTCTAATGTGGGCAGGTTTCTTCCTCCTTTTTTTAACATAAATGCTTAAAATAAGTTTTTTTTTCCTGATTCCTGGTGGGGTGCATAAATTGTTCCAGTATTCAAAAAAGGTAATAAGTTAGATCCCAAAATGTACCAGCCAATCAGTTTGCTGGATGTACAGTATGTGAGAAAATATTTACTAGAATTATTCTTACTTATTTGCATAAGCTACTCATTGCCCTTGGTGGGCTTTCACATCTACAGTTGTTTCATGGAGAATTGTTCTACTATAGAGAATTGTTTTATCTTAAAACATCTCTGGGATATATATTGTCTGGTTCATGCCAAAAGTTATATGTTGCTTTTATTGATTTTTTTCGTCAGCCTTTGATTCAATTATAAGGAGTAAATTGTGGCAGCCAATGCTAGATAAAGGCATTGAGTATGCCCTTACATCAGTTATTTTCAAACTCTATAGTGAAACTTGGGCTAGGGTGAGATTAGGCCCTGTGGGCAAAGTCTTCAACAACTTCCCAATTAATAACAGGGTTTGTCAGGGGTGTTTGTTGGACCTTACTCTTAACATATATATGGATAATCTCCTTGAAGCTATTGAGAGTGCTCCATCTGATTCACCTAAAATTGGATCACTGGTTATACCAGCACTGGCGTATGCTGATGATTTGCTTCTTCCATCTCTCTCTCACAATCTGGTCTTCAAAAGAAGTCAGACTGTTTGGCCAGGAACCCCAAATAGTAATAAGGTCAGTGATGATTCTTGGTAAGGTGAATTCAGGAAATGGAAAGTTGGGGATTCAGTAATACATACAATGAATAAGTATGTTTATTTAGGGTTAACAGCTTCCTCTAATAGATCATGGTGTTCTAATGTTGCTAGTGCTAGGTACAAATAAAAAAAAGCAAACAGAGCCGGCCAGGTGGCGCTGAGGGTTGAGGCGCTGGACGCCACACCTCGCGTCACGCCGGTGACCCGGGTTCGGGAATGGACTCGGGCCATCGGGGTCGGCTAGGGGAAGGAGGATCGAGCATCCCAATGGATGCTCTCCTCCTTCGGGAGGGACCAGGGTGTTTAATACACCTGACTGCCGAGAGAGCCGTGGAGGCACCTCAACTCTCAGGGGCAACGGCTTCCTAGGACTAGGGAGCGGGAGGGAGGAGGACGCCACTGCACTTGGCAGGTGCGCTACATCGTTCCACCGAGCCAAGGCCTCCTCGGGGTGGAGAGGGGAGGGACAGAAAAAAACGGAAAACAACCCTCGGCACTCCGGATGACGGCAGCTCCGGCCACCCAGATGACACAACACTGGCAGACCCCGCTGTGTAAGGTGCTAAGGAGGCAGGTAGGAGCACCTGAGAGAAGAGACACTCAAGGGGCAGACTCAGTGGAGGAGTCTGGTGGGCATTGAGACAGCCCGAAGGAAGGGAGTGCAGGGGGCGTCCAGGAGGGAATAAAAAGAATAAAAAAAAAAAAAAAGCACACAGTGTTGGGTCTAAAAAAAATTAACTATAAATATGGGGGTAATAGCATTAGGCCATTGATCCATGTCATTTCTTCAAAATTAAACCTGCAAGCCCTTTTTGCAGTGGACATTTGGGTGCCATACATGGTTTCAGAACTGGAGAGGATGTTAAGACAGCTTCTTAGATCCTCTCTGGGACTGAATAAGTCTGTCTCTACATCTTATATTAGAGCTGAACTTGGATCAGACAACTATAAGACTCTGGCTGATTCTTTAGTTTTGAGTTATTGGTTCAAGTGTACAAGAGCCACGCCTGGAAGTTTTTTATGTGTACTCTTGAAGAGAAGGGAAATGGAGGCTGCTTGGGTGTAGCAATTCATCTTGGTTATTAAATGAGTATGCTCTATTGGAAAAATATTATCTTAC
This sequence comes from Neoceratodus forsteri, assembly GCA_016271365.2. Classification (NCBI taxonomy): domain Eukaryota; kingdom Metazoa; phylum Chordata; order Ceratodontiformes; family Ceratodontidae; genus Neoceratodus; species Neoceratodus forsteri. Next base: position 300,911,264 of record JADMNL010000022.1, read on the forward strand.
CTATCTGCATAATTACTTTAAAAAGGGAATTCTCATTACTCCAAAATATAAGAAACATATTGAGAACAAAATTCAAATTCATAACCAGGGTGAGGACTTGGATGCTGTTTCAAGGACCAGGTTTTCACCCTTATATGCTATAAATGAGGCCTGGTTTTGTTATAGATTCTATCTAGATCATATTTTGGATCCTAAAAAGTGAAATGCCTATATGTGTTATAAGTTTGAGATTTTTCCTAGTAATGTACTCCTTGCTAGAATTACCCACATGCCTAATGCTTCTGAGGCCCCTTGTTTATGTACTGTAGGAGGTATAGAGAATCTGTATTACATTCTCTTTAAGTGCCCATGGTATGAAACATTACGTATTACATGGCTAAACAGCATACTGTCAGATCAAAGCTATATCCCAGATGATCTTCTTAGCTTTCTTTTTACAGTGAATGATGCTATTATTATTAACAAACTTGCTAATTATTTTTATATTATTAAAAAAGTTAGGAAAGGTAAACCTTTTAGCTATCAAGGGAAAATTTTGACTGGTTAAATTATATTTTTGTTGAAGAAGAAGAATCAGCATTTATCAGCTTTTCATACACAGTGTATCCCAAAGCACTTTACAAGCAATGCTAGACTGGTAGTGAAGTGACTGAATGTGTAGTGGCAGCCATGTCGCATATCATCACCCACACCCAGCCTGGATAATTGTATGAATCGGTTTATGGGAAGGGGAATGTTAGCCAGGACACCGGGAATATCCCCTACTCTTTGCGAAAAGTGCCCTGGGTTCTTTTACTTCCACCTGGACACCCACCAGGACAACACCAGGTTGGGTAGAAGGGAACTCAGGTTAATGTCTCATCCGAAGGATGGCGCACCCCAGCAGTACAGCATCCCCCTAATACTGCACTCAGATGCCAGTGATTTTTAGGTGCAAGTTCAATCCCGGTGTGGGATGAGAACCCATAACCTTCTGGTCCAGAGGCGGATGTGCTACCAACTGAGCCACGCTGACATTGAGATGAGGGTTAAGTTTGAGCTCTAAGGGACTTCTTTTTATATATGAGATTTTCAAACTAAAGTGGGGGGGCCTTTATCCCTTTGTTATGTTTGGATTACATGCAGTTATCTGCATTTTCTAATGCTCTGCCACCCCTGGGGTTCCAAAATATGAATAGCATTGGGGTCCCATGGGACCACATGCATTTTTTTGCTCAACTAGCTCTTCTTTCACTAGGATTTGTGATTATCAGAGAGATTCTGATTTACATGCCTCTAGGGTAGCCATCTGACCTAGCTCTGTTCCAACATCTGCATTAGGATTTAAACTGCTATGATACCATGGATTATTGTTTTTATTTGTATATGTACTATTTATCACACGGAAGACTCTGATTTATTGTGTGTATTTTACCCTTTGATAATTCTGTTTAGGATTTTATATTGTTATATATGTTTGCTTGCATTTTTATGTATTTTGTATTAAGCTGTAATGGCATATTGCTGAGGAATAAAGCTTTTTGACTGACTATTGTATTCTAGACTTGTATAGCTTATCTGCAATGTATTCATCCCACCTGGTCATACCAGACACAAACCCTGGCTCAGTGTGACATTCTTGGTCAATAATTTACAACTATAATTATGGCAACATTGTTAAAGTGATTTGCAGAGCACTCATGCATCATATGTATATTGACATAGCTTAACAATATTTCCCTTAATTCAAATTTTTATTTAAAAAAAAAAGTTATAGCCCTAACAATTCCAAAGCTAGACCTAACAAAATAAAATTTATTTAAAATGGGATCATTCTAGAACCATTTAGCTACAAACATAATTTATTTACCATTATGAACTGGTTACTGAAAATCCAGCAACCTGATTGGCTGAGTCCTCTCCTTACCCATGATTAAAATCCACAACATAATCACGGGCGAGAAAAAGTGTCAGCCAACAGGTCTGTTTACCTATTCCCAATGCATCTGCTCATATATCTTGGCTGCTGGGCTGAAGCTGCAGTCGAGTCAAAGATATCAGCAGCTGGGCTGAGGTTGCAGTCAGGTCAAAGATTTCATCAGTTGGGCTGAAGCTGTGGCCAGGTGCCTTTGTTTTGTTTTTATTAAATCAACTCTGCATCTCTCATCTGAACTGACCCGGGCGCTGATTGGGTGATGACAGTGAGTAGCTGCTTAACTGGCAGTTCTGTTTGGGTGGGATAAAGTAAGTGGTGGCTCGAGTGGTAGTCTTGTGTAGCAAGACAAAATTATATCCCATCCTACCCGCTAGTTCTGTAACCACTCCACAAAACACAGACCCTGTCCTTCTAAATCAACAGCACTCAGTACCATACTCCTCCTTTGAGTCACACTGCGTCCTTCTTTTACTATTTCCACATACTGGGAGAGTGCCAAAACCAATGGGGGAAGTGGGCAACACCAAAACAATGGACGGCTGTGGAGCGGGGTGGAATTGCAGCAGAGAGCAAAAGGGCAAGCACAGTGTGTAAATGGGGAGCAGCAACTAACAACACCTCCTAATGGAAACAACACAAATAGTGGACTTTTTTAAAATACATATACCTCCACAGACATTCTGCAAGTAACAAAAATCAATTAAACAAATTATTTGAAACTTTTGTTTTTGTTTTAAATTTATGCTAAATGGATACCAGTTCTTAATAGCAGTAATAGACTCCAGGGTGTGGTATATCATGGGATTTTATCACTTATGGGGTGCATGAGACACTCGGCCTGTGGTGTCATCCGAGGTGTGACAATATCCCATGATATATGACACTCTGTCATGTATTGTTGCTTAATTAAAGCTGTTATCCTACTACTGTACAGCAGTTAGTATTAGCACCTGATATATTTAGCGTGACGACTCTGGTTGTATATATTAGCACCTGATATAATTAGTGCTCAGTGCTTACTGCTGGAGTAGGAGGTAGCATGGCAGATTATATCAGCGGTCTGTTTATATTAGCGGCTCTTTGCTTTCAGCTAATATAGCTAATATAAATGGAAAGCTAATATAATCTGCTATACAGTATATCAACATAATTATTATGATCATTTCATACTGTTGACATGCTGAAAATCCCTTTAAAAACTCAACTTTGTGAAAGGGATTTGCACTATATATAGGTTTTATACAGCAAAGATTAATTTTGTAATATATTGAGATTAGCTAGTTAGACATCACACTTGTGACATCAATCACTGATAATAAAATAACTACTTCTGTATTTCCACACGTGTTTTGTGTCACTTAAAATATATTTCTAAAAAGTATTAGAACAGTGTTGTTGTTCAACTACTAAAACATTTGTATGTTCAGCAACATGTGTGCAGTGCTTTCAGTGGAAATCACAGAAAAGTAGATTTGATACCACAATTGAGTAATTTTGTAATATGATGACATCATATAATTAATTATAGTATGTGCAACATAAAGCATCTATAATACAATAACTATTTTATAACTGAAACACATATCTTTTTTTCAAGAAAACTATTTAATATTGTTTTTATATTTTTTGATTTTTGGTTCACATTTGGGTAAAAAAATAACACCCACATGACACTCTAATAATTACAAATATTATATATATATATATATATAAGACAGTGTGGATTTACAACAGGAAGGTCCTGTCAAACTAATCTCATAGATTTCTTTGACTGGGTAACCAGAGTGGTGGACCAAGGGGGAGCAGTTGATGTCGCCTACCTTGACTACAGCAAAGCTTTCAATACTGCTCCACATAGAAGATTGATTAACAAGCTGGGTAGACTAGGGCTGGGTCAGAAGTTGGTCAACTGGGTGGAAAACTGGTTGGCGGGCAGGAAACAGAGAGTGGTGGTAAATGGTATGCAGTCAGAAGAGATGCAAGTCACAAGTGGAGTACCTCAGGGATCAGTCCTGGGGCCCTTCCTCTTCAATATCTTCATAAGTGACATTGCAGATAGACTGGAGGGTAAGGTTTGTCTGTTTGCAGATGAAGCTAAGATCTGCAACAGAGTAGATGATCCAGATGGGTGGGCAGAATGAGAAGAGATCTGGATAAACTGACAAAATGGTCGGAAGAGTGGCAACTGGGGTTTAACACAAGGAAGTACAAGATCATGCACATAGGGAAGAGAAACCCTGAAGCCACCTATAGGTTGGGAGAGGAGTTGCTGGCAGTCACAAAGGAAGAAAGAGACTTCGGCATCATCATCACAGATGACCTGAAATCATCCAAGCAGACCACTAAAGCAGTAGGTAAGGCTGGAGGGATGTTAGGGTGTATTAGTAGTGGTATCACGAGTCATAAGAGGGAGGTAATAATCATCCCTCTTTACAAGACACTGGTTAGATCCCATCTGGAGTACTGCGTGCAGTACTGGAGGCCGGCCCTGCACACTGACATTAACAAAATGGAGGCAGTCCAGAGAAGGGCAACCAAAATGGTGCAGGGACTGCATCAGAAACCATATGAGGACAGATTAACGGAGCTCAATATGTATACCCTGGAGCAAAGGAGGGAGAGAGGTGATATGATCGAAACATTCAAACATGTTAAGGGCATTAACAAGGTGAAAGAGTCTAACATGTTTCAATATAAGAAAAATAGCAGGACAAGAGGACACAGCATGAGATGAGAGGGAGGCCGATTAAGGGGTAATGTGAGGAAGTTCTTTTTCGTAGAAAAGGTGGTGGATGCATGGAACGGACTACCTCAGGAAGTGGTGGATATGAATACAGTGCAGGGCTTCAAACAGGCATGGGACAGGCATAAGAGCATAAAGGAGCAATAAAGATGAGTATGAATAAATAGGCCATTGACAGAGTACAGGCCTATGGCACATTCATAAGGTAGAAAAAAGGGCAGACTGGATGGGCCTTGCAGTTCTTATCTGCCGTCAACTTCCGTGTTTCTATGTTTAATGTTTGTATAATCATGTCACAAAAAAATACCCATTTACCATTTCTGCAACCACCAAATCATCCTATGCTTTTGCAGGCTTTGCCTGCAAACGCATAAGAAGATAGTCAGTAGGTGTGCTTCTAAAAGACTGAAAACTAGAAGAAGTAAAAGAAAAAGCTCAAAACACCAAGTAGGCAGTGGAAGAATGAGCTATAGTATGTATCACATTGCTAGTTGTAGCTGCAATTTGTTGCCAGTGCTGATGATAAGATCCTCTATGTCACCACTGTGACACATGATTGTCATTCTGGGCCTTACCAAACTCATTTTTGGGTCCCTCAACCCAGCATTTATTTTATGCCTAGTAGCTGCTTTTTTTTCTGATATATGGTATGATATTTTGGGGATATACTTTTTTGGCATGTGGAAGGGGTCTGAAAGTCATTGTGGGGAATTCAGAAATGTTTCAGCTTGATCAAAATTTAATACTTACAGTAAGTCTCACTGGCCCCAAGGTGATTCCACTCTTGGTCAATATGATTTGCATTTGTAGTACCTCCCCACCCCTATAGGTCAGTCTGCCTATCGACTTGCCTAGCATTCTCAACAATGCAAGACTGTTCTTTCCTCCTGGGTGTGCATGATGATGATATCACATGACAATATGACTTACATACAGATCACCCTGGGTTAGAAAAATAAAATAAATAACAATAACATAAATAAAATAATATAATAAAACAAAAATAAATAAAGAGGGGAATCTGCTAAGTTGGCCTGGAATTTGATTACTATTTTACCCCAAACCATGGATCAAGGGTTACAGAGTTCCCAGTTGTGATGAATGGCCTTTTGGATCCGGGAGGGGCCATGTTGCGGCAGCTGACTCCTTGAAAAGCCATGCTAGCTGCTGGCACCATGCCAGAGATCAGCAATTATTTTTACAGAATTACTGGAGATTTGAGAGTGGGAGATTACTTAGAGTGGGGCTCCAGTATAGTTCATGTATTATGGAAGACTATGGCTCTGGAAGCTAATAGTACTGTAGCTAGAGATGCAGCGAATTTAAATTCTGCCAGTGAAGTGCCCTCGAAGTGGGCACTTTGCTTTGTCACTCCACTATGCGGAGTGGCCAATGCAAAAGACTCACTTTGCCTAGTAATTATTACTTTGCGTTGTCATTCCGCCTTAATGCGAAATAAGGTGAAGTGACAACAATATCTGGCAGCCCTTCACACACACAGTCACCAAAATTAATGTGCATCACCAAAATACTCATGTCTTGTGTCCAGAAAACTCGCCAGTGCTGAAAAAGTGTAATGAGAGCACAAGAAATGCAGTCTCCCAAAATTAATAGCACACTCAGACAAGATGCATGCAGTAGTCACATGCAGTCACCAGAATTAATGTGCATCCCCAAAATGCTACTGTCTTGTGTCCAGAAAATTACCCAGTGCTGACTAAATGAAATGAGAGTGTAACAAGAAATACAAAGTCTCCCAGAATTAATGACAAACTCAGTCATGTGCACAGTGGTCACACACAGCCACTAGAATTAATGTGCATCGCCAAAATGCTACTGTCTTGTGTCCAGAAAATTCCCCAGTGCTGTCGAAGTGAAATTAGAGCATAACAAGAAATGCAAAGTCTCTCAGAATTAATGGCGCATTCTGTCATGTGCGCAGTGGTCACACACAGTCATCAGAATTAATTTGCATCCCCAAAATGCTACTGTCTTATGTCCAGAAAATTACCCAATGCTGATGAAGTGAAATGAGAGGGTAACAAAAAATACAGTCTCCCAGAATTAATGCTGCACTCCGTCATGTGTGCAGTGGTCACACACAGTCACCAGAATTAATGTGCATCCCAAAAATGCCACTGTCTTATGTCCAGAAAATTCCCCAGTGCTGACGAAGTGAAATGAAAGCGTAACAAGAAATGCAAAGTGTCCCAGAATTAATGGTGCACTACAAACGCACAGACAGATTAAGATTGCGCTACGCACTCAAGAGATGCAGATGCAAAGACACAACAACACCTAACCAGTGCTCACAAGTCACAAATCAAAATCTGGAAAAGAATACATTTTGCCGGTTTGCGGGGGCAGGTAGTGCACGGCAGTAACAGTCCACTACCAGTAAAGATACCACAAAGCAATATAAAAAATTTCATGCAGGTGTGGTGGATAGCAGGTTCACACTGCTGCAATTACTCTGTGGCACAATAAAAGTTGTCTGATTTAATGTCACGCATTGCACACACACACTCACACATACACTACAAGTAATGCATAGCAAATTGAAAACCTTTAGTAATATAACCAAATGTTTTAAACAATCTGAAATTATACACTGTTGCACCTCAACAATCAGCAAACAAATGTCAAGAATTACTGCAAATATTACTGTACGTGCATTAACACAGTTATACAAGAAAAATATATTCAAAACAGGAAGACTGCCTTTTTCTCCCAGTTAATCTACCTACAGCACAGATATGCCCCTCCCCAAAAGCACACTTCACAGTACACAGACTGATTGTTCTAAATTAACATTCAAAATCCACATGCAAACAATAAACACTCGATGATATAAGAACAGGAGGGTTTCCTCTAATCGATGTACTAAATTGTGAGCAAAGAAAATTGCTCAAAAGGATCTATTTAACAGCTTTTAGAGGATTTGAATTGTAGAGCTCTGAGAGGAAACTGTCTCCATCTTCCACTACACACACACTACACAGAGCTGAGGCTGTGCAGAACAATCTAGAGCCCATGTGATCTGCAATCCCATAAAGCACTGCAAAATTCGCCTTTGGAGCTCAAAAACAAAGGTGAAGCAAGGCATACTTGATTTACCACTTCACTTTTAAACTGGTGGAGAAATAGTTGGGAATGCAGAATAATGCAAAGTCATTGTTTCCAATGGACTTGCTCCCATTATGACACCTAAGTACTACCTTTGTGTTGTGGAGTACTTAGCAGATTCCACGTTACTCTGCGAATCACTTCGCAGAGCGAATTTCGGCCACTTCGCCCATTACTTACTGTAGCTTCCCAGAAACTGAGATTCACTCCCATCCAGTTTTTGCTCTCTCTTAATACCTTTTCAGGATTATGAAATACGCAATTCTGCATATTGATTTTGCATTTCATATAATTAGGCCCCATATATAAAAGAGCTGTAAGCTTTTTATGTTGATTGCGCGCATGCGCAAGAAACATGTTGCGACAGGTTTCTCCACAAGCAGGTTGTGGAGGCACGGCACTGTTGTGGCCAATGCCCCCACAACCTGCAAAGGCTTGTCCCGCTTCCCCCAATGCCGTGGCACACTGCTGCTGACACTAGTTCAGCCAGCATGCCACAACTTTCTAAAAAATCAGCCGCTGCAATCAGGCTACCTCGACATTGCATAATAGCCATCCGCTGCAATGAGGGAGCGACCTGTCATTGCAGGGCAGGATGTAAAACCCCTGATATTGTTTGTGAACATGGTGGCGGCTTGCTGCCATGTTCACAAACAATATAACCCCCCCACCATGTTTAGTTGCCGACGGAGGCCCCAATCCCCATCGGCTTTGGTGCTCTTTTGTTTCTTTTGTTGCCGACGGGGGAGCCCACTCCCCATCGGCATTCTGTACCTCCCCACTTTTGTTCCTGCCGACGGGGTGCCCAATCCCCATTGGCTTTAGTGCTCCCGTGTTTGTTTTGTTGCTGACGGGGGAGCCCACTCCCAGTCGGCATTCTGTAACCACCCCCCCGCTTTTGTTCCTGCCGACGGGTGCCCAATCCCTGTCGGCTTTAGTGCTCCCTGTTTGTTTTGTTGCCGACAGGGGAGCCCACTCCCCGTCGGCATTCTGTAACCTTCCCTTTTGTTCCTGCCGATGGGATGCCCAGTCCCCTGTTGGCTACTGCTGCCCCTCCTGACTAGAAAGCCTCTTCTGGCACCTGGGAGCCCACCCCAGTGTGCCAGATGCCCCTGCAAATTAAAAAACAGTCCTGCGACGTCTGGTTTGTTTTTTTCTCCTGGAAAAAGGGAAACCGTCCCTCGGCGCTTGCCCTGCCTCCCACCTGCAACCTGCACCCACCCACTGCACGTCCTGTCTCCCACACCCCCCTCACCCCATACTTACCTTAGGAGCTCGGTGCAATGATCTTCGGTGGACCGGGAACACGTCTGCACTCTTCAAAGCTGACTGCGAAGTGAGGAAATGCCGGAAAGCTGTATAATGTAATACATAGGGTTTTTTCAACTTTACTGCATTTCTCTGACATTTTTGGGAATTTCTTTCACCAGATTTTCAACATGGGGTTTTTGGGACCCCTCCTCATGAATTCTTGAACTGTCATGGCGTTAATCAGCCCCGAAAGGTGATTTTGTGGTCACTGCGTGGAATCACCTTTCAGGGCCGATTAACGAAATGACAGTGCTAGTGTTCATGAGGTGGGCTCTCAAAAAGCCTATGTTGCAAATTTGGCGGAAAAAAAACAAAAAATGACTGTTTTATGAGCGTGCGCTTCGCAGTTGCTATGCACGCTCGTAACTTCGTGAATTTGCAATATTTTCACATCAGATTTGCAACATTGGCATTTTGTCACACTTCTTTGTGAACAGTACACATGTCATTGTTCATATCCTGGCGGAAATGTGTTTTCGCACTTCCAGCGCAGAATAGCGCAGTCACTGTGGGAAATCAGTGTTTGGAATAGACTAAAAAAATGACAGTGATACTGTTCATGAGTAGAGGTCTTGAAATGGCTATGTTGAAAATTTGGTAATGATACTCCGTAAAATGACTGTGTTACGAGGGTGCGTTGCAGTTTGCACGCACGCTCGTAACTTCACAAATTTATAATATTTTCACTCCAGATTTCCAACATTGCCATTTTCCCACACCTACTTATGAACAGTAAAGCTGTCATTTTTCCCATCCTGGCCGAAATGTGTTTTTGCACTTCCGGAGCAGACTAGCGTGGTCGCTGTGGGAAATCACTGTCCGGGACAGATTAAGAAAATGAGAGTGATACTGTTCATGAGCAGAGGTCCTAAAATGCCTATGTTGAAAATTTGGTGATAATAGCCCATCGAATGACTGTGTTACAAGTGCGCGTTGCACACTTTCCACACACCCTTGTAACTTCGCAGATTTGTAATATTGTCATGCCACATTTTCAACAGTGGCATTTTTCCACACCTCCTTATGAACAGTACAGCTGCCATTTTTCACATCATGGCTAAAATGTGTTTTTGCACTCCTGCCACAGAATAGCAGGGTCGCTATGGGAAATCACTGTTTGGGACACATTAAGATCGAACGAGTGAGAGGGGGGAGTGACCGTGCTCAACTGAGCTCTGTCGGGACTGCTGCGGATTTGTTTGTGGGCAGAGAAAGGGCCCAACGCAATAGCCCAGTACAAAAGGGCAGCCTGCAGCACTGGGAGAAACAGAACGAGAGAGTGAGTGAGGGAGGGGGAGTGAGTGAACTCACTGGAGCTCTTTCAGGGCTGCTGCGGATTTCTTTGTGGGCAGAAAAAGGCATCAATGCAGGCAGGGGCCCAGTACAAAAGGTCAACCTGCAGCGGTGGGAGAAACAGTACGAGCAAGTGAGATGGGGGACTGAGTGAGCTCAATAGAGCTCTGTCAGGACTGCTGTGGATTTCTTTGTGGGCAGAAAAAGGTGCCAATGCAGGCAGGAGTCCCATACAAAAGGGCTGCTTGCAGCGCCAGGACAAACAGAATGAGCGTGTGAGACAGGGAGACAGTGCGACCTCAACAGAGCTCTGTCGGGACAGCTGCGGATTTGTTTGTGGGCAGACAAAGGTGCCAATGCATGCAGGGGCCCAGTACAAATGGGCAGCCTGCACTGGCGGGGAAACCAGAATGAGCGAGTGAGAGAGGGGGAGTGAGCGAGCTCAACAGAGCTCTATTGCAACTGTTGCAAATTTCTTTGTGGGCAGAAGAAGGCGGCAATGCAGGCAGGAGCCCAATAAAAAAGGGCAGCCTGCAGTGCCGTCTGAAATGGAATGAGTGAGTGAGAGAAAGGGAGTAAGCGAGCTAAGCGGAGCTTTGTCAGGACTGCTGCAGATTTCTTTGTGGGCAGACAAAGGCGCCAACAGAGGCAGGAGCCCAGTACAAAAAGGCAGCCTGCAGCGCCAGGAGAAACACATTGAGCGAGTAAGAGAGGGGGATTGAGCGAGCTCAATGGAGCTCTATCGTGACTGCTGCAGATTTCTTTGTTGGCAGAAAAAGGCGGTACTGCAGGCAGAAGCCTAGTACAAAAGGCCACCCTGCAGCGCCGGCAGAAATGGAGCGAGTGAGTGAGAGAGGGGGAGTCAGCAGGCTCAATAGACCTGTGTCAGGACTGCTGCATATTTCTTTGTGGGCAGAAAAAGCCACCAACAGAGGCAGGAGCCCAGTACAAAAGGGCAGCCTGCAGCACCAGGAGAAACAGAATGAGCGAGTGAGAGAGGGGGAGTGAGCCATCTCAACGGAGTTCTGTCAGGACAACTGCAGAATTCTTAGTGGGCAGAACAAGGTGCCAGTGCAGGCAGGAGCCCAGTACAAAAGAGTAGCCTGCAGCACCAGATGAAACAGACTGAGCGACTGACAGAGTGCCAGTGAGTGTGCTCAACAGACCAACACAATCAACATTCGGCATTGACAAATGCTTGTTTAAATATTGCTGCTAGTATTAGAAATTATTTTTCCAAGCAGGAGGCCTTTTTCTGTGCTCTGGAATAAATACAAATAGATTTTGCTTATGAGGTGTTTACTATTTTATTAACCACTTAAAATGATCAAAACCCTAAAGAAAACAATAAAAGGTGTATTTGGCACAATCCACAACCACCTGCTAACCACAGAGAGGAATGTGCCTCTTTTTACCATAGGTTATCAAGGAGCAAAAATAGGGCACTCGAAACCTGTTAGTGTCTGTGCCCTAACTTGATATATGCAGTATTAGAAGTTCCCTTGCAAATGCACCCTTAGCCTTCATTTATTTATTTATTATTTATTGAAAATGTTTGGCCAGGAGAGGCACACTGAGCAAAACAATGCTTGTCTCATGGTGCGACCTGGGGGGGGGGGGGTACATGGAGGAGTATACATAATACAAACAATGTGATGCAGTTAGAGTCAAGCAAGTTCAACACAGTGGTTACATGGGTTACATAGGAGGAGTATACATAAAAGAGACAATGGGTTGAAATTTAGAGTCAAACAAATCAAAACGGTGGTTACATGGATGAGTGTAGCTAGGCAGGCTTAAGCAAGTGGAAGTACTACATATTTGTGCCACGTGGGTGGTGGCATACATGTTTGATTAACATAGAACTACCCATGGATTACATAAGTGCCAAAATCAAGAGAAAGAGAAAGAGAAAAAAATGCTTTGGGCTGGCAGTGCGAACTGGGAGCACGAGCCTGGGGAGATAAGAGCAAGGAATCTTAGGGCAACTTTATTATAAGCCAGTCAATTGGGCGAGGCCCAGCCTCTGGTCAGGTGCATAAAGGTGGAGGGGCACGGGTGGGGGATGAGTCATCAGGGGGGTCAAAGGCATGTACAATTGGGTGCGAAGAAGTTAGAGAGGGTGGAGGATAGAGAGTATTTGGAGGAAGAATGGCTGATTTGGGCCGGCAGGTTATTCCAGAGCTTAGGAAAGTGGTAAGAGAAGGCAGATTGGCCTGCGGAGGTTCTTCGATGAGGGATAGCTAATTGCCTGGAGTCAGTAGACCTGAGGGCGTGCGCTGGAGTTGATGGGGAAGATAGGGAGGAAACGAGGTAGGGTGGGAGGGAACCGAGCCAGAAGTTAGAAACAAATCTAGCACAGTGAAGTAGGCGCCGGTTGCTCAGGGATGGAAGGGCCAGGGAATAGTAAAGCTTACAGTGATGGGTGTGGGGGGGGGCATCGAGGGCGAAGTGGCAGAAGGCATTGAAGAGAGGGTCTAGTCTGGATAAGATGGACTTGGGGGCAGTGCTGTAGATGACATCGCAGTAGTTGAAGGAAGGAAGAATCATTTTCTGGACTATTTCGCATCTCACAGGAAGCGGTAGACTGGCGCGGTTTCTATAGAGGGCACCGAGCTTGGGGCACAGTTTTGATAGGATGGTGTCCACATGGGTGGAGGAGGAGAGGTGGTGATCAAGCCAGACCCCTAGGTACCTAAAGGAGGGCATGTCTTCCAGGGTGGTGTTATTTAGGGTATGGAAGATTAGGGGTTTGTAAGTCGGGATAGTCTCTGTCTAGTGCCGAAGGACATAGAGACTGTCTTCTTGGCATTCAGGGAGAGCTGGTTGGAGTTGAACCAGTGTTGTACTTTGTTGAAATCGGTCTGGAGATTGTAGATGACTTCTTCATGGGAGCAGCCAGAAGAAAAGAGGACCATGTCATCAGCGTACATGTGTAGAGAGGTAGTGGAGCAAGCCATTGGCAGATCGTTTAGTAGGATGGAGAAGAGAATGGGGCCGAGGACTGAGCCCTGGGGGACACCGGTGGAAATGGGGAGTGGGGGGGGAGATGCAATCAGTTATTTTTGTAGGTTGGGTTCTATTTTGTAGGTAGGCTCTGAACCAACTTATGGCCGAAGGCGATAGACCAGCACCAGCTAGGCAGGACAGTAGGAGGAAGTGGGATACCGTATCGAAAGCTTTGGCTAGGTCGATGAAGACAGCGGCGGTGATATGTCCTGCATCCATTCCAGAGAGGATGGAGTCAGTGAGTCTTAGTAGAGAGGTGGTGGTAGAGTGGTTCTTCCTAAAACCTGACTGGAATGGAGTGAAGAAATTTGTTTCAGAGAGAAAGCCCTTTCAGAGAGAAAACATTTCAGCCACTTCGCCCACTACTTACAAAACAAAAATAAAATTGCAAGTGTCCCCTTTCCACACCCCCACTCCCTTGTCAGTAATGTCAATTATTAGCAAAACATCCCTAGTACTCTGGTGGACTTCTTCCCTCACCTCATCCCCATCAGTAATGTTTCATAAACAGGCAGCTAAAACACTCACCATTCCCAGATGCTGTGCTTCCTCCCTCCCACCAGCAGTCAGAACCTGCGTTCTTACATCTTTGCAGGTATTTAGCAATGGACATTTGCAGGGCTGATCAGAGTGGCCCCACCCACCCTGGGCAGACATTTCCCTTATAAGTACACTTGGTCATGTGACAGCTGCAGCTGTTCTCAATCTCCTCAAACCCACTCCCCCCTTAGCTGATTACACTACCTTACCACCTGGGGACACTATGCTCTACCACCTCTCACCTATAAATGGACTTGTGATGCCTTTTCACCTGCTGTCCCCCTGCTTATCCCACCTCTTTCCCCCCATCCTTTTCACCTCTTTCTTGCTACCCACAAACCTGCCCTCCCCCAGTACCTCCCCTCCATTCTTTTCCTTCTTTTGTTGTTTCTCTCCCCATGGGATCTGAACCCTGGTCCATGAGTCCAGCTTATTCGGAAGACTGCAACCCTATCCACTAGGCCACATTAGCCTGTAACTGTTTTCATACCTGGTGCTATCCTATAGCACCTAGTCTCCCTTTTTGTTTTTACACATCCACTTGTTATTTCCATTGTCAGTTACCCTCTACTACCTGAACAAATCAGTCTACTCCTACACCCCCATATATACACGCAATTGGTATATTCCATTGTTGAAACCCTTTACAGCTTTAACATATCAGTCTGCTCCTTCAATCCCATGCTACTTGTGCATGGTTAGATCCTATCACAACTTGCTCCACTTCTAGTCCCCCTAATTTAGCAGTGGAACCTCCCACCTCCACTAGGTTTAAAAGCCCAGCAAAGTAAACCACTCTCTGTTTGTACCAGCTGTTTCAATCTAATCAATTCTATCTACTCAGTCTCCCCCCCCTAACACTACACTCCCCAACGAGCACACTCTGCTCACAAAATGCAAGTTGTGCACACCTGGCTGCCCGTAATAGCCTTCTTTCCCCCTCTTCTTCCCTATTCCCCTCCACTCTCCTTTCTGCCTGTCATTTGCCAACCCCCAATCTCCCACTTCTCACTCCACACCCCCACAATATAAACAACCACCTAGGACCATCTCCCATAACCAGTTCTCCCCTGCTCTGCAACATCCTCTCCACACCCACCTCCCTTCCAATCCCCACACCAGGTATCCTACTGTTACTGTCTGTCAACTTGGAGCTCATCCACAGGCTCCACTTCACCCTTACAACTACTCACCAACGTGCCCAGTGTAGCAGTGGAAACTATATAAATCCTCTAGCAAACTCTTCTTCCTCTACCTCTTTCTACCAGCCAGAGACATCCAGTCAAACCCTGGCCCAACCCCTGAAACCCCTACTCCTGCAAAAGGCCTAACCATTTTACAACTCAACACTAGGAGTCTACTCCCCAAGATAGACCTCCTCAAATTCTAGGCGTCACAGCAGTCCCCAGACATACTCTGCATCACTGAATCATGGTTGTCGCACAGAATCCCTGACTCCTTACTTTCTCTACTCGACTACCACCTCCTACAGCATGACCATTGTAAGTGAGGTGGTGACGTAGCAATCTACTACTGCCATGATCTACCAATCTCCCTTGTCATCAGTGAGGCAGTTCCCAAGACCCACAAACTCCTCCTTATTAAGATGCTACCCCCATCATACTCCCTAGCTTCATTGGTGTGCTCTACTCCTCCCTTAAAGCTTCCCCCTCTTCTGTGCTCCACACCATCTCCTCCCTTTTATCCACTGCCAGCTCAGGTGAACTCATCCTACTGAGTGATTTCAATCTGAATTGGTCCTCCCCTGTCCTAAAACCTATCACCCAACAAATAGAGTATTTTAACCTACACCAGCTCATCAATGAACCCACCAGACCCAACCTCCACTCCCACCACCATACCAGCCTGGACTGGATCCTGTCCTCACACCCGCATTGCATCTCCACTGCTGGTTTTCACCCTGACTTATTCAGTGACCACCTTATGACCTATTGTACTCATAAACTTCAGCTACCCTGCCCCTCACCTACCGCTGGATACGTTCCATACGCTCCCTAAATACCTCTCATCTCCTCCACAATCTTGCGTTCTTGGACAGGTCCTTTTCTACACCTCTACAGATATCAACACAGCGCTCTCCCTCTTCTGCCAGATATTAAATAAATGTCTGGAACAAACATGCCCCCCTGCGTCAGCATAGGATGAGGCATTTTCACCACCCGTGGATTACACCTGACATCATCAAACTCTGCAACAAACACGATCATGCTTGGGAGCACTACAAAGCATCCCTATTCCCAAATGACCTCTCAACCTATCGGGCCCTAAGGAATGCATACACCAAAACTATCAGGGCAGCCAAATCTCACTATTTCAAGAACTCTCTACATGAAAACCTCAACTTCCCACATATATGTTGGCATACTGTACACTCTCCTCCCTTCTCAACCTCCCACCTCTTCCCCCTTTCTCCTCATAAACAACATCTTAGTCTCAGGCAATGTCACTGTTGCCACCACCCTAAACAATTTCTTTATGACCTGCACCCTACCCTCTACCCCTGCCCACCCCTCCTCTCCCCAGCCCTCTCCCCCATCTCCTGACCCCCCCCACAGCTCCTCCACCTTTCCCAAAGGAGTTTCATTTTTCCCCTGTCACAAACCAGGAAGCACTCCATGCCCTCCAATCCCTAAACACATGCAAATCCAGTCCCGATGGGCTTGATCCTCTCCTTCTCCAGATCTCTGCCCCAGTCATTGCCCACCCCCTGTCACATCTCCTTAATCTCTCCTTCACCCTTGGCTCTGTCCCTCAGGCCTGGAAATCTATAAATGTAAGCCCCCTTCATAAGGGTGATGACTGAGCACAAGCAGGAAATTACTGCCCCATTTCCCTCCTCCCTGTCTTGGCCAAGCTCCAAGATTCCCTTGTCCGAACCAGACTCACCAATTTCTTCACCTCCTCAAATTTCCTGTCCCCATATCAGTTAGGTTTTAGAAAGAACCACTCCACGGTCTCCTCTTTACTCTGGGTGACAGACACCATCCTCACTGGCATGGACCAAGGACACCTTACCTCAGCCATAATTATAGACCTAGCCAGGGCCTTTGATTTCATCTCTCATCTGCTCCTTCTCACCTAGCTAAAACTAGCTGGTCTCTCACCCCTAGCAGTCCAATGGTTTTACTCCTACCTTTCAGGCTGATCCCAATGCATCCAGACTGGCAATACTCTCTCCCCCCCAATCCTAGCAGGTGTACCTCAAGACTCTATCCTGGGTCCCATCCTCTTTTCCATCTTTCTATATGATCTCCCCCAGTGTGCTCTCACTCCCACGTTCACCTCTATGCAGATGATACCATCCTCTATACTTCTGGCCCTTCTGCCTCTGAGGTATCCCCCCAAATACAAGCAGATTTCAGTTGTGTTCTGTACTGGTTCTAGGAAAACCAGCTAAAAGTAAACACTACTAAAACAGTCTCTATGAACTTTAATACACCCCAAAACTTGCCAAACTCCACCCCCCCTTCTCCACTCTCGATGGCACTACTTTAGACATAATCCCAGCATACAAGTACCTAGGAGTCTGGCTTGAGAGCTGCCTTGACTTCACCACTCACAGCAACCACATTCATTTCAAGTTCTGCCCCAAACTAGGCACTCTTTTTAGAAATAAAGATGCACTCTCCCTCCCCGTTTGACAGATCCCCTCACCAGGACAATCCTTCCACTTTTCAATTATAGAGATGTTGTATACAGGTCTGCCTCCATATCCACACTTTCCAGATTGGATGTTCTTTTCAATGCCTTTTGTCGCTTCATTTTAAATGCCCCTCCCAGAACTCATCACTATACCCTCTACTCTTCCCTATCACTCTTCTCCCTATCCTCCTGCCGAGACCATCAGATCTCCATCATCTCAGTCAGGAATTGGTTTGGCACACTCACTCCCTACCTTGCATCCCTGCTATCCCTCCCCCCACACTTCCTACCTCCTTTGCACATGGGACCCTTGTTCCTTTGTCCTTTCTCAACCTCACTCCAACACTGGCAAAGCATCTTTCTCCTTCCACTTCCTGAATTTGTGAAACTCCCTTCCCTCCTCACTCTGAATGCTTCCATTGCTAAACCTATCTAAAAGGACCCTTTTTCACTTGCCACTTCCACCCATTTGCCATTGTTTTTTTGACAGCTGCAGGTAGTTGCCTTAAGACATTAAGATTGCACATCTATAGGGGATTATACTAAAGCTAAACTGTCTGATGACTAATCTCTAAACTGGAAGTGCTTCAGAGCATGATTTTCATACAACTTTACTTTACTGTCAGTGACTTGTACAGTCAGATTGTTGGTGGCAATGCACAATCAGGTGAGGAAGGCAGCACAAGATCCATGATCCATTTAGGGATCGCAGAATATAATTGGGTGAGGAAGAGCAGAACATAGTCTGGTGAGGAGTGGTAGAATGCAATTGGAGAAGGAAAGACAGAGTGGGATCAGGGGAGAGAGAGAGAGAGAGAGAGAGAGTGGAATGCAATTAGGGCATGGAAAAGCCAGCACACATTAGATGCAAAATATTGTAAAAATACACAATAAAGAACACAAAGAGAAGAAAAATTAAAGATACAAATTGCAAAGGTAGATATTAAAATAAGAGAGACCAGAGGGAGAGAGAGAGAAAAGATAACAAATACTGTATATAATAAGTAACTAAAAAAAACTAAACACTGCTGCCTTTAAATGATACCAAAACAAAACAGACAAATGCAGAGAGAGAGAGAGAGAGAGAGAGAGAGAGAGAGAGAGAGAGAGAGAGAGAGAGAGAGAGAGTCCTTCCAGTTGTACTCAATCAAGTCCATTAGCTCTGTTTCTCAAGCCCTCAGCAGGAGCAGCTCTATTATTTGGTAAGAGCCAGCTTCCTATTGATCTCAGGTATACTTAGCCTGGACTCCTGGAAATTCAACTTTACTTACTGGAATCAACATATCATTGGGCAGCTTCCATTTTAGTATGCATTGGATTGCTACGCTGTCCCCTTCCATCAAAAAGTGATGCCTTAAATGTATTTCCTGCTGACCCTCAAAGTCCACATTCAAAATAGTCCCACCTACTGCCATTGATCCCATCTGTCTCCTGCAGTGGCCCCAGTTCACAGTCTATGCAGCTGCAAAGAGGTCTACAAATCTGTTAAGCAAAGCAGCTGTGATCCTGGTGCACCTGGAATAAATCCGAGTCAAAGGGGTTGGGCTGTTGCCACCAAGATCTTGATTAATCCAGGACTCACTTGAAACCAAGTGACTGTTGCTGCCACAGATCTCTGTGAACCTGCAATTCATTGCAGCCAAGTGATCAGTAATGCCATAGAGCCCAGTAAACAAGGAATTCACTTGATGGCAAGCAGTCATTGCCATCACAAATTCTGGCATACCAGAAATTCTCTTGAGGTCAAGCTCCATTGCTGTAACAAATCCTGGTGCACACAGGAGTCACTTGAGGCCAAGCTGCCAATGCCACCAAAGATCCTGGTGTACCCAGGATTTTCTTGAAGCCAAGCATCTGTTGATGCCACAGATGGGAGTAGAGAGCAAGGAAAGTGAGGAAGTGCTCTAATTCATGGCCAGAGTTTTCAAGATGAAAAACCTTCAGCTGTCTGTCAAGATCTATGAGTGCCATTTGAAGGATTACAGTCACATGAGCTCTAAGTAGGTGCTGCTGTTAAGAAAGGGCTGATTGCTTGGCTTTATGGGGGGGCTGAACAAAGTGTGGTTCAATAGCAAGCTTCAAGGCACGTGAAGCTGGGAGTGGCATAGTTCAAGACCATGGTAGAGTGATTGATGGAGCTGGTTGGCAACAAAGAAGAAGCTGGAAGACAGCAGTAGGCATGGACAGCTCAGATGCAGACTGACAACAGCTGGGATGTCTTCTTCTTGGGAAATTGGACCATTTTTAATACATCTTTCTTTCCTGTCTTTCAACATATTTTGTTTGAACCTACTGTCTACCTCATTCTGGATCAACACTGTGATGGGACTTTGAATTTAAATTCTGTCCAGCACTGTCCTGATCTTAAGATTCATTGTATCAGTATGAAAATGTTTTACATTATAATTGTATCTTATTTGTTGCTGTGACTAATAATGATAAATGATTTAAGCACTCTTAATAAGCTGCTCTGTAGTATTTCTGGATTGCTATATTATGAACCATATTATGAATATGCATGGAATGAGTCTGAGTTGCAGAAACAGTTTTTTTTATTATAGGCAAGACAACTTTTATTTCTATGGCATCCTTGCCAAATGGCCTAGTACACCTTATAGGGAGAACATGACAATAATCAATAACTAATAAATACACAGTAGAAATAAAACAATAAATAGGAAAATACAAAGAAACACGCCAGTTTGAAAAAAAAAAAAATTTTTAGCGCTCCCTTAAAGGCGTCCACTGAGTGAACCATTAAACCTCAGGTGGAAGAGAGTTCCATAGAACAGGTTCAGCTACCCAGTGGTTCTGTCTCCTGAAAGCTTTATTCATGAGCAAGAAACTTTTAACAGACCTGCATCAGTGGAGCAGAGAGGGCATGCAGGGTTGTGAGGAATTAAGAGCTCTTTCAGATATTCAGGACCCAGATTGTGTAGGGCCTTTTATGTAATCAAGCAGACCTTGAAGTCAGCACACTACAGAATTGGAAGCCGGTGCAGATTAAGCAGAGCCAGTGTGATATGATCATTCTGAGATGCTTCAGCTGTCAGGTGGGCTGCAGCATTCTGGACCAACTGCAAGAAGAGTATCAAACTTCCAGATAACCCTAAGTATAGAGCATAGCACTAATCCAGTCTCAGGATGACAAAGGCATGTACTACCATCACCATTATAGCTTAATATGGTATTCAGTGTAACAAATTGTAGGAATCCTTTGGTTTGAGTGTTTGTTGCTATATCTTTCTACTGACATTGGGGGCTATGGAGGAGGAGAAAGCCTCTGTAAAATTTAACTTTTAGTTTAAGCAATGATTCTATAAGTTCCTGTTAATTACATTGAGAAATTTGAATATAAATTGGCTCACATATCCCCTCCTTTTGCTGTATCTCTCCCATCACCTTACATATTTTGGATTTAGATTTTGACACAGATCTCTAGTTCCTATGTCATTTTTGTAAATTCTTTATTAATCACTGATTTGGTTAGTGGCATTTTATATGGAGGACAGAGATGCTGATGTGTGATTCTATACTGCTTTATACTGATGGTTCCCCTTTTATTAAATAAATGAAGATAAATTATTGTGCAATTTAACATTGTTAGCTGATATTTAAATGGTGAACTTCAAACAGGTGCCTCCTTATGGAGAAGAAGTACCCCTTGAAGTGCTGGGATGTTACTGTCTCCTCTGGGAGCTGTTTCGGGTGCAGTAATGTGCTGTTTTATATAACATAGTATAGCACTGGACTTTTGCTGTTGTGTTGATAACATGTTTCCTTATAAAAAACAAAACAAAACTGGTGCACTACTAAGATTTGCACAATCCCATGCTGCAGCATAAAAAGGCAGAGCAGAACTGGAAAAGAACAATAACATTACACAAAGGGAAGAAGTGCAAAAGTAGGTTTATTAACTTAGTGAAAAGGACAATCATCCTACGACATGCAAAGCAATTAGTCTCAGCGCCTCAAGGTGTACTGCCCTTTTATATGGTAGCAAAATTTGGGGCTTAAGTATAAAGACTTATGACATTGAAACAATCCAAAACTTATTTATTTGATACATTTTAAATCTGCCTACAGATTGTCCATCTGCATTCCTAAGGTTGAAAACTGGACTGTTACCATTAACGACTAGATCTAGAAGCAAATGGTTTGATACCTTTTATTGGACCAACATAGATGTACAAAAAGAAAACTGTGCCTAAGCTTTCAGACCAACCAAGTCCTTCCTCTAATACTTATGGCAGTTGTTTAGAGAATCACATTATATCAACACCCAGACCATACATAAAAAACCCAGAAAGAATTCTCATTGGTTTAAAATACCTATTTTTCAAAAATCACAGATTTAAATTGAAGGAACCTGATTCTACTAGTCTGCTATTGCTGAGCTGCCTTCCAATGTCAATTGTCAGCAGAAGTAGATAAGATGAGCAGTTCTGAGGACAATTGACATTGGAAGGTTGCTTAGCAATTGCAGACCAGTAGAATCTGGTTCCTTCAATTTTAATCTGTGATTTTTTTTTTTAACTAGGTATTTTAAACCAATGAGAATCCTTTCTATTCTTTTATGTATGATCTGGGTGTTAATAGAATGTGCATCTCTAAAAAACTGCCACAAGTCTCCAAGGAAGGACTTGGTTGGTCTGAAACTTAGGCATTGTTTTTCTTTTTGTACATCTATGTTGGTAAATTAAAAGTTATCAAACCATTTGCTTCTGGATCTGTTCTTACAAGAACCAATACAGCAAATAAACTAATTCTGTATGTCATTAGTGACTAGAGCATTTACAAGAGTTATTAAAAGGTGGGGATGTATTATAAATATGGACTGTAACAGACTATCAAAACATTACTGGCTTGACACATTGAACAATTTGCAGCTTGGAAAGCATAATGACATTTTTTTTTGAAAACTGAATAAATATATTTAAAGAATTGGACTGGAGGCCATGTGGTTGACAAGAGCTATGATCTATTTTATTTATTTAGTTTTTGTTGACTGGGAAGGATATCCATCAGTATTTGTCTCAGAAGTGAACCAAAGACTGCAAGACATTGCTGCTTAATTTGACACTGAAAACAATCCATAATGTAGGTAACTGTAAGTTGTATTTGCAAGTTAAGGAAAGTTTCAACATGGAAAAATATCCTGCTTTCTGTGAAAATAAGGAACATAGAACTATGTTAAGCACGTTTAGATTTTATTTACTATGTAGAATGGCTCTGCGTTTGTGCAAAAAGAGTATGGCAAGGTCAAACTCTTTTTGTATGTGTAATACTGGTAACCTACCACTTGCAATACATATTTTATATGAATGTACAAAGTTAGTGGGAGAGAGGTTAAAGTGGATATCACCCCGTTAAACAAAAGTACTGAATGATCAAAGAAAAATGTATTTATTTAATGAAATCAGATGAAGAAAAAGTTCTATATGGAGTAGCAAAATTTGCACTGGCTATACAAGAGTATTTACCTGTAAAGTGATTTGAATATGAGTGTGTTTTTTATATGGCCTTGAAATTGAGCTTTCTTTTTAATATAGGTGGTACAGTATTTATGAATGTATGTGTACTAATTAGTCTAGTTTAGTATGTATATGATTGTAATAATTGTGTCTGAATTTTATACATTTAAATAAAACTGAATCTTGAACCTCAAATCCTCAAGAAGCTATGCTTGAGGAGCCAATCCCCATACCTCTCCTAATTATCCAATAAGATATCACACGGCATTTGCTGTCAGAGAAACATGCATTTTAAAGTGCATGTACGTGCAAAATCGATAAACTGAACTACTTATTAGAACAATAAATACTCATTTGTTTATACTGATCACACTAACCAACTACAAGAATTAAATATCATTTTATATAGTGGATCTGCATTTTTAATAGTTATCTACACCAATGCTCCACCCAAATTTTTTCAAGGGAGGGGGGGAGTTAAAAAGTGACAAGATAGAAGGAAATATGCACCATCACTCATGAATTATAAAATAAAATAAACTGACAGCATTAAGAACATGAGGGATAAGCATAATAATGGTCAGGGTGGTAGAGAAACAAAAATGTTTCTAAAAAAGTAGATATGTAATAAGGAAAGTTGAAATTATGACTCAAGAAGTCATCAAAGCTGGGAAAAAAACAACCAAAAATTGGACAACTGATGATAAAGTTGAACAATAAATTTACAGTACAGTAAATATATTTCAAGCAAATATTTTAAAAGTCCATTTGTATTCCTTTTGCAACAACAGCTGCACTTTGTCTCCTTCTCTGGCCATACAGTAGCTGGGACATGTTCCATGACACCCTAGCAGGTCATAATGTCATATGCTTAATAGTGTACAACATTAGCTCTACCCCCGGAATAGCACTGTACGATACAGCGAGTGGTGCAATATCGTGAATACTACTGTATGCGGTATTGTACCAATCGCACTATCCCAGGCAGAGGATAAGACCTCTGCTGGGATGGGGTTCTGCCAAGCAGCTGCTGTGGCTCAATGGACTGAGCCAATGCAGCAAGGAACCCAGGCACTGGGTCTGGGACTGGGTTTGATTCCCGGTCCCAGAAACTTTTATTTTTTTTCTGATTTTGGTGCAGTTTCATGTTAACCCCCTACCAGAGTTGAGAATCCTTCTTGGGGGGAATTATGCCACATGCAAGAAATTGCAGTGTATTGGTAGCACGATTTTTGCATGTGGCATAATGTCTTGCGACATTATGACCCCGTGCCCCATGACACCACATTTTAAGTCCTCTGAATTCATTGTGATGGTCCCTGAAATGGGAACTTACTGATGAATTCATTTTTCCATTCTTAATATCTCAGATATGTTCCTGTACTCTGTTCTATAATGCTCTAGCACTTCTTCCCACATACTGTGCAGTTTTGGGCAACTGAAGACTAAAACATAAACAACAAATGTTGAGCAATTCAAGAATTTCCTGTAATCCACCTTTACATCTAAAATTGGGTGAATAAATTATTTTCCTACTTGAACAAATTTACAGATGGAACAATGCCCACATGTATATGGTCCCACTGGTCTCACAGGTAGCCAGTTCAAATGACTAGTAGCCCTTACTGGTTAGAAGCAACTAAGTGCTAGCATTTGTTTAAGTTTGGCACCCTACTAAAGGTAACATGAGGTACTAAATCTTCTGGCTTGTCACTTTGCATTAGAATCCCCCATTCTCTCAACAACATTTTTTTAATTTTTGGTGCTTGTTTCATGTGTTCCAGCACAAAGGTCAGGGGTTGATTATCCTAATTTTTTACTTTAGGAACCAGGAGTTCTCTTCTATTCAGTGACCTTCCTTTTTCAAACAACTGTCTGAATTTAAGATGGTTGTTGAATTTTTGTTTAAATCATATTTGCAAACTTTTCTAGAGTTGCCTCTATGCTTTTTTGGCCCTCCTGTTTTTCCATAGTGTAGTGGCAATTCTGTCTTCAGCACTGGTTTGGCCTGCTATGCTTTCCATAGTGCAGGGTTGTCCTATATAAGGACATGTGGCTAGGCAGGTCCATCCCTTATTGTCTGTGGTCAGGGACAGCATATGGATGTGATTGCCATGGTGGTCAGGAGTAGCATATGGTTGGGGGTCAGGAGAGGTGTGAAATTGCAGTTGTGAAAGGATGTCCTTGTTTTTGGGAGTGGCATCTGGTTGGGAGCAACATTTGAAGGTGGCAGCATCAACAGCATGGAGGACATGGTCTGAGGAGAGATGGCTCATTTGGTGAGAAATGGGAGGCCACAAAGTGGAGGGGGAGCTATAAAGTGGTTACTTGATTTGTCAGTTAGTAATAGAGTGGTTCGATAGGGTTGTATGTACTGTTGCTGTATAGTTTTAATTAGTGTAGGAATATAGTTTAAATTAGTGTAGGTATATAGTTTAAATTAGAGTAGGTATATGTTTTTATTTGTTTTATTAGCATAGGTATATACTTTTAATTAATATTTTCTTACAGCCATACTGGGAAATAATGGATGGCCTTTTCTATGGGGAAAAGTTTCCATCCATGTATTATATGAAATATGTATATATCTAATACTGGCATGGTCGCATCAGTAAGCACTTTAATGTTAACACCGATCTATATGCATCTTACTAACTTTGCCTCTCTTCAACTGATTTGCCTGAAGTTGTGTAAGGATGGAGTCTGGGCCAGGGTCTCTGGGCCCTAGAAATGTGTGTCATTTGGTTGAGAGTGGGCAATGTTAAGGAGGTGCAAAATCTCAAAAATCCATGCAAATTAAGATTGTTTTTTGCTCACCTGTAACTAAAAAACATTTTTTTTAAACCTGAAACTTACAAGTTTGATAGAGTTTGTCCCAAGGTATATGCTTTCACAAGTTTGAAGTTTCAAACTTATGTAGATTTTAAAATATTGTTTAGAAATTGTCCCATTTTTGAGCATGCTCAGTTCAAAGAACGAACATTCTATGGATAGCTGGATTTTTCGATAGTGAAATAATCAATAGTGATTTCCTTCAAACTGCTTTCATCAGCAGGCTGACAAAAGCAGTTTGAAGGAAATGAAAGCAGTTGCATCAAAAGTGATGTCTGCTTTCCTCAGCCATGGCTGAAGAAAGCAGTGTGAAATAAATCACTTTCAATCTCACTGCTAATGCCACATGTAGCTATCTATAGAATTCATGGGCCTTGTGTGAAGAAGGTATGAGTGATTCTGTTGGTCACATGTGATAAGGCATGCTTCTCTGACTCCAAAGAGTATATGCTTATGAGGCACTGGCTTGGAGCTGTACCTTTTGCTTTGGGCAGGAGGCTACAGGCTGGGGAGTTGGGCAGTAGTGCTGACAACCCCAAGGAACACCACACAACCCATTCACCAAGACTCCAAACCCTAATGTTTTTAATTTCCTTACTTTGTGTTCTTCAACCATAATGGGTTTGTTAACATAGTTATTGCAATGAATATTATCTCTATCTATATTTCTTTTTTTTCCCAATTGTTTAACCAGGTGAGACACACTAAGCTGAAAGCTTGTTTACAGGTGCAACCTGGGAGTACAGAGAAATTAAGTGACTTACTCAGGGTCACACAGTATGCAAGTGGGGGCTGTGGGATTCAAACCCAGGTCTCCAGATTTGCAGCTCAGAGCCTTAAACCACTGTGCTATACTGCCTCCCTCTCTATCTATCTATCTATCTATCTATCTATCTATCTATCTATCTATCTATCCTTTGCAAAAAACTGATTTGAGCATTGTGGATTTCTATCTTTAGTGACAAGTGAGTGTGTATGTCTTATGGTGTGCATGCCTCAGATACAAAACCACAAAGGTAACACAATGATGACTGTTTGTGGATGCTTGTGTGGTCTTGTCCTTTTGCTGTTAATTCTAACACGACATTTCCCTACTGTAGTTGCATTAAGTTGAACTCTAACAGGTGCATTAATGTAGTTTTTTTTTTTTTCTACAAAGAATTTCCTTTCTTTTTGAGATAATGGAATCCTATTTTCATTCACACAGGTCCCTTTGGGACTTGCATGAACAGATGCAGATGTGCAGGGTCCTCTGGGCCATTAACCAAGGGAAGACTCTGTACACCTACTGAAGTGCAGGGCCCTTCAGCAACAGATGTCAACAATTCAGGGGGCAGTCTAATGGGCTACAGAGATGCAGGGCCCTCTGGGCTCTGTGCTTCAATGTGGCTACAGATACAGATGTACACTGCAAAGAGTATATCTTGCAGCCAAAGCACAAGACCCTCTGACTTCTATGGGTGCAGAGGTGCAGGGCCATATGCCAAGAGAATTCTCTTCACTATAGGAAACTTGGGCCTGTGCGGTCAAACCTGAACCTTCCCTTCCCAGACTGGAGGGTGGTGTCATGTGACAGCACCATCCCCCAGCCTCGGCTCATCCAGCTGGGTCACTGAGCTTGGCTCCAAACTCAGCTCACTGGCACATGATCACAAAACACTACCCACTGGGGAAAAGGCTGGTACCCACGATGTTTCTTAGTAAAGATTATATATATTTTTTTTAATTTTGACACCAAATGTTCAAGTTAGTCATCTTATGACTCCCCCTTACAAACACGTTGTGGCATTTGTAGAATACTGGCCAAAATGTCATTTTACACCAGAAGCATGAAAACTTTTGGCCATGACTGGAGAAAACGACACCTCTCTGGTTTATGAGCTGGTGTGAAAAAATGGCCACGTTGGAAGTTTGAAGTAAACATATTGAAAATTAGAGAAGTTATTAGTGAATATTGAAATATTTAAATTTTTACTCATAATTTGGTCATTTTATTGTATTTTTACAACAAATGTTTAACATAGTCTCCTTATGACACCACTTCATGAACCCAGTAGGAGAAAATTTTCAAATCCCTCCCAAACCGTGATTTTGTGTAGTGATAGTGAAATCATCTTTCAGGGCAGATTTGAAAATTTCACCTGCCTTAGCCATGAAGCGGTGTCCCAAAAAGGCCATGTTGAAAGTTTGGTGGAAAAGTGTTAAAAATTTTCAATAGGGGTAAAGCAACAAAAGAAGGGAAATTTTCAATAGTAACTTTCTTATGACCCCCACACTAAAAACCCAGTAGGTGAATATTTTCAAATCCCACCCAAAAGGTGATTTTGTGCAGCGACTGTGAAATCCCCATTCAGGCTGCATTTAAAAAATTCCACCACTCTTGCTCATGAAGTGAAGTTCCAAAAAGAAGATGTTGAAAAGCTGGTGTAGAAATATTAAAAAAATGGCAAAGTTATGAGTAAAAGTTCAAATCTCACTGAAATACAGAAAACCGGACTTACCTTATTTTCTCATATTGCAGTCGTCTGTTCCAGCAGCAGGATGTGTCTTTGATTGGAGAGTGGATCTACATCATGGGACATGTTCAGGTGAGTGAGTGTGTGTTGGAGGGGTAGTGGGTGCTGAGTGGGGGATTGGGGTGGGGGTCAGATCACGATGGACTATTTTCTTTTATACTTTTTTTTGTAAAAATACAACAAGAGACTGTTTACTGTTTTTTCAAGTTTATTTTATGGGATTCAACACTAGGGATTGAGTACTCCAGTGTCGGTTTTCACTGCACAGCAGTACCAGGGGGGCACCCCAATGTCGCCACCTATCCATCGGGGGTAGGTCAGCCTGGAGGAGAGGGGGTTGGGCGAGTGATATTGGTGATGGTACCCCGGTCTGCTTTTGTAAAAGTATTGTATCAGGGAAGGATGAGGGAGGGCTGGTTGAGCTGGGAGGAAGAGGAACATAGAAACACATAATTTGACTGCAGATAAGGACTGCTTAGCCCATCCATTCTGCCCATTTTTCCCTACCTACGTTATCACTGCAGACCCTACTTGATCTACAGCTCTTTCTCCTTCCCACCTTCCCTTCCACTATGATTCTATTGTGCTTATTCCATGTATCCTTGAACCCCACAACTGTTTTCACCCCTCCCCACTGCCACTGGTAGGCTTTTCTAGGAATCCACCACTTTTTCTTTGAATAAGTACTTCCTCACATCTCTCAAAAATCTACCCCCTCCAACTTCATACCATATCCCCTTATTATTGAGCACCTTTGTTTCTGAAAAAATACTTCCCTCCTGCACCTTATTTACCCCTATCAGGTATCTAAAGGTCTCTATCATATCTCTCTCTCCCTCCTCTCCTCCAGGGTGTACATATTGAGCTCCATTAGTCTGTCCTCATAGAGTTTTTGATGCATACTCTGTAGGGTTACCACCTGTCCTGATTTTCGCAGGACAGTCCTGATTTGGCCAGCTGTGTCCTGCAAAAAAACATGAAAAATACTACATGTCCTGATTTTATAGCAGAAAAAAATAATTTCTATCTTTCCACTAAATGATGTAGAAAACTATAATACCTTAACTAAAGTACCTTAAAATGATAAGAAACAATAGAAGCAACCAAGGAACTACAATACTTAGCCTTAATTCTGATTATATAGAGAAAACAAGTCTGTTGCTTTGGTCGAGGTTACATACTGTCCTGCGAAAAATCATGTTTCAGTAAGAAATGTCCCACTTTGGGCTTCTTAAAAGGTGGTAACCCTAATACTCTGCACAATTTTAGTTGCCGTACTCTGGACCACCTCCACTCTGCCTATGTTCTTCTGGAGAGGTAGTCTCCAGAACTGGATGTTGTACTCTAGGTGAGGTTTTATGAGTGATCTATACCGAGACAACACCACCTCTCTCTTTCTGCAGGTCTTACCCCTTCTTATGCACACTGGCATCCTACTAGCACACCTGACTGCTTTGTCGCATTGCCTTACCACCTTTAGGTCATCAGATATGAGTAGCCCCAGGTCTCTTTCCTGCTTGGACACCATTAATACCATTCCACCCATTTTGTGCTCTGCCCCTGGGTTTCTGTGCCCTACATGAATTATTTTGCACTTTTTTTGCATTGAAACCCAGTTGCCATACCCTTGACCACTCCTGTAGTTTTCTCAAGTCTCTGCTCATCCTTTCCACCACCTGGATTGTCCACCCTATTGCAGATTTTGGTGTCATCCACAAAGAGGCAAACCTTCCCTTCCAGTTGCTCTGCAACATCACTTACAAAGACATTGAAGAAGACTGGTCCCAGCACTAATCCCTGAGGTACCCCACAGGTCACCTTTCTTTCCTTGGAATGAACTTCATTTACCACTACCCTCTGTCACTTATCCCCTAACCAATTTCTTATCCAGTTTACCACCTTATGACCCACTGCTAAGCTAGCAAGCTTGTTTACTAGTCTACTATGTGAAACAATGTTGACAACCTTACTGAAATATACGTAGGTCACACCCATCACTACACCATGATCTAATTCCTTTGTCACCCAGTCAACAAAATATATCAGTTTCATTTGACATACTGTAACCTTCCCCCCTGTGAAGCCATGCTGCTTTGGGTCTTGTAAGCCACTGTATTAAAGATGTTCCACAATCCTTTCCTTCAGCTGTGATTAAATTAAATTTCCCACTACCGATGTCAGACTGACTGGCCTATAATTGCCAGCCTCCTGCCTGCTACCACTTCTGTGAAGTGGGACTACATTTTGCCCTCCTTCAGTCTTTGGAACCACTCCTATTTCCAGTGAGCTGTTAAACAGGACTCTCAGAGATGCAGGCAGTACCTCCCTGAGCTCCTCAATATCATGGATGCACCCCATCTGGCCCCATTACTTTGTCCAACTTCAGATTACTGAGTCCCTTCAGGACTCTCTCCTCTGAAAAAGGACTAGAGTCTACCTCCCTCCAAAGCTTCTCTTACTTTTTTGTGGCCCCTTCCCTTCTCTTTCCTTTGAGAACACTGAACAAAAGTATTTGTTCAGGATGTCTGCCTTTTTCTAGCCCCCCTCTGGACAGTCCCCCCTTCCTTTTTTAACTTTTCAATCTCACCCCTGGTCTTCCTGTTTTCACTTACATACCTAAAAATGTCTTGTTCCTTTTGTTACCTCCTGGGCTATTCTGTCTTCATTTTGCACCTTTGTACTCCTTACTGCTTTCCCTGCTTCTCTCTGTTTCCCCTGATACACCTCCTTATCCTCCCCTCTCTGCATCTCCTTATACTTTATGAATGTTACCCTTTTAGCCTTTACCTTTTTAGCTACCTCTTTTGAAAACCATAGCCGTCTGTTTTTCCCCTTGCTTTTGCTCACTTGTATAATGCAGAGGTTTGTTGCCTTTACTATGCTTCCTTTTAGCTTTACCCACTGTTCCTCCACCCTACCCAGGCCATCTCCCCTACCAGGTCATCCCTGAAGCATCCTCCCATCTCTATAAGGGAATTAAATGATAGATAGATAGCTAGATAGCTAGCTAGATAGATAGATAGATTGATCCAGCAATTGCCGGCTCACTGCTAGCACGAAAGCTGGTAGCAGTACTCCATGTGTGCCTGCAGATGTGAAGAAACTCCTGCTGTTCTTATACAGAGAATGCGGGTGAATGGCTCATTTTGTAAAGCTGGGCACCCTCAATTTTGGGGTGCTCAGAAAAGGCATTTAGAATGTTTTTTTAAAGAACAAACACCAGAATCTAACTAAACAGGACCTATTTAGCTAGATGATGGTGTTTTGTTTTTTTAAATATACCATTTTTATGTATTTTCCATGTTTTTTTAGTTCAGAGGAAAAGAACAAGCTGGCAGCAGTCATGACACACAAAAGAAAACATTTTCATGTTGCGAGAAGCAAGTGGTGAGAAACCAAAAATGTTCTTGTGACACAGAATGCTTCATGTTGTATCATAGGGTTATCCAAACACCCTACTGAGCATGCTCATAACTGCTCAAAACAAACGTTGTATCCTAATAACTCTGGAATTGTTTACTATTTTGTCACAAAACATTCAAAAGGCACTACTTTGGCACAGGCCACTTTTACCCTAAAATTTCAGGAAAAAAATTCAGTTTTACCTAGGCTGTAGGTGAGAGAAAACAAAACAAAACAAAGCAAAACAAAACCCATGTTAAGCATAGGAAAAAAGATTAGCCCTCTACAAGAAACCACACAAGATGCCCATCACAAAACTTTCCACATATTTAGAGCTTGCCTCCTAGAAAATGTATGCTAGATTTTAGGCAATTTCATCAAACACCACCAAAGCTATTAAGGTGCACATTTAGGGGCTGAAAATAGAACCTGTCAGGCAATCCTACTTATACTGGTGCTACTGCACCAGTGTAACACACACACACACACACACACACACACACACACACACACACACACAACTATATATGTGTGTGTGTGTGTATATATATATATATATATGTATGTATATGTATATATATATATATATATATATATATATATATGATATAACCTTGTTAATAGCATCAGTCAGGGTTAAAACAAAAAAAGTATGGAAATATGCATTAGGATTTCCAACCTTACACCCCACCCCCACCATTCACAGATGAAGATGTATGGAGGGGTGTCACTGGGGTCATCAGCCCTAATACTCACCCCATTCCATTAGAAAATAAGCTGGTGGGTGCAGCATAGGAGAATGGGTTGAGTGTTAGGGCTGACAACCCCTGTGCTGCCCCAATGCCTCTTCATCTGTGAAGGGTGGGGGGTGCGGTGTTAGGGTTGGAAACCCTAACACCACATTTCCCTTCTTTTGTTGCTTTACCCCTAACTGATGCATTAACAAAGTTTTTTTTACGATTTATTTCCTTACTTTTTGAGATAGTGTAATCATATTCTAATGTGCTTGTTGGAGTGAAGAGCCCTCTGGGCCCTGTGCTAGAGAGCCCTGTGCTCCTATTCCTCCATAGAAGCATATATGTATGTAGCTATTGGAGTGCAAGGCCCAGAGGGCCCTGCACTCCCATCCCTCCATGGATGCGTATATGTACTTAGCTGTGGAAGTGCAGGACCCTCCAGGCACTGTGCTTCCATTTATAGGCCAAAAGTGATACATTTGTTATCATAGCCATGTTATTACCCCACCTGATGTACCCAGCGGCAAAACAATTCAATTCCCCAGTGAAATGTAATTCTGAGCAACTGCAATGCCATTTCTGTGCTGCAGATGTGAAAACTAATTTCAGCCAGGATTTGAAAAATGACAGTTGTGGCATACATTTGGTGGGGTAATAAGAATTCTATGTTCCAAATTTGGGGTCAAAACATTTTAAATTGACAAAGTTATGAGAGTGTGTTGCGCAATTCCAATGAACCATCATAACTCCATTTTTTGACATTTTGACCCCAAATTTTTAACATGGCCTTTTGGGGACCCCTCCTAATGAACAACATGACTGTGATTATACAAATCCTGCCCGAAAGATGAATTCACCAACTGACTATGAAATCACCTTTCGGGCGAGAGTTGTATAACAGCAGTTATATTGCTCAGAAGGTGTGGTGCCCAAAAGGCCATGTTGAAAACTTGAGGTCAGAATCTCAAAAGACAGCAAAATTATGGAACAGAGTTATCCTTTCTTGTCAGACATTGTCATCTTTTTTTGTGATGTGAAAAAAGGATTATCATGTCTCACGAAAAAGGAATTAGCCTGACAAAAAAGGATTAGGGACTTCACCGACGAGATGGCCCTGCCGGTATCCCTTTTTCGCCAGACGAATTCCTTTTTTGTGAGATGTCAAAATCCGTTTTTGCATCACAAAAAAGGATTATGACATCTCATGAAAAAGGATTACTTTGCATCACGAAAAGGATTATGTCATCTCACAAAAAAGGAATTTGCTGGCGAAAAAGGATTTGGTCATGTCATGAAAAATGATTTAAGAAAGTCATCCTTTTTTGTGAGACGTCCTAATCCTTTTTCATGATGCGAAAAAGGATTTTGACACCTCACAAAAAAGGAACAGAAGTGAGTCATGAAAAAGGATTTTAAAACATAAAAATAAGCATTCTGAGGCCACATAAAATTAAAGACACACAACAATAAAGGACGTCCTGATGAAAGAGATACATACTAGGATGTCTGCAGAAAACATCCCGGGGCAGAGTTCTTACAGTTTGCTTATGCTAAAAAAAAACAAGATGGTGGCTGATGAAAAAGGAATTTTTTCTCACGAAAAAGGATTCTTAGGATCCTTTTTTGTTAGCAGTCAAAATCCTTTTTCCTCAGACCAAAATCCTTTTTTGTTCCATGCAGCTATCCAAAAGACTGAACTAAGCATGCTCATAACCCAAAATTTCAAAATTTAATAACTTTGGATCGGATTAATACTTTTTTCACCAAACCAACACTGGCTTGTTATTTGGGGCATGCTCTTTCTACCCTGAAAATTTCAGACCACAATTACAAACGGTTTGGCTGCAGCGTGATAAGGAAAAAACAGCCAAAAAAGGCAAATTTTAGCATTTTTTCAGAATGCGCAGTGCAAAATCTGCCAATCCAACTGACACGAAACTTGGTAAATCAAAAGATCTACCCCACAGGACAGTGCATACCAAATGTCGTCTAAATCCATTGAATGGCTGCAAAGTTATTAAAGTGCAAGATTTCAAGTTTAACATGAAAGTGCCTACTCAACCCCAACTATAGGGTGACCTATAGTTATATATATGTGTGTATATATATATATATATATATATATATACACACACACATCATATATATATATATATATATCTATATCTATCTATATATATAGATAGATAGATAGATAGATAGATATATATATATATATATGTATGTATATACATATATATATATATATATATATATATGTAATGACCCAAAGTTGGGGCATCGCAGGAAATATAAATTAAGTAAAAAGATTAAGGGTTTACAGGTGCCCAGAGTTCCTGCCTTAGGTACAGACTGCAGGGTAAATAGATGAAGAGGTCCCTTAAATGTGAATTTCCCCTCCTTATAGTGTGGAAACACTCTACATAATAGAGAAAAGTGCCCTGCGCACTTAAAATGCTGAAAAAAGATAGAATTCATGTAGCTCCAGTAACAATGGCCAGGATGGAATGCTGTGCTGAGCTGCTCATGCACAGCATTCCACTCCAGCCACCCTAGAACCCTGGTGGGTTTAAGTTTAAAAATATTTTTAACAGTTGTTCAGTTGTTCCTGGGCAGAGGTTGAGGAGACAGGACACAGAAGTCAAGGGACAGGTTAGGGCTTACCTTGGGTTGAAGCTGTCCCTCAGGGCTTGCTGTGGTCCTGCTCTGCCTCCCCTGCTTGAAGACTTCTGTTGCTGCTCGGTGTTGCGGTTGGTGGTGCCATCGGGGCACCACGAAGAAGTAAACGGCCGTTTGCCACACGTTGGGCTTAAAAGCCCCGTCGCTTTGTTGTTTTAACACCCCCTATTGTTTTAAAAGTTTATTTCAGTGCCCCGTCGGTGGCAGAGAAGCGCCACATCGCTACATGTTCTGTCGGCCCTCCGAGGCCCCTTTGAGTCGTCCCCCACTCTGCCTGCTGTTCTTTCACTCCCTCCCTCTGCCAGCAAGACCTCCCACCTCCCGTCTGCTTACTCTGGTCCTGGTGTGGTGCAGTGAGTTGGCAGCAGCACGCTGATTCATGCTGTCTGCCTAAATCCAAAAGGGGAAAGCTTTGTTTTATTTATTTATTCATTGGTGCACAAGGCGTGAAGAAAGGTGGCCGAGAGCCGTAGGGGCAGCGAGTCAGTAGGACCCTGTATTTTAAATATTCAGGAGGAAGGGAGGTAGGGTAGTGACTGGGAGGCTAGACAGTGAGGCTGCAAGGCCTCAGCAAATATTGGAGAAAGGGCGGATTCGGGGCAGCGATCTGCCAAAAGGGTGGCAGCAGGCTCAGAGAGCCTTTCAAATTTAAAGGGGAATTGCCACTTTTGGCCTACTAAATATTTAAAGGGGTGATCCAGGCCCACTGTATTTAGGGCACCAGGCCCATCTTGAAGGGCACCAGGCCCAGTTGTAAGAGGGCTATTAGGCCCACTGTATAGAGGGCACCAGGCCCATTTCAAAGGGCACCAGGCCCACTGAATTAAGGGCACCAGGCCTACTGAATTAAGGGCACCAGGCCCAGTGTTAAAAGGGCAATTAAGTCCACAGCTAAGTAGGGCATTAGGTCCGAGGTAAATGTAGGGCATTAGGCCCGAGGTAAAGCAGGGTCCCAGGGCAGCCACGGCTTAGCAGATCAGGGCAAGCCAGCCTAGTGTTAGTAAGGGCAGCCCCGGCCTAGTGGATTAGGTCAAGCCAGCCTAGTGGTAGTAAGGGCAGCCCCGGCCTAGTAGATTAGGGCAAGCCAGCCCAGTGGTAGTAAGGGCAGACCCGGCCTACTGGATTAGGGTGAGCCAGCCTGGTGGCAGTTAGTAGGGCATATAGGCCCCATAGCAAAGAAGGCATTTAGGCTTTTAGTACCCCGGGCAATTGGCATAGAGCAAGTGGTACCCTTGGTATAGTGATTAGGGCATCCTTAGCAAAACCTTCAGGGGTAGCCAGATCCTATTCAGGAAGGCCCTACAGTCAGGAAAAAGGGTCCATCCAAGGGTGCTCAGCTCACAAATACTGCAAAGTAATTGTAACAACTGTACTGTTCATGCAAATGTTTGTTGCCAAAGTATCTGAAAGACTGTGAACTTGCTAAGAAGCACCAAGACTGTCGTGTATATGGATTGTGGTTATTTGCCCCTGGTTGTATGAACTATTGCCCTAAGTGTTTGAACTATTGCCCTAAGCATTTGAACTGTTGCCCTAAGCATTTGAACTATTGCCCTAAGTGTCTGAACTATTGCCCTGAGCATTTGAACTATTGCCCTAAGCATTTGAACTATTGCCCTAAGCATCTGAACTGTTGCCCTAAGTATCTGAACTATTACCCTAAGCATTTGAACTATTGCCCTAAGCATCTGAACTATTGTCCAAAGCATCTGAACTATTGTCCTAAGCATCTGAACTATTGCCCTAAGCATCTGAACAATTGCCCCAGCTGTAATAATCATTCCGCAGTTCTCTTGGCATTGCAGAAAGGTGCATCTTTTAGCTACATTGTTACCAGCGTATGGGGACAGTCTCAATCTTCTACCACACTGCAGTCCTATAGTGTGGTCTGTAATACTACGTACTCAGAATCAGTCTCTGCCCAGAAGGGGACGTCTGTTCATCATTCTTCACCCAAGTGGGATTGACCATCAGATCATCTCCTCCATCTGTGTCGTCTGCTGAAGTCGAGTCTGTCGCCAGTCGTACAAGTCGTACCCGCCGTTTCTTGTTTTTCACAGCTCAAAGTTACGTCCGCCGAAGTGCATCACGACAGTCTTGCCAGTGTCGTTTCGTATGGTTCCTGATCCAGATGTCCCGAAGTTGGTTGCCCTCCACAGAAGAGTGTGCACATCCTGGAGAACCTGGTCTGTGCCCCTGGTCGTTTGCCAAAAGTCGAGTCCATTGAAGCCCAGTTCAGGACGTGTCCACCGTTTCTTTATTTTGTTCTAGGTTCTGGTGACAGGATTGCAGAATCAACCATCCTCTCTACAGATTCTTCTGGTTCCTGGTCCTATCAGAGACCCTTCGGAGTTTAGCTGGCTCATGGAGTGTTGCAGCATCATTCAAGTCGTGGTAATCCTCGAGTGGCTTCGTCACCACGCAGTTCCTGTTTTCTCCTCATCCTTGGTGGCCCTGGAAGTGGGTTTTTGCCAAAGAATCCTTTGTCTTCAGTTTGGAATCTGACAGCCTGTAAGTGGGTTATTTCAGGAACCAGTTGCTCTGGTTCTTTCATTCCGGCAGCCTTGGAGAGAGTGGGCTTTTGCCAAAAAATCATATGGTCTGTTTACCAAACCTCTCACCACCCAGTGGCCTTTACAAGGTCCCTGCTGGGAATTGTGTTTAGTATCAACCATTCTGTTTGCTCCCCCTTTGTAGCTACCATCATAGAATGACGGTGTACACAAAGACATCAGACCTCTGGACTCCTGTGACATTTGGACTTCAGTAGAATTGTGTGGTTATAGCTAAACCAAATATTGTTGTGGGTAGTACATATCATCTGATTTTCACCTAAGTTTAGTAACAAGAATAAGAACTGTGGAATAATTATAGAAGTATAGTGGCAGTAGGCCTAAATACCTAGGCTATTCCTGTTAGAAGTAATTTTAGCAGTCATAGATAAAAGTGTTCTGTCCTCTTTAGCGCCCTATTGTTTTGGGTGACTTCTCCTCCTCTTGTGACTGTGTCTCCCTACCCACTGGTACTAAATAAACACCCTGTGGGCACTGAAACTCTAGGATGACTCCTGCCTCTCCTTGTCTGGGTAACAGTTATCTTATCCACAATAATTCAGACCTTGGTGTCTCAGTCATCTCTTTCCACCATCTTTAGAGCAGAGTACCACAGAGCACCTCTAGACCATCATATATATATATATATATGTAATATATATATTATTATATATATATTAGAGGTGTAATAGTGCCTCTATAGTTAGGATTGGGCAATGGTTTCTATGCTAAAGCTGAAATTTGGCACTTTAATAACTTTGCAACCAATCAATGGATTTGCACGAAATTTGGTATGCGTTGTTCTGTGGGGTAGGTCTCTTGACTTGGAAAGTTTTGTTCTGATCAGATGTGCAGATTCTGAGATCCAGATAGTGAAAAAAAGTAAAAGAACACCTTTTTTCCAGATTATCATCATCGCCTTGTGGCCAGATGGAGTGGAATTTCTGCATGATTTTTGTAGGGTATAAAGAACTTTGGTAGCAGAACAGTGAAACTTTTGTGCAAAAATATTAATCTGTTGCAAAGTTATTAAGTGTTTTAGGTCCCATTATAGCTTATGGGACTTTCCTCAATGTTCCATTTCTTGGATAGAGGTATTTTTGGTGAAGGGGAATCCCTCTTTGTGAGAAAAAAAGCCCTGTTCACTAGCCGCCATCTTGTTTTCTCACTTAACAGGGGTAGACAACCAAAACGTAAAACTTGCCCCAGGGATGTTTCATGGAGAAACCAAAGCATGGGTTTTTGTTACGGGGACCTCTTGTACCCTCCCATGCCTTTGGTTTGTTTTAGTTACCTCAAAAATGGCATTTTTAAAAATTTTAAAATCCCTGTTCATGAGCCGATCACTGTTTGCAGCCATCGAAATCCCTGTTCATGAGCTGACCCCTTTTCGCAAGCTCGGCTGGTGAAAAGGTATTGTGAAAAGGGATTTTAAAGATGCAGAATTCTGCATCGAACTGCCATTTTTTTCTATCCCAAAAGATGATTTTGTGGTCACTGCACGGAATCACCTTTTGGGACCAATTAACAAAATGACAATGCCAGTATTCATGAGGTGGGGGTCCCAAAAAGCCCATGTTGCAAATGTGGTGAAAAAATTCCAAAAAATGACTACGTTATGAGTGTGCGTTGCGCATTTTCTATGCACACTTGTAACTTCGCCAATTTTTAATATTTTCACTCCAAATTTTCAATATTGCCATTTTTTATACCTCCTCATGATCAGTATAGCTATTATTTTTCACATCCTGCCTGAAACATGTTTTCGCACCAGTGGTACAGAATGGCACTATTGTTGTGCGAAATCAACTTTCAGGATCGATTAACAAAATGATAGTGCCAGAGTTCATGAAGGGACGTCCCAAAAAGCCCTTGTTGAAAATTTGGTAAAAGAATATTTGAAAATCACTGTGTTACGAGTGTGCGTTGCGCAGTTTCTATGCATGGTCATAACTTTACCAAATTTTCATATTTTCACTCCAGATTTTCAGCATTCCCATTTTTTCACACCACCTCATGAATAGTACAGCTGTAATTTTTCAAATCATGCCAAAAATGTTTTTCTGCCCTGTGGTGCAGAATGGCATTACAGTTGCACAGAATTACATTTTGATGGGGATTTGAAAGCTTTCTGTACTGGCTACATGCGGGTGAGGTGATAAGAAAGTTATGTTGAACATGTGGGGTGAAAATTATTTAGGATGGCACAGTTATGACTATTTGTTGCAGTTTCTCTATGACTGCTTGTAACTTGATGTGTGGAAACACAGGGACCAGAGGCCCCTACGTTTGCACAGCTAGATACATATGCACATCTGTGGAGGGATGGGAGTGCAGGGTCCAAAGGACCCTGTGTTCCCACAGTTAAATAAAAATACTATTGTACTATCTAAAAAGGTAAGGAAATAAATTGCAAAAACCTTCATTAATGCATCAGTTAGGATTAAAGTGTCAAATACAGAGAAATGTGGCATTAGGGTTTCCAATCCTAACATCCCACCCTGCACAGTTGAAGAGGGATTGGGGGTTGGCATTGGCATCTCCTGCCCGAATGTTATCCACATTCTGTTAAAAAATAAGCTTGTCGGCCACAGCATAGGAGAATGGGGTGAGTGTTAGGGCTGGAGATGCCAATGCCAACCCCCCAATCTCTCTTCATCTGTGCAGGGTGGGGGTAATATTTTAGCATTTTAGTATATTATAGTAATATTTTACTTTTTTGTGGAAAGTGCTATCCTAAAGAAAAGTGTTGCCTCACTGAAAAATTTCTATATCTGCTGCTGTAACATGATACCTACATTGCCACGGTACTTCAATCTGCAGAAGCGCAGGCCCACATGGGGCCTGGAGCCTGCTCTTTTGCAGCCACATGTTCTCATGCACACTGTATGGCATACACACATAGGTGTGGCTGCATAAGCAAAGGCCCCTGTGGGTACTGTGCTTATACAGCTCCAGATACAAATCTACAAAGGTAGCAGGTCAGTAATACTGCATTTGTGCTATCTAGAAACAGTTCTGTGTTGTTTGTCTTAACTGATGATGGACGTCTGTGGTTGTCTGACCTTGTCCTTTTGCTGCTTGGGGTTGTGGGCAGTTAGGGTTGGAAACCTAATGCCACATTTCCCTTCTCTACTTTTGTAGCATTAAACAGAATCCTACCTGGTGCATTAACACAGTTTTTTTGTAAAGGATTTCCTTTCTTTTTGAGATGGTGGAATCATATCTTTCTTTGTGCAGGTCCAGTTAGGACCTGCATGAATAGATGCAGAAATGCAGAGCATGCTGAGCACTGCACCAAAGGAAGAGTCCATCCGCCTGTGGAACTGCAGAGCCCTTTGGGTCCTGCCCTTCTGTGTGGCAACGGATGTCAAGAATGTGTGGGGCTGTCAAGTGGGCTGTGGAAGGTATGGCCATGCCAGGAATGGGAGTGGTTCATTCAGTGCCAGGTGTATCAGCTCTGAGTATCATGCATTTCAAGGTCATTCAGGTGCAATGAGTATCAATGTAGTCTGTCCCTTTGCAGCTAAGAACATTTGATATCCTTGTCCATGGAAAGAAAGCATACTAGAGGGCATCAGTCATGACAAGAGAGAGGCAGTCGACTCATAACAACTGGCATTCTCAGAAGTACTTGTAGGGTCATTGCATTGAACCTGTAGGGCATGAGATCCCAAAGCAATTGTCAGTGTCAACGAATCCAATAATGCGCCTCCTAGGTGTATTCCTGCCCTGTGGATGGAGCTTCTTTTGAATCTGTCAGTCACAGGACCCACCTAGAGCCGTCACTTTCAGTGAGACAGGTTCATTTCCTCCCAGTGAAGAAGCTTATATGTCTTCTCCATCATTACTCTTTGTTTTTTGCATCTTTGGTGTCGGAGGTACACTAGGGCACTGCATTGTCTGACTAGGCTATGAAGAGTTTGATTTATCGATCTGCCTCTGGATGTGAACAGCATCCCAAATACCAGTCCCATCTCAGGAAACAGAAACTGGAAACATCTTTTCTTTTCATCTTCATATTCCAAGAGCATCAGTTCTTAGCTTGATGGGCTCATAGCTGTTATGAGAGTGAGACATTGCTGATTTCAAAGTGACGCTTCCTTAATTAGGTTTGTCTGCCCTAGACACAATTTGAGGTATGAGCTCACCAAGGTAGTTAGAGAAACCAAAATAATTTCCTTCAACTTGTTCAGAAAATAGCAAGAGACTTGCCCCATGAAGAGTGCCATGGACCAGGAATGGCCCAATCTCAGTCTGACTTATTGTATTTACAGTCTTTGTTGTCATGGTGGATTAATGTGCCTCGTCTTCCTCTGATGTTGAGAGATAACCCATGATTACATGAGCTTTGTGCCTTGCCTTGTGAGAAGGTGAAGCAGCATCTAGTGTGGTCAGTTTCCTTATGGCAGCTGAGATCTGTGTGTGTACTCTAGTACTTAGACTCCATGATATGGTATGCTTGCACCCCCGTGTAGATTCTGTAGATGATTGCATTTTGAGCTGGAGCCTTGTGTTGTATGTGTGCAGAGTCAGGATAAGCTTTGCGTCTATCAGCAATTAGAGGAAGGTATCTCTGTTACGAGAGGGGCAATAGGAGCTGTGCAGTGGAGACCAGAGCCTAGCATGTCATAATTCACTGTTTGGAGCCTTTGTCTTGGCTACTTATTGCTGCTGCCTGATGGTGCACACTTGAGATGCTGCCTGCCCTTTTTTTTTGAGTGAGGAACTTCTGTAGACTCATAAGAAGATCCACTACCATAATGAGCTTTCCAGTCTTGGGGAGTCTCTTGTGAGTGTCCAACCAGAGAAGATTTGGATTTGCTGTGTGAATATCCTCCTTTGTACTGCCCCAGATAAAAAGAGGGTGT
The DNA here is from genome assembly GCA_016271365.2 of Neoceratodus forsteri. Taxonomy (NCBI): domain Eukaryota; kingdom Metazoa; phylum Chordata; order Ceratodontiformes; family Ceratodontidae; genus Neoceratodus; species Neoceratodus forsteri. The sequence goes on from JADMNL010000022.1 coordinate 300,953,927, forward strand.
TTGTGGATGAAAAGTATGTGGAGCCTGCCTCTGAGGAGTTTCTCTGTTAGTAGTTTGGCAGAACACACCAGGAGAAAGGAGTGCTGTGTGACTGGACTTCTCTACTGAGACTAAAGAAGTAGAACTCTTGTACTTGGACCTTTAATTTAGGGTAAAAAAACTAACAAACAAAACAAAAAAAAAGTGTGTGTTTGAGTTAACTGAACTGAATGGTTATCTGAACAGTTATCTAGGTGTAAATCTCAGGGGATTGAAAGGACTTGATAGCTGTGAGGTTTAAATTACTTGTAGAAAGATCTAGTAAGTAGGGGGAGTGGCTTAGCTAGAAGGAAACTACATTTAAAGACTGCCTTAGAAAGATTCTGCTAGTAGCTTGGCAGAAGACACCAGGAGAAAGGACTGCTGTGTGACTGGACTTCTCTACTGGGACTAAAGAAGTAGAACTCTTGTACTTGGACCTTTAATTTAGGGTAAAAAAAACTAACAAACAAAACAAAAAAAAAGTGTGTGTTTGTCTGAGTTAACTGAATTGAATGGTTATCTGAACAGTTATCTAGGTGTAAATCTCAGGTGATTGAAAGGACTTGATAGCTGTGAGGTTTAAATTACTTGTAGAAAGATCTAGTAAGTAGGGGGAGTGGATTAGCTAGAAGGAAACTACACTTAAAGACTGCCTTAGAAAGATTCTGCTAGTAGCTTGGCAGAAGACACCAGGAGAAAGGACTGCTGTGTGACTGGACTTCTCTACTGGGACTATATTGCCCTCCTTCCCTCCCCTCCACTCTCCCACCCAAAGCTAGTTCTACTTTTATAGGCACAGGATTTGACATATAACAGGAACTTCCTGTTTGGGAGCAGGAAGTGAGTGATCACAGAGCCACCAAAGACCCGCCATCCTAGAAGGGCAAGACTAGCTCTCCAGCCCCCTCTAGCTGCTGGAGGTCTGCCTCTGAGCAAGTAAGGGGTCTACTGAGAAATATAGGATATTCTTGTCTCAGAACAGGACAATCAGGAGCTTAAAGGGCACACAGGCAGAAAGTAAAGAGAGAGAAAAAAAAACAGAGGAAAGAGTAAGGATTGCAAACAGTTAAGGGGCCAGAAATAAGACATGATGGGAGTGGTGCAGTGCAGTGGCTGTGGAGCAGCAGTCTTCGAGGAGGCGTTCTGGAGGATGCGGTGTTGTCCCATCTGCAGGCACCTCTGGGCTGAGGGAGGAGGTTGCTCATCTCCAGGCTGAATTGGCCAGGATTTGTGGGACATCCTCTTCCATCCAGGGACCACCAGTGCCACTGCCATTGCCTCAGAGGTTGCCAAGAAAGAGGAGTGGTTGGACCACAGTGGGCTCAGGAAGGGTGAGGGTGGTGGAACAGAGGCGCATCCCTCCAGTTGTACCTCTCCACAATTCCTATGCCATTCTGGAAAAAGTGTGGTTCCTCTATGGAGGCACCCACAGTGGAGACCAAGGAGGATGCTGGGAACTTCCACAAGGGAGACCCACAGGAGGGTGGCAGGGGACCCCGCAGGGGAAGGAAACAACTCCTGGTGGGGGACTCCATTGTTAGGAAGGTAGAACTGGGGAGGAAGGGGAGAGAGAGGTAGGTGCCTGCCTGTGCCATGGCTTGAGGGACAGGGAGCCAATCCTCAGGATTCCGGAGCAGCTGCACAGGTGAGGGAGCTGGATGTCATTGTCTACCTAGGGACAAATGACCTGGCTAAGAAAGGATTAGAGAAGTGCAGGAAGGTTTGTGGAATTGGGGAGGGGCCGTAGACAAGTAGCACGCATGGTAACCTTCTCAGAGGTGCTGCCCATCTATGGCGTAGGAGAGGCTAGGGTGTTCCACACCATGGGATTCAATCAGTGGTTGAAAAACTGGTGTGGAGCTCAGGAATTTGGCTTCATTGGAGACTGAGGGTCCATCTGGAGTGATGCAAGCCTATACTGGCATGATGGGCTGCATCTGTCCAGGAGGGGAACCAGGATCCTAGGTGATAGGTTTAAATGCTTCATTGGCAAGCATTTAAACTAGCCAAGGGGGGAGGCACTGGAAAGGAGCAGGGAAATCCTAGTCCCTCCCAAAAAAATCATGGTAGTAAGTGTGGTAAACACGAACATAGAGGTGTTGATAGGGAGAAGGGCTGGGGTAAATGGAGAAAGTGACAAAGGCAAGAAGGACAGGGATGGGGCAAAAAGGAGTAAGGCCATCAGGAAATGGAGGTTAACGAGTACCAATGCCTGCAGTCTGGGCAATAAACTCTCTGAGCTGGTGGTCTTGACGGAAGAGGGATGCCTGGATATCGTAGCAGTCACAGAAACATGGTACACAGAGAACCATGACTGGGATGTTAACATACCAGGGTACATAACCTACAGGAGAGACAGGCAGGGAGAAGAGGGAGGAGTAGCTGTCTATGTAAAGGAAGGATAAAGCAACTGAACAAAAGAGTAAACAGGGAGGAGAGGAGGCACCTGTGGGTCACCTTGGAGACTGAAAGGCACCCAATCTGCACAGGGTTGTGTACAGACCCCATGTCAGGGGAGGGAAATGGACAAGGATATGATAGAAGGCATTCTTAGAATGGCAGAGAAAGGGGAGATACTGTTGATGGGAGACCTAAATATGCCAGATGTTAACTGGAGCACATTTGCTGCAGCCACATCCAAGAGCAGGGCCATTCTTGATGCCCCACAGGTGGCAGGCCTCAGACAGCTAGTTTCAGAACCCACTCATGAGGGAGCAATCTTAGACCTCGTACTCTCAAACGGGAGCAGTGAGAGGATCTCAGATCTAGAAGTGGATTGCCATCCGGGAACAAGTGACCATCAAACAGTGTGGTTCACATTAAACTCAGCTACAGAGTCAAGCCATACAAAAGTGAGGGTACTGGACTTTAGGAGGGCTGACTTTGGCAAGATGGGAGAGTGCCTCAGAAAAGCACTAGCAAACAGGCTAGAAGGAGGTGTGGAGCAACAATGGGGAATCATCAAAACTGCCATCACAGAGGCAACAAGCCTTTGTATGAAGCAAATAAACAAATCAAAATGAAAGAAAAAGCCACTATGGTTCTCAAAAGAGGTGGCTGTGAAAGTCAGAAGAAAAGATAGCATCTCGGAAGTATAAGAAAACACAGAAGGAGCAGAACAGAAAGCTGTACCAGTTAAGGCAGAAGGAAGCAGGGAGGGAAGTCAGAATAGCCAAGGCCCAAACTGAGGAAAAGATAGCCAACTCAGTTAAGAAGGGGGATAAAACCTTTTATAGGTACATCAGCGAGCATAGAAAGACAAAGGGAGGGATAGTGAGGCTGAATAGAATGAACAGTGGATGAGCAGAGGGGGACAGTGAAAAAGCAGGGATACTGAATGAATATTTCTGCTCAGTATTCACAAAACAGGAGGGGGAAGTGCTTAATCCAATTAACAGAAGCACTCTTGGTAGGGGGGGTCGATCCCAGTCCTTTCACAGAAGAAAGGGTTCTGCAAGAACTCCTAAAACTGAAGGTGGACAAAGCAATGGGGCCTGATGGAATTCACCCCAGAATTCTAAAAGAATTAAGGGGTGAACTAGTGAAACCACTTGCTACTCTTTTTAATAAATCATGGGAGGATGGTGTGTTACCCGAGGACTGGAGGAAGGCGGATGTGATTCCCCTTCACAAAAGTGGGACCAAGACAGTGGCAGGAAACTACAGACCTGTCAGTTTGACCTCTGTGGTAGGGAAAGTGATGGAGTAACTTCTGAAGGAAAGAATAGTTGAGTACCTAGAGGCCAGTGGGGCAGAGGACCCAAGGCAGCATAGGTTCACAGCAGGAAGGTCATGTCAGATGAATCTAATAGATTTCTTTGACTGGGTGACCAAAGTAGTAGACCAGGGAGGGGCTGTGGACATGGCCTACCTAGACTTTAGCAAGGCATTTGACACAGTCCCACACAAAAGATTAATAGTAAAATTAACCAGTCTGGGAATGGGTCCCAGGGTGGTAGCCTGGGTAAAACATTGGCTGGACAACAGGACTCGGAAGGTAATTGTAAATGGAGTCCACTCTGAAGAAAGAGGGGTTACTAGTGGGGTACTGCAGGGTTCAGTATTGGGTCCATTCCTTTTTAATGTCTTCATAAGTGACATTGCAGAGGGACTGGAAGGAAAAGTATGCCTCTTTGCAGATGACACAAAGATCTGCAACAGGGTTGATATACAAGGAGGCATGGAAAGGATGAGAAGGGACTTGGCAAGGTTGGAGGAATGGTCAGAAGTATGGCAGCTAGGATTCGATGCAAAGAAGTGCAAAATAATGCACCTGGGAAACAAGAACCCAGGGGAAGAATACACAATGGGGGGAGCTAGTAACAACAACAAAAAAGGAAAGGGACCTGGGGGTAATCATATCAGATGACCTTAAGGTTAGCAAGCAATATGAGAAGGCAGTAGGGAGGGCTGGAGGTATACTGGGATGCATAGGGGAGAGGCATCAGCAGCAGAAAACAGGAAGTTGTTATCCCTCTGTATAGACAGTTGGTGAGACCCCATCTGGAGTACTGCGTCCAGTTCTGGAGACCCCATCTCCTCAAGGACATAGACAGGATAGAGGCAGTCCAGAGGAGGGCAACTAAAATGGTGCAGGGTCTGCAAAAGAAACTGTATGAAGAGAGACTAAAGGAGCTTAATATGTATACCCTTGAGGAAAGAAGGGAGAGGGGGACATGATAAAACTTTTAAGTACCTCACTGGAATCAACAAAGTCCAAGAGGGTAGCATCTTTCAGAAAAAGAGACGTGCAAGAACAAGGGGACACAATTTAAAGATAGAGGGGTGGCAGTTCAGGGGCAATGTGAGGAAGTATTATTTCACAGAGAGGGTAGTGGATGCATGGAACAGCCTTCCTGAGGAGGTTGTGGGGTCTAAAACTGTGGGAGAATTCAAGAATGCATGGGACAGACATAAGGCAATTCTTGTGGGGGGTAGGAAGAAATAGGCTGTTGGTTAACTAGGATCTACGGCCTATCCTGTAGGTAGGGAAATGGGCAGACTAGATGGGCCAAGTGGTCCTTATCTGCCATCAAAGTCTATGTTTCTATGTTTCTATGATCAAGGCTGAGGTGGCACACAATAAGTAGTTGGCCTTTTTTCTCTTAAAAGAGGAAGCTTTATTATTAGATGGTCTCTAGAAGCCAGCCACAGTGGACTAGAGTCCAGCTTGGCATATTTTACTCTGTGGTGTCTTAGATCTTTCTTCCTTAGTGATGCTGCCAGATGATACCATGTGCACTGGACAATGATGCCTTAGACATGGGCTCTAATGCACATCTCAGTTCTGTTGCCCCTGTGGTGGAGCAACAGGAGCATTGTGCTTCACACTAGATTAGAGGAATAAGCCTGGTTATAGGGAGACAATAGAAGTTGACTACTGAGGACATGGGCCTAGTGTGTCATTTCTTTTACAGCTGGGGACCTGAGATCCTGTCTCATTGAATGCATCATGTAAGTCTTCCATGAGGAGGTCAGGAGGGTCCTGAAATGGCCTGTGCTTTGTCAGTTCCAAATCCTTGCTCTCCAAAAATGAATTATGAATCCGGGCTCTGAGGTGCTTCATTGTGGTTCTGCATCTTGGGCTTTGCTCTGCTTAGAGGAAGAAGCCTTGCCACAAGATGGATAACAGCAGCAAACCACAGTGGGGCAGAGCCTAGTCTGGCACTTTGTACACCCGAGGGCCATACATATTGTTTCCTCTGGCTTGGCATTTGTGGACTACATAATGGAGTTCGGAAAACTGCTGTGGAGGTTTGCGTTTGGTCAAACACAAGATTGTATGGATCAATGGTGATGTAATGGTAAAAAAATCATGAAATCCATGCCTTGAATATCCATAGCAGTGATTTTGTGTAAAATGCTTTCCCAGCATGGCCTCTGGGCCAAAATGCAGTTCTGCAAACTGTACGGAAATGGCTACCATGCTTCATGTGCATTTGCAGCCTTGCAAAGATGGATGCTGATTAGCAAAGTGCAGATTCTGGCCTCCTGAGATGGTGGCGTCATGCATGCATCGATGAATGGTGTAGAAACCCCTTAATCAGATGCACTCCTCACTGCACTCTCAATCATTCAAAAACAATCCCTTAGTCACTAAACTATGGATCATACCATGCCTTCTGTAGAGAAGGCAGCAATTCAGCCCTACAAAGCATTGCAAGGTGAGTGTGGGTTATAGCATCCCTACAAGGCACTGCAGTCCATGGTCCCCAAACCTGCAGACTGAGCCCCTGCAAAATGCAGAAGATGCTGAAAAAATCCTTCAGTGCTGCTGCAGCTTGTAGGTGAAGTCCCAGAGCAGCTCTAGAACTAGATAAGTTGCAGAAGCTGAAGAAACATAAAATTCACTTTTTGAGAAGAAAAGTATCCCTACGGATCTGTCTACCAGCTAGGACAGGATAAAAAGACTAAGGAGGCCCACTGCTCAAAAGTCCTGAGAATGCTGCAAGCCCCTGGTGCGCCAATCATATGGCGCAGTGGGCTTGCGTCATTCTCTTGCACCAATCAGGATTTTCATTCCTGTGCACCAAATGCCACAAGTTAGACCAGCTCCCCCAGTCTAATTTGCACCATCTGGGGGACCCTTTTTACAGGGCTTGCACCAGATCTTTGGTGCAAGCTGCCTTAAAGTGTGGAAACTATAACAACCGCGCCTAATGTAGTAAAAGTGGGTGCAGCTACATCAAAGGAGTTTGGCACAGCTGTGCTAAACAGTGGAGTTGTTGAAGGGCTGGATGTAAGCCCTGCATCAACCTTTGAAATATTGGACCCTGGGTGTCTGGAAAGGAATGTGTCCTAAGACTTCTCTCAGGCCATTTCATTCTGCCGCAGCTAGCAGTGAGGGCCATTCAGTTAAATTGTTCTAGGCTCACCTGTTCTTGCAATTTAATTTTCTTATATGTTGGAATTAACCTTGTAAGGTAATTTGTCCAAAAAGGGCACATGGACATAAAATTAGATTTGTTTGATTAGTTGGCCAACGATAAATTAAAATATATTTTACATTATAGTGGAACTGTGAATATGTGGAATCCATATGATTCAAATTACTACAAAACTGTGTGTCAGTGACTAACATTACCAATCACTGTGATGGCATTTTAGTATAATTGCATCTTTACTTGGAAATCCTTCGTTTTTTTAAAGTAGAAACAACACCTCACTGTATTCTGGAAAGAACAGTTTTAGAAGAGTATTTTCTGCCATCATGATTTTCTGATTTAGTAGATCTGTTTTTGTGTTGTGAATTGAGGTCTCAGTTTATTCCTTTTATACTGAGATTAAATTAGACATCATAGGAGAATGGTGTTAACTTGCTACAGCTATCATGTGTTACTAAAGCTACTGAAAGAACACTAACCTATTCAGTGTTATGAATATCCTATTAAGGGCTGTCAAGATTAACACCCACATAGGGTAAGAAGAAATGGAATTAGAAAAAGGAAAGTGAGAATTGCAATATCTCATTAAACTATACTAGCAAGATTCTTATTGAAGGTGCAAGACAACTCAAAAGCTGGATTTCTTTGTCACCTAAATGAATGTGTCCTTTTTAAAGTGTGAGAATTAATAGGATCTCTTCATTTGTGTAGCCTCTGTGTTAGGTAAGCCAATCAAAAAAGCCAGTGTGAGATACACGTGCAAACATCTTATACAATTTGTTTAGCGACATTGTTCTACTTTAAAATAGTGGCTGAAGTACTGTATTTGTTGCCGAAGACAACACTTGGGGCCAATTCACAAAAGGATGAGCAAACACGTGATTTTAGTTTTGCTGGCCTGTGCAGTTCTGTGACCAGGTGCAGTGCTGTAGTTGACTATTCATCCTTTTCTTTTTTTCCCTACAGAGATTTGTATTCTCCCCTAGCAGACTTGGGTGGCTATCAGCCCTGTCCCCATGCTTAGTGGTCATCCATGCCTCTCTCCTGGTCTGGAAGCTTGTTCCTGTGGGTTTCTCCCACAATGGGGCAGGAAGGAGTGGGTTGTCCTCCCCACTGCAGACATATCCAATCCTCTCCAGGACTGGAGTAGCAAGATGGACTGCTGAGACACAGGCAGTGCTTTGAATGCCCAGGCCCCTAGATTTTCCACTTTTCTCATCCCTTTCTGTGCTGCAGCATCAGTACATGTGCAGGGAGGTGCACTCATCCTATGCAGCCCCTCCCTTCAAGTTACTCATGCCTGCACTACCACTGGGCCTTAACCCAGTAGAAGTCATGGGCTGAGATGACTTGGCCACCCCTCCGAAAGAGGAGAGCTGTCCCTGGGATGCTGTATCCTCTCCCACCCTGTTGACTCTCAGCAACCCGTGCTTGTTCTTGAACACGGGTTGCCGGCATGGCAGAAGGTAAGATGTGTGATGCCTCAACCCTCCATGCCACAGGGCTGTCCTAAGCCATCCTTCTCTGTAAACATGGAGCATTGCATGGGGGCAGAGGGTTGTCTTAAGGGTGCAGTGAGGCTAGAAATAGGGCTTCAAATGAGAAGCCTGAGTTTGCCATAGTATAGACCCTTTGCTCCATGTGAGCAAGGGATTGTGGGATATGGCAACCTATGCCAGACTGTTGTATCTCCATTTACAAAATAAGACATTTTTACCCTCTGCCAAAACAAAATTGGTTTCATGCCACCTAGCTCTGAGCTAAATGGCAGCATGGAGAAAACTATGTGGGAGGGCCATTCAGTAGTGCTGCAGCTGGGGAGCACAAAGCATTTATGGCAGGGGTCCTAACATAAGCTCTGTATACTTCCAGTAGCCTCTGCAGTATATATATTGTACTGTGGACTTATGTATAGTGCCAGCATACCCTTTCCCAGTGGATTGCAACCTGACCACCCTGTGACAGGACTGAATAAGGCCCAGTTCCATTTGTTATGCAGAAAGAGTTTAAATGCAAGACTTTGTTCTACCCTCTCCTTTTTTGTCTCTTATCTGTCTGGTTGTGCAACCAAATGTTTTCGTGAGACATAGGAACTGATCACTCTGATGGTCTTGCGTTTCTCCGCCTCTTCCTATCTCTCACTTGCTGTTTCTGTCTTTTCTGTCCCTTGCATATCTGTGGTTATAAAAATATATGTGAACCTTTGTGTGAAACTGTAAGTGATACTGGAATCCCTTTGTTAAAATTGTATATAGTTATACTGTTGAAATGATTGCAAAAAGTTATTTGGAATTTAGGGGTTAACCTGAGATGCAATTTGAGCTCCTGTCAGGCTTGTTTGCAAATTCTTTGCAGAACAGTCAACAAGAGGTCAGTTCTGAGTCACCGTTGTTCTATTTGTTGCACCTGCAAAGAAACTGACAAGAACATTTTGTGAGAAACAGCATGTTTCCTTAATGAGCTCGGATGGAGACATTAAATTGCTTATGCCAAAGACTTATTATAAAAACATCAGCAATCTTTTGCTGGGAGAGACTAAGATTTGTGACTGAAACTTGGAATTAGAGATACCCTCAGATGAAGGACTTTGTTTTCTTGTTTGTAGTGCCTTTATAAATAGTTATACTGAACAATTTATATTTTGGATTTTATTGTTATTGATAATAATAAAATGCTACTTGTGAATTCTATAACTGCTTTTGGTTTCTCTATGCTTCCTGACCTGTGCCTCGAAGACAGATGGTGTTAGTTGTGGGATTTATGTCATGCATACTCTAAGACAGGAGTTTTGTTTGTGGGTACTAGACCTGCTACCAAGGAAGCATAGCAGAAGGGTATGGATTCTGCAGCAGCGAGCCCAGGAGTGATTACCAGGAGAATGACAGCCAAACTAGCAGAGACATAAGTCCAAGCTGAGACTGTACTGCCAGCACAAGTGATGGAAAAAAAAGAAAAGCAGTGACAGAACCTGAAAGCCTGACTACATTTTCAAATGGTGGGCTATAAGAAAAAACAAAGTCTGGTCAGATCCACCACAGCTGCATAATGAAGTTAGTGAGGTGTGTGGAACTGTTAAGGAGACATGGAGAAACAACACAATGATTTTTAACTAGTAAGATTTGTTTTATTTTGCATTCTAAGGAATGCAGACACATTATTAGGAAAAGATATGGAGGTGTAGATTTCAATGGAAGGAATGGTAAGCAATATAAGTTTAATAGGTAGAATAGGTGGCAGTACATGAAAAAGTAATGGCTGGCATATGTTCAGTCTTGGGATTATTTACACAGTTTTATAGAGGAAAAACAGGGGGTGTGTCCATGCAGTGATGTAAGTTATATTTAAATAATGAGTTGATGTCAGGCAGTCAGGTGTAATGATGGACTTCATTAGAAGAGAAAATGTGATAGTAACTTTTATAAGGGGTTGACCTGAAATCATCCAAGTAGGCCACTAAAGCAGTAGGTAAAGCTAGGGGGATGTTGGGGTGTATTAGTAAGGGTATCACAAGTTGGAAAAGGGAGGTAATAATCCCTCTTTACAAGAGACTGGTTAGGCCCCATCTGGAGTACTGCATGCAGTACTGGAAGCCACACCTTCACAAGGACATTAATCACACTGAGGCAGTCCAGAGAAAGGCAACCAAAATGGTGCAGGGACTGCATCAGAAACATATGAGGACAGATTAACGGAGCTCAATATGTATACCCTAGAGCAAAGGAGGGAAAGGGATGATGTGATCGAAACATTCAAACACCTTAAGGGTATTAAGAAGGTGAAAGAGTCTAACATGTTTCAATATAAGAAAAATAGCAGGACAAGAGGACACAGCATGAGATTAGAGGGAGGTTGATTAAGGGGTAATGTGAGGAAGTTCTTTTTCACAGAAAGGGTGGTGGATGCATGGAATGGCCTATGTCAGGAAGTGGTGAATATGAATACAGTGCAGGGCTTCAAACAGGCATGGGATAGGCATAAGGGAGCAATACAGATGAGTATGAATAGATAGGCCATTGACAGAGCAAAGGCCAATGGCACATCCATAAGGTAGAAAAAGAAATGGGCAGACTGGATGGGCCTTGTGGTCCTTATCTGCCATCATCTTCTATGTTTCTATGTTGCTGTTGATAAGGTTAAGGTAGTTATGCCTGTGATAATGGGAATATCAGGACAGTATGAGGTCTATACAGAAGTGGAGTACAAATATGCACTGTATCATAAGTATGTGTTCAGAGTGCAGGCAAATGCAATATGCAGGTTTATTTTACATATACAGTAGGTAAAAATAGGAATAGATGCAATTGATAAAAATATAGATAATTACATAGATAGACATACAGATAGACAGACAGACAGAGGGAGAAGTTATAGTCATGACAGTCTTTGGAGAGGCAACTGCCCCTAGAGTCACAGTTGTGTTCACTAATTTGGGTTGAAAAACATTTTCAGCAGCACTATTTTGCTGTCAGTAATTGCCTATGGTTTTAAGCATGTATTGGAATGTCTTAAAACAGTTGTAGTGCAGGAAAAATAATGAAAGCAATTGTGTTACAGTTTAGTACTGAAACATACATGTTGTCACCTTGCTCCAATGAGCACCTTCCCCCAAGCAGAATGCCAGTCTTAAAGAGCATCTGATGCCTTCAGGATACATGAAAGAAAACATAATATTTAGATACAGATCAGTTTATATTTCACATTAGTTCTGTATTTTCCCCCCATTATTTTTTACTGAGGCCATTTGCATGAAAAGAGGACCGCTGCTCCTGAAGTGTTCATATATTCCTGGTGCTTTCTCTCTAACTGAGGCCATAATGCATGGCTTGTGACATCACAGTTACTCCCATGACAGCAGACTGTGATGTCACAACATAGCATTATGTCTTGAAGTAGGGAGTAAGCTACAGAGGCAGACGAACTCTAACAGATAAAGATCATATATTCATCCATATTTCCACTGTAATAAAAGATAGGTAGGATAAATTTACAGAATATATTTAAAATGTAAGCTGAGTTGTACCAAATTATTAGTTTTTTCAAAGTTTTCACTGTGGCATCAGCAGCTCTGATTATAAAGAGGAGACCTGAAAAAATGTGTCTCAAAGTAAGTGCAGAATAATTTTTCTTAAATCTGTTTCAAGATATTAGGCCTTTCCTCTTTTTTTTTTAATTTAATGACAAAAAGAAGTAGCACCCTTCTTCTGGTTGGACAAATATAAATCATGACAGTCAGTGGTTTGGGATGTGCTAAGTGTCCCCAGGAGCAAGGTATGCTCCTTCGCTGCTAGACAGTAGGCTGTTATAAAAATTAAAAAAATAAATAAATGAAAAAACATACAGATCAGTCATTCTACCAACGAGACATGCAGAGGTATAACAATTGGGGGGGGGGGCAAGAGTTGTTTGGGACTGCAGCTTCCACTTTTGAAACAGAAAAAAATTCATGTTGATCTTATCTCCTGTTCTAGCCTGAAAAGAACATATTTTAAATGCCTGTTTTAAGTGTGTATAATGGACTGTTTTGCCATTTAGGAGCCAAAGAATGAATGTGTAACAGGTGACATTATGGTTACCTAGCAATTGTATGCCAAAGCAATGTAGGCATGTAATTAAGAACCAGATAAATGGAAGGCCATTGCCAGTTTATTATACACACTGGGAGAAATTAAATTATAGCTGACAAATTGCTGCACAGTACTTTGAGGATGCACAAAGTGTAAAACATCAGTTGGAAATTTTAACAGCTGGATGCTGAGCTGGTGTCTTAAACAAATATATAAGAATTCTACATGGATGTTATTTTTTCTAGCTGCTCTTTATCATCTTGTATTGAGACACCTATATTTTAAATAAAGAGCTGTCTTAGCACTAGTATCACAAGATCTGCCAATGGTAATCACTGAACCCATATAAATGGAAAATTAAGGAGGCCTGCTTACTCCATTGAAATGAGATGTGTGCTGTCCCATTGTGTGTCATAGCAGCATTTCTAATGTTGTACTTGGCACCACCACAACAGGGAGTTCTCTATTTCTTCAACAACAAAAATTAAAAAACACACTTTATCATTAAAGTTTGTGTTTACCAAGTACTGTGCCCAGGATTAAAATAATTTGAACCCCCTCCCCCCAAAAATGTGACCTGACATGAAACTGCATGTTTAACTGTAAAGAGAATTAAAAAATGTATTTCTAAATGCATTACTAAAACCAATGCTTCATGATTAAAATAATTTGAACCCACTCCCCAAATAAATATGCTCTGACAAACTGCACTCTGGGAAGATTGCCTGGGACAAAATGCAATAAAAAAGCCTGAATAACAGGTTTCTGGGAGTAAATGTTAACATCCTGTTTCTAGTGTCCCTGATAAAATGAAATAAAAAATACAGTTGAGATTTTGTTTTAATGTCAGGTCTGATCAGAATAGCTTTTAAAATCACCAATTGTTTTCTTGTTCAATGTTTTCTAATACATACTTCTCAAACTTAAAAGAAAAAACAAATGTTATCATCAAAGACTGTGTTTATCAAGTACTGTGCCCAGGATTAAAATAATTTGAACCCTTTTCCCCCTAAAATGTGCCCTGACATGAAACTGCATGTTTAACTTAAAGACATTAAAAAATGTGTTTCTAAATGCATTACTAAAACCAATGCTTCATGATTAAAATAATTTGAACCCCTTCCCCCAAAAAATATGCCCTGACAAACTGCACTCTGGGAAGATTGCCTGGGACAAGATGCAATAAAAAACCTGAATAACAGGTTTCTGGGAGTAAATGTTAACATCCTGTTTCTAGTGTCCCTGATGAAATGAAATACAAAATACAAATGAGATTTTTTTAATGTCAGTTCTGTTCAGGATAGCCTTTAAAATCACCAATTGTTTTCTTGTTCAATGTTTTCTAATGCATACTTCTCAAACTTAAAAGAAAAACACACTTTATCATCAAAGGCTGTGTTTACCAAGTACTGTGCCCAGGATGAAAATAATTTGAACCCCTCCCCCCAAAAATGTGCTCTGACATGAAACTGCATGTTTAACTGTAAAGATAATTAAAAAAATGTATTTCTAAATTCATTACTAACACCAATGCTTTCAAAGTCTTGAAACTACTAAAAAGATAAATTATATATAAACTATATATTGAATATGGTAAGCAAATATTGTTAATCCCAAAAGGTGAACTTTATGTTTTTAGTATATAAATGTTTAAGAAAAACATGTGGCTCTTACTGTAAATTAAAATGCTGTGTCTATGTTTTCCTTGGGAGATGTAGTTTCACTTGCTGTCTCCTTCTGAGGCCCCAGGTGGCTCTGATAATCATTTGTTCCAAAGGATTTTTAAGTCAGTTTGAAGGCATTAAATATCTTCTGTTCTCCTAGTCCTTAATAAAGGCATTAAGTATCTTCTGTTCTCCTAGTCCTTAATAAAATGCAGGGACACCACAACTTCACAGACTTGTTAAGTTGCTTGAGTACAGGTCCCAAACTAGTGTGTCTTGTTACAGCATGATACAGCCACCTCATGCCCCTCCCACATGAATAAAAAAAGTTGGGTGTATCTTTAGGAGCTTCTCGGTGAAGTGGAGGGTGTATCTTACTCTCCCCAAACAAAACTAATGCTGCCTCCCACTACTCAGGTTCCAGTTCTTGTACCACCCATTTAAGAAAGAAAATAGTACCCTACAATCATTGACTAACATGAAAAGCATATTTATTTGAGGGTGGAAAACACTGCTTGGAGGAGGGTAAGGTATAAAGAGACTATTTACACCTTCAGTCAGTACCATGGACAGAAAACATAACATCACCCTTTTGTACATGCAAAATGCCTGCAGGCTCCACCTACTTCACCTGTAAAAGAGATGGAGAAGCAGAGAAGAGATGCAGCAATGGTTGGATGCCTTGCAAGCTGTCAAAGCTGGAGGATCTGGCACAGGTCCTGCAGAGCAACAAAACACAAACCCTGGTGCATGCTGAAGTCCTCGAAAAGAACTTTCCTAAGGACCAGATACTGGTGTTATCTGCATCCATGGGGACATGTCATACTATTCCACCACCCAGGTGACTCTGAATATTAATGGGGTGTCACACCAAATGATACGCTGGCAGTATAACCTAGAGGTTAGAGTAACAAGCTATAAATGAGCTTGGTACATCCAGCAGATCTGGGTTTGATTTACACAACGTCCACACACATACTGTGTGACTCTGAACAAGTAACTTAACCACCCAGTGCTCCCAGGTCACCCCTGAAAACAGGCACTTGTGCCTAGTGGGCCTTACCTGGTTACCAAAGAATAAAATAAAATAAAAATAAATAAAGTGGGGTTAGTACCTAAGTTACCTGTGATTGTTGGAAATGACTTTCCAGGATTTGCTGAGTTAATCACAGAGGGAGTAAATCCTGAAGTTTCAGAAGTTGTGATGACAAGAGCACAGCCAAGAAAATAAGATGGTGGGGACACTTTTCCTTTCGGTGATTTTGATTTAGACTTGTTTGAGCAGATCTCCAAGATCCAGAAGTCTAGGAAAGAAAGAAGACGCCTGAAAAACAGAAAGTGGCAACAAAAGACTGATGGGCATAAGGGGTTAATATATGAAAATGCTGGAAGCTAAACTGATAACTGATTGTGATTTTGTTTCAGAGCAAGCTAACGATGTTTCTCCAGGGTTATTTTAAGCAGCTGGGGTGAAACCAAAACAGGGTGAACCAATGTTTAAAAAATGTAATAGGTTACTGTACAGAGTTTGGGTTAAACCGCAGATACAAGAACAGAGAGAACAATTGGTTATACCACAAAAGTATAGATCTGAGTTGTTACAGATAGCACATGATAGTCCCATGGCTGGTCACCCAGGGAGGGATTGCACCCTTGCCAGATTGTTGTACAGATTTTACTGGTCTGGGATTCATGAAGATGTTGCTACCTATTGCAGTTCTGCACTGAATGTCAGAAAGTAGCCCCAGTGACTAAAAAAAGACAAGATGCCCTCGGTGCCCCTACCCTGATAGATGTGCCTTTTGAGAATTGCTGTGGAAATGGTTGGTCCCTTAGACAAAAGTAAAAAGGAAAATCAATTCATTTTAGTGGTATATGACTATGCTACTCAATACCCAGAGGCAGTTCCTATGCATACTGTCACAGCCCCAAAAGTGGCAGCAGAGCTTGCCAAAATTTTCAGCAGGGTGGGCACACCTAAAGAGATCATTACTGATCAAGGTAGTAATTTTGGTGCGGCATTGCTGAAGGCACTGTACCAACTTCTGACTACTAGGTATCATTGCCATAAGAACCTCCCTTTATCACCCTTAGACAGGCAGTCTTGTTGAGTGTTTTAATCAAACTCTAAAATGCATGTTAAAAAGGTTTGTGAAAAGGGATGGGAAAGACTGGGACTAGTACTTATCTTACCTGCTTTTTGCTTACAGGGAAGTGCCACAAGTCTCAACAGGATTTTCACTATTTGGAATGCTGTATGGTAGACAACCTAGCAGGCCACTAAATGTAATAAAAGAAACATGGGAAGATAACCCCACTCAGAAAAAAATCTGTTACATCTTATATGTGTGCCCTGAGAAAGAAGCTTGCACAAAATATGTTGAAATTGCCCACAGTAATCAGAAGAAATCCACAATCAGCAGAAGGCATATTATGATCATGGGGTAAAAGAAAAAGTCTTTGAGCTTGGTGAAAGGTCTTGCTACTGTTACCCACTACAGAAAATCAACTGTTAATAAAGTGGCAAGGGCCTTGTAAAGTGCTTAGATGTACTTCCGAAATCTTGCAGTTTGGTATGGTATCAAACTATAAACTTAACATAGATAAAACTGAGGTGATGCTTCTGAACTATGGAGTGCAAAAGCATGAGATAGCTGCAATTAGGCCTTTAAATGGCTGACAGACAAGCTTAAATACTTAGAAATGATAATTACCAAGCATCTGGTATGATTGCCTGTAATCTCAACCTTTATTGAAACAATTGTCACAGGATTTGGATAGGTGGGTTCACTTGCCACTTATACTGTGGGGCAAGATCAGTTTGTTAAAAATGAATTTACAGTATTACCCTGAGCATTGTAGCCCCTTAGTATGCTGAATACAGTGGTACCTAAGAAGTGGTTTGCTGCCCTATACCTCTTTGATTTCTAAACTCATATAGGCAGGGAAGATAGCCCATAGGGTATATCATAAATTAGCAGCATCCAAACTGCTAGGCAATCTTAAACTACCAAACCTTTACATTTCTTATATGGCAGTAAATTGTAGCAAATATTTACAATGGCTATGAGAATTATCTCCCACGAGGAGAAGGCATACATCCCCTTATAACTGCAAATTTAGCATGCCATATGCTCTAAAGCATCTCTGGACCCTAAGGCACTTTTTTACACTAGTGCCAAGAAATTGCCTATCAGCCTCAAAAATACTCCCTTAGCAGCTTCAGTTCAGGCTCACACCCAGTTGTGTCACCTTTTTAAACTGCAGCCATCACATGATACTTTACAACCCTTTCTTAAGAACACCAGTTTTCAAATTGGTGTCAAACCACTTACACAGCAGTTATGGCAAGACCTGGGATTATTCAGAGTTTCACAGCTTACCTTTGGCAATGGTCTTGTTAAATTTGTCACCCTTCAGCAGATGCACCGTGTACCCAACAATGTTTTTTTTTTTTTTATTCCAGCAGGGCACTCATATGCTGACAGTTCATTTTAGGGAAAATCCCTGGACCTCTATTCATGACCACATCATTTTGCCCTTAGCCACCTGTGCGTATCTACCTTATCTCATATTCCATCTTTATCCAGGTATATATGATCTTACCATGAATAAGGTAGATGGCACAGTGCCACTCTGGAACCAGACCATCCCAAAGGCCATGGGGTAGATAACTTGGACAAGAAGAACTTATATAATGTTAAATTTGACACTTACAGGCTGATGCAGATAAAAATTGTCCATTATATGTATTACAAACTGGTCAAGTTACTGTATAGCAGTTTAAATTCATGCCCTTATATTTAGCACTCCAAGCACACCTCCACATGTTCACTTCCTCTTATTTTCACTGGTGGACACTAGTACTTCATGTATAGTGACCATTTGTTATTACTGTCTTTTTATTTTCACTCTAATATGGAACCAGTGAATATAGTGAAAATAAAAAGACAGTGAATAGTCATGTTACACAGTATATAAGATGTGTAATTGTAAAGGACACTTGCACTAGATGTGGATACAGCAGTACTCCTGCTTATTCTTTGACATGCCCTAAGGTGAGACCCCTATGAATGGCCATCAAAGCCAAACTGGACCCACTGTTGGGACTAGAGTAGGCTTTCCTTCCAAACATCAGTATCTTAGGGGACTATGAGCATAGGCTGTGTGAGTGCAGAAATAGCAGATAACATTGATTGTAGCATGCATGAAAAGGTTACTCTATATCACTGGCTAGACCAAGAAGTACCAATTTACCAGGAGTGGCACACTGAACTGATGTTTGCAATCAGAGTGTAGAAATCTATAGCTAGCTTAAATAACAGGTTATCCAGTTATCAAAAACTGGGAATGCTTTGTGTGTCCTTACACAGTTAGAGCCACCTACTGCTTAAAGCCCTCCCATGCTGTACTGACGGGGGGGGGAGGGGGTAACACTCTCTGTGTTCTTAGTTATAGATGGGATGCACATTGGAGGCTGCAATGTGTGATAGTATATTGGTGAATGTCCTTGTTTTATGGTATCCTTTCAGAATATTGAATACTTTGTATTGTGTTCCAAAACCCATCAGCTATTCTGAATCAGTACTCTCTGTGCACTGATGTGGGATTGTTTATTTAGTTACATTGTTACATTGTATGTCTGTCTTGTGAAAAATCAAAAATTTTAAATAAAGTATATTAAATAAAAAAAAGAATGCCCACCAAAGCAATCATAAGCATTGGTCCATTCTCAGGCAGGATTCAAGATGGTACTGGGCTGCTGGATGTGGTAAATATCTATATTTATACAGGATAAGACTCATAGGACACATGAACCTATTTACAAGGTTGTTCTGTGTTCATTTCATTAGTTACAGTACAAAACTACAAAGGAAAGACACCAAACATAGCCAATACAAGTATAATAATAGGAGAAAACAAAATATTACAACAATCTGCTAAGTCTAAAAGCAATCACAAACACCACATATCCTCTGAGATTTGATTTTTAAAGGAATTCAAGTTAGTTAGGAATTGAGTAGTTGGAACTAACTAGTTCCATGTTTTGGAAACCAGATAGTTTGTTGTGAACATATCATAACATAAGTTGTACATAATTTAAGTACTGGGAACCCTCTATTGCTTATATTTACTAGGGATATTAGGTGCACATGTAAAAGTTACACCAACTACCAAACCATTAATAATCTTGTAAACCATCTTTATGTTTTTGCTTTCTAACAAAGAGCAGATCCCAAGTTAGTTTTTTCATATAGGTCACAGTGATGGACCTGTAGTGGACTGTTTAGGACAAGTCCTGCCAGTTTGTTATAAACAATATCTAATCGATCATGTGACTATTTAGAGGCATATTTATACACTGGGTTGGCATATTTTAACACCAGCAAACTAGGTTGCATGGCAATATTTACTATAGCCTTCCTTGTAAGGGCAAAGGCGTTCCTTTTGAATGCGCTAACTTAACAGTTCAATTTTTTAATGGTGTTGTTCATGTGTTTATCAAAGTTTAGTGAGCTACCGGTTAGTACTCCCAAGTATTTGTACTCACTAACTGTGGTTATTTGCTCTCTGTTTAGATGCCTATCTAGCCCACTATTGTTTCCCTTGTTACTTAAATGTATTGAGAACAGTAAAAACTGTGTTTTTTTTTTCTCATTTATTTTTAATTTATTTATTTAGCTTTTGTTGACTGGGTAAGTGCACTAGACAAATCCTGCCTATTTTCAGGCACGACCCGGGGGAGGGGGAATACAGATGAATGCCAACTGACCTTGAACCAGATTAAGCTGTTGGTGGTATTTTTACTGAATGAGGGAAATTTAGCCAGGACACCGGGGACATTCCCCTACTGGCTGCTGGTCAGTGGCTGGTAGGGACTCTCGCTGACGTCAGCACCCGACATGGCAGACGTTCCTGAGGTCGGGATGGAGGAGGAGGTCCAAGAATGCAGGGGAGAGAGCTCTGTTGCTCTTGCTATGCTAGGGGAAAACGCTTATTGCAAGTTCGCTTTTAGCAGCTCAAACTTTACCACAATCACCAGTTCAACATGAGAATAAGCCTTTTTCGACACTTACTGCGGTGCCTTCTATTTCGGATCCATTGCCTGTTCTTCCTTTGCCCAGCGACGGAGATTCAGCTACCGGAGATCTTAATCGCCGCAAATTCAGGGAAAGGAACTGCTCACGGGAGATGGTTTCCGGAGGATCATAATAGCGCTAGCACCGTCATGCACGATTTAGTGAAGCTAAACAATTGGCTGCAGGAAGGAGGAAGTATCAACAGCTCTGCAGACTGGTCGGAAGAAGTGGCGCTTATGGAGGCCGGTTGGAAGAGGAATGCTCCGGGAGTTTGGGCTCCTGATTTGGACTGGACTCCGCTTTCAGGTAGGAAGACACCTGAGATGATTTCACAACGTTCCCCACAGCCATCTACTTCGAGGGAGGGTAGGGGTGGACTTGTGACTGAACTCCCTGATGTTTCTGCTGGTTCTACGGGCCTTACTACCCCCTTACCAAGCCACACTTCCAAACCCACAATGTCTGAGTTATTCAAGTCGAAGTTGGAACAAGCCCCTCGTCGCAACGCTGTGCGTTTGAAATATAGAGGGGGTTTGCAGGAGCACCCTGATAGATACTATGTGTTTAAACAACTTCTGCAGTCTAAAATGGGTTTTTGTGCCAAGGATGTGTATGCCCTCATTCATGTCTCTGGGGAAGATTCCTTTGACATTAGCTTTCAAACTACTGCCCTTATGAACAGATTCTGGGACAATATGCTAACCAAAAAATCACCCGTGTGGCTTCTTTGCCATTCCTTTAACTAAACCATTGATTAGGTTTGTCACAATTATGTTCAGAAACGAGGGGTTAATGTCAATGATATTTACCAATGGTTGCAATCCAAATGTGAGGTTTTGGGCCACCTGAAGCCCTTGGATATTGAAGGCATTTGGACAGGGGGATGGAAATTTAAAGTGAAATTGCTACAAGTCAATTCTGAGATTATTCATTTGCCGAACAGTTTCTTTTTGGGAAAGGATAGAGGAGTTTGCTTTTATGGGGGGCAGCCTAAGGCTTGTTATAAATGTGGGGATAGGACACACATCAGTAGTGTCTGCGACATGATGAAGTGTCCTTTATGTGGGGGTTTTGGGCATTCAGTGGACATGTGTACAAATATCTTCCAATGTAATCTTTGTGAAGCAAAGGGCCATGCCTTCCATCAATGTCCCTGGGCTAGGCATAATTGCTCTGACGGTTTAGACCAGGATGGTTTGCTTCGAAATGCCCAGGCCAAATTGCAAACTCCGGTGACAAGGTACCCTCCCCAAAGCAAGCTTCTGTTTACCCTCTCACTCCCAGATGCTGCTAAGTCTGTACCACCTGTGGTTACTGACCCTCAGGATACTGTACATCCGGTCCTCCATCAGGAGACAGCCGGAGTCAGGTCTCTATTATGCCACCCCCTTTTGAAACCATTAAAGGCAGGAGGTTCACTAGAGCATCCTCAAAACAGCCCCAAATCAGTCTGGTGGTAACTGAAAATTTCTTTTCCCCCCTTCAGGATGAAGTTAGAGACTCAGATATGGAGTCTGAGGCCTCTCATCACTCTGAAATTATAACGGACGAGGACGATAGTAAATCTACAGAGCTTGCTAAAGATAGAAAAGGGAAAAAAGGAAAGAAAAGGAAAGTAAGCCAAAAGCGTAGTTCATAAGTAATCCCATGGCCTCTTTGAAATTTGCTTCTTTTAATGTGTGTAGCCTAAATTCCTTTCAAAGGCAAATATCCATATTTTCATATCTTACATTCCTGAAGTTGGATGTAATATTTTTGCAAGAAACAAGGGTGTCTTCCATTTCTGAGGAACACAGATTGAAAAGATTATGGACTTGTGGCCCATCTTTTTGGTCTTTTGGTACTGACATCGCAGATGGAGTCGCTATATTATTTGGTGATTCTTCTTTTAAAATCACGAAGGTTATTGATTTATCACCTGGTAGAGCTCTTATATTAGACTGCTCATGGGGTGAATATCTTTTTCGCTTTCTAAATGTTTATAGCCCGCAGACTAAAACAGGCCGTATTGCGCTGTTTACAGAAATTAAACCCTATTTATTCACCAGGAAACATTTAGTTTGGGGAGGAGATTTTAATTGTTCCCTTGATATTCAGCTCCAGTAAAACACAAGGGAAAAAGGTTTATTGCGACTCAAATGCATTATTAGAGTGGTAACAGATGCTGGGCTTCGGACCTTCCGTAGCTTACACCCTACGAAGATGGTAATACTTACCATAGACATACATTTGCCACTAGGATAGATATGTTTTTACTTCACACTATCTTCAGGTTTTGTCTTGCAGTTCCGTGGAATTCTCTGATCACCATATCTTATTTTGTACTTTGTCTTTTACGAAATCTTCCTCCTAGATTACATTCTTGCATGTCACGGTGGAGGTTGAACACTTCTTTTCTCTCAGACCCTGCTTCTTTCTCTAAACTGGAATTTTTTTTAGCTGCAAAATCTTCTACTTTGGCTCTATTTTCCTCCCCATATGAGTGGTGGAAACAATTTAAACTTGAGGTTAAACATTTATTTCAGACCTGGGGTAAGACTAAGGTGCAGGATGAATATAGGACATATTTAGTTCTTAGAAACCAGTTATATAGACTCATGTCATTCCCTCAAACAATCATGACCTTTTTCTTTCTCAAATAAAGAATATTAAGCAGCAAATGAAAACATATCAATACAATAGAGCCAAGTCTTTGGATCTGAATTTCGCTTTAATTTTAAAACTCTCAATGGTGATCCCTTTCATGCATGTAAAACACACTTACGGAATACTATCATGACTGGTTTACTTGATGCTAATAATGAGCTTATTACCACTGATATAGGTATGCTACATGTAGTACAGCATTATCTTCAGACTTATTTTTCATCCCCACAGGTTCTTTCTACGGATTCTCTCTCAAGTACAGTTTTTTCTTCTCTTCCCCATCTGCCTTGTGATCTGGTCCGGTCTTTACAACTACCTATTTCCACTTCTGAGGTGATTGAAGTCATTAAACAATTAAAGCTCGGATCTTCCCCTGGTATAGATGGGATACCTAATGAGTTCTATAAAAATGCATAGAATACATGGGTTTTTCTTCCTATTGTGTTTAATTATATTCTGTCATCAGGGACCTCCTGCCAAGATTTTTCAATGTCCTAATGACTTTCTTTTATAAAAGGGGATAAAATCTCGCTCTCAAATTGGAGACCAATTTGTTTACTAAACAGTGATTATAAGATTTTATCTAAAATTTTGAATAATAGATTGGAGAAATTGGCTAGGCTTTTAGTTCACCCTGCACAACGTATGCGATAAAAACTAGGAAAATCAGCATAATCTCTTTTGCTTGAGATCTTTTGCATGTCGAGCTAATTTTTTCTTCAGAATTGATTGCAGCCTTGGATCAATCCAAAGCGTTTGATGCAGTCAGTCATTCTTATTTGTATTTTGTTCTTTCTGCTTACGGAATTCTGATACTTTTGTACATTGGATTTCTCAGTTGTATAAATCCGCAGTCTCAGTTCCAATAGTAAACGCCTGTTAGGGAGAAAGTAAAATTTCCGAGGTGTCAGACAAGGATGTCCTTAAGCCCCTTATTATACACTTTCATTCTGGATCCAGTGATTAGAAGCATTATTTGTGACACCTCTATTTCAGGTATTGCTCCTTCTGCAGACCTGGAAATGGTTAAAGTTACTGCCTTCTCGGATGACGTCACCCTTCTTTTAGCTGACTCAACCTCTTTGAGAAAAGCCTTAGAGTTTTTTCTTTTCTTTAGTAGATACTCTGGCGCCTCTCTTAATATCACAAAAAGTTTTGTTATGCAATTGGGTCCATTTGTTCCGGACTTATCGAACTGTTTTGATATTCCCTTAGTACTTGGGCCTCAGAAAATACTGGGTGTCTGGTTTGGGATAGATAATATGGAATTCTATAATTGGGAAAAGCAGTTAGGATTGGGTGAACTTAAAGTTCATCAGTGGAAGAGCTGGAAGTTTGGGAAAAAAAAAAGTCTTAATCATTAAAAAATTTGTTTTGCCCATTTTTCTTTATCTAAGTCACCTTTTTCCACCCCGCTTTCGTTGAAACTAGGATTTATAGTATTTTCTTTCAGATGTTATGGGCAATAGATTAAACCCTGTGAAGAGAGAATACACGATTTCAGATATAGAGAGGGTGGATTACATATGATTAATCCTGTAATTTTTTTCATTCTATTTTTATTTTCCTCCTTTTCATTCATTTGGTGTGCACCGCCTCTTCCTTGGCAATTCTGGATTAAATCTATATGGTACAAATATTTTTTAAATGTTCTCTTTCCCTAGAATATTATTATCAGATGGTTTACCACATTATGGTATCTCGGCTTTGAAGAAATTGTTCAAATGGAAGATTCCCTTACATAAATTACGTTCTTTACATAGAAAATCCTTTTATGAGTACATCGTATGATGTACAAAAGTAATATTACTCTTTCCATCTTGCTCCCATCTACTATGAAGTATGCATTCGGTAAATTGACTGATAATAGAATTCCGTTAAAATTTGGGATATCATGTGGATCTCTGCTCATGGTCGCTTAGGAGTTCGGGAAATCTAAAGTATAAACCAGTGACTGATAGATATTGTTTAAGACCAGATTGTATTAATATTGAAGAAAGCCAGTCTCATTTCTTTATCGACTGTCCTGCTAGTCAGAGGTTTTGGGAATTTGCAGCTAGGCACTGGAATATGCCACCTACGGTTAATTTCTTACAGTACTCTGGTATTAGGTGATTATTCTGGGGATTGGGGCCGATACCATAGAAGTCACGTTGAATGTTTTTTGCACTCTTACAATATTATTATGGCAAGCTCTAAGCAGTTGTTTTTGTGTGTTGCAACAACTTCATACGATTTTGATGTTATTCTCTGCTGTTGTTGCTGACTTACAAACTGTTCGCTTTCAGGATGGAAAAATTTTTCCAGATCTTATGTCATTCATTTATGGAAAGCTTTTTCTTTTGTTAATTTTTTCGTTTTTTTTGCAGTTTTCAGATATTTTTTGTAATGTTTCAACTGTTACTTTTTCCTATTTTGTGTGATGTTGTGTTTCTTGCTTAATAAAGTACCCCCTACTCTTTTCGATAAGTGCCATGGGATCTTTAACATCCACCTGAACTACCACCAATCCAGGCAGATGGGACCTCGGTTTAACGTCTCATTCAAAAGACGGCACCTCAGAAGTGCAGCACCCCTCTCATGCTGCACTACAGTGTCAGTACTGGGATATTAACCCAAGTGCCACATGTGGGAACTGAACCCACAGCCCTCTGATCTCCCGGCCTCAGAGGTGAGTGTGCTACCTACTGAGCCACTGACACTAGGACCCGTTAATATTTTCCAAACCATTTCTCTATTCCATTAAAATTTCTCCTGTAATCTGTGCTCCATGCCTGATTTATTTCTGTGAAGTGATTAGGACAGTATCATCTGCATAAAGTCTTACACTGGAATTTTTTATTGTTTTAGAAACATTAATGTAATACAGTATTAAGAACATCAAGGAGCCCAAAATCGACCCCTGAGGTACACTTCTGGCAAGCTATTCTGTATTAGATGTTATGTTGTCTACCATTACTATTTCTGACCTCCCAACTAAATAGCGCTGAAACCATTTTAAGGTCTCTGGTGCCACACCAACAGCAGTCATCCTACTGAGCAAAATAGCATGATCCACAAAATCAAATGCTTTTGAGAGGTTGATGAACACCATGCCCACTGTCTCTCCCCCTATCTATGGCAAGCAAACTCTATGAGTGCAGTGTCCGTCAATCTCCCAGCTTTGAACCCTGATGGTTAACTGCTAATGAATATTGCTCCAGTACTCAGTCAACTGAGTGCTTACCATCCTCCAGCTTTTGCAGAGGATGATAGCAATGCAGTTGGTCTGTAATTGACAGATCCCCACTTTAAAAATGGCCATCATTTTGGCACATTTCCATTGTTCATGAAATTTTTCTTCCATAAGGCTTTCTTTCCTTATTATTTCAATCTGTTCTAATCCTGGTGATTTGTTAGTTCTCAGTTTGGTAAATTATGCCATCAAGTGTCTATTCATAATCCTTTCAAATTTTTATTTAGGGACCTTGGAATTTTCAGAAATAAACTTAATACAATCAAAATTACCATCGCCCCTGGGAATATTAATATATGGAAATTGGCAAAAATACTCATTTAGGACATTTGCTGTGAATTGAGGGAATGATTCATTTCACTGTCAGGTATAAAATTTATTTTGGTTTTAATGTTTTTAATGGGATCAAAGCTTCTGATCAGATTCCAGTAGGAAGATAGATTAGTAGTAGTATCAGTTTTTATTATAATAGTCCTTTTTGCTCTACAGACAGATTTTTACATTGATTTCTTTATATTTTTTTCTTGTTTTTTATTTCCTCAGCTGGGGGTTGTGCCTTTGGTTCCCCTTCTAGCCAACCTTCATGGCCACAGCCCTGGTCATGGCCAGAGCTCACCTCCCACTGCAGCCCTTCCCAGGCTGCATCACAGTGGTACTTACCCCACCACTGTGGAGACCTGGAAGGCGGGCCCAGGAGGGAGCTGACTTGGGGCGCTTCTGTGGTGGCACCATCGGGGCAGCCATCATGCTGTTGAGGGATTTTCTGTGTATAGATAGCACCCCCTGGTGCTGGCATGCAATAGCATCAAAGATACTGCAATGCACGCTTCTGTATGTTGCACGTCAGACACCACCAATGCCATCCCTTGTGTTGGCCCCCTGAAGCTGCACATCCCCCAACCACCACCAGGAACCGGCACTTTGGTGGTCGTACCACCACCTTCCTGGAGGAGGAGGCTGTCCCTGGGAGGATGCTCAATCCTCCTCCTCCCGGCTAACCCCCGGTGATCTGTGCCCACTCCCGAACATGGGTCGCTTTGCATAGCGTGAGGTGTGGTGTCCAATGCCTCAACCCTCAGCGCCACCAGGCCGGCGATTACTTAATATTTTTAATTTGCTCCAGCCTTCATTATTTAATATTCTACTTGCTATCTTCCACATTCTGTCTTTTAATCTAATTTGTTTTTTAAGCTTTTTGGTAACCCAAGGCATATGATTTTTTCAACACTTCTTAGATTTAAAAGTACAATCAAGTTGCATTCATCAAGAAACATTTTAATAAATTCCAGGATTGATAATTCCAAAACAGAAATTATATCTTGTCTATGCCACTTCTCCTTGTATAACCCGTTTAAGAATGCATTTAATGTTAAAATGTGTAAAGCACTAATGGGTGCAGTATTGCTGGTCCAACAGTTTAATTCTGTTATTGGCTAATTAACAGTATATTGGTTTGTGATCTTTTGGGCTTGGTGGTAAAATCCTAGTTTCAGATTCGTATAGATCTGAGATTAAGAAGATCAGGTCCAACAAATGTCCCTTGCTCATCTATAATCCTTTTCTGATGGGCTGGGTAATAATCTGTCTTAGGTCTAACAGGGTCAGACTGGCCTCCAGATTTTCTCCTCTTAGACCTTTCCATGAGGCACTAATTTATTTATTTCAAAGTTCGGAAATACACATTTGAGCAGAAATGCTCATTTACAAAGGTTCCTCATCAGAATAACAATTTGTTTACACCATGCCAAAGACAGTATTGAAAACTGATTAACAAAGACTGGACAATATTGATTCAGTGACAGAACAAAACAGAATGAGTAACTTAAGTACCATTTTGGCAATACAGAGTGAACAAAAGTTAACATTCAACAAGTCAAACAATACAATGCATAACATAGGCACTAGGAACTATACAATGGTAGCAGCTTATCTGGACATTCAGAGGCTAGGTCTGTGTGCTTTACGGCATGTTGGAATGGAGAAAAGTACATGCATGAGGAGACCGTGTGGTTGGTATGGTGCTGGCATCATGTGCACATGTAAGAGAGGACCTTGGGGGAAGAAGCACCATGATCAGATGGTACAAGGTTTGGGGTTGGGTAGGGGTGCAGTTGGCAAGTGACAGTGCATGGGATGGGGTTTCATTAGAAGCAGCTACATTTGGAGCCAGGTAGGAGTAAATTTAGAAGTTCCCATTTGAAAGGACCCAGTTTAGTTGGTGTCTTGTATTACTTGAAGTTCATTAAGCCAGCTTGGTGCCCTGGTTGCAAAGGAGCATTTGACTAGAGCTGTTCGGTTGAATGGAACAGCCAATGTACCAATAGTCATGACTCTGGTTGGGTAAGAATTTTGGGCAGGTTGTAGAAGACATTGCAGCCCTGGGTGGGGGGGTCAGACCCATGAGGGCTTTCATGCCTAACAGGAAGCTTTGATATTTTACTCTGTCCTGCAGGGGAAGTCAGTTTCTGAGAGAGTAAAGAGTGCAGGTGTGCATGAGTTTGTCAGCCCCAGTTATGAAGTGGCAGGCTTTGTTCAGGACTAACCAGACCCTGTTTAACACAGTGTCTGTGGCACTCCCATAAACTGTTAGGCCCTAGTCAACTATGGGGAGGATGGAACTTGTAACTGCCAATTTTTTGGCTTCTGCGGTAAGGTTGTGCCTATGTCTATATAGTGTTCCTAGTCTCCTGTTAATGTTGCAGATGATTTGGTCGACATGTGGTGCAAATGTTAGAGTGTGGTCGATGGTGACTCTGAGGTACTTGAAGGTTTCTACCTGTTCTAGAGGGTCGCACTTACTGTTGAGGATGTTGAGCGCTTGTACCTTATTTCTCTTCTGTGCAGTTGAGAGAAGCATTGTTTTGGTTTTCTTGTAGTTGAGCACAAGCTTGTTCTGCTGGAACCAATTCTCTAGTGATGCAAAGCTGCACTGGAGGTCTTGCATAAATACGTTCTGGCAGGAGTTACTTACACAGATGACTGCATCATCTGCATAAAGTAAGACAGTGGAACTAGGGCAAGCTTCGAGAAGGTTATTGATGTAGAGTCTGAACAAAAAGGGCCCCAGGATGGACTCTGCGGCACACCTGAATTGATAAGCCTGGCATCAGAGAGCTCCCCATTTATCTTAACCTGTTGCGATCTGTCTGACAGGCAGCTTTTAAACCAGAGCACAGTGTCTACAGAGAGACATAATGTGGGTAGCTTTGTATTTTTGCAGTTACATTTTTTATTGAACTATAGAGACATATAAACATTAATTAACAATCAACAATCCATTTGAATTTACAGTAGGTCAAAAACACAGTGCTACATACATTTATCATCTGAACATACATACTGGTAGCTGAGTTGCATACCTGACTACATTAGTGGTACATATGGGATTAAGTTCTTAAATAGCTGCACCTTATGGTATCAGGCTGACTGCACACAACTCATTTACAGGGTGCTTCTGTCTGAGGAGTGATTTCCTGTGGGGGTGGGGTGGGAGGGGTCCTCTACCAATTATCTTCTGGTTGATTGTGGGGGGTTGAAGGGTTCTTTCGGTGCTTACCAGAGAGGGTTGGAAATGGCACTGCCCTGCTGGCAGTGGAATCTCATCAAGGGGGGATTAAGCATGTCCTTACTCTGTGGGGCCCCTAGGTTGGTTGGTGTTCTATGTACATAATGTATAAAGAGGGACCATCTTTTTGAAAATACATGCTGAGGAAGACTAGCAATATGGGTCATCCTGGAGTAGTTTGCTAGTTTCTCCATGGCTAAGAGCCATTTATGGAGTGTTGGAATCGCCTTAGTGCACCACTTTCATAGTAGGAGCCTCTTGGCCTCCACTAATGCTTGCATCAACCAGAGTTTCTGCTGGCCCGTAACCAGGCAGGTGGCTGGGGTGATACCCAGGATCCAGAAAGCTGGGGTGTTTGGGACCTGATACCCTAGTATTTGGGAGCAGTGGGTAATTACTTTATTCCAGAAGGGACGAATTCGGCCACAATGCCATAGTATATGAAATAATTCCACTCCTTTAACATCACACCTCCAACATGCATCTTTGTGCAATAAACCCATTTTTGTGAGTTGTGCTGGTGTGTGGTACCAAAGATGTTGTATCTTATTCTGAATTAGGAAGCTCTGAGGATCCCCACAGGCCCTTTTGGCTGAGACCCAACATCCTTGCTAGTCCTCGTCTGATGGGTAGCTTTGTTAGTAATAGTGCCTTGGTAAGATCTATGTAAACAGAGCACACCAGTTGTCCTTTGTCAAGAGCCTTGTGTAGTATGCTTGTGTATTTGATCAATGCACTGGAGGTGCTGTGTATTTTATAGAAACCATGTTGTTATTCACACTTGACGTTATACTGGCTGAGGTATGAGACAAGTTGGTTAGATATAATTCTCTTGAGTGCTTTGGACAGTGGGAAGAGAATGGTATAGGCCTGTAGTTTGCAACTAATTTGTGGTCTCCACTTTTATGGATGGGGATGACCAGGGCACTTTTCCATTCCTTTGGGAACTGTGAGAATCTGAAGGAGAGGTTAAAATGTTTAGTCAGGCAGATGGCGAGCTCATCCAGGACCAGGGCAACTAGTTTCATGTCAAATGAGTCACTTTTTATCCTTGTTTTCCCCAGTACTTGCTTAACATAGTGGACTGTGTCCTTTACAGAGACAGATTTGAAGTGGAATTGTGGCCTACATTGGTCTTTTTGGGTGTCATCATGGGATACAGTGGTGGTAGTGGGTTTGTTTTCAGGGAGGTCAGTGAAGGCTTTATTGAATGAATTGGCTATCTCAATAGGGTTGAGTGCAATGTTTCCATTTGAGTTGAGCATTGTTGGTGACATTTTATCACCCCTACCCAGGAGATCCTTTAGCGATTCCCAGAATGCCTTCCCCTTTCCCCAGCAGCTAGTTTGCTGCTCTTTATAAAAGTTATCCTTAGCCTGTCTGATATTCTTAGTACACCTATTCCTAGCTGCCTCGTATTTCTGCCAGTGTGCCTGCATGCTGGATTCCTTGGCTTTGTGTCATAGGTTGTCCCTGTCCCGCATTTGAGCAAGCAGTGACAGTGTAACCCATGTGACAGAGTCCCCTCGGACAACCCGCTTCTTGAAAGGGGCAAATTTATCTGCAACAGCGTTAAACACAGTTATGAAGTGATCAAGGACTGCATCAGTGTTGGTGGTGGAATCTAGCTGGCTCCAGTTTAGTTGGGCCAAGTGGGCTTTGAATGCACTTAGTGCCCCTATTGTAGGTTGTTTTGGGAGCCGGACAGGTTAGTTTGGCAGACCAACTACACACATTCGGTGAGTGATTGCTCAGAACTTCAGGCATCACAGTAACCTTCTTCAGCCTATCTGGGTGGATAGTGAGGACCCAGTCTATAAGGGTTGAAGTGCCTGTTTTGTAATTAGTTCTGGTGTTTTCTGTAACAGTTTGTGTAAGGTAAAGATTGTGTATCTGATCTTTGTAACCTGTGCCAGATTTTGCCTTCCAATTGACATTAAAATCACCCACTACTACAGTTTCTCAATTCTGGCTTACTTGCTTCTAATGCAAGACAAAAGTGTCTAGTCCAACTTGTTGCTTTCCTGGAGGAATGTAAATGGTCATAAGGGTTAGGTTCTTCCTCCCATTCTCTAATATTAGGTATACTGCTAGGCACTCACAGCTATCATAGGTCCCATTTAGGGTGATTTTATAACCTTGCAAGGTGTTTCGTAGGTAGACTAGGCATCCACCTCCTTATTTACCTATATGGTCTAACCAGAAGTGGTTATATCCTTGTAGGGAGATAGAGGCATCTGGGGTTTTAGAGAATCACCGTGTCTCAGTGAATGAGATGATGTCTGGCTGGTTTTGTCTCACCCAGGCTTCAAACTGAGCCATCTTTGGTAGAAGGCTGCCAATGTTCAGGGAGGCAATTTTAAGGTCACCTGGGAGCCTTGGCCAAGATCAGCCCTTGGGGTGGACCAGGGTTGGGGTGGATGTTACCCAATCTTAGTAATAGGATCTGTAGCACCAGTCTGAGAAAGTACCGCCATTGCTGGTGCCTTTGTAATTTTAAGGTACACTGCTGTGGGCTAGGGCCCCTAGGAGGTTTAGCCCATATAGTGGTCGTGGTAGGGGTGCTGTCCCCAGTCTGTGACTTGGAAGGGCTAGTTATAGTTGAGTAGCAGAGGGGGCTTGTCTGCAGTTTACTTGTGATAGCAGTTCCACGCCCTGTCTCCCAAGGGATAGTTTTAAATTGGTGGTTGATTTTGTTATTAATTGTTAGATCAGAGTGCCCCCTAATCCCTGTCACTTGGGGTGACAGTATAGAGGATGTCACTACTAGGAAGATCAGGCAGGTGGGAATTTCCTGTAGATCACTGAGGCCCACTGCTCGAAAGTCCTGAGAATGCTGCAGTCTCCTGGTGCCAATCTATATGGATGGAGTGGGCTTCATGCCATTCTCTGCACCAATCAGGATTTTCATTCCTGTGCACCAAATGCCATAGTTAGACCAGCTCCCCAGTCTAATTTGCACCATCTGGGGACCCTTTACAGGGCTTGCACCAGATCTTTGGTGCAAGCTGCCTTAAAGTGTGGAAACTATAACAACCGCGCCTAATGTAGTAAAAGTGGGTGCAGCTACATCAAAGGAGTTTGGCACAGCTGTGCTAAACAGTGGAGTTGTTGCAGGGCTGGATGTAAGCCCTGCATCAACCTTTGAAATATTGGACCCTGGGTGTCTGGAAAGGAATGTGTCCTAAGACTTCTCTCAGGCCATTTCATTCTGCCGCAGCTAGCAGTGAGGGCCATTCAGTTAAATTGTTCTAGGCTCACCTGTTCTTGCAATTTAATTTTCTTATATGTTGGAATTAACCTTGTAAGGTAATTTGTCCAAAAAGGGCACATGGACATAAAATTAGATTTGTTTGATTAGTTAGTAGTGATAAATTAAAATATATTTTACATTATAGTGGAACTGTGAATATGTGGAATCCATATGATTCAAATTACTACAAAACTGTGTGTCAGTGACTAACATTACCAATCACTGTGATGGCATTTTAGTATAATTGCATCTTTACTTGGAAATCCTTCTTTTTTTTAAAGTAGAAACAACACCTCACTGTATTCTGGAAAGAACAGTTTTAGAAGAGTATTTTCTGCCATCATGATTTTCTGATTTAGTAGATCTGTTTTTGTGTTGTGAATTGAGGTCTCAGTTTATTCCTTTTATACTGAGATTAAATTAGACATCATAGGAGAATGGTGTTAACTTGCTACAGCTATCATGTGTTACTAAAGCTACTGAAAGAACACTAACCTATTCAGTGTTATGAATATCCTATTAAGGGCTGTCAAGATTAACACCCACATAGGGTAAGAAGAAATGGAATTAGAAAAAAGGAAAGTGAGAATTGCAATATCTCATTAAACTATACTAGCAAGATTCTTATTGAAGGTGCAAGACAACTCAAAAGCTGGATTTCTTTGTCACCTAAATGAATGTGTCCTTTTTAAAGTGTGAGAATTAATAGGATCTCTTCATTTGTGTAGCCTCTGTGTTAGGTAAGCCAATCAAAAAAGCCAGTGTGAGATACACGTGCAAACATCTTATACAATTTGTTTAGCGACATTGTTCTACTTTAAAATAGTGGCTGAAGTACTGTATTTGTTGCCGAAGACAACACTTGGGGCCAATTCACAAAAGGATGAGCAAACACGTGATTTTAGTTTTGCTGGCCTGTGCAGTTCTGTGACCAGGTGCAGTGCTGTAGTTGACTATTCATCCTTTTCTTTTTTTCCCTACAGAGATTTGTATTCTCCCCTAGCAGACTTGGGTGGCTATCAGCCCTGTCCCCATGCTTAGTGGTCATCCATGCCTCTCTCCTGGTCTGGAAGCTTGTTCCCCTGTGGGTTTCTCCCACAATGGGGCAGGAAGGAGTGGGTTGTCCTCCCCCACTGCAGACATATCCAAATCCTCTCCAGGACTGGAGTAGCAAGATGGACTGCTGAGACACAGGCAGTGCTTTGGAATGCCCAGGCCCCTAGATTTTCCACTTTTTCTCATCCCTTTCTGTGCTGCAGCATCAGTACATGTGCAGGGAGGTGCACTCATCCTATGTCACTGCAGCCCCCTCCCTTCAAGTTACTCATGCCTGCACTACCACTGGGCCTTAACCCAGTAGAAGTCATGGGCTGAGATGACTTGGCCACCCCCCCTCCGAAAGAGGAGAGCTGTCCCTGGGATGCTGTATCCTCTCCCACCCTGCTGACCCTCAGCAACCCGTGCTTGTTCTTGAACACGGGTTGCCGGCATGGCAGAAGGTAAGATGTGTGATGCCTCAACCCTCCATGCCACAGGGCTGTCCTAAGCCATCCTTCTCTGTAAACATGGAGCATTGCATGGGGGCAGAGGGTTGTCTTAAGGGTGCAGTGAGGCTAGAAATAGGGCTTCAAATGAGAAGCCTGAGTTTGCCATAGTATAGACCCTTTGCTCCATGTGAGCAAGGGATTGTGGGATATGGCAACCTATGCCAGACTGTTGTATCTCCATTTACAAAATAAGACATTTTTACCCTCTGCCAAAACAAAATTGGTTTCATGCCACCTAGCTCTCTGAGCTAAATGGCAGCATGGAGAAAACTATGTGGGAGGGCCATTCAGTAGTGCTGCAGCTGGGGAGCACAAAGCATTTATGGCAGGGGTCCTAACATAAGCTCTGTATACTTCCAGTAGCCTCTGCAGTATATATATTGTACTGTGGACTTATGTATAGTGCCAGCATACCCTTTCCCAGTGGATTGCAACCTGACCACCCTGTGACAGGACTGAATAAGGCCCAGTTCCATTTGTTATGCAGAAAGAGTTTAAATGCAAGACTTTGTTCTACCCTCTCCTTTTTTGTCTCTTATCTGTCTGGTTGTGCAACCAAATGTTTTCGTGAGACATAGGAACTGATCACTCTGATGGTCTTGCGTTTCTCCGCCTCTTCCTATCTCTCACTTGCTGTTTCTGTCTTTTCTGTCCCTTGCATATCTGTGGTTATAAAAATATATGTGAACCTTTGTGTGAAACTGTAAGTGATACTGGAATCCCTTTGTTAAAATTGTATATAGTTATACTGTTGAAATGATTGCAAAAAGTTATTTGGAATTTAGGGGGTTAACCTGAGATGCAATTTGAGCTCCTGTCAGGCTTGTTTGCAAATTCTTTGCAGAACAGTCAACAAGAGGTCAGTTCTGAGTCACCGTTGTTCTATTTGTTGCACCTGCAAAGAAACTGACAAGAACATTTTGTGAGAAACAGCATGTTTCCTTAATGAGCTCGGGATGGAGACATTAAATTGCTATGCCAAAGACTTATTATAAAAACATCAGCAATCTTTTGCTGGGGAGAGACTAAGATTTGTGACTGAAACTTGGAATTAGAGATACCCTCAGATGAAGGACTTTGTTTTCTCTGTTTGTAGTGCCTTTATAAATAGTTATACTGAACAATTTATATTTTGGATTTTATTGTTATTGATAATAATAAAATGCTACTTGTGAATTCTATAACTGCTTTTGGTTTCTCTATGCTTCCTGACCTGTGCCTCGAAGACAGATGGTGTTAGTTGTGGGATTTATGTCATGCATACTCTAAGACAGGAGTTTTGTTTGTGGGTACTAGACCTGCTACCAAGGAAGCATAGCAGAAGGGTATGGATTCTGCAGCAGCGAGCCCAGGAGTGATTACCAGGAGAATGACAGCCAAACTAGCAGAGACATAAGTCCAAGCTGAGACTGTACTGCCAGCACAAGTGATGGAAAAAAAAGAAAAAGCAGTGACAGAACCTGAAAGCCTGACTACATTTTTCAAATGGTGGGCTATAAGAAAAAAAAACAAAGTCTGGTCAGATCCACCACAGCTGCATAATGAAGTTAGTGAGGTTGTGTGGAACTGTTAAGGAGACATGGAGAAACAACACAATGATTTTTAACTAGTAAGATTTGTTTTATTTTGCATTCTAAGGAATGCAGACACATTATTAGGAAAAGATATGGAGGTGTAGATTTCAATGGAAGGAATGGTAAGCAATATAAGTTTAATAGGTAGAATAGGTGGCAGTACATGAAAAAGTAATGGCTGGCATATGTTCAGTCTTGGGATTATTTACACAGTTTTATAGAGAAAAACAGGGGTGTGTCCATGCAGTGATGTAAGTTATATTTAAATAATGAGTTGATGTCAGGCAGTCAGGTGTAATGATGGACTTCATTAGAAGAGAAAATGTGATAGTAACTTTTATAAGGGGTTGACCTGAAATCATCCAAGTAGGCCACTAAAGCAGTAGGTAAAGCTAGGGGGATGTTGGGGTGTATTAGTAAGGGTATCACAAGTTGGAAAAGGGAGGTAATAATCCCTCTTTACAAGAGACTGGTTAGGCCCCATCTGGAGTACTGCATGCAGTACTGGAAGCCACACCTTCACAAGGACATTAATCACACTGAGGCAGTCCAGAGAAAGGCAACCAAAATGGTGCAGGGACTGCATCAGAAAACATATGAGGACAGATTAACGGAGCTCAATATGTATACCCTAGAGCAAAGGAGGGAAAGGGATGATGTGATCGAAACATTCAAACACCTTAAGGGTATTAAGAAGGTGAAAGAGTCTAACATGTTTCAATATAAGAAAAATAGCAGGACAAGAGGACACAGCATGAGATTAGAGGGAGGTTGATTAAGGGGTAATGTGAGGAAGTTCTTTTTCACAGAAAGGGTGGTGGATGCATGGAATGGCCTATGTCAGGAAGTGGTGAATATGAATACAGTGCAGGGCTTCAAACAGGCATGGGATAGGCATAAGGGAGCAATACAGATGAGTATGAATAGATAGGCCATTGACAGAGCAAAGGCCAAATGGCACATCCATAAGGTAGAAAAGAAATGGGCAGACTGGATGGGCCTTGTGGTCCTTATCTGCCATCATCTTCTATGTTTCTATGTTGCTGTTGATAAGTTAAGGTAGTTATGCCTGTGATAATGGGAATATCAGGACAGTATGAGGTCTATACAGAAGTGGAGTACAAATATGCACTGTATCATAAGTATGTGTTCAGAGTGCAGGCAAATGCAATATGCAGGTTTATTTTACATATACAGTAGGTAAAAATAGGAATAGATGCAATTGATAAAAATATAGATAATTACATAGATAGACATACAGATAGACAGACAGACAGAGGGAGAAGTTATAGTCATGACAGTCTTTGGAGAGGCAACTGCCCCTAGAGTCACAGTTGTGTTCACTAATTTGGGTTGAAAAACATTTTCAGCAGCACTATTTTGCTGTCAGTAATTGCCTATGGTTTTAAGCATGTATTGGAATGTCTTAAAACAGTTGTAGTGCAGGAAAAATAATGAAAGCAATTGTGTTACAGTTTAGTACTGAAACATACATGTTGTCACCTTGCTCCAATGAGCACCCTTCCCCAAGCAGAATGCCAGTCTTAAAGAGCATCTGATGCCTTCAGGATACATGAAAGAAAACATAATATTTAGATACAGATCAGTTTATATTTCACATTAGTTCTGTATTTTCCCCCCATTATTTTTTACTGAGGCCATTTGCATGAAAAGAGGACCGCTGCTCCTGAAGTGTTCATATATTCCTGGTGCTTTCTCTCTAACTGAGGCCATAATGCATGGCTTGTGACATCACAGTTACTCCCATGACAGCAGACTGTGATGTCACAACATAGCATTATGTCTTGGAAGTAGGGAGTAAGCTACAGAGGCAGACGAACTCTAACAGATAAAGATCATATATTCATCCATATTTCCACTGTAATAAAAGATAGGTAGGATAAATTTACAGAATATATTTAAAATGTAAGCTGAGTTGTACCAAATTATTAGTTTTTTCAAAGTTTTCACTGTGGCATCAGCAGCTCTGATTATAAAGAGGAGACCTGAAAAAATGTGTCTCAAAGTAAGTGCAGAATAATTTTTCTTAAATCTGTTTCAAGATATTAGGCCTTTCCTCTTTTTTTTTTAATTTAATGACAAAAAGAAGTAGCACCCTTCTTCTGGTTGGACAAATATAAATCATGACAGTCAGTGGTTTGGGATGTGCTAAGTGTCCCCAGGAGCAAGGTATGCTCCTTCGCTGGCTAGACAGTAGGCTGTTATAAAAAATAAAAAAATAAATAAATGAAAAAACATACAGATCAGTCATTCTACCAACGAGACATGCAGAGGTATAACAATTGGGGGGCAAGAGTTGTTTGGGACTGCAGCTTCCACTTTTGAAACAGAAAAAAATTCATGTTGATCTTATCTCCTGTTCTAGCCTGAAAAGAACATATTTTAAATGCCTGTTTTAAGTGTGTATAATGGACTGTTTTGCCATTTAGGAGCCAAAGAATGAATGTGTAACAGGTGACATTATGGTTACCTAGCAATTGTATGCCAAAGCAATGTAGGCATGTAATTAAGAACCAGATAAATGGAAGGCCATTGCCAGTTTATTATACACACTGGGAGAAATTAAATTATAGCTGACAAATTGCTGCACAGTACTTTGAGGATGCACAAAGTGTAAAACATCAGTTGGAAATTTTAACAGCTGGATGCTGAGCTGGTGTCTTAAACAAATATATAAAATTCTACATGGATGTTATTTTTCTAGCTGCTCTTTATCATCTTGTATTGAGACACCTATATTTTAAATAAAGAGCTGTCTTAGCACTAGTATCACAAGATCTGCCAATGGTAATCACTGAACCCATATAAATGGAAAATTAAGGAGCCTGCTTACTCCATTGAAATGAGATGTGTGCTGTCCCATTGTGTGTCATAGCAGCATTTCTAATGTTGTACTTGGCACCACCACAACAGGGAGTTCTCTATTTCTTCAACAACAAAATAAAACACACTTTATCATTAAAGTTTGTGTTTACCAAGTACTTGCCCAGGATTAAAATAATTTGAACCCCTCCCCCAAAATGTGACCTGACATGAAACTGCATGTTTAACTGTAAAGAGAATTAAAAATGTATTTCTAAATGCATTACTAAAACCAATGCTTCATGATTAAAATAATTTGAACCCACTCCCAAATAAATATGCTCTGACAAACTGCACTCTGGAAGATTGCCTGGGACAAAATGCAATAAAAAGCCTGAATAACAGGTTTCTGGGAGTAAATGTTAACATCCTGTTTCTAGTGTCCCTGATAAAATGAAATAAAAATACAGTTGAGATTTTGTTTTAATGTCAGGTCTGATCAGAATAGCTTTTAAAATCACCAATTGTTTTCTTGTTCAATGTTTTCTAATACATACTTCTCAAACTTAAAAGAAAAAACAAATGTTATCATCAAAGACTGTGTTTATCAAGTACTGTGCCCAGGATTAAAATAATTTGAACCCTTTTCCCCCTAAAATGTGCCCTGACATGAAACTGCATGTTTAACTTAAAGACATTAAAAAATGTGTTTCTAAATGCATTACTAAAACCAATGCTTCATGATTAAAATAATTTGAACCCCCTTCCCCAAAAAATATGCCCTGACAAACTGCACTCTGGGAAGATTGCCTGGGACAAGATGCAATAAAAAACCTGAATAACAGGTTTCTGGGAGTAAATGTTAACATCCTGTTTCTAGTGTCCCTGATGAAATGAAATACAAAATACAAATGAGATTTTTTTAATGTCAGTTCTGTTCAGGATAGCCTTTAAAATCACCAATTGTTTTCTTGTTCAATGTTTTCTAATGCATACTTCTCAAACTTAAAAGAAAAACACACTTTATCATCAAAGGCTGTGTTTACCAAGTACTGTGCCCAGGATGAAAATAATTTGAACCCTCCCCAAAATGTGCTCTGACATGAAACTGCATGTTTAACTGTAAAGATAATTAAAAAATGTATTTCTAAATTCATTACTAACACCAATGCTTTCAAAGTCTTGAAACTACTAAAAGATAAATTATATATAAACTATATATTGAATATGGTAAGCAAATATTGTTAATCCCAAAAGGTGAACTTTATGTTTTAGTATATAAATGTTTAAGAAAACATGTGGCTCTTACTGTAAATTAAAATGCTGTGTCTATGTTTTCCTTGGGAGATGTAGTTTCACTTGCTGTCTCCTTCTGAGGCCCAGGTGGCTCTGATAATCATTTGTTCCAAGATTTTAAGTCAGTTTGAAGGCATTAAATATCTTCTGTTCTCCTAGTCCTTAATAAAGGCATTAAGTATCTTCTGTTCTCCTAGTCCTTAATAAAATGCAGGGACACCACAACTTCACAGACTTGTTAAGTTGCTTGATACAGGTCCCAAACTAGTGTGTCTTGTTACAGCATGATACAGCCACCTCATGCCCCTCCCACATGAATAAAAAAAAGTTGGGTGTATCTTTAGGAGCTTCTCGGGTGAAGTGGAGGGGTGTATCTTACTCTCCCCCCAAACAAAAACTAATGCTGCCTCCCACTACTCAGGTTCCAGTTCTTGTACCACCCATTTAAGAAAGAAAATAGTACCCTACAATCATTGACTAACATGAAAGCATATTTATTTGAGGGTGGAAAACACTGCTTGGAGGAGGGTAAGGTATAAGAGACTATTTACACCTTCAGTCAGTACCATGGACAGAAAACATAACATCACTCCTTTTGTACATGCAAAATGCCTGCAGGCTCCACCTACTTCACCTGTAAAAAGAGATGGAGAAGCAGAGAAGAGATGCAGCAATGGTTGGATGCCTTGCAAGCTGTCAAAGCTGGAGGATCTGGCACAGGTCCTGCAGAGCAACAAAACACAAACCCTGGTGCATGCTGAAGTCCTCGAAAAGAACTTTCCTAAGGACCAGATACTGGTGTTATCTGCATCCATGGGGACATGTCATACTATTCCACCACCCAGGTGACTCTGAATATTAATGGGTGTCACACCAAATGATACGCTGGCAGTATAACTAGAGGTTAGAGTAACAAGCTATAAATGAGCTTGGTACATCCAGCAGATCTGGGTTTGATTTACACAACGTCCACACACATACTGTGTGACTCTGA
Organism: Neoceratodus forsteri; assembly: GCA_016271365.2. Taxonomy (NCBI): domain Eukaryota; kingdom Metazoa; phylum Chordata; order Ceratodontiformes; family Ceratodontidae; genus Neoceratodus; species Neoceratodus forsteri. Next base: position 300,995,073 of record JADMNL010000022.1, read on the forward strand.
ACAAGTAACTTAACCACCCAGTGCTCCCAGGTCACCCCTGAAAACAGGCACTTGTGCCTAGTGGGCCTTACCTGGTTACCAAAGAATAAAATAAAATAAAAATAAATAAAGTGGGGTTAGTACCTAAGTTACCTGTGATTGTTGGAAATGACTTTCCAGGATTTGCTGAGTTAATCACAGAGGGAGTAAATCCTGAAGTTTCAGAAGTTGTGATGACAAGAGCACAGCCAAGAAAATAAGATGGTGGGGACACTTTTCCTTTCGGTGATTTTGATTTAGACTTGTTTGAGCAGATCTCCAAGATCCAGAAGTCTAGGAAAGAAAGAAGACGCCTGAAAAAACAGTGGCAACAAAAGACTGATGGGCATAAGGGGTTAATATATGAAAATGCTGAAGCTAAACTGATAACTGATTGTGATTTTGTTTCAGAGCAAGCTAACGATGTTTCTCTCCAGGGTTATTTTAAGCAGCTGGGGGTGAAACCAAAACAGGGTGAACCAATGTTTAAAAAATGTAATAGGTTACTGTACAGAGTTTGGGTTAAACCGCAGATACAAGAACAGAGAGAACAATTGGTTATACCACAAAAGTATAGATCTGAGTTGTTACAGATAGCACATGATAGTCCCATGGCTGGTCACCCAGGGAGGGATTGCACCCTTGCCAGATTGTTGTACAGATTTTACTGGTCTGGGATTCATGAAGATGTTGCTACCTATTGCAGTTCTTGCACTGAATGTCAGAAAGTAGCCCCAGTGACTAAAAAAAGACAAGATGCCCCTGGTGCCCCTACCCTTGATAGATGTGCCTTTTGAGAGAATTGCTGTGGAAATGGTTGGTCCCTTAGACAAAAGTAAAAAGGAAAATCAATTCATTTTAGTGGTATATGACTATGCTACTCAATACCCAGAGGCAGTTCCTATGCATACTGTCACAGCCCCAAAAGTGGCAGCAGAGCTTGCCAAAATTTTCAGCAGGGTGGGCACACCTAAAGAGATCATTACTGATCAAGGTAGTAATTTTGGTGCGGCATTGCTGAAGGCACTGTACCAACTTCTGACTACTAGGTATCATTGCCATAAGAACCTCCCTTTATCACCCTTAGACAGGCAGTCTTGTTGAGTGTTTTAATCAAACTCTAAAATGCATGTTAAAAAGGTTTGTGAAAAGGGATGGGAAAGACTGGGACTAGTACTTATCTTACCTGCTTTTTGCTTACAGGGAAGTGCCACAAGTCTCAACAGGATTTTCACTATTTGGAATGCTGTATGGTAGACAACCTAGCAGGCCACTAAATGTAATAAAAGAAACATGGGAAGATAACCCCACTCAGAAAAAAATCTGTTACATCTTATATGTGTGCCCTGAGAAAGAAGCTTGCACAAAATATGTTGAAATTGCCCACAGTAATCAGAAAGAAATCCACAATCAGCAGAAGGCATATTATGATCATGGGGTAAAAGAAAAAGTCTTTGAGCTTGGTGAAAGGTCTTGCTACTGTTACCCACTACAGAAAATCAACTGTTAATAAAGTGGCAAGGGCCTTGTAAAGTGCTTAGATGTACTTCCGGAAATCTTGCAGTTTGGTATGGTATCAAACTATAAACTTAACATAGATAAAACTGAGGTGATGCTTCTGAACTATGGAGTGCAAAAGCATGAGATAGCTGCACTAGGCCTTAAATGGCTGACAGACAAGCTTAAATACTTAGAAATGATAATTACCAAGCATCTGGTATGATTGCCTGTAATCTCAACCTTTTATTGAAACAATTGTCACAGGATTTGGATAGGTGGGTTCACTTGCCACTTATACTGTGGGGCAAGATCAGTTTGTTAAAAATGAATTTACAGTATTACCCTGAGCATTGTAGCCCCTTAGTATGCTGAATACAGTGGTACCTAAGAAGTGGTTTGCTGCCCTATACCTCTTTGATTTCTAAACTCATATAGGCAGGGAAGATAGCCCATAGGGTATATCATAAATTAGCAGCATCCAAACTGCTAGGCAATCTTAAACTACCAAACCTTTACATTTCTTATATGGCAGTAAATTGTAGCAAATATTTACAATGGCTATGAGAATTATCTCCCACGAGGAGAAGCATACATCCCTTATAACTGCAAATTTAGCATGCCATATGCTCTAAAGCATCTCTGGACCCTAAGGCACTTTTTTACACTAGTGCCAAGAAATTGCCTATCAGCCTCAAAAATACTCCCTTAGCAGCTTCAGTTCAGGCTCACACCCAGTTGTGTCACCTTTAAACTGCAGCCATCACATGATACTTTACAACCCTTTCTTAAGAACACCAGTTTTCAAATTGGTGTCAAACCACTACACAGCAGTTATGGCAAGACCTGGGATTATTCAGAGTTTCACAGCTTACCTTTGGCAATGGTCTTGTTAATTTGTCACCCTTCAGCAGATGCACGTGTACCCAACAATGTTTTTTTTTTTTTTTATTCCAGGGCACTCATATGCTGACAGTTCATTTTAGGAAAATCCCTGGACCTCTATTCATGACCACATCATTTTGCCCTTAGCCACCTGTGCGTATCTACCTTATCTCATATTCCATCTTTATCCAGGTATATATGATCTTACCATGAATAAGGTAGATGGCATAGTGCCACTCTGGAACCAGACCATCCCAAAGGCCATGGGGGTAGATAACTTGGACAAGAAGAACTTATATAATGTTAAATTTGACACTTACAGGCTGATGCAGATAAAAAATTGTCCATTATATGTATTACAAACTGGTCAAGTTACTGTATAGCAGTTTAAATTCATGCCCTTTATATTTAGCACTCCAAGCACACCTCCACATGTTCACTTCCTCTTATTTTCACTGGTGGAACACTAGTACTTCTACGTATAGTGATCTACCTAATATTCACTGTCTTTTTATTTTCACTCTAATATGGAACCAGTGAATATAGTGAAAATAAAAAGACAGTGAATAGTCATGTTACACAGTATATAAGATGTGTAAATTGTAAAGTGACACTTGCACTAGATGTGGATACAGGCACACTCCTGCTTATTCTTTGGACATGCCCTAAGGTGAGACCCCTATGAATGGCCATCAAAGCCAAACTGGACCCACTGTTGGGACTAGAGTAGGCTTTCCTTCCAAACATCAGTATCTTAGGGGACTATGAGCATAGGCTGGTGTGAGTGCAGAAATAGCAGATAACATTGATTGTAGCATGCATGAAAAGGTTACTCTATATCACTGGCTAGACCAAGAAGTACCAATTTACCAGGAGTGGCACACTGAACTGATGTTTGCAATCAGAGTGTAGAAATCTATAGCTAGCTTAAATAACAGGTTATCCAGTTATCAAAAAAACTGGGAATGCTTGTATGTCCTTACACAGTTAGAGCCACCTACTGCTTAAAGCCCTCCCATGCTGTACTGACGGGGGGGGGAAGGGGTAACACTCTCTGTGTTCTTAGTTATAGATGGGATGCACATTGGAGGCTGCAATGTGTGATAGTATATTGGTGAATGTCCTTGTTTTATGGTATCCTTTCAGAATATTGAATACTTTGTATTGTGTTCCAAAACCCATCAGTTATTCTGAATCAGTACTCTCTGTGCACTGATGTGGGATTGTTTATTTAGTTACATTGTTACATTGTATGTCTGTCTTGTGAAAAATCAAAATTTTAAATAAAGTATATTAAATAAAAAAAGAATGCCCACCAAAGCAATCATAAGCATTGGTCCATTCTCAGGCAGGATTCAAGATGGTACTGGGCTGCTGGATGTGGTAAATATCTATATTTATACAGGATAAGACTCATAGGACACATGAACCTATTTACAAGGTTGTTCTGTGTTCATTTCATTAGTTACAGTACAAAACTACAAAGGAAAGACACCAAACATAGCTCAATACAAGTATAATAATAGGAGAAAACAAAATATTACAACAATCTGCTAAGTCTAAAAGCAATCACAAACACCACATATCCTCTGAGATTTGATTTTTAAAGGAATTCAAGTTAGTTAGGAATTGAGTAGTTGGAACTAACTAGTTCCATGTTTTGGAAACCAGATAGTTTGTTGTGAACATATCATAACATAAGTTGTACATAATTTAAGTACTGGGAACCCTCTATTGCTTATATTTACTAGGGATATTAGGTGCACATGTAAAGTTACACCAACTACCAAACCATTAATAATCTTGTAAACCATCTTTATGTTTTTGCTTTCTAACAAAGAGCAGATCCCAAGTTAGTTTTTCATAGGTCACAGTGATGGACCTGTAGTGGACTGTTTAGGACAAGTCCTGCCAGTTTGTTATAAACAATATCTAATCGATCATGTGACTATTTAGAGGCATATTTATACACTGGGTTGGCATATTTTAACACCAGCAAACTAGGTTGCATGGCAATATTTACTATAGCCTTCCTTGTAAGGGCAAAGGCGTTCCTTTTGAATGCGCTAACTTAACAGTTCAATTTTTTAATGGTGTTGTTCATGTGTTTATCAAAGTTTAGTGAGCTACCGGTTAGTACTCCCAAGTATTTGTACTCACTAACTGTGGTTATTTGCTCTCTGTTTAGATGCCTATCTAGCCCACTATTGTTTCCCTTGTTACTTAAATGTATTGAGAACAGTAAAAACTGTGTTTTTTTTTTCTCATTTATTTTTTATTTATTTATTTAGCTTTTGTTGACTGGGTAAGTGCACTAGACAAATCCTGCCTATTTTCAGGCACGACCCGGGGGAGGGGGAATACAGATGAATGCCAACTGACCTTGAACCAGATTAAGCTGTTGGTGGTATTTTTACTGAATGAGGGAAATTTAGCCAGGACACCGGGGACATTCCCCTACTGGCTGCTGGTCAGTGGCTGGTAGGGACTCTCGCTGACGCCAGCACCCGGCTACGGCAGACGCTCCTGAGGTCGGGATGGAGGAGGAGGTCCAAGAATGCAGGGAGAGAGCTCTGTTGCTCTTGCTATGCTAGGGGAAAACGCTATTGCAAGTTCGCTTTTAGCAGCTCAAACTTTACCACAATCGCCAGTTCAACATGAGAATAAGCCTTTTTCGACACTTACTGCGGTGCCTTCTATTTCGGATCCATTGCCTGTTCTTCCTTTGCCCAGCGACGGAGATTCAGCTACCGGAGATCTTAATACGCCGCAAATTCAGGGGAAGGAACTGCTCTCACGGGAGATGGTTTCCGGGAGGACCGCGAATAGCGTTGCACCGTGTACGACGCATTTAGTGAAGCAACAATTCGGGCTGCAGGAAGGAGGAAGTATCAACAGCTCTGCAGACTGGTCGGAAGAAGTGGCGCTTATGGAGGCCGGTTGGAAGAGGAATGCTTCGGGAGTTTGGGCTCCTGATTTGGACTGGACTCCGCTTTCAGGTAGGAAGACACCTGAGATGATTTCTACACGTTTCCACAGCCATCTACTTCGAGGGAGGGTAGGGGTGGACTTGTGACTGAACTCCTGATGTTTCTGCTGGTTCTACGGGCCTTACTACCCCTTACCAAGCCACACTTCCAAACCCACAATGTCTGAGTTATTCAAGTCGAGTTGGAACAAGCCCTCGCTCTAACGCTGTGCGCTTTGAAATATAGAGGGGTTTGCAGGAGCACCCTGATAGATACTATGTGTTTAAACAACTTCTGCAGTCTAAAATGGGTTTTGTGCCAAGGATGTGTATGCCCTCATTCATGTCTCTGGGGAAGATTCCTTTGACATTAGCTTTCAAACTACTGCCCTTATGAACAGATTCTGGGACAAATATGCTAACCAAAAATCACCCGTGTGGCTTCCTTTTGCCATTCCTTTAACTAAACCATTGATTAGGTTTGTCACAATTATGTTCAGAAACGAGGGGTTAATGTCAATGATATTTACCAATGGTTGCAATCCAAATGTGAGGTTTGGGGCCACCTGAAGCCCTTGGATATTGAAGGCATTTGGACAGGGGATGGAAATTTAAAGTGAAATTGCTACAAGTCAATTCTGAGATTATTCATTTGCCGAACAGTTTCTTTTTGGGAAAGGATAGAGGAGTTTGCTTTTATGGGGGCAGCCTAAGGCTTGTTATAAATGTGGGATAGGACACATCAGTAGTGTCTGCGACATGATGAAGTGTCCTTTATGTTGGGGTTTTGGGCATTCAGTGGACATGTGTACAAATATCTTCCAATGTAATCTTTGTGAAGCAAAGGCCATGCCTTCCATCAATGTCCCTGGGCTAGGCATAATTGCTTTGACGGTTTAGACCAGGATGGTTTGCTTCAAATGCCCAGGCCAAATTGCAAACTCGGGTGACAAGGGTACCCTCCCCAAGCAAGCTTCTGTTTTACCCTCTCACTCCCAGATGCTGCTAAGTCTGTGCCACCTGTGGTTACTGACCCTCAGGATACTGTACATCCGGTCCCCCTCCATCAGGAGACAGCCGAGTCAGGTCTCTATTATGCCACCCTTTGAAACCATTAAAGGCAGGAGGTTCACTAGAGCATCCTCAAAACAGCCCCAAATCAGTCTGGTGGTAACTGAAAATTTCTTTTCCCCCCTTCAGGATGAAGTTAGAGACTCAGATATGGAGTCTGAGGCCTCTCATCACTCTGAAATTATAACGGACGAGGACGATAGTAAATCTACAGAGCTTGCTAAAGATAGAAAAGGGAAAAAAGGAAAGAAAAGGAAAGTAAGCCAAAAGCGTAGTTCATAAGTAATCCCATGGCCTCTTTGAAATTTGCTTCTTTTAATGTGTGTAGCCTAAATTCCTTTCAAAGGCAAATATCCATATTTTCATATCTTACATTCCTGAAGTTGGATGTAATATTTTTGCAAGAAACAAGGGTGTCTTCCATTTCTGAGGAACACAGATTGAAAAGATTATGGACTTGTGGCCCATCTTTTGGTCTTTTGGTACTGACATCCAGATGGAGTCGCTATATTATTTGGTGATTCTTCTTTTAAAATCACGAAGGTTATTGATTTATCACCTGGTAGAGCTCTTATATTAGACTGCTCATGGGTGAATATCTTTTTCGCTTTCTAAATGTTTATAGCGCAGACTAAAACAGGCCGTGCGCTGTTTACAGAAATTAAACCCTATTTATTCACCAGGAAACATTTAGTTTGGGAGGAGATTTTAATTGTTCCCTTGATATTCAGCTCCGTAAAACACAAGGAAAAAGGTTTATTGCGACTCAAATGCATTATTAGAGGTGGTAACAGATGCTGGGCTTACGGGCGCCTTCCTAGCTTACACCCTACGAATGTGTAATACTTACCATAGACATACATTTGCCACTAGGATAGATATGTTTTTACTTCACACTATCTTCAGGTTTTGTCTTGTATTGCAGTTCCGTGGAATTCTCTGATCACCATATCTTATTTTGTACTTTGTCTTTACGAAATCTTCCTCCTAGATTACATTCTTGCATGTCACGTGGAGGTTGAACACTTCTTTTCTCTCAGACCCTGCTTCTTTCTCTAAACTGGAATTTTTTTTAGCTGCAAAATCTTCTACTTTGGCTCTATTTTCCTCCCCATATGAGTGGTGGAAACAATTTAAACTTGAGGTTAAACATTTATTTCAGACCTGGGGTAAGACTAAGGTGCAGGATGAATATAGGACATATTTAGTTCTTAGAAACCAGTTATATAGACTCATGTCATTCCCTCCAAACAATCATGACCTTTTTCTTTCTCAAATAAAGAATATTAAGCAGCAAATGAAAACATATCAATACAATAGAGCCAAGTCTTTGGATCTGGAATTTCGCTTTAATTTTAAAAACTCTCCAATGGCTGATCCCTTTCATGCATGTAAAACACACTTACGGAATACTATCATGACTGGTTTACTTGATGCTAATAATGAGCTTATTACCACTGATATAGGTATGCTACATGTAGTACAGCATTATCTTCAGACTTATTTTTCATCCCCACAGGTTCTTTCTCATGGATCTCTCTCAAGTACAGTTTTTCTTCTCTTCCCCATCTGCCTTGTGATCTGGTCCGTTCTTTACAACTACCTATTTCCACTTCTGAGGTGATTGAAGTCATTAAACATTAAAGCTCGGATCTTCCCTGGTATAGATGGGATACCTAATGAGTTCTATAAAAATGCATAGAATACATGGGTTTTTTTCCTATTGTGTTTAATTGTTATCTGTCATCAGGGACCTCCTGCCAAGATTTTTCAATGTCCTTAATGACTTTCATTTATAAAAAGGGATAAAATCTCGCTCTCAAATTGGAGACCAATTTGTTTACTAAACAGTGATTATAAGATTTTATCTAAAATTTTGAATAATAGATTGGAGAAATTGGCTAGGCTTTTAGTTCACCCTGCACAAGCGTATGCGATAAAAACTAGGAAAATCAGCATAATCTCTTTTGCTTGAGATCTTTTGCATGTCGAGCTAATTTTTTCTTCAGAATTGATTGCAGCCTTGGATCAATCCAAAGCGTTTGATGCAGTCAGTCATTCTTATTTGTATTTTGTTCTTTCTGCTTACGGAATTCCTGATACTTTTTGTACATTGGATTTCTCAGTTGTATAAATCCGCAGTCTCAGTTCCAATAGTAAACGCCTGTTAGGGAGAAAGTAAAATTTCGAGGTGTCGACAAGGATGTCCTTTAAGCCCCTTATTATACACTTTCATTCTGGATCCAGTGATTAGAAGCATTATTTGTGACACCTCTATTTCAGGTATTGCTCCTTCTGCAGACCTGGAAATGGTTAAAGTTACTGCCTTCAGCGGATGAGCGTCACCCTTCTTTTAGCTGACTCAACCTCTTTGAGAAAAGCCTTAGAGTTTTTCTTTTCTTTAGTAGATACTCTGGCGCCTCTCTTAATATCACAAAAAGTTTTGTTATGCAATTGGGTCCATTTGTTCGGACTTATCGAACTGTTTTGATATTCCCTTAGTACTTGGGCCTCAGAAAATACTGGGTGTCTGGTTTGGGATAGATAATATGGAATTCTATAATTGGGAAAAGCAGTTAGGATTGGGTGAACTTAAAGTTCATCAGTGGAAGAGCTGGAAGTTTGGGAAAAAAAGAGTCTTAATCATTAAAAATTTGTTTTGCCCATTTTCTTTATCTAAGTCACCTTTTTCCACCCCGCTTTCGTTAGAAACTAGGATTTATAGTATTTTCTTTCAGATGTTATGGGCAATAGATTAAACCCTGTGAAGAGAGAATACACGATTCAGATATAGAGAGGGTGGATTACATATGATTAATCCTGTAATTTTTTCATTCTATTTTTATTTTCCTCCTTTTCATTCATTTGGTGTGCACCGTCTCTTCCTTGGCAATTCTGGATTAAATCTATATGGTACAAATATTTTTTAAATGTTCTTCTTCCCTAGAATATTATTATCAGATGGTTTACCACATTATGGTATCTCGGCTTTGAAGAAATTGTTCAAATGGAAGATTCCCTTACATAAATTACGTTCTTTACATAGAAAATCCTTTTATGAGTACATCGTGTATGATGTACAAAAAGTAATATTACTCTTTCCATCTTGCTCCCCATCTACTATGAAGTATGCATTCGGTAAATTGACTGATAATAGAATTCCGGTTAAAATTTGGGATATCATGTGGATCTCTGCTCATGGTCGCTTTAGGAGTTCGGGAAATCTAAAGTATAAACCAGTGACTGATAGATATTGTTTAAGACCAGATTGTATTAATATTGAAGAAAGCCAGTCTCATTTCTTTATCGACTGTCCTGCTAGTCAGAGGTTTTGGGAATTTGCAGCTAGGCACTGGAATATGCCACCTACGGTTAATTTCTTACAGTACTCTGGTATTAGGTGATTATTCTGGGGATTGGGGCCGATACCATAGAAGTCACGTTGAATGTTTTTGCACTCTTACAATATTGTTATGGCAAGCTAGCAGTTGTTATTTGTGTGTTGCAACAACTTCATACGAATTTTGATGTTATTCTCTGCTGTTGTTGCTGACTTACAAACTGTTCGCTTTCAGGATGGAAAAATTTTTCCAGATCTTATGTCATTCATTTATGGAAAGCTTTTTCTTTTGTTAATTTTTCGTTTGTTTCTTTTGCAGTTTTCAGATATTTTTTGTAATGTTTCACTTTGTTACTTTTCCTATTTTGTGTGATGTTGTGTTTCTTGCTTAATAAGTACCCTACTCTTTCGATAAGTGCCATGGGATCTTTAACATCCACCTGAACTACCACCAATCCAGGCAGATGGGACCTCGGTTTAACGTCTCATTCAAAAGACGGCACCTCAGAAGTGCAGCACCCCTCTCATGCTGCACTACAGTGTCAGTACTGGGATATTAACCCAAGTGCCACATGTGGGAACTGAACCCACAGCCCTCTGATCTCCCGGCCTCAGAGGTGAGTGTGCTACCTACTGAGCCACTGACACTAGGACCCGTTAATATTTTCCAAACCATTTCTCTATTCCATTAAAATTCTCCTGTAATCTGTGCTCCATGCCTGATTTATTTCTGGCTGAAGTGATTAGGACAGTATCATCTGCATAAAGTCTTACACTGGAATTTTTTTATTGTTTTAGAACATTAATGTAATACAGTATTAAGAACATCAAGGAGCCCAAAATCGACCCCTGAGGTACACTTCTGGCAAGCTATTCTGTATTAGATGTTATGTTGTCTACCATTACTATTTCTGACCTCCCAACTAAATAGCGCTGAAACCATTTTAAGGTCTCTGGTGCCACACCAACAGCAGTCATCCTACTGAGCAAAATAGCATGATCCACAAAATCAAATGCTTTTGAGAGGTTGATGAACACCATGCCCACTGTCTCTCCCCTATCTATGGCAAGCAAACTCTATGAGTGCAGTGTCCGTCAATCTCCCAGCTTTGAACCCTGATGGTTAACTGCTAATGAATATTGCTCCAAGTACCCAGTCAACTGAGTGCTTACCATCCTCTCCAGCTTCTTGCAGAGGATGATAGCAATGCAGTTGGTCTGTAATTGGACAGATCCCCCCACTTTAAAAATGGCCATCATTTTGGCACATTTCCATTGTTCATGAAATTTTTCTTCCATAAGGCTTTCTTTCCTTATTATTTCAATCTGTTCTAATCCTGGTGATTTGTTAGTTCTCAGTTTGGTAAATTATGCCATCAAGTGTCTATTCATAATCCTTTCAAATTTTTATTTAGGGACCTTGGAATTTTCAGAAATAAACTTAATACAATCAAAATTACCATCGCCCCTGGGAATATTAATATATGGAAATTGGCAAAAATACTCATTTAGGACATTTGCTGTGAATTGAGGGAATGATTCATTTCACTGTCAGGTATAAAATTTATTTTGGTTTTAATGTTTTTAATGGGATCAAAGCTTCTGATCAGATTCCAGTAGGAAGATAGATTAGTAGTAGTATCAGTTTTTTTATTATAATAGTCCTTTTTTGCTCTACAGACAGATTTTTTACATTGATTTCTTTATATTTTTTTTCTTTGTTTCTTTATTTCCTCAGCTGGGGGGGTTGTGCCTTTGGTTCCCCCTTCTAGCCAGCCTTCATGGCCACAGCCCTGGTCATGGCCAGAGCTCACCTCCCCACTGCAGCCCTTCCCAGGCTGCATCACAGTGGGTACTTACCCCACCACTGTGGAGACCTGGAAGGCGGGCCCAGGAGGGAGCTGACTTGGGGCGCTTCTGTGGTGGCACCATCGGGGCAGCCATCATGCTGTTGAGGGATTTTCTGTGTATAGATAGCACCCCCTGGTGCTGGCATGCAATAGCATCAAAGATACTGCAATGCACGCTTCTGTATGTTGCACGTCAGACACCACCAATGCCATCCCTTGTGTTGGCCCCCTGAAGCTGCACATCCCCCAACCACCACCAGGAACCGGCACTTTGGTGGTCGTACCCACCCACCCTTCCTGGAGGAGGAGAGCTGTCCCTGGGAGGATGCTCAATCCTCCTCCTCCCGGCTAACCCCCGGTGATCTGTGCCCACTCCCGAACATGGGTCGCTTGGCATAGCGTGAGGTGTGGTGTCCAATGCCTCAACCCTCAGCGCCACCAGGCCGGCGATTACTTAATATTTTTAATTTGCTCCAGCCTTCATTATTTAATATTCTACTTGTTATCTTCCACATTCTGTCTTTTAATCTAATTTGTTTTTAAGCTTTTTGGTAACCCATGGCATATGATTTTTTCAACACTTCTTAGATTTAAAAGTACAATCAAGTTGCATTCATCAAGAAACATTTTAATAAATTCCAGGATTGATAATTCCAAAACAGAAATTATATCTTGTCTATGCCACTTCTCCTTGTATAACCCGTTTAAGAATGCATTTAATGTTAAAATGTGTAAAGCACTAATGGGTGCAGTATTGCTGGTCCAACAGTTTAATTCTGTTATTGGCTAATTAACAGTATATTGGTTTGTGATCTTTTGGGCTTGGTGGTAAAATCCTAGTTTCAGATTCGTATAGATCTGAGATTAAGAAGATCAGGTCCAACAAATGTCCCTTGCTCATCTATAATCCTTTTCTGATGGGCTGGGTAATAATCTGTCTTAGGTCTAACAGGGTCAGACTGGCCTCCAGATTTTCTCCTCTTAGACCTTTCCATGAGGCACTAATTTATTTATTTCAAAGTTCGGAAATACACATTTGAGCAGAAATGCTCATTTACAAAGGTTCCTCATCAGAATAACAATTTGTTTACACCATGCCAAAGACAGTATTGAAAACTGATTAACAAAGACTGGACAATATTGATTCAGTGACAGAACAAAACAGAATGAGTAACTTAAGTACCATTTTGGCAATACAGAGTGAACAAAAGTTAACATTCAACAAGTCAAACAATACAATGCATAACATAGGCACTAGGAACTATACAATGGTAGCAGCTTATCTGGACATTGTCAGAGGCTAGGTCTGTGTGCTTTTACGGCATGTTGGAATGGAGGAAAAGTACATGCATGAGGAGACCGTGTGGTTGGTATGGTGCTGGCATCATGTGCACATGTAAGAGAGGACCTTAGGGGGAAGAAGCACCATGATCAGATGGTACAAGGTTTGGGTTGGGTAGGGGTGCAGTTGGCAAGTGACAGTGCATGGGATGGGGTTTCATTAGGAGAAGCAGCTACATTTGGAGCCAGGTAGGAGTAAATTTAGAAGTTCCCATTTGAAAGGACCCAGTTTAGTTGGTGTCTTTTGTATTACTTGAAGTTCATTAAGCCAGCTTGGTGCCCTGGTTGCAAAGGAGCATTTGACTAGAGCTGTTCGGTTGAATGGAACAGCCAATGTACCAATAGTCATGACTCTGGTTGGGTAAGAATTTTGGGCAGGTTGTAGAAGACATTGCAGCCCTGGGTGGGGGGGTCAGACCCATGAGGGCTTTCATGCCTAACAGGAAGCTTTGATATTTTACTCTGTCCTGCAGAAGTCAGTTTCTGAGAGAGTAAGAGTGCAGGTGTGCATGAGTTTGTCAGCCCCAGTTATGAAGTGGCAGGCTTTGTTCAGGACTAACCAGACCCTGTTTAACACAGTGTCTGTGGCTACTCTTAAACTGTTAGGCCCTAGTCAACTATGGGGAGGATGGAACTTGTAACTGCCAATTTTTGGCTTTCTGCGTAAGGTTGTGCCTATGTCTATATAGTGTTCCTAGTCTCCTGTTAATGTTGCAGATGATTTGGTCGACATGTGGTGCAAATGTTAGAGTGTAGCCGTCGATGGTGACTCTGAGGTACTTGAAGGTTTCTACCTGTTCTAGAGGGTCGCACTTACTGTTGAGGATGTTGAGCGCTTGTACCTTATTTCTCTTCTGTGCAGTTGAGAGAAGCATTGTTTTGGTTTTCTTGTAGTTGAGCACAAGCTTGTTCTGCTGGAACCAATTCTCTAGTGATGCAAAGCTGCACTGGAGGTCTTGCATAAATACGTTCTGGCAGGAGTTACTTACACAGATGACTGCATCATCTGCATAAAGTAAGACAGTGGAACTAGGGCAAGCTTCGAGAAGGTTATTGATGTAGAGTCTGAACAAAAAGGGCCCCAGGATGGACTCTGCGGCACACCTGAATTGATAAGCCTGGCATCAGAGAGCTCCCCATTTATCTTAACCTGTTGCGATCTGTCTGACAGGCAGCTTTTAAACCAGAGCACAGTGTCTACAGAGAGACATAATGTGGGTAGCTTTGTATTTTTGCAGTTACATTTTTTATTGAACTATAGAGACATATAAACATTAATTAACAATCAACAATCCATTTGAATTTACAGTAGGTCAAAAACACAGTGCTACATACATTTATCATCTGAACATACATACTGGTAGCTGAGTTGCATACCTGACTACATTAGTGGTACATATGGGATTAAGTTCTTAAATAGCTGCACCCTTATGGTATCAGGCTGACTGCACACAACTCATTTACAGGGTGCTTCTGTCTGAGGAGTGATTTCCTGTGGGGGTGGGGTGGGAGGGGTCCCTCTACCAATTATCTTCTGGTTGATTGTGGGGGGTTGAAGGGTTCTTTCGGTGCTTACCAGAGAGGGTTGGAAATGGCACTGCCTGCTGGCAGTGGAATCTCATCAAGGGGGATTAAGCATGTCCTTACTCTGTGGGCCCCTAGGTTGGTTGGTGTTCTATGTACATAATGTATAAAGAGGGACCATCTTTTTGAAAATACATGCTGAGGAAGACTAGCAATATGGGTCATCCTGGAGTAGTTTGCTAGTTTCTCCATGGCTAAGAGCCATTTATGGAGTGTTGGAATCTCCTTAGTGCACCACTTTCATAGTAGGAGCCTCTTGGCCTCCACTAATGCTTGCATCAACCAGAGTTTCTGCTGGCCCGTAACCAGGCAGGTGGCTGGGGTGATACCCAGGATCCAGAAAGCTGGGGTGTTTGGGACCTGATACCCTAGTATTTGGGAGCAGTGGGTAATTACTTTATTCCAGAAGGGACGAATTCGGCCACAATGCCATAGTATATGAAATAATTCCACTCCTTTAACATCACACCTCCACATGCATCTTTGTGCAATAAACCCATTTTTGTGAGTTGTGCTGGTGTGTGGTACCAAAGATGTTGTATCTTATTCTGAATTAGGAAGCTCTGAGGATCCCACAGGCCCTTTTCTGAGACCAACATCCTTGCTAGTCCTCGTCTGATGGGTAGCTTTGTTAGTAATAGTGCCTTGGTAAGATCTATGTAAACAGAGCACACCAGTTGTCCTTTGTCAAGAGCCTTGTGTAGTATGCTTGTGTATTTGATCAATGCACTGGAGGTGCTGTGTATTTTATAGAAACCATGTTGTTATTCACACTTGACGTTATACTGGCTGAGGTATGAGACAAGTTGGTTAGATATAATTCTCTTGAGTGCTTTGGACAGTGGGAAGAGAATGGATATAGGCCTGTAGTTTGCAACTAATTTGTGGTCTCCACTTTTATGGATGGGGATGACCAGGGCACTTTTCCATTCCTTTGGGAACTGTGAGAATCTGAAGGAGAGGTTAAAATGTTTAGTCAGGCAGATGGCGAGCTCATCCAGGACCAGGGCAACTAGTTTCATGTCAAATGAGTCACTTTTTATCCTTGTTTTCCCCAGTACTTGCTTAACATAGTGGACTGTGTCCTTTACAGAGACAGATTTGAAGTGGAATTGTGGCCTACATTGGTCTTTTTGGGTGTCATCATGGGATACAGTGGTGGTAGTGGGTTTGTTTTCAGGGAGGTCAGTGAAGGCTTTATTGAATGAATTGGCTATCTCAATAGGGTTGAGTGCAATGTTTCCATTTGAGTTGAGCATTGTTGGTGACATTTTATCACCCCTACCCAGGAGATCCTTTAGCGATTCCCAGAATGCCTTCCCCTTTCCCCAGCAGCTAGTTTGCTGCTCTTTATAAAAGTTATCCTTAGCCTGTCTGATATTCTTAGTACACCTATTCCTAGCTGCCTCGTATTTCTGCCAGTGTGCCTGCATGCTGGATTCCTTGGCTTTGTGTCATAGGTTGTCCCTGTCCCGCATTTGAGCAAGCAGTGACAGTGTAACCCATGTGACAGAGTCCCCTCGGACAACCCGCTTCTTGAAAGGGGCAAATTTATCTGCAACAGCGTTAAACACAGTTATGAAGTGATCAAGGACTGCATCAGTGTTGGTGGTGGAATCTAGCTGGCTCCAGTTTAGTTGGGCCAAGTGGGCTTTGAATGCACTTAGTGCCCCTATTGTAGGTTGTTTTGGGAGCCGGACAGGTTAGTTTGGCAGACCAACTACACACATTCGGTGAGTGATTGCTCAGAACTTCAGGCATCACAGTAACCTTCTTCAGCCTATCTGGGTGGATAGTGAGGACCCAGTCTATAAGGGTTGAAGTGCCTGTTTTGTAATTAGTTCTGGTGTTTTCTGTAACAGTTTGTGTAAGGTAAAGATTGTGTATCTGATCTTTGTAACCTGTGCCAGATTTTGCCTTCCAATTGACATTAAAATCACCCACTACTACAGTTTCTCAATTCTGGCTTACTTGCTTCTAATGCAAGACAAAAGTGTCTAGTCCAACTTGTTGCTTTCCTGGAGGAATGTAAATGGTCATAAGGGTTAGGTTCTTCCTCCCATTCTCTAATATTAGGTATACTGCTAGGCACCTCACAGCTATCTAGGTCCCATTTAGGGTGATTTTATAACCTTGCAAGGTGTTTCGTAGGTAGACTAGGCATCCACCTCCTTATTTACCTATATGGTCTAACCAGAAGTGGTTATATCCTTGTAGGGAGATAGAGGCATCTGGGGTTTTAGAGAATCACCGTGTCTCAGTGAATGAGATGATGTCTGGCTGGTTTTGTCTCACCCAGGCTTCAAACTGAGCCATCTTTGGTAGAAGGCTGCCAATGTTCAGGGAGGCAATTTTTAAGGTCACCTGGGGAGCCTTGGCCAAGATCAGCCCTTGGGGTGGACCAGGGTTGGGGTGGATGTTACCCAATCTTAGTAATAGGATCTGTAGCACCAGTCTGAGAAAGTACCGCCATTGCTGGTGCCTTTGTAATTTTAAGGTACACTGCTGTGGGCTAGGGCCCCTAGGAGGTTTAGCCCATATAGTGGTCGTGGTAGGGGTGCTGTCCCCAGTCTGTGACTTGGAAGGGCTAGTTATAGTTGAGTAGCAGAGGGGGCTTGTCTGCAGTTTACTTGTGATAGCAGTTCCACGCCCTGTCTCCCAAGGGATAGTTTTAAATTGGTGGTTGATTTTGTTATTAATTGTTAGATCAGAGTGCCCCCTAATCCCTGTCACTTGGGGTGACAGTATAGCGAGGAGTGTCACTACTAGGAAGATCCAGGCAGGTGGGAATTTCCTGATGTGGGTGTGCATGATAACTAAGTGCACCCTTGGAAAGTTAGGGGTTGGAGAGATGTTGCAGGATAAGGCTGTGTTGGGATGCAGGGTGGGTGCCTGACCAAAATCAGAGGCAGTTGTGTGAAGTAGTGCCACACGACATAAGGTGAATGAGCATGTGTGGGATCAGGGGCTTGATATAGCTCTGCAGACTAGAAGGTGAAGATGGGGCACTCTCAAGTGTATGACACTGATAAACTGCATATGGGAAAGTGGGCTGAAAAAAAATGGAGGCAAGTAAGGTGACTCTAATAAAAATGATAAGGTGCCTCTAATTCAAATAAATGCAGTCACAATGTGAAGCTCAAAAAACCCACACAGTTAAGGTACTGTAACTCTGAAGATCTACTAAATTGTCTCAGTTGTTCAAATGAAATTAAGGCAACATTGGTAAATAAGTAAAGATTCAGCAACAAATGGCAGAAAAAACTCAGGTGCAGAGACTATCAGTTGCAGTCTGCCGACTGCTAGTCCAATCCTGTTTAAGACTGGGGATTGGAAGATTTAAAAAATGGTGCCAACACAAGACACAGTCTGAGTATAGGAGGGAACCTGGAGAATGGCTGGCTCTGATCTCCGAGCCCCATACCTGGAGAAGCTTGCACTGAAGTGGTGGCTGCGGCTCTCCATTCCGGAGGATTGTCCAAACAGGGGAGGGCTAAGGGTCCTGGTAGGTGCCCTCTTGACCCCTGGAGAAGTTTTCACTGAAGTGGTGGCCATGGCTCTCCATTCCAGAGGGTTGTCCAAATAGGGGAGGGCTGAGGGCCCAGTAATGTTAATGATCTTCCTTTCACATTTGCTTCTATTACCTGAGATAAGTCCTCAAATCCTGTTGGATTAATTTTAGATGGGGAATAGACAACATGTACACAGACCTTGAGCTTAACAATACTGTATGTACTGTACTAACATACATTCTGTTTCTTTTACTGATTCTGAGTATAATAACGCAAAATGACCCAGGTCCTGCCTCAAGTATGACACCCCCCCAGCAGCTCCCTTCCCCTGTTTTGGTTGGTCAAATCTAAAGTGGTAATAGCCACTAAGACTTCATTATCTAGATTTCTACTCCCAACCAGGTGTCAGTTAGATTCACAATGTCCAATTTAAGTTACTTACCCACAGTTTGAAAATGTCTGCTTTTTAATCAGATTCCTGCCATTGTCATGCGCAACTCTCAATATTTTTTACTGTAACTGGTCTGGGCCTGGATTCAGTTCTGTATCCCTCCCAGGACCAGTATTAGTGTAACTGATATGGCATTTGGCCCTAATTTACTTGATTTGGCCTTAGATAGGTTTAGTAGATTACTTGGACTTCTAACCATATTAAATTGTTTCCCTTTAGTGGAAAACTTGTTTCTTCCAGAGGGTATTTTTTGCTGGTACGTTCCTGTTGGTAAGGGCTTCCTAAATAGTTAAGATAGTGCCAGATGTTATCACATTTGTATTTTTATACCTTTGAAGAATACTTATTCTTAACACTAACAACAGAATACCCCATAAGAAAATATTGCTTCTTAGTCCCACCATAATGGAACAGATACTTCAGCCACTTGCAAGTTTTAACAGGAAGAACAAGCTCAAATTAATTTAATAGTAATTTGCAAGTGGACCAGCTTAGGATTATGTGCAAGGCCTGAGCAAGTCTGGTCCTGGGTTACTAATTACTTCCAGTGTATGGAAAAGGGACGAGTTAAATAAATGATTTATGTGCACAACAGCAGCTTAATCTCGGGTAACTTCGCGAGCAGTGTAACCCACCGGTGAGGTGTCCGAGGTTAAACTGCTTGAGTGCATATAAATCTATTATTAACAAGTTCCCCACTGCATATTCCATTTATGCAATAGGCAAGGAGTTTTCTAGGATGCTTTTTATTTATTTTTAGTGCACACTGCATTTTATTTTTTATAAAAGTGGAAGGATTATTTTGTGCTATGCTGTGTATTTCTACACATCAGCAGTAGGCTGCTATTTGACAGTGGCAGGAATGCTAGAGACACTACATCCCTGCATTGAATGGACATGTTTTGATAGGGTGTATTCTTTGTGTGGGAGGGTGGGGAAGTTTTAAAAACATGGTGGTGATCTCTCTCGCTTAGCGAAGGACATGATTTTCCACTTTGGTTTACAATATTGTAGCGGTTTGTTTGTTTTATTGTAAATAAAGTAAAACTTGATTTTATTATTTGGTTGGTCCTGCCTGTAGTGTTTTCCTTGTGTGTACATAGAGAGTGTCTAGCTGAGGTTGCATAATGAGGTAGCGCCACTTCATTACAATAAGTAGTGGAGCTTCAGTGTTAACTAAGAAAGATAGTTGCTTATTATTTTTTTCACAAATCAGTGTACTGTGGAGAAGAATGCAGCTTGGAGCTGTGTTTTCACTGAGGTACAGTTGGGATGTGTGGAGGTCTGAAGGAGGACAAGTGCAGTTGTCATCGGTGGTCAGGGAGTTGGCTGGTTTTCAGCTATGGACAGAGTGGAGGAAAGAACTGGATGCCCAGACTGGATGGCAGTGCAAATCTGTAAAGTAGGCAGCAGGTGAAACAGGAGGATTGAAGTTCAGAATACTACCATGTTAAAAACAGAAAGAAGGTTTCCAGTTCTCTGCTGTGGGATCACATATCTGGTTGATCCTGTAGTTTGTAATAGGGTCTGGTTTTACTTTTTTTCCTGAGCCTGTGTCAGGACTGATTGAGTGAGACAGTGGTCGGCAATCTCACAGTGAGCGATGTGGGTGGTGGAAGAGATTACACGCTTGGCTGGAAATAGAAGAAAAAAACAGCATAAATGGAGAGAAAAAAACATTTTAAAAATGGTACTGTGTCTGTTGGGACTATTTAGTATGCAAAAGGAGAACAAGAGAAGGGAGTGAAGCAGGAGCTGGAGAGTAAAAGCTTTTTGTGTGTGGGGGGTGAGGAAGGTATACGGTTGTATCATTGGCTTGGAGTATAAAAAATGTTCTTCTGTGTGTGTTCTGCATACTTTTGGATGCTGCTGTATAGAGAAGGGACTGGCAGTTAAATCGGAGTTTCATGTATGTAGTGTGTTTTTAGTTGTGTTTTTACATGGTGTGTGTTAGAACGGTGGATAGTGAAAGAAGTTTTATGTAAATAGTGCTGGTAGGAGAGCAGATGTTTGACAGAGGTGGTAGAATAAATGTGGGTGAGTTCTAAAACTTATTCAACACCAGAGGAAATCGATGAATTTATTTAACTGATATTGTGTCCACACCTATTGCATAAATATATCTATCTATCTATCTATCTATATATATATCTATCTATCTATATATATATCTATATCTATATATATATTTATGCAATATGCGTGGACATAAATCCTATGAGATAAATCTGAGCTACTATGGGCCAAATTCAAAATTTTACATTTACCACATAGTAGATGCATCATCACAGATTTATTCACAGAGTAGATGTGTCACAATCACTCCGGAACTCATTTAGAATGTTCAGCCTCAGTACCAGTACTAGCTATATTCAAATGCAAATAACTTTAAACCAAAAAAAGATAGCATAGTGTTATGAGCATGGAAGTTGTGCAGCACAAAATTATCTACAAAATGAGTGGTATTTCATTTATAGATACCTTACAGATATTTTGATAATTAGGAAAAACACAGCAGAAAATTCATATTTTTTTCATTTTGTCCACAAACAAATGTAAATAACTTTAAAATGAAAAATGATAGCGTGGTACTGTGAGCACAAAGTTTATTCAGCACAGAAATATCTACAAAATGAGTGGTATTTCATTTATAGATACTTTTTAGTTTTTTCAGAATTAGTGAAAAACAGCAAAACATTCCATTTGTGTGCACTGTTTCATCAAACAAATGCAAATAACATAAAAACAAAAAAGATAATATGGTACTTTGAGCACAAAAGTTATTCAGCATAAAAATATCTATAAAATGAGATGTGTTTTGTTTCTAGTTTTCTTTTAGATTTTCTATAATCAGCAAAAAATGGCAGAAAATTCAATTTTTATTCACTTTTTTGACTAACAAATGCCCCCTACAAAAGCAAAAACAAAAGAATTGCATAAATGGAATATGCAATGGAAAATTTGTAATAAATGATTTGTCTGCACTCGAGCAGTTTGACCTCGGACACCACACTCGTGGCTTACGCCACTCGTGAGGTTACCTGAGGTCAAACTGCTCTTGTGCAGATAAATCATTTATTACACTTGCTTCCATTGCATATCCCTTATATATATTATAGTGGCGCGATCACACCACTATTGTTAGGGTTGAGCGGCCAGTTACATACTAAAGTCAAAAGTTTGAACGTTACTAACTTTGGACCTGTTCAATGGATTTGCCTGAAATTTGGTACACACAGGGCACACTAGATCTCTTGATCTGCCAAATTGCTTTTCTGTTAGAGTGCTGGTCTTCATGTACAAAAGTGCTGAAAAATGCTAAATTATCCATTTTTGGAGGCACCTTTTGGCATTCTTAATGCGGTCCTGCACAGCCATTGTGTGGCATGCTGCTCTGTGGGATGGCTTGTTTGAAAGAGCTTTTGTGGCCGAACATGCCGCTTTTTGTTTGGTGAAAAAATATTAAGGTATTCAAAAGTTATGGCACTTTTAAGTTCCCATTATAAGTCAATGGGAACATTTACATGTATATCTTGCGATCAAAGAATCGGGTTCTGGCCATCTTTTCCCACCTGGCGGTCAAAGAATTTGTAGCCTCATGGTTCAAGAATCTTTGATCCCGAGGAATTTAAAATATTCTTTGACCGCAAGGTCCGCCACCTTGTTTTCAGTTTTCCGATTGCACAAACACAAATATCTCGGCTCTGGGGTCACTTCTGAAGTAAAACTTTGATGTGTTTTATTCAGGGGACCCCGATCTATCAAGCCATGGCTTTGGTTCCATCCAAATCAGTCCAAAAATAGAGTTTTTAGCTTTTAAATTCTTCGTTCGAGGCTCTCTAATGATATTTATTTATTTATTTGCTTTTGTTCACCGGGTAAGCACACTAGACAACCAAGTGCCTATTTTCAGGTGCGACCCGGGAGAATTACAAGGTACATACAATCAGCAGCAACAGGAAGAGTCAAAGTAACATACAAGAACTTTAGGCATAACACAGAATGACTGGTAGCTAACAGGAAAGTGGACTTCAGAATTAGTGTTTAGATATCAATGTACGATTCATAATAGATTAGATTAAGGTAGATAACAGCATAATACAGAATAGTACAGACATTTTCCACAGAGCAGTCAATATATGGTACGCCATTATCCTGGGGGGGGCTAGGTGGTTAACAGGAGAGGTACATAAGTGCAGGAGAGAGACCTGGGGAAGGATAGGGATAGATAAGGCAGGGTACCACTCCGGGACAGGTGGGCAGGGGGTCCCAGAGCAAAACTGACACTATTTTTATTATCATACTGGTAGAAGTGCACTTTTAACACTGGAGCCATGCTTCTTTCAGTAATACACAGGGGATTTGATGGCGAGCTGACAAATTCTTTGATCGCGAGAATCTTTGATCGTGATTGTGCATCGTGAGTGAGGGATGATATGGCCAGAATTAAAAATTCATTTTCTCAGCCCAGGGGTGCCATAGACTGTGAAATAAAGGTGGGTTTTGCTTAGGGGGCTTCGTTGTGCCCCATCTCTATGCCCAAAATAATGTAATAACGATGCCTGGTAGTCTAGTGCCCCCCCAATAAAATATTTACATCCCTGGTTGTCTAGTGGCCCCCCAATAAAATATATGAATGAAGTAATGCCCTGGTAGTCTAGTGCCCCACCCCTTTTTTTTAGATCCCTGGTAGTCTAGTGGCCCCCTGAGCTGTATTGTCTTATAATATGTCAATCTTTATATCCCTGGTAGTCTGCAACTACATTCCATTCACTATTTATCATCCTCATTATCAAAAAGAAGGGAAATTAGAGGCAAAAAACTCTGTTTAATGCATTAGTTAGGGTTGTTCCACAGTGAAAAAAGTGAGGAAGTTCGGGGTTAGGATAAAAGCCCCCCTTGGACCCCCCAGTCCACCCCCCAACTGGCATCGGGGTGCGTGTTGGGGTCGTCGGTCCTAACTCTCATCTCATTTTCCTATACCTCTGCTTCTTTACACATGTGATGGGGTGACAGTTAGTGCGATGACCTAACGTGCACCCCGATGCCAGTTGGGGTGGGCTGGGGTCCAAGGGGGCTTTCAACCCTAACCCTGAATTTCCTCACTTTTTCACTGTGGAACAACCCTAACTGATGCATTAAACAGAGTTTTTGCCTATATATATATATACAGTATATATATATATATATATATATAGGATATGCAATGGAAGCAAGTGTAATAAATTATTTATCTGCACAAGAGAAGTTTGGCCTTGGGTAACCTCACAAGTGGCATAAGCCATGAGTGAGGTGTCTGAGGTCAAACTGCTCAAGTGCAGATAAATCATGTATTACATGAGGTATCCATTGCATATTCCATTTATGCAGTTCTTTTGGTTTTGCTTTTGTAGGGGGCATTTGTTAGTCAAAAAAGTGAACAAAAATTGAATTTTCTGCCATTTTTTGCTGATTATAGAAAATCTAAAATGAATCTAGAAATGAAACACTTCTCATTTTGTAGATATTTTTAAGCTGAACAACTTTTGTGCTCAAAGTACCATACTATCATTTTTGTTTTTAATTTTATTTGCATTTGTTTGATGAAAAAGTGCACAAAAATGGAATTTTCTGCTGTTTTTCACTAATTCTGAAAAAACTAAAAAGTATCTATAAATGAAACACCACTCATTTTGTAGATATTTCTGTACCGAATAAACTTTGTGCTTACAGTACCTTGCTATCATTTTTCATTTAAAAGTTATTTACATTTGTTTGCGGACAAAATGAAAATAAAAATGAATTTTCTGCTGTTTTTTTGCTAATTAACAAAAAATCTAAAAGGTATCAATAAATGGAACAACACTCATTTTGTACATATTTCCATGCTGAACAACTTTAGTGCTCACAGTGCCATGCTATTGTTTTTCGTTTTAAAGTTATTCACATTTGAATATGGTTAATACTGCTACTGAGGCCGAACATTCAAAATGATATAAGCACTGTATAGATAAATGGCTGATGACATAAGCACTGTGTAGATAAATGGCTGATGACATAAGCACTGGATACATAAATTAAATTTATGTACACAGTTACTCAGATAAACAGATGTATCACACTCTGTTTATCTCCACCCCATTGCATAAATATATTTATACCTCAGGGGTGAGAGCTTTCTCAGTAGGATATCCTGTGTTATTTTCACTGCAGTGAGAATAAATCCTGAAGATGACATTTATCCATACTCTGCTGATGTCACCAGAGTGAGGATAACTGCACTGCAGCTTGCACTCTAAAGGAAACTGCTTCAGAAAACAGTTTATCTTTTACCAGGGGAGAGAGAGAGAGAGACATACTAATGTTTACAGGTGCAACCTGGGAGCACAAGAAAGTTAGGTGACTTGCTTAGGATCACACAGTATGTAAGTGGGGGCTGTGGGATTCAAACCGAGGTCTCGAGGTGTGCAGTTCAGAGCCTTAAACCACTGCTCTATACTGCCTCCTTAATTTTCTCTTTTCTCTTTCCCACTGAAGCTGCAACTTACTCAATTAGCTTTGTAAATGACTCTCACCTGTGTCCCATTGTGTTTCTAACTTTCCTAGCCCATTACTGTGCTGATCTCAGCTTCAAAATAACCTGAATTCTAAATGAAACTCTTTTACAAAGCAGTTTCTGTTTCTCAGTGCTACCTGCAGCAATTTGTCTTTCTCAGTGAGCCTCTGACTCACTCAATTAGCTTTGCAAAACACTGTCAGCTGTGTTTCTCACTCCCAGTCCATTCAGAACACACACACACACACACACACACACACACACACACACACACTCTGAATGAGCAGGAAACACACAGACTCAGAAAAAATTTTCCTAAAACTCTCACCCCTGTGATATAAATCGCACACATGATGGGCAGATCATGGGATATGGAAAATATTCTCACTCCTGCAGAGTGAGCTGTGTATTTGCCACCATGCCTTCGCACTCGCGGTGAATACACAGCTCACTTTGCAGGAGTGAGAATATTTTCCATGTCCTACTCTGCCCATCATGTATCCCCTATATATATGTATATATATAGACACACACACACACACACACACACACACACACATATATATATATATATATATATATATATATATATATATATATATAGCAACAAACTTCATTAATGCATCAGTTTGAGTTTTTACTTAATTGACAGAAGCAGGAAATGTGGTGTTAGGGTTTACAACCTACTACCCCACCCCACCCTGCAGAGACTGACAGGTGTTGGGGGGTGCCTTTGGGTCATCAACCCTAACGCTCACTCCATTCCATAAGTAAATAAGCTAAGATGGATACAGTATAGGAGAATGAGGTGAGCATTAGGGCTGATGACCCCAAGGCACACTCCTGATGCCGGTCAGTGTCTGCAGGGTGGGGGTTGGGTGTTAGGGTTGGAAACACTAACACCACATTTCCCTGCTTTTGTCACTTTAGAATAACCCTAACTGATGCATTCACAAAGTTTTTTTTTGCAATGAATTTCCTTATTTTTTCAGATAGTTATTCATATCCTTATTTGTCTCCCTCTGGGCCCTGCACTCCCATCCCTCCATAGATGCATATATGTATGTACCCGTGGAAGCAAAGGGCCCCTTTCACTTCCATTCATACAACAACAGTGACCAAATTGTTAGCATAGCCATCTTATTACCCCGCCTCATGTACCGTGGTACAGAAAATTGTTGAATCTGCACCAAAATATAATTCTGCACAACTTCAATGCCATTCCATGCCACAGCTGTGAAAACACATTTTGGGCAGGATTTGAAAAATGACAGCTGTGACATACATGAGGTCAGGTAATAAGAAGGCTATGTTGAAAATTTGGGGTCAAAATATTTAACATTTCTGAAGTTACAAGTGGGCATTCCGAAATTGCAATGAATGTCCATAACTTTGGCACTTTTTCATATTTTGACCTCAAATTTTGAATATAGTCTTCTTATGACCCCACCTCATAAACCCCATAGGTGAACATTTTCAAATCTGTGCCAAAATGCCATTCCACACCACAGGTGTAAAAACAAGTTTCAGGCAGGATGTGAAAAATGACAGCTGTACTGTTCATGAGGTGATGTTTCTATATTGAAAATTTGAAGTCAAAATATTAAAAATTACCAATGTTATGCATGTGCATACAAACATTTCAATGAACACTCATAACTTGGCCATTTTTAGGAATTTTTTCACCAAATGTTCACCATGGGTTTTTTTTTTTGACTCCACCTCATGGACACTGGTACTGTCATTTCATTAATCAGTCTCGAAAGGTAATTTCACACAGTGACTGTGAAATCACCTTCTAGGCCTGATAAACAAAATGACAGTCACAATGTTCATGAGGTGGGGTCCCCAAAAGCCCATATTGAAAAATTTGGTGAAAAAATACATAAAAATGGCAAAGGTATGAACATAAATTAAAAATGCTATTGAAACACATTATACGGCACTTACCTTGAATCCTCAGCTTGCAGTTCAGCTTTGAAGGGTGCAGACAGTCCACAGAAGGTGACAGCGGATGACCTCAGAGAGAAAGTATAGGGTGGGGGTGGGGATACTTAGTAGGAGGGTAGGGATGGGGAGGGGATGGCAGAGACGATGGACAGTTTTCTTTTTTCAGGGACAATACAAAGAAGATGTCAGGATGGATTTTGTTTACAGGGAAAAATTAAATAAATATTTGGGGAGACTAGAGGCTCCCAGTGTGCCACACACTGTGGAAGTACATTGACACAGGAATTAGACCTCCAGTGTCAGCAAACAATCAAGTCAAGGGCTGTGGGGGGGGGCATCTGACACCAGGAGTGGGCATCCCGGTGTCAGATTATATTAAACACAGCTATGACAATAGGATGGTGGGGGTGGCACTAGACACCAGGGCAAGATAAAGAGGGGAGGGTGCCAATAGACTCCAGGGATAGGGGTCAATAGTCGGCAGGTGGGGGGTGCCACTAGACACCAAGAAAAATGGTGGGCTACAGACAAACCTGCAGCAGGCAGCACACCTTCAAGCTGCAGCTGCAGGAGTCAATAAAATCCTGCTGCTCTCATACAGAGAACACGGTAGAAGTGGTCATCTCGCTAACCTCAGCACCCAGGATTTTGGGTGCCCACAATAGGTGTTTCTGGGTACAACTTAAAAAAAAACATCAGAATGTAGCTAAACGGGTCCCTATTTATTTATTTATTCGATCTTGGATTTACATATCTTTGAGTTAGAAGCTCATTTACAAAGGTTCCACATCTAATGAGAAAAAACAGAAATACAATACAAGACATAACCACACATGCAGTATCTAGGAAGTCTTGGTTATGTTGTTTTGAAGAGATTTAGCAAACATGTTTGAAAACAGTTTTTGTCTAAGTGCAGTACATGTGGTTCAGGTGTAGTTATGGCTGTTGGCTGAGCAGAGTGGGCATTTACAGATGAAGAGATGGATTAGCCCAGTGGGGCTAGGAGGATTACAAGGAACAGAACAGAGGACATTCAGATGGACAGAGATGAGAGGCTGGTTGCAGTTTCAATGGCTATGTATTGAAGTTGATGGGGGGGATGGGACCATGTGCTGATATGGTCCTTGGGAGGTGGAGTGAAGTGAGGAAGGGAAGTCTGCAGGTGGTAGTGAGGTGGGGGTAGGTGTTGAGCTGGGGGGCTGAATTTCCAGTTGGTGGGGGGGAGGTGTAAAGTGTGAAACAGTAAGTGCATGGGTAGAACATGGTTTTCAGGTCAAGCTGGTACAGTTAGGAGTTACAGTCACAACTACTGTATGATGCAAGATGGGCATGAAGCGTTAATTTAAACGGACTTAGTTTAGTTTCTGGCAGAAGCTTGTCACTGAGAGTATTTAGCCAGTAGGGACCATGGTACTCAAAGGACCATAGCCCATGGGACGTACACCAGAAAGGGACATGAAGTGGCTGGCTGTTTGTTTCTCTGGTACACCTAGTTTTGTTGCCCAAGCTGAGGAAATTCTGTACACCCAGGGGTGTTAATCCAAGGGTGGATTTCTTTGCAAGTAGGCATACCTAGTACTGTATATGGCAATCCAGGTTAACACAAGTGTGTGTTAAGCAGTGTGCACCCAGAATAAGCCTACAGGCCTTATTGAGGATTGTTTTTACCCACTTGAGAGCTGTGTCAGTTGCAGCATTGTATACCACTAGTCCATAGTCAAGTACA
Organism: Neoceratodus forsteri; assembly: GCA_016271365.2. Taxonomy (NCBI): domain Eukaryota; kingdom Metazoa; phylum Chordata; order Ceratodontiformes; family Ceratodontidae; genus Neoceratodus; species Neoceratodus forsteri. The sequence continues at coordinate 301,023,801 of JADMNL010000022.1, forward strand.
GACAACGCAGTACTAGTTACTGCTAGTTTTAGTGCTTCTTACATAAGGCAGTGTTTGTTTATGTGTAATAAGCCTATTCTAGCATTTGCTAATTGAGCTACAAGATCTATGTGTGGTATGAAAGAAAGGGAACTGTCTAGCATTATGCCTAAGTACTTCAAAATTTGAACCATTTCTAAGGGCGTGTTTTGACTGTTTAGTATTTTTAGTTGGTGGGACCTATGTCTGTTGTGAGTGGAGGCAAACAACACAGTTTTAGCATTTTTATAATTTGGCAGTAATTTTGATTTTATGAACCATACCTCAATATCCACGAAGTTAGTCTGTAACTGTTTTTCTAGTGCTATAGACTCTGACTGGCTGGTGTATAGCACTGCATCATCTGCATAAAGTAGGACTTTACCTTGGGTTGCTAGTGAAAGTTGGTTTAAAAACACTAAAAAGAAGAGGCCCCAAGATTGATGCCTGGGGACCCCTGTATTTATGCTCCGATTTTCTGAGAGAGTATCCAGGATTTTTACCCTTTGTTCTCTACCAGTGAGGTAGCTCCTAAACCAAGACACCTATTTAGGGGATAGTCCTGAAGAGGATAGCTGGTTCAGGAGGAGCTCGTGATTTACAGTGTCGAAGGCCTTGGTGAGGTCAATGTAGGTTGCACCCACCATGAGCCCCTGATCTAATGCATTGTGTATATATCCAGTGAATTCAACTAAGACAGTAGTGGTGCTATGCTGCTTTCAGTATCCATGCTGTTGTGGACATTGAAGCTGATGCTTTGCAATACACAATGCGTTCCAGTGCTTTTGAGAGTGGGGGAAGTATAGAGATAGGTCAGTAATTTGAATACTAGACCTATCACCACTTTTGTATACAGGAGTTACCACAACAGATTTCCAGAGCCTGGGGAATTTACCAGATACAGGTGATAGATTTAGGATACTTGTAAGGGGTTAGAGAATCACGTCGAGAGTGAGCTCAACAAGTTTGAGGTCCAATGTATCATCGCTAGCTCTGGATTTTCCAAGAACTTGTGTGATGTATTTTTTGGCCTCTGTTAGGGTGATAATTTTGAGGTAGAAGGGGGGTGTTGAGTCAGACTGGGTATTTGCTTTGCATGCAAGATTACTGTCATTCAAGCTGGCCCGCTGGTGCAGTGGTTGGAATTCCATCTGCAATGCCGGTGACCCGGGTTCAGGAATGGACCCGGGGAACTGGAGGGCCAGCCGGGGAGAGTAGGATTGAGCATTCTGTGGGCTGCTCTCCTTCTCTGTGGGGGGTCGGGTTGAGTGCTGGCACACTAGGATCTCCTAGCAGAGGCTGGGGGATTCCCACACATCTGGTGCCATCATGCTTGAGGGGCCGGGCGGATGCTGCAGTCATTGCATGTCCCCACCCCTGCTAATGGCAAAAATCTCTCTTGCCTGCTGCCATTGTGACGTGCGCTCACCGGCCTCATTGCTCCTCGTCTCCTCGCTGACTCAGTCCCAGTTCCACCACCAGACATCTGGACCTGAACTCTGCTCTGGTGGGGAATCCAGGAGGCAATGTCGGTCTCATAAACTGACACCTTACCCGGTGTAGAGGGCCTGGTTGGAAAGTGGCAGCCCCACCTCGAGGGGTATGTTGGGGGTATCAGCGAGGGAAAGGCTATAGGGGATGCAAGGTGGTGAGGAAGGGCTGATGTCAGGTGGTCAGTGGGGGTCAAAAAGTATAATAAATTAAAAAAAGATTACTGTCATTCGGAGGTTCAAAGAAGTCTGGGGGTAGTACACTGGTTAGGTCGGTGAAGGCCTTATTGAAGGAATTGGCAATAACACTAGGGTCCTGGGTTGGAATTCCTTTGACATTTATCAGAGTTGGTGGTGACCTATTGGGTTTGCCAATCAGGGACTTAATGTTGTCCCAGAGCTTATGGCTGTCACCCCAGGAGTTAGTCAATTCCCTATTGTAGTGTTTAGCTAAGGTCTGATGTTTTCTCTTTTATTACATTCATTTTGATGTTTTCTTTATTTTTGATCTCTTGCTAACAGGAAAACAAGATGGCAGAAACCACACAACTCTGAGAACATACATCTGCCTCCCTGCAACACTATGTGACCCTGTCTGTGAAAACAAGGTACTGTAGCTCTTGCGAAAACAAAAATATTTTGTGCGGGACATCCAACTTTTCCATAGGAAATAATGGGAAAGTTGAACATTAATTAAGTTTTGAATGGATTAATATTTTTTCACCAAACCTTTAAAGATACATCTGTGAGGCAAAGGCATTCTACCCTGAAAATCTCAGACCACAAGCTAAAACCATTTCTGAGATACAGGTGGACAAAGAAATGTCTAAAAGATGTAAATTTAGGGATTTATTTAACTTTAATAACTTTGGAACTATTCAACAGATTCACACAAAATTTGACAAGTCACTAGACCAGCCCCTACAGATTTTGCCTGCTAAAGTTTGTGCAAATCCATTGAAGAGTTCCAAAGTTATTAAAGTTTCAAAGTTTGGCTTTAACATTGAAGTTTGCACTCAACCCTAACTATGTTGGCGCACATACATACAAAAAGCCAAGGTACTGCTTGTCTTAAACAGGTACAATTAGTTCAAATTTATGCATGGACCAACTATTTGTAATTATAAGCAAGACTGAATACTAATCAAATCAAAAACACATTGTTTTATTAGATGGACAGCATCCAATATGGGCTCTAGACTAAAACTACCTCCTTAAAAGGCAAATGAAAGTCTATAACTTCTACTATAACACTTGTGTGCACTGCAACTACTAATTAGTTAAATTTTATAAAGAGAGATACCACAATCAAATATTAGAATTTCTAAACTGATAAAGATCACCCAAGCAAGTGGGGCAAGTGTGAGCTGGGAGAGCCGCACGCGGACACATGCTGACACAAGTGTGTCTGCATGTATCTGCAGTGTGTGCAGAGACCAAAGAGACAGGAGCAGAAAATGCGTGATTCAGGTCTGTACTTGTAAACACTGCAGAAAGTGGTCATTGTCCTTCTACAGCAAAATACATTAAATACTGTTATAAAAACGTACTACCTATACCTAGCTTGGGACACTTTATATCCCCCCACAAAAAAAACAAAAGAAAACGGTATTTTTTTTTCCTGCTACCGGCTACAATGGGTCATACTATTATTATCCTCAATGAAGAGGTGGGCTATAAATGTATAAGCTGTTCAATGTACCTGTTAATTAAGAATGAGACTGTTACGGGGGAATTTGTTTGTGAAAAATGTCTGCCTAACAACAAACTATTAGAGGAATTAAATAACTTGGGCACCATACTTGACAAACTTGAGTCCTCCCAAAATGAAATGGAGTCTAAACTAAAAGGCAGGTAGACTAGTGAACCAATTACCCAGGAAATAAATAATGCCAGATTGAGCAAAAGGAAATGCTCTGAGGAGTCAAACCCAGCTGAAAATGACTGGTCACTAGTACAGCCCAAACTAAGAAAAAGGCAAGCTAATGCAGAAACAGCAGCACCGATCAACCCAGAAATAATGTTATTTAACAGATTTTCAGTACTAGAGACACCAATAGACAACACTGAGGTTAACCTCCCTCCAACCCTGTGATTTGTGAGACCCTAATTGAGGTAGCTACTATCACCAATAAAACACCCAGTTCTAATGCACATTCAGGGATGGAACAAACAGCAACAAAAGACAAATACTAGTACTAGTACTAGGGGCCCCCACTTTCAAGTACTGCGACAAACAAACATGTAACACTGATAAAATCGCATGTGCAGCAGCAAAACGGGGGCAAGGGTTTTAGGCATTGCAAATCAGGTAGATCGAGTACCAGACTATGCAGGTCCCAAACCCCTATTGGTAATTCATGCCGGCACAAACAACATAAATGGGTCTAGTACGGAAGACATCCAAAAGGACTTTATGACTCTACAAGTAAAACTTGAAAAATGGGGTGCCAAAATTTGTTATTCAGAAATACTCCCAATTCTAAGAGCAGGACGCTATAAGAATGGCAAAGTAAAAGCAATAAATGAATGGCTTAGAAAGTGGACCATAGGAAAAGGTATTACGTGCCTTACACATTGGGAAATATTTGAAGGTGACTATGGGTTGTATTGTTGGGATGGCCTGCAGTGGAGCAGGTGTGGAAGTAACCTGCTGGGTTAAACAATCAAAATGTTTATTGTGCAGACTTCAAACTGATAGCTGAGGGGCAAGGGGATCTCCGTGCAGATATCAGTACTAAGTTGCAAACATCAGAATACAAATTTTTACTCACAAATGCATGTAGTCTTAATGTGGTAAGAAAAGGCCGAACTGGAGCTAATACTAGACAGGGACAACATAGACATCATGGCCATCACAGAAAAATGGTGGGACGAAACCAGTTTGTGGTCCAGAGCGATTGAGGGGCACACACATTTCTACAAAAACAGAACAATTAAAAAGGGGGGTGTTGTCTGGCTATATATTAAACAAATCCATGAGGGAGTGGAAATTACAATAGAGAATGAGTCCAATAGAATGACTGAATCATTTTGGATTCAGCTCCACACTCATAATAAAAAATATTAACAATAGGGAACTGCTATGGGCCCCCCAGCCATCCCCCTGGAATATAACAAACAACTTACAAAAGAAATCTTAATTGATGCTGAAATGACCAAAGTAATTATATTGGGTAACTTTAACTATTCAGGCATTAAGTGGGAAAACCTAACCAGTATTTTATCCCAAGAGCAAATCTTTCTGAACACACTATCAGCTGCGGGTCTGGAACAATTGGTTACATCTCCTACCAAAGGTCAAAGCATTCTTGACCTTGTAATAACCAACATAAATACAGGCATCTCAGAAGTAGCAATAAAGGAACCATTAGGAAACAGTGATCACTGTATGGTGACTTTTGCTTATTCAGGAAAATGTGTGATAAGCAAAAATAGATTATATACAAAGAACTACAGTAAAGCTAACTGCAACAAAATCCAGGAGGTCTTAGACTCAGTAAGCTCGGAAAGAATACCAACCAATTTAACAGTGGATGAATGCTAGAACACTATCAAAAACATAATTAAAACTGCAGAAGACTGGTATGTTCCCAATAAAACAGTAATATTAAAGGTAAAATACCTTTATGGATGACACACAAACTAGAAAGACAAAATGGAAAGAAAAAACATACTCCATTTACAAGAAGAAAAAGTGTCAGTCAGCTTATGTGAAGTACAGTATAAGGAGAACCTAAAGAAAACCAAACAACTGATTAAAAGGGAAAGACGCAATCTTGAATACAGCATAGCTACCACCAAGGGAAATCAAAAAACTTTTTTTTCTTATGTTAATAACATGAGTAAATGTGGCAACACCATAGGGGTAGTAAAAGTTAATGGACACAACATTAATGACCCTACTGAAATAGCCAATATTTTCAATAATCATTTTATTACTGTGTTCAGCAAAAAGGAGGATTTCATCATGCCTAGAAGCACTAATAACTCACCCATAATGGGATTCTCTTTGGAGGATGTTTAGCTGGACTATAGTCTCTAAAACCACACTCTTCAGCAGGAATTGACGGGATACACCCATAGTTTTTTAAAAATCTAGCAAATAGTCTTAGTATACCATTAAGGCTGTTATTCAACAAATCCCTTAATTCGGGCTTAGTATCTACTGAATAGAAGCAAGCAGTCATATAACCCCAATTTTTAAGAAAAGAAGCAGAGCAGGCCCCGAAAGGTATAGACCCATAAGCCTGACATCAGTACCTGGTAATGTTATGGAAAAGCTTATTAAGGCCAGGTTTGAGAAGGAAACTGTAACACTGTGCTTACAAGACAACACACAACATGGGTTCAGCAAAGGCAGATCCTTTACAATCAATCTAATCACCTTCTATGAATCTGTCAGCTCTAGTCTGGATGCAGGAAAACCATGTAATTAATATTCTTAGATTTTAAGAAAGTGTTCGACACAGTTCCCCTCTGTGAACTTTTACATAAACTAATAAACATGGGATATAGTCTCTACCTAGTTAAATGGGTACATTCATGGCTGGAAAACAAGACACAATGGGTAAGAATTCAGGGTAAAACCTCATTGAAAAGAGTTGTGACAAGTGGAGTCCCTCAAGGGTCTTTCTTAGGCTCCCTTTTATTCAGTTGTCTTCTTCCCAACCATCGCACTGGATTAAATAATGTATCAATCAAATTTGCTGATGACACAAAAATTACAGGTGAAGTAGATACAGACACTAAACATCAGTCCCTTGTCAACGATCAAGAACGAATCTTAGACCGGACTATAACTAACAAGATGGAACTAAACTTAGAAAAGTGTACAGTGTTGCACCTTGGCCATAATAATCCACTTCGACTCTACTATGTAAAGACCTACCACTGCCAGCAGTAAATAATGAAAAGACCATGTCATCATTATTGACGGTTCACTCTCAATGCACACTCAGATAAGAAAATGAACTTAAACTGCAAATAAATTTATCAATGTAATAAGAAAAAGCCTTTCTAACACGAGACAAGCATTTTGTCATGAGTTTATACAGGAACTATGTTCGACCTCATGTCGACTATGCGTCACCCTTCTGGTCACCGTATCAAAAACAAGACATCAAATTACTGGAAGGTGTACAGAGAAGGGCTACCAAACTAATCCCTAGGTAAAAAAAAAAAACTACCATATGACAAAAGATTGGAGGAATTAAAAGTAATATCATAGTGGCACTGGAACAATTTTTATAGTGGGAGTGCTGAAAACCATTGAACACAACTATAAATCTTGTATAGGAAGCCATAGGGAACTATACTTCAAAAGGGGGTGCTGCCACATCCCTAGCACCTCTAGTTCCAGCACCTGTGACAGGATATAAGGATTAGAGGGGACTACCTACAATTTCTTAATATAAGTAACAACAGGGAACTTAAGACAGGTTGTGGCATTTCCCCGCTTATGTGATCACTAGACTTAAGGTCCCAAAATAAACAGTGCAAGGTGCCCAGAACTTGCACAAAAAAAGGGATAACTACTTCATTATCAGGGTTCCAATACTCTTCCAACACCTAGTAAACATTACCAGTTTTGAGATATCTAACAGAAACTAGATAAATTCATGGGGTATTAGGGTGCACTTGATCCACACTGTGTGGGAGACAGTCACGATAGGCAACCACCTACTCCTGTCTTCATGAAACCAAATGACAAGTAAGCAAGTAATTACCTCAACAATTATACTAGTTAGGCTGAGTTTTTAAAAAAAAAGTCTATAAGACTTTAAACATGCTAAAATCAGCATTGTTTTGCATATTGCTTCCTCCAGACACAGACAGCTTTCACCGGTGGGAACACGCTTAAGTTTGTCTTCTTGGTACTCACAGTTTTAAGTCCCTGTGCTGACCTGAGGCTTAGGAAGCAGTTTCAAACTTTCCTTTTAGTATCTAAAAATGTCATAGCAAAGGCCTGTAAACCCATGGAAAAAATAAAATAGAAGGAAAGAAAATGTTAAAATCTTTCGGGTGACCTCCCGCTGGTGGAATCACACTGGGTGACTCAAGCTACTCCTGGGTGAGCCACTCACTCATGCAGTCCTCAGCAGGCAGCCGCTAGTGCAGCTCCTCTAAAGTAGTGCACTTGGAGCCTGCCTCCAATGATGTCACCCTTGTGCGTATGGTCACAGTAGCCCTCCTTGATTATTGAATTCTGGAGTCTTGGCCTTTTGGGTGGCTGGAACAGTTTGGGTCAGTGAGGGGCTTTGGCAAGTGGTCCAGTTCAGGCTGCAGAAACACTTCTTTTTTTTTTTCCATTAAGGTTTTTATCTTTGGGCACGTCACAGGTGGCTTTCTCCACCCTACCCCTGTCCCTCCCCCCACATGGTGACTTGCCTCCCGGGTCCACCGTAAGTCCCATATCCCCATGGATTTCCTCAGGCAGGGCCGGAAGGGAGGGTCATCCTCCCCTCACCCGGTGATCCAGAATTCAGATTGTGGTTGGTGGACTGGTGGCAGCGCAGAGTGAGGGTGGGCAGGAGGGCTTCATAGAGCCTGCGACGGCCATTTTCCCCTTATTCTCCCCTTATTTCCCAGGGCCTCAGCAACATGGATGTGCATTCAAGTGGAGGCATGCACGTACTCTAGAACTGGCGACCCCATCCACCAATCTAGCCTAGTGCCAGCATTTGCTCAACGCTACCACTGAGCCTCCGCTGTGTGGCAGCCAAGAGCCGGAAAGGGCTTACCTCTGAATCCAAGAGAGGAGAGCAGCTCACTACTTTCTCAGCCCTCTTCCCCCCCCTTAGCTGACCCCGGTGGCCTGAGCTCATTCTGAACAAGAGGCTGGCCGGATCAGGCTGCAGAAACAGTTCTTATGACTAGTTTTACACTCAGGTGCAGCTCCTCTAAAGTAGTGTACCCAGAGCCTGCCCTCACTGATGTCACCAATGTGCACCTGGTCACGGTAGCTCACCCCACTTACTGAACCCAGGAACGTTGTTGTTTTGGGTAGCTGGAACAGTTTAGGTCAGTGGAAGGCTTTGGCAGGCTGTCTGGTTCAGGCTGCAGAGAAGAACAGTTAAGAACTTACCGTAACAGTAGATCTTTGAGAGAATCTTTTTTGGCTCTTTCGTCAGGCCGCACCTTTGGAACTTATAGCTGTCAGGCAGCAGGACCACATGGAAACTTTTGCAAGCAGTCAGCCAGGGGCCACCCACAATGATGTCAGGCATCAGAGTATAAGTAATGGTGGGTGGCCCCTCCTATCTTCAGTTCCCCACTGGAGATCAGGCTCTGAGGACCGCCCTCTAGGGAACCAGAACAGAATCCAGCCCGCCACATACCAGGCGAGACAGAGGGCTGAAAAAATGTATTAAAGGAGATAGCAACACAAGAATCCTTTGCCGCAGTCCCAAAAACAGAGGGAAGGAGGGGGGATGGCATGATCTGATGAAAGAGATTTTCTTGAAGCTCTACTGTTACTGTTCTATCTTCTTCAAGAATGTCTCTTTTATCAGGCCACACCTTTGGAACGAGTACCAAGAAGTACCAAAAGCTAACAGTCTTGGCAGCTGGAGCCTATAGGCTTATGAAATGAGGCCTTGTAGTACAGCTAGACCAAACCCAGCCCGTCTACGAGAAGCAATGTCCAAACTGTAGTGTTTAGCGAAGGTGTGGACTAGGGATGGGAGGACCGGTCCATTAAGAATCAGAACCCCCCCCCAATCCTGTGATGTCCGGTAAACCCGGGTAGATCAGAACTCTGCTGATAAGTGCACTGGTCCAGGTTCGCCTCTGTGCCAGTGGCTGCACATGGGGGAAAAAAAATCACAGAATCCCCCTCCAATCTCTACAGGCTAGCCCTGCACTTCAGAAATGCCCCGATATGGGGAAAAAAATAATTAACGTTCTCAAGTCAGCTGACCACACTGCCCCAGCCTCCTTGCTCATGCAGTACTTGGGCATGCCTAAGCTAATGCTGCAGAGCATGGGAGCGGTCAGAGGAGCAGGCAACAAGTCAGCGGCAACTGAGTGGAAATGGTCTGGACCATTTTTTTTTAATCGGGATGCTACAGCACCACTTTATTGAAGTTGCAGCCACTGTTGAGCCAGGTGATTCCGCAGCACCACCAGTTATTTATTTATGTATTAGTTTGTTTGTTTTTTTACAAGCAAGTAGTGGGTGGACTGACTCCAAGTGTGAGTGGGAACTGTATGAGAGGAGGCAGCAGGCGGCCGTGGCAAGCTTTCTGGAGTCAGACTAGGGAGCAGCACTGATCGTGGCCTGGGATTGGGAATGGGAATTATTATTAGGGGAAGTAAGGTGAGTGGTGTTCCTGGCTTTTGGCTTAAAGGCAGTACCATTTTTTTTTGTGAACAAGTGTTGCACTGAGCGTGAGCAGGAAGGGAACCATGAGAGAGGAGGGTGCAGTTGGGCTGCTAGCTTTAGCCACAAGGGTGGGCAGCAGTCAGCTGAAAAACTTCTGGTCCTGCTTGGATTTGAAGAAGCAGGTGTTGCAAACCTTTGAAAGCCCAATTATTCAAGCAAAATGTTGTAAGAAGAAAAAAAAAAATATTAAATAACCTCTCGAATGCTGTAGTAGTCATAGGGAACATCAGTAGTTTGAAATCTCAACTATCAGTATTTGTGACCAATTTACTTATTTTGCTGTTTATGTCTTGTGGAATGGATTGTTAAGATTGCTGATGGGGAGAAACCATGCAGGAAGGTTCCTGGCTTACATGAATAGAGTAGGAAATAAACAAGTTGTCACCATACTACTGGAAATTCCAACTCCATGGGTCTGGTCCCCCCCCCATAGGTATGCAGCCTACCATGCTGGAGATCAGTGAATTTTTTTTTTTTATATATCTATTTTTCCGTCCCCTTCCTTCAGCTCCGATATCCTCAGGAGCACCTATGAGTCATCCCTCTGCTAGCCACCTTACCTGGTCTGCCCTTGTCACCCATTGAGCCGCGGTCTACCCCCTGGGTGGGGATGAGGTGGGGCCCCGAACACCCCGACAATCCTGGTTTCATTGGTCGAGGGGTGCCAGGAAGTTGGCTGCACATCGATGGCAAGCTCTGGTGCTCCATCTCCATCGAAGCCGAAAGGTGTTTTTCCCCTGTTCTATTGTGTTGTGGACTTTGTGAGTACTCTGACATCTAGGTGTGAATGCCGACGTCCTTGACGTCCTCCCCCAGCTGCCTTCGGAACTTGCTGGGCTCCAGATCTTCACCTGTGACCAATCAAGCCCTGAGGTGCCTGACATGCTGCCAATCCCCTAGCCTCCGCCAGGGATCAGCGGACGCTGAGCTGCTTCCCCACCTTCCCCCAGAAGTTGGTGAGCCGTCGTTGGATGCTCCAGCCTACTCCCCTGGCTGGCCCTCCAACAACCCGAGTCTACTCCCAAACCCGGGTCGTCAGTGTCGCAGATGGAAATTCAACTGCTGTGCTGGCGGGCCGGCTGATGATGTTATATATAGCAACATAAAATGCATGTAAATAATTGTGGAGATAGATTGCATTGCAATGATTAAATGTGTGTTTTGGAACATTTTTATGGTGCTTTTGGTAATCTTTGGCCTAAGGTGAGTTTGGTAATACATTTGGTTGTGTACCACACAAATGCACTACAACCTCCTCTCACCACCTGTTCCACCTGTGCCACTTTCTTTGAGGGACCATCACTTGTATTTATTTACAAAAATAAAAAAACAGTCTCAGGTTGCTGGGGGTCAGCTGGGAAAAGAGGATCGAGGGAGGCCAATCCTGTATCTTGGTGATGGTGCTACCACCCACCATGTCAGTGACCCAGGTTTGGGAGTGAACCTCATTTGGGGGGTGTTGATTGGGTGGAGAGGATTGAGCATCCCAGGGACTGCTCTTTCTCTTTCTCTCTCTCTCTCTCTCTCTCTCTCAGGGAGCAGTGATCTGTCACTCCGCTGTTGACTGACACCAGGTAGAGGCCTAGTATTACTGCAAGCAGGAAGGCCTGAAGAAATAATACAAAAACTAAAATGGGGACATGCATTTATATATTAAGTGTTTGTGTGACACCATGTGAGTGGGTGGGAAGTTGACACCTTGAGGGGTGGCCCTTAGTGACTCTTGTGCATAAGGCCCATGGTGATGTAAATCTGGCCCTGGATCCGAGATGGCATCAGTTTAGAAAACTAAGGCAAGAAGGGGGCCAGGATTATGAACTGGAGAAGACATATGAGAACTGGAGCAGCAGAGAAGAGACAGAAATGTAACAATTGGGGCAGGGTAGGAGGCAGATATGTGAACACTGGGGCAGGGAGGGACAAAAAGGTGAGAACTGGGACCATGAGAACTAGGGCAGGGAGTGGACAGATATCTGTGAGAACTAGGGCAGTGAAGGGGTAGATATGTTAGAAATGGCACAGGGAAGGGAAAGATATGTGAGAACTGAGGAATGGAGGGGCCAATATGGAAGAACAGGGGTAGGAAGGGGCAGTTATGTTGGAGCTGACATACAGAGTGGCAGAAACATAATGTTTTCAGGCTTTACAATTAATTTCCTAAAGGTTCTGATTAAAATCAGAACAAATCAGAACTTATCAGGACTTTGGCCAGGATTCTGATCCTGATAATAAGGGGCAGGACCTTTTCCGGTCATCCTACCCCTAGTATGGACAGTACACCAGGTAGCAGCTGCAGGGATCTCTGCAGGTGAAGCATTCTGGAAATGGGCAACAGTGGTGGCCATACCACTTATGGAACGACCACAAACCACACCAGGAAGTTCCTTACTTTACTTCCTGTAACAAAACGCAATTAGGGTTACCACCTGTCCTGATTTTCGCAGGACAGTCCTGATTTAGGCAGCTGTGTCCTGCAAAAAAACATGAAAAATACTAAATGTCCTGATTTTATAGTAGAAAAAATATTTTCTAACTTTCCACTAAATGGTCTGGAAAACTACAATACCTTAATGAAAAAACCTCAAGATGATAACAAACAATAGAAGCAACTAATAAACTACAATACTTAGCCTTAATTCTGATTATATAGAGAAAACAAGTCTGTTGTACTGGTCAAGGTTACGTACTGTCCTGCGAAAAATCATGTTTCAGTAAGAAATGTCCCACTTTGGGCTTCTTAAAAGGTGGTAATCCTAAACGCAATACAGTTTTCTAGCCATATGGAAAAGCACTGTTTAGAAACTGGGGCGCCTTCTTTCTTGGGGTGAACAAAACAAAAAGCTGCAAGGGCTTTCTGCTGTCCTTTATACGATGTATATAGTACCTGAGTATTCTATGTACATCTAAAATATGGAGCAGTGCTTCCCCTGGATTGGTATATTCTGGATAATACACTGGCAAGTAGATGGTTTGATCTAAAGTAAACTCAGACACCACCTTTGGGAAGAATTTAGGATTAGTATGCAAAGACACCTTGTCTTTGTGAAAAATCAAATAAAGAGGCTCACACATTAGAACCTGTAGCTTTGAAATCCTTTGGGCAGAAGTGATTGCAATTAAAAATAATGCTTTTCAAGAGAGAAAGCATAAGCTACAAGTTGCAGCTGTCTCAAAAGGAGCCAGTCAACTTTTCCAAAATAGAAATTCAGGTCCCACACCGGGACTGGATTGTGAATAGGAGGCATTATGCCTCTCAAGAATGTATGGGCTACCTGTAGCTACGGTAAGCAACTATAAGGCCCTCTATGGGCACATGAAAAGCTGGCACAGCAGACAGGTGCACTTTTTTTTTTGTTACTCTTTTTCTTCCCTGCCAGTGGTGGGCTGCTCCCTCCACTGACCCTCCCAGCCCCATCACCCAGCATCCCAGAGACATACCTCCATCCCGGCCTTCTCCTATGACTTGTCCTCCATGGCCGGGGTTGGTGGCTCCGTTTCTGCCGATGGAATGGATCCAGTTTATGGAAGAGGGCCCTGTAGCCTTGATACAGAGCCTATGAGGGGTTGGTATCATCCTGCCCCACTGCCAGCCATTTTCTACATGCCCTCCCATTGGGGGAGTGGATATGCAGTGCTGTCCTGACATGCCAATGCATGCTGCTGTATGTAGGAGGTTGACCGCCACCGCTCTTCCATCCCCACATTGCAGTCCTGGCTGCCTGTACCCTCAGCCACTGCTAGTGGTCAGGTGAAAGCCAGGGCTCTGTCCCCCTCCCCAGAAAAGGAGAGCTGTCCTCCAGATGATCGATCCTCCTCTCTCCAGCTGACCCTCAATGCCCTGAGACCACTGCTGACCCTGGGTTGCCAGCATTGTGGCAGATGAGGCTTGGTGCCTCAGTCCTCCACATCACTGGGCCAGTTAGCCAAGTGCACTTTGATGGAGGAATCAGGGGCATAGTTTTTTTTTTCTGGGGGGAGGGAAGGCAAAGTAACCAAAAAGTCTTGATTTTCATGTATGATGACATGAAGATGGGGGGGGGGGATCTGGGGACCCAGAAACCATAGGGTTTAAATTGTGTTCTGGTTTATTCTAGTTCTAATATTATACCTCACAAGTATTTCTTAAATTTTAATGTACATTTGCCAAAGTTTCAAACAGAAAGCACAATACCAGAATTTTGTATACCAGCAGTACTTTCGGCTCTTCATTTTTCTATTGTTAATATATGCTGAGCGTATGTTAACAATAGAAAAAAGATGAGCGATTATGCTGATTGCTGACTCTGAAATTGATAATGAAATCCTAAGTGATCCGATTGGCTGAGAGCATCACCCGGCTGTCTGTTTTATCAGAGCATGTACATCTTCATGTGACATACTTTGTGACTGTTTTTCAAGTGTTTGAAATTCTGTTCACATTTTTAAATATCAATATTAATTGGAAATAGTGTAAAAACACAGGTAAGAAGGTCAGTAAGTTCTCAGTACTGTATGTAACGAAAAGAAAACACTTGAGACAGCTAATTGTTGGCCTCTTATTTTAGTTTTTCCAATTTGTTTCATATTAGATGTATTAAGACATCATTGTCTGTTGACTTTTCATTTTCTGATGTTGCCATGTACAATAATCAGTTATGAAACTTGCATAATGTAATGTTTTATAGTTTTGAAATGTATCTTCACTTGAAAGTGAGAAACATGTTCTAGTCAAACACAATCACTGGAACATCACATCACAATTCCTGCATTTAACAGCATTTAACTAGAGAAAACAGTTTTAGTAGGCAAATCACCAGTACAACCTGGTACATATTCAAGTGTAAAAAAAGTATAAATTGTTTGAGTACTTTTTTTTTTTGCAGTTTTAAGTATCACAACTCCTTACTCTGGAATGCAGAAACAGCAGTGCACTAATTTGGTACTACTCAGACACATTTCCAGATGGAGCAATGTTGTGTCACTTATATACTGGAACTCTGGAAACTGTTATTATAAGGAGAATTCCATATAGGCAATACTACTTATTCAAGATATTAAGTACAGCTACTTCGATACGTGTCACTCGATTAACTCCATTAACTTACAACAATTTCTACTTTGCAATAAATTTTAAGTTTCTTATTGCTACTTTGAGATGCACTTCAACATTTTTGATTCCATTAGCTTAAATAACTGAGAGGTATTTCCCACTTTGGGTAAGTTTTACTTGACTTACAAAGGCCACCTGGGCAAGTGGGCGGGAAACGTGAGTATTATGGCTCTGTTACTGTGGACCTCCTGTAGCTCTCTATCAGTTTACTGGAACAGAGCTACATGAGTTTGGATATTGAATGAGAAGAATTACAACCAGACTGAGAAAGCTAGCAGTAAATACATCCAAGTTCCAAGACTCCAAAACATTATCTGGACCCCTGTACACAAGTACAACTACCAATAATACATATGTACTTTTTCCAAACTATGACTGAAATGTTAGCCAGGATTACAGAAAGAAAACATTGCAATTTAAGTGCATTTATCTACTGCACTATAGTAAAAGGAGGTGTTGCACAGTATCAGTGCATGCACCATATTGACAAGACAGTAACTCAGGTAATTACAATAAAAAATAAATTAGCCTACAGCTAGATCAGCCTCAGTTGAGCTGAACAGAACTTTTCTCTTTAGATTTTTAGATTACTTTTCTGTGGTGGAGGTAGCGGTCAGCTAGTATAGCTAGCTCAGCTGCTTACCAGTATCTGTTAAAAAGCCTCAGTTACATGACTTAGTTATTGTCCACATATCATAACAGTGTTATAGGGTAAGCGTGACTATGGTGTTGTGCTGCCTTTAAACATATCGTTAGTGGAAGAACCCTGCCTGCATTTTCAACAAAGGATAGGACCTCAAATGTTGAAACAGAAATTACATATGAAGTAAGCATAACAGTAGATCTTCAAGCCAGAGGATCTCAGTCATCAGGTACCACTGTAGGAACCAGTTCAAATCAGTGACAGGTAGGAACAGATAATTTTATGGAGATTAGCATCCAAGGTTAAGAGGAGAATTGTAACCACCTGCACAATCAAGGATCTTCTTAAACTTAAGACAGAAGACCTTATAAACTGAACCTGTCAAATGCCTCCATAAGCTTAAGACAGGAGTCCTTGCAGCACAGTCGACTGTAATGCTTTGGATGCTGGATCTCCATAAACTTAAGACAGCAACTTGTGAAGACTTGGCCAATCAAGGTTCTTCTTAAACTTAAGACAGAAGACCTTGTAAACTGAACCTGTCAAAGGACTCTATAAGCTTAAGACAGGAGTCCTTGCAGCATAGCCCTGCCAATATCAGCAGGGGCTGTTGAGGAAACATCCAGACTTGAGACAGGAGACTGTAATGCTCTGGATGCTGGATTTCCATAAACTTAAGACAGAAGACTTGTGATGACCTGGCCAAGCAAGGATGAAGGATCTTCTTATATGTAAGACAGAAGACCTTGTAAACTGAATCTGTCAAAGGACTCCATGAGCTTAAGACAAGAGTCCTCCTTGCAGCACAGTCAACTGCAATGCATTGGATGCTGGATCTCCATAAACATAAGACAAGACTAAGAGACTTGCGATGACCTGGCCAAGCAAGGATCTTCTTAAATTTAAACAGAAGACCTTGTAAACTGAACCTGTGAAATGACTCCATCAGCTTAAGACAGGAGTCATTATAAGCACTGCCATTCTAAAACCAGCATGTGCTAGTGAGTAAACATCCAGACTGTTATGTTTGGTGAAAGTGTGGTGTGTTGATGTTTTCCGACATCGGCGTTGTGGGCAGCCACAGCTGTAATGGTGAAAATGTTCTGTGACAATGCCCATTCACAGATGGTGAAGTTGCTAAGGTGGTGCCTGATGACTGAGATACCCCCGAAGAAGATCTATGTTTTAACATCACACTTCATATACTTCAACTGAGGGTGATTCTATGTTCTTCTCCCTATACACTCACGCTGACCAAACAGGTACCCAAGACAATGGGGCCATAGTCTCAACAAGCAGCTGGGAAACAGAAAAAAATGATCTTGTTGCTAACCCTTATGGACAATGTACAACAGACAGGATATATCTAGTTGTTGCAGTCAAACTTTGTTGAACACCTGTAAGTGAGGTTCAGTAACATTACAACACTGTTGGCTGTTGCACCTCTAATGTACAGTAGAATCATTCTTCTGTGTTTGTTTCTTGCTAAATACATCAATTACTGATGACAATTCAACCTGCTGTGCACTGTCCCTTTCAATGCTCAAAAGTGCCAATGATGACAGGCTTTCTTCTGCCATAGTAGATCTTAGATACTTTTTAGAATACGGAGTTTGCCTTTGCAGTAGACACTGAAATTGTACCGAAAATATGATACAGCATTCCTGGGTTTGGATATGCATTTTGGAGATTATCTTTCACAAAGCATAACATTGAACATACTGTAGATGGTGTTGGACTCGGAGAGAGTTCTTCATAAAAAAGCACAAAGTTGCCTATACTCTGACTGTGCTGCATCACTGTCTACGTCCTCTGAGTAAGCTGAAAAAAGATTCTGAATACTTTCTCCATCATTAAAATTTCTTGGTAACAGACAATTAAAACATTTCACTGTATTATGGAAGTCATTAAATCTCTCTTGCATTTCTGTTGTGATTCTATCATAGATTGTATAGAATACATTAATTCTGAAATGTAATGCAGGATCATTTGTCTGCTCATCTTGCACTTGTTCACCAAGCATACCTTTGCAGCGTCTTTGTCTAGTTACTTTAAATTCTGTGTCTACCTCATTGTCTTCTGCAAATTTAGTTGACAAGTTAATCAGATCATTGTAATGATCGATTGTTCTATTTCTCTCAAATAGTTTCAAACATGAAGTTACCATGGTTGATGCTGTGATAACATCCATTGTTTCATTTTGCAGGTAAACTGACAGGCTATTAACTGAGTTTACAGTTTCTAGCCATATGTGCAGCATTAGCACAAATTCAATTTTTTGTAGGAACTCAGGTAAAGCATGTGCATCACCTATGTCTTTAGCTGTCCTCTCCTTTGCTGGAATTCTCTGTAGCACAAATAGCAGAGCTGGATAAGTATATTTCAGTGTTCTGACTGCTTTGTATTTGCAATACCACCTAGTCTCACATAAACGTTGAAGTCGCCTAGGGCCAATTTTCAGTTCCTGTTGAGCTTTAGTAAATATGTCTAGATGAGGCTGACTAGAAGTGATGAAGGTGTATTCTTTCTCTATATGGCCAAAGAAGGTAACTGCCTCTGTACACACACATTACAGCTATCTGCAAGCATCAGGTTAAGCTTGTGTGCATAGCAGTGTCATATAAAGCATGTTTGTTTATTTCTTTTACACGGGTTTGCAAACCAGAAACTGCACCAGACATGTCTGCAGCACCATCATATGCCTGTGAGCGAAGGTGGGCCATAACAAGTTTCAAGTCTGACAGTGTTTTACTTAGCACTTCAAATAAATGCGCTGATGATGAATTCACAATATTTTTAAAAAGTAGGAATCTCTCCTGAATATTAAAGTTATGATCAATGAAGTGTACACAGAATGACAGTTGATCAATATGAGAAATATCAATGGTTGAGTCAAGAATGATCCCAAAGTATTTGGCTTCATGCACTTCACTGGTAATGTGGTCTAAAACCACACTTGAAAGAATGGATATGAAATCATTTTGTATATCTGGACTGAGATAACTTTGCTTCCCTCTAGCTTCACTCAGGTGTTTATTTAGTACACTGTCATTCTTTGCTAATAACTTTGCAAGTTCAAGAAAGTTCCCCTCATTCTGAGTGTTACTGGAGGACGAGGAATTCAAACATGAATAAGAAGACTCCCTGTGGCCACGGAAAGGAAGATTTTGTTTTGCAAGAACTAGTGTAATACACAATAGTCTGTGTAGAACTTCTCTGTTATGCTGGACCTGAAGCAGAAAGGTAGTATATGTTGGTTATTGATTCTGCTACTGTTACATTTTAACAACTACATACAACAAACTTTAAAAGGGAATTATGACTTGTTTGGGTGTAATTTTGGTTGTGTGTAGGCTATAGGTCATAGACAGTCTTCTTTGTTTGATGGGACAAAGTCAAACTTAACCCAGATGATAAAGATATCATATGTATATGACCTTGTTGGCAAGGGAATTAAGTTTCCTTGCAGGTGAATCATACTAGACTGAAAAAGTGTGACTGTGTCTGGGAATGATCAAAACTCTTTCACTACTGTGACAGTCTGTCCCAGCTACAACTGTACTATGGTTGTCCCATAACACAGCACCCCAGTAAGTATCTGTCTTCCTTTTAGGAACCGATGCCAATACAAAATATTACTATACAGATAAATAAATGGCTGTAATTACAGCTGCTGCAGTGAATGGCTGTACAAGAGAACTTGAAGTGCAGTGGACATTGCACTATGTCTGCTAATCAGCTTGATTCAGGCCCTCCTCCGCTCACAGACATGCAACCTGTTACAAAATCAGATGTATATATGTATGTATGGATGAATGTTTAATGTGCCTGTTGCTGATCGAAGTAGCTTGCAAGCTTTCACTGTTAACATCTGTCAGTGCCACCTCACCAGCACAAGTCAAAACATGGTAATGTTTTTTTTCTTATTACCATCTTATGTTTGTAATGAATGGATACTACATTAAGTTGCTTCATGGTGAGCAGCGCTACTTATCAGATGTGGAGTATCTACTACCCCTCTTACAGGTTGAAATACAGTTACATTGTTCAGCATTGTAAAACATGCTACTTTCTTTTCTGTGACACCATTATACAACTGAGAATAAAAGAGAGATGTTATGTAATTAAATGGCTTTCATTATCTAGTGGTAGATGTGGGAGCTGCCTGTAAGAACAGTTACATAATAACTTAGCAAAGCGGTCACGCTGGACTAGCCCCCATTACCTTATAGTTTTGTTTCATTTTATTTTACCTCATTTTGTTCTTATTTCCTTTTTATTCATTGTATTTTTAGTTTGGTTTATTTTAGTTTGATTGTTTTATTGTTTTATTTTATTGTTCGGTCCTCACAGTTGTTTTTTCCGCTTGTTGCCAGCCGTTGGTCTGGCGTTTCCCTCGTGGGCGAAGTCGAGTTGTCTTGTCGGAGCCATATTTTTTCTTTTTTAGAATTATCTGCCACTTGTTGCCGGCTGTTGTTCTGGTTGCTACCCCGGTGCCTATGTTTATGGAGAAAGCAAATCGCTTTCAAGGGAGCTGTATTCTATCCTGGTAAAAGGTTGTGGACAGTAAATTCGTGGTTTTTGGTGGATTCTTTGCCGGATCTGCTTCTGGTTCTTCCCAGTTTCCTGGACATCTGCTTTCTTTGGATCCATGGATTTATTATTATTACTGCCTGATGTTTGGTTTTCATACCCTGGATGTAAATATTAATGGATGATCTTTACAGTGTTGGTCGGGGAAGAACTGGGACCTTTTTACAGTGCAATTTTTAAGAATCTGGCCGAAGGAATTCTTGGTGGTGCCTTGGAGTACTGTGAGTGAGGGGGCCTGATTCATTGATCAGTGCCCCTCTTTTTTCCGAGACTTTTTCTGTTTATGAAAACTGTTTTATTTTTAGAAGCAGGGCCACAGCAGTAGTTTGGTTGTGGGAGGTTCTGCTCCCCCCGACCTCTTCTATGCCTGGGTAATCTCGGGTTTGCTACCTGGGACCAAGCAGGAGCTGCCCTCACTTTTTCCCTAGGGAGTTAGGGGTTAGTGGGGGGCCCCTAAGTTATTCCGGGGTCCGTCTTATCGGCTTGGCCTCGGGATATCTGTAGCTGCAGATCTTGGTGGTATAACTGAGCCTGATTAGGCAGTTTGGGAGTGTGTGGGGGGGGCGCTCCCACTGCCAGCAGCTTGGCCTGCATATATTTTTGGTCTTATTTAGAGACTTTTTGGCTTCCCTTATGGATTTGGATTGAGACTGTATGTGGCTGCTTTTTTTGAAGTACTAGTTGAGGTACCTGGGATCCTTATTGCTTGATCTTCTCTGACTTAGACATTGGATTTTAACCCATGTTGGATCATCAGAAGCTTCTGCTCTGACTTATATTGATCGGATTTATTTCATGGCTTCTCCTACTGCTGGATGACTTCTCTCCCCGATTTTTATTAATTTGTTTTGCGGTCCCCTGGTAGTGAGAGGACCAGGGTGTCCTCATTTTATTTTATTTCATTTGTTAATTTCGCTAGTTTTGTCTATTTCAGTTGACGTTTGATTATTTTGTTTATTCTGGGCAGTGGGAGTGCCTAGAATTTTCCTTCTTCCTCGGCTGTGAGAAGGCTGCAGGAGGGGGTGAATTTACATTTGTGTATGTATTCTACATCCTGTGAGAGGGGATTGTATTGTATTATTTTTATTTTTTTCCGGATTTGAAAATCATCCAATAGTGGGAGTAGGGTAGTTTTATATGTTTTGCTGGATAAGGATTATTGTTTAAGCTATTATTGTTTGGGGGGAGTTTAGGATTTTTAATTGTCTCCAGCTCTGTTTTGGATTTAGGAATTTGGAGTTTTATGTGCTTTCCCATATTGTTTTGTTATAATCATTGGTCGAATGTGCCTGCTTGCCCCCCCGTCCTGCGCTATTCAGCCTCCGCCCTCCGTGCCCTCCGCCCATTCTCTTCTGCCCCCCACTTGCTTTTATTTATCAGTGCTGTCGAGCACTGGGGATTGCTCGCAGGGGTGGAAGTCGGGGTCGGGTGGGGGGTCATGGACAGTGGCGCCCGAATGAGTGGCGCTCTCCCGTCGGGGTGGTTAGGACCAGAAGACGCCCTGTGGCGAAATGGTGTCTGGAATGTGATGATTCTGTTCTGGTTCCCATACCCAAGGGCATCTCTGTTTTGGGAGGGCAAGCAGTTGGGATGGCTCGCCAACCTTGTCCAACTCAGGTGCTGTTATGCAATGCCAGATCTGTTTGCAACAAGACTGCTCTTATTTCAGATTTTGTTGGTAGGGCAGATCTGGTTTGCATTACCGAGACCTGGTTAGATGGGAATGCTGCCCCTATTTTAGAGGTGGTTGTCCCCACCGAGTACTCGGTTATACATTGCCCGAGACTTGACTGCGGGGGGGGGGGGTTGCAGTCTGTTTCAAGATTGAATTGGGCCTAACTGGTGTACCAGTTGAGGAGGCTGGGTCATTTGAGTGTACTGTGGTAGCTGGTGTGGGGTGCAGGATAGCTCTCCTCTATCATCCACCAGGTGATGAGAAGATGTTCCTGCAGGAAGCAGCAGACTTTGCTGCCGACATGGCATTGGAGTCGCCCAGACTGATGGTTCTGGGTGACTTCAATGCCTGGGTCAACGACGAATCCATGCTTTTTGGTCAACACTTCCTCCAGGTGATGACATCTCTGGGCTTCACACAGGTTGCTTCCTCAGCTACTCATAAGGGTGGTCACTCTCTTGATTTGGTCTTCCTCCTGGAGATCGAGGCCTCTGACTTGGTGGTGGAACCTGTCGGTTGGTCCGACCACTACACCATTGGGTTCAATTTTTCAGCTCCCCTGGGTAGGTCGGCCCCTGTGGAGATGGTCAGTTATCTTCCTTTGTGGGATGTGGTCCCTGAAGACCTGATGGTGGTGATGGACCTCTCATTGTTGGGTGAGACTAGCACAGATCCCGAGCAGTTAGTCACGGCCTATAATAGGACCGTCTCTTCAGCTCTCAATCTGATTGCTCCTGTCCATGTTCGCCCCCTCCCACATTGTCCTGGGGCCTCATGGTTTGATGGGACTCTAAGGGAGTTGCGGAGATGGGGCATAGGTTAGAGCGTCGCTGGTGGAGGACAACCTTAGATGCTGACCACCTTATTTTGCTAGAGCATTATAAATTCTATCAAACAGAGATTTCCCATAAGAAGGCAGAATTCCTGTCCAGGGAAATCACTGTCGCACAGAACCGACTGGCTCAACTCTTCAGAACCGTTGACAGGCTGTGCAATCCAGCCTGCCAACGGTTCTGTCGAGTCTTTTCACAAAATGAGTGTGATGAGATCACTCATTTCTTTGAGAATAAGATGGCTGACATCAGGTAGGAATGCAACCAGCTTCACTCTATGGAGGATGCTGTTGATCAGTGCTTTGTCGCAAAGCCTGGAGTTTCCTGGAGTACCTTTGATCTGCCGGAGTTTGTAGATATTATGAGGATCATCCAGGGGACATGTCCCACTTGCTGTAGTTTAGACCCGGGCCCCACTTCCCTGATTCTGGGTTGTAGTGACATCATCGGCCCAGTCTTAGCTCGGATTGTCCAGTGCTCTTTGGACTCGGGTGAGTTTTCTAGCTCCCTGAAGGAGGGGGTGATGACACCCCTCCTGAAGAAAGCTTCTTTAAACCCAGAGAACTTAGCAAACTACAGGCCTATCTCTAACCTTCTTTTTGTGGGGAAGGTTATGGAGAAAGTTGTGGCAGCTCAACTGGAGAACCATTTAACCATCCATAATTTATATGAACCTCTCCAATCGGGTTTTTGTAAGAGGCGTAGCACTGAGACTGCTCTGGTTCAGGTGCTCAATGATCTCCTGATGGCGAGAGATCGGAGACACCATTCCATCTTGGTTCTCCTTGATTTGTCATCAGCTTTTGACACTGTGGATCATGGGATTCTGCTTGAGCATTTGAGGTCCACTTGTGGGCTGTTGGGTCCAGTTCTCAGATGGTTTACATCTTTCCTCACTGGTAGAATGCAGAGAGTTGTCTCGGGTATTTTTTCTTCCAGGGCTTTCTCTCTGCCTTGTGGGGTACCTCAGGGCTCGATGCTGTCTCCCATGTTATTCACAGTGTATATGCTGCCCTCAGAGACATGGTAAGACGATATGGGCTGAGGTTTCACTGCTATGCTGATGATACCTAGCTCTACCTGTCTTTTGGCCCTGACCAGATTAGTGCTATCTCAGTACTGAACAGCTGCCTTGTAGAAATCCAAGACTGGATGAGTACCAGTGGTTTAAAGTTGAACCCAGGTAAGACTGAGGTTTTGGTAGTGGACCCAGGTCATAGGTCAGAGGGGTTGAGGACTGATCTCCCCTCTGGTTTAGTCCTGGGGAGGCCGCAGCTTCTTACCTCTGAACGGGTGCGTAACCTAGGAGTGGTGCTTGACGATGGCTTGACCCTTCATCATCCGGTGTCGGCAGTCGTCAAGCTGGCCTTTTACCATCTTAGGAACATTGCTAGGATTAGGCACCTTGTTCCATCTAGTGACCTCCCTGTTTTGTTCCACGCCTTTGTGACATTGCGCCTTGATTATTGCAACTCCCTTTACTTAAGGCTTCCTGGGGTTGATATTAGCCACTTGCAGCTAGTGCAGAACGCTGCAGCATGTTTGTTGACTGGGGCATCTAGGAGAATGCATATTACCCCCGTGCTGCACGATCTGCACTGGCTGCCTATTCAGTGGTGGATCACCTTTAAGGTAGGTCTATTGACTTACAAAGCCCTACATGGACAGGGTCCTGATTACTTGAAAGAGCTCCTGGTTCCTTACACACCTCTGCAACAGCTCTGCTCAGCTGATGAGGGGTTGCTGGAGATTCCGAGGGTAAGTTTAAAGTCATCTGGTGTGCATGCCTTGGGGTTTATAGCACCTACCCTCTGGAATTCTCTGCTCTGTCAACTTCGGGAGTGCAGGACAGTGGAGTGTTTCAAGAGGGCACTGAAGACCTTTCTGTGGGGAAAAGCCTACTATGTATTTTCTTGATTTTATCTGTATTTATTGTTTTGTTTTTATTCGATTGTACAGCGCCTTGATATGTGAAAGGCGCTATATATCAAATACATTTATTATTATTATTATTATTATTGTAACAGTAGATCTTTGAGGGGATCTCAGTCATCGGGTACCACCATAGGAACTTCACTGTCCGAGAATGGTAGTCTACATAGAAGATTTCCAGCAGCACAGCTGTGGCTGCACACACTGCCAACATCATCAGACATCACCAACCCTATATAGGCATTTCCCGAGTCTGTCCTGCTCCATCATTTCTTTTATGTGCCTCCAGAGACAAACGGATCCAGGCTTATGCCCTGGGGATATGATGAGAGACAGATGAACAATCTAAATAACAAAGGATGAGCCAAGTCACTAACAGGACCCCCGTCTCAGGAAAGGGGATGGTTGGAGGGTAAGGGAAAGCATACCTGATGACTGAGATCCCCTTAAAGATCTACTGTTATTGTAACTTCTTATTCTTGGGGTTATACATTGTTCTGGGGTATCTCAGTCATCAGGTAGCACTGTAAGAATGAGTACAAAGCAGTGACAGGGCTGGAAACATGTTTTCTGACTGGGAGGCTGATTCTACTTCAACTGAAGACAAGAGACTGACTTACAAGCACATGCCAAGTTAAGGAGCTTCTTAAACTTAAGACAGAAGACCGTGTTAAAAGTGAACCTGTCAGAGAGTCAAAGCCAAGGACTCTGTAAGCTTAAGGCAGGAATCCTTGCAGCACAGCCATGCCAAAACCAGGAAGGACTGCTGATGCACTCTCAAGACTGTAATACATGGTGAAAGTGTGGTGTGTTCATGATGTTGCTCTGCTGCCATCGGCGGTGTGAATGGCCACAGTTGTGATGCTGAAAATGTTCCATTTTGATTCTCATACACAGATGTTAAAGTTCCTACTCTAGTATCTGATGATGGCTATACCCCCAAAGAAAAGAAGTTAAGACAGGAAAACTGTAACCACATGCCCTGACATGGATCTTCTTAAACTTAAAGACAAGATCTTATAAACTGATTTTAACCTGTCAAAGGACTCCATAAGTTTAAGACAGGAGTTCTTGCAAGCACATCATGAAATCAGAATTTATCTTTATATATGCCACCATAAAGGAAATACAACTGCTTTTAGTTTCATACCTGTCTACTGAATGCCTTCAGTTGCTCTCTGTTAACTGTGCTACCAGTTTTCAGTCTGTATCTGGTCATCAATAACTCTTTCACTGACTCTTTATGGACTGTAGATTGCTCATGATTGATAAAGCTTTTGGTTGCCTTTTTCCAATTTGAAAAGCCATAATTTGGATCAGCAAAAGCTGGCTCAAACTCTTTCCAAGAATGTTTTGCAAATAATCAACAGGGGTAGCAGAATGCACATTGTTTCCTAGGGGGAAAATATTAACCACTCGCTATAGTGTTTCATTCCATTTTTTAAAGTGTTGTAATACCACTCTTGGCGAAACATTCTTTTGACATTTTTTTCTTTCTCAAAATGGTAACTGTCATGCAAACCTGGCTGACATGGTCCCATCTCTAATATGTCTCTAATGACATCAGTACTCATGTGACAGTTGATATAGAGAGCAGGATCTGTTGAATATTTACGTAGCTCATCTACCGAAATGTCACCACCATCAAGTGCTTGGCGAGTGGAAGTGGGCAAGGGCTGTGTAGTCTGTGTTTCATCATAGTTGTTACTATAGTTTTCACATTCAATGTCAGAATTTGAGATAACTTCACACAGACTTTGTACATCGACATTTGTGTTATTAGCCTGATTGGATATGCCATGGACTGTGGCTTCACATTCAATGTCAGAATTTGAGATACCTTCACAAGGACTTTGTCCATCGACATTTGATGTATTTGCTTGATTGGATATGCCATGGATCATGCTTTCTGATGCAGATATCGACACGACATCACCCATCTCAAAGGTTGCTACCTCAGAAGACAAATTATTATCGACAGATTTGTTCACTATATTATCTACCACATCTCCCAATTGACAACTTCTTTTTGGTTCCAGTTCCCCGATACCTTCCACATCACAACTTCCCTTTGAAGAGGTGGATTTGTTTGACTGCAATAACATAGATATATCCTGCCACCCCTTTTCTTTCACTGCCTTTCCATAATGCTTGCTACTAGTATGTGCTCCCAGCCTATCTCTTCTGATAGTTATATTGCAATACGAGCAAACTGATTTTTCTTTAGGCCATGGAGTTCTATTCAACATCTTGACCTTTTTTCAACGTGTGAATTTAGTCACAGTTGTATACAATGTCAAACTTTATGCAGTGTACTTACTGTACCAAGTGGCTGCCAATGAACCGATCAGAGAAAATAAAAATATTGAACTAAACACCTAGTCACCTACCAAGTACAAAGTAAAGACAGAAGTATCAGTCCAAAACATTTTGAAATCCTATACAGACTACTTAATAGTGGTCAGCAGCATACAAACTACAGTCATAACTGATTAATTAATACTGGTCAGTATATAAGTATTGTGTTAACTGTACTTAAATGTGGTCATCATACAAAGTGCCAAAACAGCAACGGTACTTAGGAAACGTACAGAGCAGGGGCTAGTTAGGAAACATACAGACTGGAGACTGTAATGCTTTGGATGCTGGATCTCCATAAAATTAAAACAGGAGACTTGTGGTGATGAGCTGGCCAAGCAAGGATCTCCTTAAACTTAAAACAGAAAACCTTGTAAGCTAAACCTGTCACAAGACACCATGCTCTTAAGACAGGAGTCCTATTAGGGAGTAGTAGCACATATTATTGATAAATGAATAACTAATTAACAGTGGTCAGCATACACAGTTCCAAACCAGCAGTGGCTGCTGAGGAAATGTTCAGACTGGAGACTGTAATGCAATTTGGATGCTGGATCTCCATAAACTTAAGACAGGATACTTGTTGTGATGAGCTGGCTAAGCAAGGATCTCTTTAAACTTAAGACAGAAGACCTTGTAAACTGAACCTTACCTGTCAAAGGACTCTATAAGCTTAAGACAAGAGTCCTACCAGCACATATTATACTGCTGACTATTAACACTGGTTGACAATGCATACATACTTTTAAACAATTGTACAATCAAGCAAATTACAATTTTCTTCTTGTTGCATCTCAGTAGTAGAAATAACACTGGATAATTAATCAGGTGTCCATGTTAAATATTGCTGAATGTCTTATTTTTGGTGGCCTAGTTCTGTATGACTATATTCTGGTTAGTGAGCACATTGCATTCTTCTACAATATATTTTTGGTTTCAGACAGGAAATTGGAACTCATGTAAAGTATGACTTGAGTGACCAGATCAGATCAAGATGGTGTCGAGAATTTCAATCAGTACCGGAACCCCTCTTCTGTCTTAGTGGATTCATATGTTGATTGTTGAAGCGTTGGTTCTTTAGAATTGTCTTGATGACACCTCCCAAGTCGGAGTCCTTCTCCTGGACCTGGGCCTTCAGATAGACATCTGTGAACAGAAACATACAGATCAGCATGACACATATACCTAATAAGTTTACTACTTTATCATTAATTTTTGTATGATTGGCAAATATACATTAAAAAGGTCCATTATCTTACACATACATATTTCTGTTTATTTAATGGGTAGTTGGGGAGGGGGGCTCTGATCAACTATCCTCTTAGTGGTATGTTTTACTTTTTGGTGTGTATTGCAGGACCAGAGGTAACAAAATATAAGATTGATATTAACCTGTTGTGACAATTGCTTGGGACCGACAAATGTGTCTCTAAAAACATATTAACTTCAATTCCTAATTTACATCAGACTTCTACCAAAGTACATAATGAAGGTACTCTGTAAAGGTAGACCAGATAATACAGAACAAGCCATAAGAGCTCCCTACGAGAGCAGTAGCAGTCCTTAAGGTATAGTACCTTGGGCTTACTGCATTAAAACAATAGGTTGCACCTTGCTGCAGACAGTACAGATTCTCTTACCTCTGCCCTCCCCTTGAACTAATCCATTTGAATATTTAAACTAAGCTAAAAAAAGAGCAGACCACAGCATGCAACTGTTTATAGATACAGTGGGCTGTATTGACTGGGTCAGTAGCAGCTAAATCCAGTTTACTTACTGTATAGTGTTCCAGCAATTTTCTTGCTTGCCCCTCCACCCCCAAGAGGCACAGTTGTGCAATGATGTCCAGTATATGCTTTACACAGGCTCATTCACACACCCATCCCATGGATGTCTGCTATCACCACCAGCACCCCTCATTGATGTGGTGGTTCACAAGTTGCAGCACCCCTATCCTCCACTGGGGGTATGCACAGACCATCCGGCCCAAGAAGAGGAGAAATGTCTTCTGTAGTCCAAATGCTGAATCCCCTTCTCCCGGCACCCCAAAACATGAGCTCACTCACTCCCAAGCCTGGGTTGCTAGCATTGTGTGACCTGTGGCATCCACAGTCCCCACCTCACTCTGCAATGCCACCCGGCATGCACTTCAAGCAGGTTTGACTCACCACTTAACTCACCAGGGGCATGCACAGATGCAAGTTATGAAATGATGTTGATGGTGCTTCTGGGGAAGTTCTCCAATGCAGTATAGTCATCAAGTGGGACAACCTGAAAGAAGTATCGAACATGTTAATAACACTTCAGTTCTGATAAGGAGGTCACTCAAGTAAAGAACTGAGGTAGGCTAATCACAAAACATTGCAGGACACTTGTGACAGAGGCCTCAAATGGAGCCAGAAGTTCAATTTTATCTGTTTCCAGGTAAGGAGTATGGAGTTCGCTGACTCTGACACAGTACTATTACTAAGGAATAAAGGGACCTGGGGTTTACCATTTCTGACAACCTGGCCAAAGATTTTCATGTAACTTTCCCTCAGCCTCAGTGCTTGTAATGGAAAAAGCAACACTTCATTGTGTACACCAGCTGGGACAGTGCAAATGTCTGTATTGCGAGTGGATTTTCCAAGCCACTAGGCACTAGCCCTGCTGGCTAGTGGCTACAAAAGTTAATTTCTACCCGTATGTGTGTGTGTGTGTGTGTGTTTGTGTGTGTGAGGGAGGGAGTATCTTCTGAGTGTAAATAACATCAAATTAACTTTATAATTTAATACAATTATATTATTTTTTAACAGGGACTCGTTGAGGTTTTCTATATACAAGTAAAAGTAAAAGCTGCAGGCTGCAGCCATGTTTGTGAAAGAATTATGCAACCTGCATGGTTTGGCAGGGATTTGTTTGAGTCATTGGTGGTACTAGTCTTACTGCCACCATGGCAAAGTCTCAGTCAGGTCACAGGGATTTCCTCGCCCATTTTATATGATGTATAACAAGGACTGTGCAATCCTTGTCTCCTACAGTGCACCTCCACAATGAAGCCATCTATCAGCACTTCTTTTCTTCTCTTTAGATAATTACTGGGAAGACATCAAGCAGATGCATAAATCATTAGTGTACAAAAATTGCTCTGCTTAGACTTCTGTCCTTCAAGTTACAAAATATTGTGTTGTTGCTTACTCAGTTGTTCAAAGGACATGTAGTCTGATGATACCTTTCTGTGGTACAACAGCAAGGGTCAAAATTAAGTTTTCCATCCATTAACCAACACGGGTATGAATGGGAAAAACCATTGACCCCACAGCCATTTCTAGTGGTCCAGTTGGTGTACGCATTGAGTGTTGCCTTCTCCACTACAAGCCCACATGCAGGGCTAACTAAATGAAAATATTTGCCTGATACAAAACACACCAGCATTTGCCTAGTGGACCCTTGCCAATTTCTGACAAAGACTTACAGTGGTCTGCACCCTCCAGAAAATATACCACGTAACACCGACAAAGTTAAATTAGACTCAGGGAGGATGTTGAGACTGGTATGGTTTTCATTTAACCTCTCTGTAGTTGTAGTTCTTTTGTAATCCACTCATTCAGTCATACAGATTATGTAAAGAGAAGAAAGACCACAATGCACGACTTATGGACAGAGCAGGGCTTCACCTCTATGATCCCCGTGTAGGCAGCATATGCAATTAATACTTGCATTACCTGAGCAGCCATAAAAAATCTCCAAAAATTACAAGGTGCCCATTGTACTGTCATTATCGTCCTCCTCAACCCCCCCCACCACCCAACTTAGATTTCGCTGATAATACCATGCAAAAATGATGCTGCACTGCCAATGCCATAATAGTGCACTTATGTACAGTAAGTTCCCAATGGCTACACATGAAATGCCCAGTGATTTTTTTTTATTATAGCTATTTGGTCCCCGTCACCTCCTCCCAACAACTGGCGATGGGGACACATAGTTATTTTTCTGTTTTTTCTCCCCATACCCCCAGAGACCCCTTGGCACGCAGCCGTCTGAGCATGTGGAGGCACACTACGCACCCCATGGTGCCAGCTCAGCCCCTCCCATAATGTTTTGATGCCCTTCTCCACCTATGCTACCCACTGGACCGCCACCCAGTGAGAGCGGAACTACGGGGGGGTGCCAACCCACCCTCAGGAGAGGAGAGCTGCCCACTGGCATGCTCAGTCCTGCTCCACCTCCCCCACACTGGCAGCCCGACAACCTGAGGCAATTCCCAAACCCGGGCCACCAGTGTGGCATGAGGTAAGGCATCCGGTGCCTTAACCCTCTGCACCACTGGGCTGACTATGCCCAGTGATTTTTATATCGCATTTCCAGCAATCACATGAGACCCATCATTGGATTAATTAAGGCAGATTTTATTACATCACTGGACAGAGATATAGAGAAATTGAAAAAGACAGTAGTAAGGGACACATAGTGCTCTGTTTAAGGGATGGGCAGTAGGGCACTGCCACTGGATAATTCTGTCAATACCAGAAGTGAATGAGATTCTGTGGGGGAGAAGAAGAGGCTGAGATTTGAGAAAGCATCATAACTACCAGGAGTTGACTTCAGCACCAAAAACATGATGCCCATCGGGCCAGTGAGTTAGCTAAAATTAATGTCCAACAGAAAATGCTGGTGTGGCCCACCATCAGGAATCTCTCTGGCTGCACATTCAAACATTATTATGGCAAATTTAGTAACTTGGCTCCCACAGTTGAGGAGTGCAAAAAGCATGTTTTAAGGAAGTGCAGCAAATGGCTGTGCCATTTCAGCAATACCTATAAACATGGTATGGGAAACATCCCAGCATCCTCACAGCATGAGCCCTTATTTACATATAGGCCCAGATATTCAAACTGCGCTCAAAACTGGCGCAACAGCAGGAGCAAGCACAAACCAGTTGCGCAAATGCGCAACAGGTGCGATATTCAAACATGGAGCAGAGCAAATTGCGCAAGCAACCAACGTCTGAATATCGCACATACTGCACCATCGCACAACCAGGAAGGAGAAGCTGAGCCAAAATGCTGCGCTATGGTGCAACCATGGAAGCTCAGCTGAGCAGTGCAGAGCTGCCATAGCGCAAGCACAGCCCCCCCCCAGAGCAATGGAACTGCACATCCAGGGAGGCAGGCTGGGGCCCACCGCCAGCCATGCCACACATGGGCACAGGAACTCACTGCAGAACCCACACCACACTGGCACACCCCAAGCACAGCATCACTGGGGGTGGGACGGCTGATCCACGTGCCCATGGGGACAAGCCAAGTAAAGCATAGCAGAGCCATGACGCCCCAGCACAACCACTGGCAGGCAGAGAGTGCCACACCAGGGGTTGACAACCACAGTGCACATCAGTCCCCCCTGTACGCACAGCACAGCGTGCACCGTGCCCCCAAGACACGCTCATGTGCAGGACAGGCACTGCAGGAAACACTCATGCACCCCCTGCACATCGCCAACCCCATGCTGCAGAGAAGCAGACCACCCAGACCCACCCTGTGCACCCAGCAGTGGGTGGCAGCAGATGGCTGAGAGTAACAGAAAGGCAATGCTATGCTGGTGATACCTCCCCATGGACACACACACACACACACACACACACACACACACACACACACACATATATCCAGGACCATAGTAGCCAGATGGCATGTACACCCCTGCAACGGAGCACCCAGAGCCAGTTGCAAAGCAGACACCAACACAGCAGTTGTACCAAAATAGAATTTTATATTCAAACAAAAAGAGGTAACAAAAAGCTAAAACTATGTACAAGTTGGGGGGACGGGTAAAAGGCAGGGTGTGCAAGGGGAGGGAAAACAACTTGGAGAGGGAAGTCAGGGTGAAAGGGATGGGGAAGGGCAATAAAGGTGGCTACGCCCAGCAGGCTCCTGCCCTCCCCTGCCGCCTTCCTCCCTGTGTCTGTGCCGCCGCTCTGTTGCTAGTAGGGGTTGCAGGTGAGCTCGGCTGTCGCCGGCCAGCTGTGTCAGGCGCCGGACATTGTGCGCCATGCGCTGAAGCACACCGAGGCCTAGGAAAATGGGAACACAGTCAATGGCTGAGACTGACCACAACCCTGAACACCACCCAACCTGCAACCCAGCTAACCCAATGTGCTGCACATGTGATGGCATGCACCCACCCACAGTGAACATGCACATGGCCATCACAAACAGGCGGCACCAGCCATGCGCACCACAGCCCACACACACTGCCCATGTCAATCACAGTACAAACTAGGCTGTCATGTGATGTTGCAACGTGGTGCGATGCCAGTCACACAGCTATGTGTCCAGTGCATGCCTGGACCACCTGTGATGCATACACAGACGTGTCGTGATGCTGCACTGTGATGCAGGTCACCTGTGTCACGCCTACATACATGGATACATACACAGTGTCGGCAGATAGGGGCCTATGGGACACCTAGTCTGGCCATTTGGCCTTGTACGATCACCTCATGTCCTATAAGTCCATTCCCCTCACCCTGACCTCCAGAAGTCCCTCATGGCGAGCCCACACACAGATCTCCTGGACCAAGTCAGCCCCACCACATCCTCTGGCAGGGTGTTCCACCTGTCCACCACCCATGATGTGAGGAAACACATTCGAATGTTTCCTTTAAACGAGCCCCTCCAACTGCATCCCATGCCCTCTACACCTGGAACATCCTCTTCGCTGACAAATATTGGTTCCTGCACACTGTTCCCCTGTACAATACCTGTATGACCCCATCATATCCCCACACCCTCCTCCTCCAGGGAGTACATGTTCAGTTCCGCAACCTGTCTGCATAGGACATGTGATGCAATCCATGCACCATCCATGTCGCCTCCCGTGAACGCCTCCACCCAGTCCCCGTCCATACGCAGCTATGTGTTCCAGAACTGTACACTGTACTCCAGTGTGGGACTCACTAGTGTTACGTATAGTGGAACTACTACCACCCATCTGGTTGTGTCCATCATGGTTGGTGGTCCTGCCCCCAGCATGCAATAGCATCCATGACGTCAATGATACTCACACCCTCCAGCAGCTCAGTCTGCGCTGCTGCTGCTGCTGTTGATGCTGCTGCTGCCGCCATGGGCCGACGGCCTGTGGGACTGGGGCCTGGCTGGCCCACATCAGCCGCGATCCGCGCCGCCACCATCCGGCCTGTGGGAGCATATGGTGAGACAAACATCAGTGTGACTCAAAAGCAGAGTGCCCCCTGCCCCAGTAAGACTGCCTGCCCACACAGCCATAACCATCCATCGCACAGCTGCACACACTGACACACCGATGCACAGCCACCCAGGCACACACACACCCTACAGAGAATATAGGTGAATAGATGGTACACTCACGCGGGCTTCTAGGCACCAGGCCCCGCCTGGCATGGGAACGCAGCCACGCCAACAGCCTGTCCTCCGGGCGGAGATCACTGACCCGGTGCCGGCACTGCTCCGCAGACCGCCCCAGCCAGTGACCCCACTCAGGTCAGTGGCCACCTGCTGCCACACATGGTTCTCGGTCCCGTGAGGGGGCTCACCATACAGTTGGTCATAGGGGGTTCCACTAGGGCCACCAGGTTGGCCACCAACTTGGCTCCACGGCACCGCCTCCTCCCAGCCATGGCACCGATTTTACAGCAGGCAATATGGCGCCTGCCGCGCTGTGACCCCACGTGAGTTGTTGCGCAATCAGACCAGTTACAGGCACCTATCGCTGTTCGCACAGTGCCGCCACTTTACATGGCGCTGTAGCCAGACAGCGCAATAGGGACGACACATGGCATGCACTCAGCCAGGGGTCAGAGGGCATACCCAAGGTCACGGCAATGACGCAGGCTACGCACAGCGCCATAGGATGCATAGTATCCTGGGCGCGATCGCGAAGCACAGCACCAGTGCCACACAGGGGACTATCGCGCAGAGGTGCCACAGCCCCATAGTGCCCAGTGCTGCAGCGCCACTGGCACAATGGTGGCTATGTCCAGAATAGCCTATCGCTGGCCAGCAGTTCTGCAGCGCGATGACGACGCGTAACCCGCCTGGGCTTGCGCAATGCAGTGTAGCACACAACCACAAACATGTGCCATCGGCTCAGCCGGACCTTCCTATGGCGCTAGCCATTTTACGCGATATTCAGCCGACACATGCAAAGCAGGCGATCAGCCATTCAAAGGTGCAGGGCGCGACAGCATGTTTAAAGTTGGCGCCACACCTCATTTGCATGTGTTGCGCTATAAAATGCGACACTGGGTTGTGGGCGGCCAGATTTGGTTGTTGCAGCTGAGGGGTGAGTTACATGCTGTGTGATGCTCAGGACAATGCACATGGGCAGGGGTGCTGGAGGGTGTCACGGGATGAGGGGGCTGAGCATGATGAGGGCACTTAGAAGGGGGCAGAGGGCACCCTTTCCATCAGTATCTGCCAGGCAGCGAGGAAAGGGGGGGGCTTCTGCCCCCGCCTGCAGCTATGCTCATGGGGAAATGCTGTGGACTGCAGAGTGACAGGTGTCCACTTCCACCCATACAGATCAGCATGACTGACGAGAACCAGGCCGAGGGTGTGGACGGCGGGCGTAGGAGGAGGCCGAACTTCACCACAGCAGAGACCGAGGCCCTCTTCCAGGCCTACCTGGAGGATGAGCCGCTTTTGAGTGGGTGGAGGGGCACCCCTCAGCAGCGTGCAGCTGCATGGGAGGGGGTAGCTCTGGCCGTCAACCTGCACGGAAGCCACCAGCGCTCCGTGCAGGAGTGCCGCAAGAAGATGGGGACTGACCGCAGGAGGCTGAAGGAGAAGGTGGCAGCCCTTAGGGTGCAGAGCTGGGCTGCCACTGGTGGGGACCACCAGTGGTGTTGCAGCTGACCCCGACCGAGGAGACACTGGTCACGCCATGCAGCCGAGTGCCATTGATGGTGTTCTTGGCGGAGGATTCCAGACAGGTGGAAGCCCATCACTGCACGGTATGTCATGGTGATGTTGTGGGGGCGGCTGTTGTTCACATGCACTCACATGTACTCTTTCTGTTTCAGATCCTGTCTGCCTGCAGGAGACGGTGGTGGTGGGTGCTGACAGTGAGGCAGACCTGCTGTACCAGGAGGAGGGACCTTCACCTCCGCCAGCAGCCTGCACGCACTGCAGCAGCAGGCCGGCTGGGCTGACAACCTACGCGCAGTGATACGGGTGCAGGGGGCACAGCCTGTGTCACAGCAGTCTGGCATGCAGGTGTGCCAGCATGCTGTGCCTATGGCAGTGGCACGACCGCACTATTGAGGATGGCAGGCCTGCAATGGCTAGTGAGAGGTGTGTGTCCCACGAGGGACACACGGCAGGCCAGCACGCGCCCTCGGCTGTCCAGCTCCACACCTGTGTACCAGCATGCTGGCACAGTCACAGGTTGGCCTGTCAGCACCGTGGGCAGCACCGTGGCTGAGCAGGTGTCTGGCACTGTTGACAGCACAGGGTGGAACAGGTGGACCTGGGGCTCAGCAGTTGAGGGCAGCAGCAGTTGCACACCAGGCCTTGGGGACAGCGTCAGGCAGTGGCACTTGTCCACCGCCCTGGATCAGCTCATACCTGGTCCTGGTGAACAGCGCGCCTCCAGGGGTGCTGTGCACCAGGACCATCCACACCCTGGGGGTCACGATGCCATTGGGGCACAGTACCCTTTGACGTGCACACCGCCTGCTGCAGGAGTCGGTACAGCTGCAGGGGCGGGTTGCAAGGTCCGTGGAGGCACTGACTGTGTCCGTGGAGTGGCATAGCAGGGAGTGTGCTCGACCGGCCGAGATGGTCCATATGCGGACGGATGTGACCGCTGCCATCGACAGGCTGACCCAGGCAGTGGTCTCTGTGGCGACCGTGATTGACCACACTGTCTGGTGACCCTGTACCACGCACCCCACACAGTGCGCACTCCACTCCCTCGCTCCCGGCGCGCGGCCACCAGGCCTGTCAACGCCGGTTCTGCTGTGGCATCCCGAGCACCCTGGTGCAAGTTTCTTCGCTGGGATGCAGACCCCAGCGGGCAAGGTCGTGGTCACGCACTGGGACCCCCTGGTGGTGCAGTAGTGCTAACCGATGTGGCCCCCGCGCAGCCTGCCAGTGCTGCTAGGCCGCGGCGGGCCGCCCACGCATCCGGGTGGCCGTGGACAGTGCTCCCTGACTGAGCTGTCTCCCAATGCAGGCCCTGTCTGGTGCTGCCCTGTGTGCAATGTGTGCAGGTGGCAGTGCACTGCTGGGTGCTCTGCTCACCATACTGACACACGGACCACCTGCACACTCTCCCAACTGCTGTCCACAGGTGCGTGTGGATGATGATGCCTGCATTGCACTGTACACCAAGGTGCAAGGTTGCCCAGGTCCTGACACACGTACGTGGACAGTCCAGGTGGTGAGGGTGGTTGGTGGTGCTGTGTGATAGCGTGTAATTTCTGCATTGCTGTGCTGCTGCCCCTGTATGCTGCCTGGTGTGTGTGTGTTTATTTGAGTGCTCACCCCTCTCTGCTAATGTGTTGGTATGCGTAGACCCTTCAACTCCCCTGACCTTCATGCACGGTGTGTTCCCCTGTGTGCCTGTGGTTTGCGCATAGACAGTGTTGCCTGCACATGTCCCCTTGACTTACCTGTGTTGTGCATAGTGCTCTTCTGCAATGGTGTCCCGGTGCAGCTGGGCCTGCCGGGTCAGTCGGGGGTCCCTCCATCCTAGGGGGGGCGGCTCATCACCCATATCACCGGCGCCACTGGCGTCCCCATCGCTGTCCCCCTCTTGGACCTGTACGGCTATCCCATGGTCTTTGGCCATGTTGTGCAGGATGCAACAGGCCAGGAATATCCCACAGGCCTTTTGGGGTTGTACTGTAGGGCTCACGGAGGTGTCCAGGCATCGG
This sequence comes from Neoceratodus forsteri, assembly GCA_016271365.2. Classification (NCBI taxonomy): domain Eukaryota; kingdom Metazoa; phylum Chordata; order Ceratodontiformes; family Ceratodontidae; genus Neoceratodus; species Neoceratodus forsteri. The sequence goes on from JADMNL010000022.1 coordinate 301,061,718, forward strand.
AAGCGCGCTTGAGTATCCCGAACACCCGCCTATGATGTTCCGTGTTGCGCGAGCTGCCTCATTGAAACCGTATGGCGCTGGGGTCGTGGGGCGCTGCATGGTGTGAGCAGCCAGGGACGGAGTGGGTATCCACAGTCACCTGTGTGGAGATAGTGGAGATCAGTGTTAGGTCAGGTCCATATTGCCCATATCCTTGTGTGCCACTACCATGGCACCTGTGTCATTCCCACCCTTGCACAGAGTTTGCATTCCATACATGTGTACTCACCCACTAGATGACCTGTGGGATGTTCCCACTCGAATTGATGGCACAGTGCAGATTGGTGCCATATGAAGGCATCATGTGCTCTGCCAGGGTGTGTGGCAGACATTGATGATGCGCCCAGTGGCATCACACACCACCTGGCAGTTGACACCGAGTAGCCCCTTCGGTTCCAATATGCTTGTTCGTCAGCCGTGGTGGTGCGTAACGGTCATGCTGGGTGCAGTCTATGGCACCTAGCACGCCAGGCATTTGTGCTACCCTGTGGAACTCCTGCATGTTTGCTGTACGCTCTGCCGCGGTGCTGGGGAAATGGATGTACTCCGCAGCATGAGGCAGCAGTGCGCTGAGGAATTGGGTGAGGATGCGTGACGTGGCTGACTGCGTGATGCCTGTGGTGTCCCCTGTCGGCCTCTGGAAGGTGCCCGTGGCGAGCAGGCACATGCAGGCTGTCACCTTGGTCTCCACGGACAGAGCGTGACTCCGTCGTGAGGGTGCCTGCATCACATCACTGCACAGCTCACTGAGCCGTCTCAGTATTGCCCTGTTCAGGCGGTACCGGGCCACGATCTCAACATCACTGTACAGCTCGTAGCTGATGCAGGCACGATACTGCCTGGTCGGGGCATACTGCCGACGTGGCCCTCCTCGGCCACGCCCCCTGCAGCATGCTGTCTCACCCTCATTACAGCTTCCATGTGGAAGCTGACACTGTCCATCTCCTGGCTTCTGCCCCCAGCTGCTGTTCCTGTGTTACCCCACTGCCCCCACTGCTACTTCCACTGCACCGGGCACCCCCACTGGCCTCTCTGTCCTCCAGGACCCACTGTCCCTCTCTGTCCTTCCTGCTCCTGTCTCTGTCTCTGTTCTCTCTCTCTCTCTCTGTCTCTCTCCCCGGTTTGCGGCCCGTCGGTTCTTGCGCCTACCCCTTGAGCCGCTTTATTTTGCTCAAACCGTACTGCGCAACTTCCGGTTGAGCTTACTCTGGCGCATTGGCGCAAGTGTTCAAATATCGTGATGGCGCACTCTTATGCATGGACCCGCCTTCGGTTGCGCATGCCTTCATTTCCATTGCGCTGTGGCTCAGCGTGTTTTCCGTGGCGTAACTGGCCCCTTCTCAATATCGCAGAATGGCGCGATTTTGAGTTGCGCACGAACCCTGTTGGCGCATGGCGAACCCTTTGAATATCTGGGCCATAGTACATAAAAAATAAGAATATATAATAATGCATTGATACTTTAGTTGTACACTAAGTCACATTTATGAAAATCAGAAATAAAAAGTTTAGGAAAATAAACATTGCCTCCAGTGTTAACAACTTAACACTTTTCTTTGTTATAACTAAGTTGATTCAGCAGTCTCTATCCCATCCCATATTATTCAATGTCACATGCCTGAATTTGGTTAGGTAAGGTAAACAAAGGTGGTAATGCTGGGGTAACTTTCCTGAAAAAGGGACATTTTAGTTTTAAAAAATGCATTTTATGGTCTGCCAGTTGGTGAAGCTGTGTAGTGCACTGCTGCTGGTCAGGGTGGCGCAACTCAGGTTCAGTAGCAAACATTGGTTGATGGGGAGCGGCTAGAGTTGGGAGAGATTGTGCGTTCCACTCAGGGGGCGCCGCTTCCTCCGGGAGCAACTTGAGGAAGGGTTACTGCATCTGCTACAACTCTGCTACCTGGGTGAGCACAGGTTGCAGTGCAGCAGACAGAGGCAGAAATGGAAGGTACATTTACTGGACTCTCTCAAACAAGCATGGCATACACAAGCATTGGACTTTAGCATGCTGATGTCCTCGAGCGGCGCCATATCAAGCATGATGATGTACCTGGGGTAGGGCAACAGAACACTGTAAATCCTCTAATTGTGCAAAATGATCCTGGGCATGTTGCACTCAAACCCTGCCACTCTCCTTTCCCTGGGCACCTAAGGAACATATATCTCTGTCCATACTCAGGGTGGAGGAGGTAGGACTGTAGGAGGTGGTTCTGGCTAGGCCAGACCCACATGGGGGGAATAATCCTGTGAGGTTGAAAGTGGAGGGAAGGAGGATGCAAGGGACTGGACAGGGCCTAACATGAATGAAGGGAGCCGGGGGGGGGCAAATGAAGAAGGGAGTTAAAATGCTTGAAAAATTATGAACAATTATCGATTGCTCACAGTTTGAAAATATCCTTTTCTTTTCAATATTACTTTTACCCAGTCTTGCACAACAGCCACTTCCTTCCTCCCCATTACCAACCTTCTGTCAACCACGATTCAGGAAGTACCTGAGGGAGGTCCTCAGGTCCCCATGGATGTACCCCCATGGTGGGTCCTGATGGCAGAGGCCAGGGCTGTCCACCCACCTGAAACACAATTCAGATCCCTCCCCCAGAGCCTGTAAGTGGTACAGGGTCTGTGCCATGACTGGAAATCATCCGGCAGCTGCTGCAGGTATTTCCTTGTTCTGATCACTTGACCCCACCCCGCTACAAAACATGGGTCGATGCAGGGTAGTACTAACAATGCGCAGGCAGGCGGCCTTATTGTTCACATTCAAGAGCAAAAATCCTAAATCCGAAAATGCATCACAGTCATGGTCATAGTCCAGTTCTGCATGACACTTACTTAAACTACCCTCTGCTCAATTCAACTACCCTCTACTCAGTAAAGCACTGCAAAAGCATAAGGAAAAAAAAGAAAGAACTCCACTACTCTTGTTCACTCCTTCTTTAACTTGGCTGCAGTACAGCAGAATGCCCAAAATGTAATGCATGCATCTCCTTACTAGATCTGTACAAAGCTAATTGGTTCTGGTACAGGCACTTTGGATTTACACAAAGTCAAGAAACCATCACACAAATGGAAACCATATACTGTCCAGAGGCTAAGCTGAGAACAGCAAGGTGCCAAAAAATGCCAATTTATTCACTGTGCAAAATCACAAAAGTGCAACCTGTGCAAAAGCTAAAAAGCTCACAAAAAATAGACTGGTGCAACTGGAGCTGCTTGCCAATACCCCCCCCCAGTGCCAAACAAGTCTTTGTGAGGGGGACCACACGTGGCTACTATAGGAGAGGTACCTTGTCAGCTTTTACACAGTTTGCACTTTGGAGATTTTGCACAGTGTATAAACTGACGTTTTTTGGTAGCTCAGTGTGGTCTGGACTGTCTATGGTTTCATTAGAGTGCAACAATTTCTTGGTTGTGTATAGAGGATAAGAGGTAGGCAGCCCCCTTCTGTCTGTATCAGATCAGCTAGCACTGTATGTATCACAATCACAGTCTCACAGCCCTGGACACCGATTTTTTAGCCGAGCCTCCCCTTCTCACTTTTGCAGCAACTGCCCAGTTTGCCTCCACCAGGACTGTGCTAGCCTGCCCTCCCCAATCAGCAATTGCATACTCACGCACTCATAGCCAGTGCCACCCCACACTATTAGCCATCCCACTCCCAGTCCCTTCCTTGAGACAGAGCAGACATTCCAGACTACAGAAAGACTTCCTCTCATTCTCTGGTCAACAGACAATGAACCATCAACATAATTCTGTCCTTGGCCCATTCTCTGACTTTTGGCATAGCAAATGTACTCTCCCAGCCTAGCCAACACTGCGAGTGTGACTGATTGTCCCAGTGTGAGATGGCTAAATAGTTGCCACTGAAAATTGACAAAACACTAACCCTGACTAAAAGCAGTGCTGACTTTATGTTTGAGTAAGGCTAGGCATCTGGGTGTTTACCCGGGTTGGTTTTGTACATGGGCCATCCCTTTCACTTATCAACACTCTCACGCCACTTAGCCTGAGACAATCAGCTGCAGTGATGGCAGCCAAGCAAGGAGAGTGGCTGCGTGCTTTTGCTGCCACCTAAGTTGGATGAGCTTGGACCATGTTATGGAACCAGGTCTTCTAGAAGGTTGCCAGGCAGGCACTTCTTGCACTGGTCCCCCAACACATATTGCTTTAGCTTACTCCCTGCTCCCTCCTTTCCTGCTCTCTTCATTCTGCTGCTTTCCACAGATTTTGAATGCCTAGCTGTTTTATTATGACCCACCTTGGCATGGATGATAATCATGTAATGCAGCTTGCTTGCCAGCTTTCTCTATTCAACATCTACCCTTCATTCTGAAATGTTATTCCCCCTTTCCTCACTCCCTTCCTGACTGCACTTAAAATATCTCTTTTCTATGATCATCATACTGATATCCTACTAGTGCATACCGGCTGCCCCTCCACTGGTGTGCTGCCAACTGCCAAGTCACTATGATAGGAGGGCAGGCAGCCTATTCTCTCCATGACACACAGAGCAGCCAGGTCCAGCCACCACACCTAAACTAACTCACTACTGTCTAGCTAGCAGTGAGCATGCCAACTAGGCAAGGAGAGAAATGGACTTTTGTTAGTTGTCTTTTGCTTTGTTTTTAATTTCACTACAGTTATACTAGGATAGGAACGAGAGAACACAGCACAGTCACCCAGCACCTGCCTGCCCCGTGCCCCATGCCCCACACTCTGCACAGGAGGCCACATATACCCTTGTGCCTCATCCCTTTTTCCTTATTTACCAAATCAATTACAGGGCACAGCACAGGCAGGCTCCTTTCTTTTGGCTGGGCTTTGGGCTCCTCTGATGCTGCTGGGCTCGAGTCATGACGCGCATCACCCTCACCAGTCGCCACTCCCTGAGTTTGTCTTGTTCCTCTTCTCTCCTGCTGAATCCTCAGACACAGTAACTTTTTTGCGATGCCAACTGCCTTTTTCTTCACTGGCTGTTCCCTGGGCCTGATGGCAGGTATTATTAACTGTTCTGGCCTGGGTGCGGGCGCCAGGTGGGCCTCAGACTGACTGTCTCTCTGGTGGCCTTGCAGACCTCTCGGGGAGGTGGGGGAGCACTGACAGAGAGTTGGGGAAGAAAATAATTATCCATGACTGGGGAGGAGGACTACAGAAATCCTCCTGACCTCTTCCTAGTCTCTGTCCAGACCAGACTCGAGTCAAACTGAGGCAGCCACCAGCCGGTGGGACGACGGGGCTGGGCAGTGCAGGAGGCCAGGCTGCTGGGCTGGCCAAGCAACAAGTGGCAATTACTTCTTGCTGCAACCTCTTCATCTAATCGGCTAGCCTGGGCATGGGCAACAGTGTTGAAAACAACAGCCGCAGCGTGGGGAGGATGGGATGGTGAGGTGACAGCCCAGGTGGGTCAGGAGGGTCACTCACAGAGTTACAGTCTGGACAGGAGGATGACTCAAGCTGCTAGAGTCAGATTGCATGGACAACAAACTCCTCCGACTGAGGTGGAACACTGGACCGACACCAACAACAACCACCCGTTGTCCGGTCCGTCCACACACCAGCACCCGAGCACCAATCGAAACAAATATGGAGTGGACTACTGCCTGCTGGACAGGTGGATTATTTTGAAGCACCAGGTCTGATTCAAAGCAGGCTATAAGGTGCAGCAATGTCAATCCATCATTGTGTGATAAAAAATTTAACTGAACTGCTGCTCGAGTGACATCGATGACTGCGCAAATCACTTTCCTCCTGCACTATGGATGCTGTATGCTGCTCCTTCGTGGATGGCATGGGAGGACAACTACATGGCACCTAACGGATTTACTGGTTGTGCAGGCGCACACCCGACTGAGTTTGCAGTGCTCTGTGATCGGCTGCGACATGCAGATTGCTATGGTTGCAGCCAGTTGGAAATGGGGATATTCGTTTTTTTTTTTTTTTTATCCATGCATTCTGCACGAGACTTAAGAGAGATCAGGAGACAGCCTGGCATGCATTCCCCCGAGAGAGCAACCAGGTCTAGCACTGCCCTGAGCCCAGGCAACAGTGAAAAAAATTACAAATAGATGGAAACAGCTTATTAAAAGTCCCAGTCTCCATTTCTTGGGGCAGCCTGCCCCCCGCCTCCCCCACAGTCTACATCGCTGGGAGGAATACTGCAGGTCTGACTCCAATAAGGACAGCAGAAACTCCAGAACCTGATTGACTGGACAGGCAAATGGATCCTGGTGGTAAGAAGCAGCCTATAAAGCAATCCGCTCTGGTGGACTGTTTTCTAGCAGCCAACAGAACATCCACCACCTTCTGTGAAACCCCAAAGTGAGCTATGGCTATGTCTTCAGGAGCCATATGTGCAGATGTAAAGACTTCAGATCTGGATGGAAAAGGGTTCCCTGTGCTGTGACAGCAGACCCCTGAACAGGGTCAGAGGTATTGGGGGTTCCACTTTCAGCTGTTGCAGCAGGAGAAACCAGATCTGTCAAGGCCATAGGGGAGCAATGAGTATTAGAGTTGCCCCCTCCATTTTCAGCTTGAGTAGTGCTCTCTGAACAAATGGAAAGGGAAGGAAGGCATACAGAAACGTCTCTTTCCAAGAGAGGGGCAATGCTTGCCAGACAATACCAGGACCTGGAGCAAGTGAGCAGAAAAGTGGCAGTTTTGCATTGTATGGGGATGCAAAAATGTCCAGCTCTGGACAACCCATCTTTTGAATTGGTTATCGACCACTGAGGTCAGCAGTTCCCACTTGTGCATTCAGGACTGTGACTTGCTTAGTTTGTCTGCCAAGACATTTTGGATGCCTGGATCATGTACTGCTGATCATTCTAGACTGTGTTCCAGAGCCCAATGCCACACTCTCATTGCATCCCTGCAAAGTGGATAGGAATGATCCCCCCCAGTTTGTTGATGTAATGCATTGCAACAACATTGTCCATCTGTACTAACAGAGGGCCTGGGGACAAGTGGGTCTGGAAGGCCTGGAGCCCGTACAGGAGTGCCCTCATTTCCAGAACATTGATGTGCAAAGTGCGCTCCACATGGGTCCACATGCCCTGCATCTGATGAGGGTCCACGTGAGCTCCCCATCCTAACCCTGAATCATCCATGGTGAGGATCTGAAGAGGAGTGGGGATCAGGAACAGAACTCCCTTGAGCAGGTTGCTGCATTCCATCCACAGCTTGAGTGCTTTGCGCAATGGGAATGTGACTAAAACCCTCTGTTCTAGATCATCCGTGAGCTGGTCCCACTGGACTCTTAGAGTCCACTGCAGAATCCACATGTGCAGCCAAGTTAGTGGCACTGTGACAGTGGCCATGGTCATGAGTCCCAGAAGGTGTAAAAATGTCCTTGCTGAGACCTAACAGTTGTCGCGCACTAATTGTGCTTGGGCAATCGGGTGGCTGGCCCTGTCCAGAGGCAGGAAAGCTGAGCCCTGGGCCATATCCAGAACTGCCCCTATGTACTGCAGTCACTGGCAGGGTGTCAGTACTGATTCTGGTATGTTGACTGTCAGCCCAGAGCATTGGACAGCTATCTAATTCGAGCTAAGGTCTTCAACAGTTGATCCCTGGAGTGGGCTTTTAATAGCCAATCATCAAGGTAAGGGAAAACATACAGGGCTTCCCTGTGAAGGGCTGCTGCCACCACTGCCAATCATTTGGTGAAGACTCATAGCACAGAAAACAAGTCAAAGAGTAACACTCCTAATTGGTAATGCTCTCCCTGAAACAGGAATCTCAGGTACTTTCTGTGATGTTTCTGGATCTTGATATGGAAGTATGCATCCTTAATATCCAGGGAGCACATCCAATCCCCTGTTTGCAGTAATGGAAGGAAACACTGCAAAGTAACCATTCTGAACTTCTTGTATTGTATGAAGACATTCAGATCCCACAGATCTAGAATAGGTCTCAGGTCTCCTGCCCACTTTGGGGCAAGAAAATACTGGGAGTAAAAACCTGTGTTCCTCTGTTCTAGACAGGTTCAGTGGCCTGTTTTTGGAGTAGAGTCATGATTTTATCCCACAACTGGGGCTGATGCCCTTGAGAGTATGTTGTTACAACCGGGGGATGATCTGGAGGGCAGTCCAGAAGTTCCAGAGCATGCCTCTTTTCTATAATCTCCAGAACTCATGCATCTGTAGTGACCTCCCACCATTAGTCTAAGTGGAGGGAGAGCCCCTACAACCACCCCTGGAGGTAAAGGTGGCTGGGAGGTGTATAAGTAGTCAGGCTGAGCTGGTGGTGGTGGCTCCACTGTCTCCCCCACCTCTGAGTGCTTTTGAATGGGCACCTGGGCTAGTGTTGGGGACTGGCAGGGCCCCTGCTCCTTTTTACCTGTCCTGCTGCTTGGGGCTGGGCACTGCCCCCTAACATCAGCTGGGCAAAAGATATCCCTACTCCTACTACTGGGTTGGGTATAGTACAGAGAGTGCACTGATTTCAGAGTCCTGCCAGAGACTTGAAGATCTTTTAGAACTTCTTGTACCTCATGATAAAACACCTTTTTCCCTCTGTATGGGCATTATGTAAGACTTGTTGCACATCTGTGGCAAATCCTGCTGCAATGAGCCAAGAATATCACCTGAGACAGATGCCAGAGGCCAAAGCCCTCACTGATGCATCTGAGACATCATAGGAATTGTGGAGCAAATGTTTCCAACATCATCAGCAGCAGTTAGAGTTTTATTAGCTCCTGTTTTGGGGAGCCCTCAGGCAAGGCCTGTACTGAAGCCTTAGCCTTCCTCCAGAGGGTGTTCTGATACTTCATCATATGGGCCTGGTAATTAGCAATGCAAAGGCCCAATGAGGCAGAGGCATATGCATGCTTGCCTAGGACATCCAGCCTCCTCACTTCTTTGTCAGAAGGAAGGGAGCTCAGGTGTTTAGGTGCCCTGGACCTGTCGTGGGCAGCAGTGATCACCACCAAGTCAGTCTCAGGCTGTGTAGCATAAAAAGGCTTCCAAGAAGGGTCAGAATACATTTTATTTGCCTTTCTGGGAACAGCTGGTTTATTGTTTGGTCAGTACCAAACTGCATAGGTGGCATTCTCTAAGGCTGGAAGCAGAGGAGGGACCACAATAGAGGGAGATTCTGGCAGCTCCAGGACCCTCCAACAGGTTCTTTTTAGTAGTATCCTGCTCGTCTAAAGCAAAACCTATGGCAGCTTGCATCTGCTGCATCATGGTGAAAATGAGGGATCCTCTGGAGGTGACCTTGGTGAGTTCACCGCAGAGTCTTCACTACAAGTGCAGACTGTAGAGCTGGTGTAATGTTCTTTTTTTTAAATATTTAAGCCTTTTTTCATAAGCCATGTTCAAACAGCACATACAAATTTATGTAGTGAAAGGTTTCAAACTTTTAAGACTCTATAAGCTATGCTGTACAGTTCACATTGTGCTACAATTTTATATAAAAAGCAACACAAACTTAAAATCCAGTAACATGATAATAACAAGAACATTAGGGTCATCATCGCTCATATATCATGTAACAACAATATAAACCTTTGAGTCAGTTAGTTTCATATTAATTACTGTTCTGTTACACGGATTATAAGAACTTAAGTAGTCACTACTGGCCTGACCACTTGAGATTTCCCTTACTGTCAGCCAGGAGCCACAGAACTGGCTATGGATATCAAACCTACAGTTTCTCCATAAACTGGTAATTGTCCGATAGGGGGAGGGACTGGGGTGAATATCACTTTTAAACATAGCTCTCCTAATTGAACCCTTTGTATAAGTCCCACCTGGTCCACCTATTTTGGAGCTAGGGAATTCTTTGTTGCAGCAAAAAGGTTATTCTTTCAAATTTGTAAATAAGGCTCACAATCTCCCTCCAATCTGAAATCTGCAGAGGTTCTGGAAGAAGCCATCTTTTAGTTATGGCCTTGTGAGCTGCTGCAATCAGGATGATCCATAAGTATTTGGCCTCCTTTCCCTTAACCTCCGTTGGGGGATGACCAAGCAGGAGATCCTCAGGGCCTAAAGCAAAGGAGAGTCCCCAAAGTTGAACAAGATGGCTTCAAATCTCTGCCCAGTAGGGTTGAAGTACATTGCACATCCAAAAAAACATGTGCCTGTGAGGCCTCTCTCGCTTCACATCTCCAGAGCTGGTGTCATGTTCATATTGGCTCTGGTTCTTGGCATAGTCTTCATCTTTCTCCTCTTCCTGTATCATTATATCAGAGTTATACTGATATTTGTCATTGACTGGGTTGACGGGCATAAAAGACCAAGCTGGTGACATTGGCTGTGGCATAGGAGGGTTCTGTGGCAAGGGCATACCTTGTGTCATCAAGATGTTAGGTATAGAGAAGACCCCATCAAATGGCTCCCTGGAACAGGTAGACCAGCCAGCAGACACCTTATCATGTCCTGGAGGAAATAAGGACTTCCTATGCATTGGTGCTGCTTCAGTTAGCTGGGGTGACTGGAGGAGCCGGCAGTGTAGGCTAAGTCCCCATCATCAACAGCGGCTTATTAGCCATAATAGGCCTATTAGTGCCCACTCCAAGCCCCAATCTTGGTGCCAGGTGGACGGTGGGGGAACAGTTGGCATCACTGTAGAAGCGGGCAATGTTGAAGCAGAGGCCGTACCTGTAGAGCACAGAGGGTACCTGGAACATGCTGAGGAAGTCTTCTCTTTGTTCTGGTGATTGTGCTTGTGACTTCCTGAAGTTTTCTCCCGGGATTTGGATGACTGCGATTCGGTCAACGGAGCCATCAACGTGGACTTTTCTTGGAGCTGCTTCTCCATTCTCTCTATGGTCTTTTGGAGTAAAAATTTCTCCAAAACCTCCTTTTTGTGTTGCCTTGTTGCAGTATTAAATGTCTGGCAGATTTTGCAGGCTTTCACATTGTGATCTAGGCCTAAGCAGCATACACAAACTTCATTGGACTCTCCAGTGTAGATCTTTTGTCCGCACTTACAGTACCGGAAAAGTTTGGATGGTTCTTTTGACGGAATGCAGGTTGTCAAAAATCACTATGAAAGTGATTACTTTAGGATGTAAAAGAAATAAAATGGTGGCTATGAGTAGTGACGTTTCTGATGGCAGTCAGATGAGTTTGATTCAGAGCGGGAAAAGAACTGAGAAGAGGAGGGCCCCTTGCTGACTGCTTGCAAAAGTTTCCATGTGGTCCTACTGTCTAGCATCTATAAGTTCCAAAGGTGTGGCTTGATGAAAGAGAGAGCCTCAAAGAAGATTATTTCTTATGGCTGGTTTTGCACTCAGGTGTGGCTCCTCTAAAGTAGTGCACCTGGAGCCCACCCATACTGACGTAAGCCATGTGCAACTGATCACAGTAGTTTCTCCCAGCCTACTGGACCCAGGAATGTTGGCATTTCAGGGAGCTAGAGCAGCACATGGAGGGTGCAAGTGGGATGGCATACTTGAGAATGGGGGTCCGAGACCAGGCATGTGGCATTGAGTGGGGATGGAAGGAGTTCTGGGGTGGGGGGGATTTCAGGCCACAAAGATGAACAAACATAAGTTTAAAAAAGTTAATTTAAACATTATACTTGTTGAATGGCATGGCATTGTGTAAATATAACCTGCAATAGCCTAATTAAGAATATACAGTTTATTCTGCATGTGAGGGAAGAGCTCTTATTTGTGGCTTTATTACCACTGAGTTATGCTCCACCCCCTAATTGTTGGAATACATTGCATTCTTCTATTCCTCCAGTTTTCAAGATCTTGGATTATGAAATTCTGCTGTTTTTCTTGATCAGTCTGAATAATTCAAAGAAGCCAAAAGCAAAACAAGTAATCTGATATTGCTCACAGTAAACATTAATGATTAAAAAAAAACACATACCTAATATGCTCCTGTGATATCATCCTTGTGGTGTATGTCTGGGGAGCCTTCCACATGAAGGCACTGCAGAGACCAAACCATTAACCAGGTGACTGCAAGTTGGGTTTATGGGCCTGCTGAGGACTGCGTAATGCCTATGGGCATGACTTGTGCAAAGCACACATACTGTATGTAATATGTAAGGTAAACTTATATGCACATTTTATAGCTGGTATATACTGTATTAAAACTGGTTTATTATATGTTTGCATTTTGCACACCAGAATAGCCTCATTCTGGTGGAACAACTACTCTTCAAGAGGATCTTGGAGTGGCATTTGCAGCAGCAGAACACAGTCAGTACAGTACAATGAAATATGTACAGAAAAAAACAGTTACACTTTAGGCAGAGTAGACTTGATCATCTGTCATACTAGTTGATAGGCTACACACAAACACGCCCCCATAAATGGACTGCTTTACCAACTCAACCATTTGCAAGCACACTGCATACTAAAGTGTGACATTTTCTGGCTAAATATGAGAGCCATTTCTTGCAGACAGCAGGTCAATAATCTAGATAGAATGTGTTGCCTGCAGCAGAACTACTGACAGCATCCTCTTAATTTGGTAGTTCTGTTCCGTTATTAGCATGATGGTAAGGTATTATGTGTCTGTGATTTTGTTTGCGCAGCAGATCAAAAAATGTACTGATCCACAGTGTAAGTCCCTGCCCCACCATCATGATACATTATAACACCTTCAAAGCACTGTCCCTGCAGCCTGGTCACCACTTGTCTCACCTTCCCTTCCATGCATGTCCACTTGTTCTGCTGCCTGCCTGCATCTTAATTTGAGAATTTCTGCTCAGTCAAAGATTTAACTGATTTTAGCTTCCTGCCTTGCTTCTATGTAGCTGCACCTTTGTTTTAGTTAGGGAATTCCATAAGAACAACAAATGAGTTTAGCAGATGATTTGGTTGATTGCAGAACTACACTTCCCTACTTCAATGCCAGGATACCAGAAGGTTGGGGGACCTGTTAGTATCCCAAACCCTGTTACTGCTGTCACAAGCCAAGTAGTTCTGGGTATGGTGGTGACAAGAGGCCTGGGCCCATACAGCCAAGAGAACATGCTGTTAACCAACATCCTCCCCCTTGGTGAAAGCCAAACTGGGTACAACAGCTTGTGATGGGTGGCTCATGCAGGGGGCTCCTCAGCCCAAATGCGTGCTGTTGTCTCTCTGCCAGTCCCTCTATCATGGAAGTGATCAGGTGGTGGGTGGGCTGTGTAGCAGCGGGTGGGACTTTTTTGTAATGGCAGGCACTGGATAAAGCAATTGGGAGGTGGTGGGACTTCTTTTCAATAGAGCTGACATGGAGAAAAGTGATGGGAGGTGGGTGGGCTGTACGGCAATAGGCGGAACTTCTTTGCAATGGAGAGAGCATTGGGGAAAGCAAAGAGAGGTGGGTAGGCTGTACAGCAGTGGGAGGGACTTCTTTTCAATGGAGTGGGCACCAGGAAAGTGATCGGGAGGTGGGTGGGCTGTATGACAGAGGGTAGGATTTTTTTTTTCAGTACATACACCACAGACACTCCACAAAGTAGATTTATTTAGGGGGGGTGGCGGGTGACAGCAGACAGACAGTGAGATAGCACAGTGATTTCATGCATAACAGAGATGTGACAAAACTCCACTGCACGAGACAGTTTTTGGCCATTTTCTCTCTCCTCCTGTTATTACCAATACATCAACATAGCTCTCACTGTGCAGCTGTAAAAAATGCATGTTTGTAGTTTGTCATTCACAGTCTGGCTAGAAAAATTGTAGAAGCCTATTTAATAGGTAACTTTCGTTAGCTGGCAAAAAAATGTCATCATATGCTTTTCTAGCAATCATGTGTTCTTAATGTGCTAGGATTTATCATCAGTGTAATGCATTTGTACTTTTCTTGACATTTTTAAAGTTTTTCTTATAAAGTATGACTCAAGTCAATATGGCCACTGCCACCAGTTTTTTAGAAATCTTATCCCAAAGATATAGAGACACATAGATGATTACATACAGAAAAAGATTCACTGTCTATCCATTCTGCTCAGTTTCTACCTAGGCCCTCATCAATTTAGCACTGGTTAGACCTCTAGTGGATCAATCTTCTCTTAATTCCGCTTGGACTAACTCTCCCTCCCCATTAGCCCTACCTCTTGAAACTGGTCACTGACTTCACATTGATCAGCTTCTCTGGTAGATGATTCCACATTTCCAGTACCCTCTCTATGAAAAAGCATTTCCTCATGCCCCTCCTAAATTTACTCCTACCAGCTTATAGGTGTGGCCCGCTGAGATGGTCCCCTCACTGAGCTTTAACAGTTGCTAACTGTCCACCCTATTTATACTGTTCAGGTACTTGAAGATTATGATCATGTCTCCCCCTCTTTCCTGACCTCCAGTGAATACATATCATGGTTGGAGAGTCTTTCCTCATAATTCCGCCCCTGCTGGCCGTGAATCATTTTAGTTGCCATCTTTTGGATCAATTCCAGGCAGTCCTTCTCCTTTTACAACTGAGAGTTCCAGACTTAGATAGAGAGATAGATAGATAGATAGATAGATAGACAGACAGACAGACATTTTTATTTATAAAGCGCCCGATTCCTGAGACTCTGGGCGCTGTACAATAAATTCACAATACAGTATTATTTAAAATCACAAAACACACATAATAAAATCAGTATAAATACAGAATTTAATTCTATCTATCAGCAAACTCATGTTATGAAAGCCAGTTCAAACAAATATGTTTTCAGTCCCCTTCTAAAGGCTTCCACTGAGGGGGCTTCCTTAAGATAGTCAGGCAGAGTTCCACAGGGTTGGTGCAGCCACTGCAAACGCACTATCTCCTGAATGCTGCAGCCTAACCCTGGAACTCCCAGGAGGTCCCCCTCAGTGGAACGGAGCATCTGGGATGGATAGTAAGGGTCAAGAAATCTTGCAGATAGGCGGGACCCCCATCATGCAGGGTCTTATAGGTAAGGAACCCTATCTTGAAGACAATCCTCCACTGGACTGGCAACCAGTGCAGTCCACGGAGGACTGGGGTAATCTGCTCACACCTCCTTACCCCGGTCAAAGTCTTGCTGCTGCATTCTGCACCAGCTGCAGTCTGTGGAAGTTGCCGCCAGATAACCCAGGGTATAGGGCATTACAGTAATACAGCCTGGAAGTTACAAAAGCATGCTTCTGTGTTCGCAGGTCTTCAGGAGGGATCAGGGCTCGGATTCAGGCAATGTTCCTGAGAAGATAAAAATCACTTTTGACCACAGCCAACACCTGAGCATGAAGTGTCAGGCTGTCATTCAGGATTACATCCAAATCCTTCACCTGTCGAGAAGGGACAAGGGGAATGCCCCTAATACTAGATTAGGGGACAACCCCCCATTCCTCCCTCCTCCATGATGACCTGGTTCCACCACCAGTACCTCAGTCTTGTCTGGGTTGAGTCTAAGCCAGTTTTGAGTCATCCATGACTGGATTTTCTTGAGGCAGCTGTTAAATATGGAGTCTGACACCTGGACATCAGGTGCACAGGACAAGTACAGTTGGATATCATCTGCATAGCAGTGAAAACCCAACCTGTACCACCTGATAATGTTGCCCAATGGCAGCATGTACACTGAGAACAGTAAGGGTGACAAGACTGACCCCTGCGGTACTCCACAGCTCAGAGGCTTCGGGCTAGATGAGACAAATCCCATTTTCACCCTCTGCACTCTGTCCGTCAGGTATGACGTGAACCAGCTGATGACATTGCCGGACAGGCCACACCAGAACTGCAGGCGATCAAACAGTACCTCATGGTCTAAGCTGTCCACACTGCAGAGAGGTCCAGGAGAACCAAAATGGTAAGAGCTCTCCTGTATCTCACCATCAGGAGATCATTAAGCACCATTACCAGGGCAGTCTCCATACTATGCCCCGCCAGGAACCCAGACTGGAAAGGCTGATAGGTAGATGAAGATATGAGGTGTTTCTCAAGCTGAACGGCCACTACTTTCTCTATAACTTTCCCTAAGAATGGGAGGTTTGAGACTGGCCTGTAGTTGCTGAGGTAGTCCAGATCCAAAGAGGGCTTCTTTAAAAGGGGCCTAACCAGAGCTTCTTTCAAGGACACTGGGAAGACCCCACTCCTCAATGAACTCCAGACAACCTCAGCAACCACAGGTCCTATCAGTTTCAAACATCCAACCACAAAGCGGGTCACAATGTGTAGGCCACAGCTCTGAGATTATCCCCACCACCTTCTCCACCCCAACTAGCTCAAACTCATCCCTGACAGGAGGAGTGTTTTGACACAACTCAATGTATCCCTTTCAAGAGATACTTGAGGAGACCTCAGCCCTGATAGAGGACACCTTGTCGGCGAAGAACAGAGCCAATTCCTTGCATCTAGTGCTAGAAACTGATCCTCCCACACGGAGACAGACAGGATATACAAGTCTGTCTACCATATGGAAGAGCTGAACTGGTCTGCTCCTCACTGCAGCAATCTCCCAAGACAGAAACTCCACCTTTTTTCAGGAAATTGCCACCTGATAGTCAACATAATGTGATCTCAGGGCCAATTTGTCCCCCATCTGACCAGATCTCCTCCAGCATCTCTCTAACCTCTGCCCCTTAGTCTTTAAACTACAGAGTTCCTCATCATACCAGGGGGATCTCCGGTGAGTAGGCAAGGGACGGACATGAATGGGTGCGATTTGAGTCAAAGGCCACAGTTACAGCCCCATTATAGGTCACTACTGCTTCCTCCAGCCCAATTGCATAAGCTTCCCCCTCTCTTGATAGGTGCAGTACCACCGACAGTTCCACTGAGGAAACTCCTCTTAATGGGCAGTACTGGACCATCTCCACAGGGGCGGGACCATCTGGGGGTGTGTGCTAAACAAGAACCCCATGGTGCTATGATCTGACCAAACCACCGGATCAGCATGGAGGTCAATAATGTTTAGACCAACACATTAGACTTGCACACATTATTCCAGGAGCTGCCTCACCAAGGACCTGTACAGGGGAAGGGTCACCTTCTTCTGTCTGAAGTCAAGGTGGGAGGCCACTTGGGGACCAGGACCAGTGATCACCGTATGGTGTGGTTCAATATAAGGATGGCTGTGGAATTGAACCACACAAGGGTGAGGGTCTTGAACTTCAGGAAGGCAGATTTTATAAAGATGTGTGAATGCCTCAAGGATGACCTGATGGTGGGGTGGAGGTGGGTTGGTGGTCTGGGTGGAGTGGAGAAACAGTGGGTGAAGCTAAAAGAGAGCACTGTAAAGGCAACAAACCTCTGTGTCAAACAAGTGAGCAAAAGCAAGAGGGAAAAGAGACTACTGTGGTTCTCGAAAGAGGTGGCTGAAAAGGTAAAGGCAAAAAGGGTAGCATTCAGAAGGTATAAAGAGACACAGAGGGAGGAGGATAGGGAGGTGCATCAGGGGAAACAGCGGGAAGCAGGGAAAGCAGTAAGGAGTGCAAAGGTGCAAACTGAAGAGTGACCAGCCCATGAGGTAATGAAAGGGGACAAGACATTTTTTTAGGAATGTAAATGAAGAGAAAGACCAGGGGTAGGTTTATAGGGTTAAAAAGGGAGGGGGTCTGTGGAGAGGAGGACCAGAAAAAGGTAGACATCACAAACAAATACTTTTGTTTAGTGTTCACATATGTAGGAGAAGGGGAAGGGCCATAAAAAAGTAACAGAAGCTTTGGCAGGAGGGAAGTGCACACAAGTCCTTTTTCCGAGGACGGAGTCCTAAGGGACTCACTATTCTAAAGGAGGAAAAAGCAATGGGATCAGATAGGGTGCATCCAGGGGTATTGAATGAGCTCAGGGAGGTACTGATTGCATTCCCTAACCAATGATGCAGTACAACCACCCTGTATTTGTCCATCCTGAACATCACCAGCTCATCCCAAAAATCCTCCCTGTATAACCAGTGCCACAAAGCAGGGATAATTTTAGAGATGTGGCCTACTGGCCTATCATAGCCAGCAGTGGGCACTACTTGGACAAACATTATTTATTTATTTTTTATGACGTTGGACATGGTAGTCTCAAAGGATTGTACAGAGGGGTTAACAAGGTATCTCATACAATTTCAGGTGGACTGCTCTGAGGCTGCGGAGAGGTAATGCCTTGGTGGATGGTTGCCATTAAGAAGTGCCAGCCATATTTGAAGGAAAACTCTCAAGCTTTGGCCCACAGTCAGTGGCACCCTCTGATCATGGAATTTGTCCTGGAGACTGGCCTACGAAAGGCCATCCCTTACACCTCAGAGACCAGAGTCCCTTGTGAGGTCATACCTAGTGCGTTGGCCCCTTCCAAAGAAGAGTGGAGGCCAATGTAGCATGGTTGATACTGTTATCAAAATGATTAGCTGTGACTGTCTTGCTGCACACATCACACCAGACTGAGTGATATATATTGTATCATTTTACCAGTTCTAATTAAAGATATGACTATGGCCATTTCCTCCAAGTGTATTGCCTGTCTCATTTGTTCAGGTGAAAAAAGGGGGTTGTGACCTATAAGACAAAGTGCCAGGTTTTCAACCTGCTCATAATGCAGTTAACTGTGGGAGGCAGCCCTTTATGTCTAAATTGAGAGCATTGTATAACCTCAAGGGAGCCACTGAAAAGGTTCCATCCCCAGCAGATTTGAAATGTGATTTCAGGACTTAAAAAAATATTGACCTATGGAACATATCTCCTTTTTTTTTTACTTTCTTTATCCTCCTGTGGCAGGTCCACCATCGCCATCCACCAACATACCGGACTCGGGGTCCTTTGGGGGCTTGTAGCACCATGCACGCCCTGGCAGATCTACAGAGCCAGTCCAGAGGCATCATCCTAGGTGGCTCCCACACTTTCCTCCATTTTTCTCCCGTGAACTTGCTACTCCCAAGACCTCCGGAAGTGGTAGTGCATGCGTGTGGAGGTGCACATGTGCACCACAGCTCCAGATGGAGTCTCCTCCTCCTCCCTTCCCAGTCGGCCTAACACTGAAGGTCCTCAGAGTGATGCTGCTTCTCCGGCCTCTACCAAGGAGTGGCCAAGCTCCGAGGGAACCTGCAACCCCTGCTCAAGGTAGAGGGCCACCAGCTGGCAGCCTGCTCTACTCCTCTCCCTCCTCCCCGGCTGACCTCTGACGACCCAGGCTCGTTCCCGAACCCGGATCGCTGATGTGGCATGAGGTGTGGTATCCAGCGCCTCAACCCTCAGTGCCACTTGGCTGGAACATATCTCCCTGACCCTTGTGCATGTGCGTAAATGGTCATGGGTATTCAGAGGGCTCTGACCATTCAAAGTCTTACATACTAACAGAAGCACCTTAAAATCCATCCACCATTTCATCCTCAGCTCACACAAATTGGGAAGTGCTGGTGTTATATGGTCTGATCTCTGTGTGGAGGTAGTTCTATGCCCTGGGAGGTTCTAAGGCATGTAACCAGGTGCCCAGCACAGAAAACATTTTTCATGCTGGCCCCCACCCTTTTCCCTGTGCAGTCGTCATGCCCTTTGTAACTGCATATGGAAATGCTTCCAACTCTGTTGTGTATAGCATGATGAGGTGGAAGTAGAATCAGAGCCACAAAGTGGTTGAAAGCAACTACAGTGTGTATAAGGGCCCTATTGTTTATATTCTACTGCTATTAGCTTTCTCAGACAGAACTAGGAACATTTTCCATAAACTGAGCTGCAAATGTCACCATATTTTCAATTTTAAAAGTGTGTAATTACCATTAATAATGCATTGCATTATTTCATTTAAGTATAATACCTAGAAACACAAATGATATTCTTACTGAAATTGTGCATGAAGACTTACATTCCACAGTTTGCCTGAGGTATCTAGGTATGATCTTGTTAGCTGTCTGGATTATAAACACAAACTAAAATGAGAATTATCTGTTTAAAGGAAGGAGGTAAATAGATTGCACAGTATAATCAGCCAGGATGAATGTACAGTAACATATTTATGCAGGGTGCCTCAGCATGCTGCAAGGAACAATGCAATTCAATGGCAATTAAGCCCTTTTGTCCTGCAATAATTTGTGAGATGCCTTTTAGTACACTTTATCCTGGCTGACTTCTCTGTCTGTTCATAAGAAAATGATTTTATTTTGCAAAGATTATAATTTTTCTTAAGTAAACTGATTGTGATCCCAAACAGTGGTTGACTTTAGAATAGAATATGGAACTTTGTCCTTATGTACACTATACTGTTATGGTGTTTTTTCATCAGGCTCTTCTAAAATGCAAAATTCTAGCAGCGTGTTTAAGATGTTTGGTTATTCACCTGGCCCAGTAGCACAGTAGAGCTACCACCTGCTACCTAGGTGAACCAGGTTCTAGAATGGATTCAGGTTGCTTGAGAGCTGCCTGGATTTGGGTTGCTCGGTAGCTGGCTGGGGAAGGGAGGATTGAGTTCCTGGACCATCTGGACCCTGGGGCTTGTTAGCCATAGGCCAAAAATGTTTTAAAAATAACTAAATAAAAAAACAAACAAACAATAGGGGGTTGGAAGATGGTAGGGCAGGGGAAAAGACATTGGTGGGGATGGGGTGAAGCAATTAATCATAGCAATATTTTAACTTAAAATATTAGCAACAAACCTATATATATATATATATATATATATATACATATATATATATATATATATATATTAGTTTGATTATTATCACTAGCCAAATCAGGATATTCTTTTACAAATTGTACTGGTTTATGAGCTATTCAGGGAAGTATGTAATATCCAGCACAACTGTAACTACAGCACCTGCTAAAATCTACTGTTTCTTTGTTTACAGCATTTCCTAGCAACAGCATTTATTTCTTCCACTTTCATCTTTCTTTCAATTTCCTGTAAAAAAAAATCCTAGCTCTGTTTTTTTTTCATAAGCTGTGCTACGATCACAAAGCTATTAAGGAATCCAGAGTCTAGAATAGAATAGAATAGAATGCAAGTTTCTTAGAATAGAACAGAATACAATGTGGGTTTCTAAGTGCTTAGTACATTATTGTTCCTTAGTTATAATTTTTGCAGTACTGTCACCGACCATGCTGTAAGAGCTGTAATATACAGGAATACATTAGGCCATGATAATTTTCTTCATTTTACAAAATAAGAATAAGAAATATGAAATTACAATCTTGAGCAGGAAGAAAGAAGACAAACCCCTTTTATAGCACACAACTGCCAGTTGCTGAAGTCATCTTGTTGCAAAGTACAGGCATGCAGTTTCATACACACCTGGATTTTGACTCAATAGCTTACTTTGCTTTTAAATTTTATTATGAAAAAAGATAAGCAATAATTCCAAACAAATACATCTGTGCAAAGAATAGAACAAAAACAGGAATGTTCTTTCAATAATATGTTTGTAAGGGGGGGGGGGCAGTAGATTTTTTACCATACCAGTTCAGTGTACAGGAACCCAAAATGACAGAAGCACTACACTACTTGTTAGGTCAGAAAAATGGATTGGCATACTTTATTGTGTCTTCATGATCACTTAAGAACCCATTTAGATGGTTCAGTGCCTTTGAGAAGGCTAGGTGTGTATGACTAAGCAGCTGATATTTGGAGGAAAACATCTGTGGATTTGTAGCAGGGTAGTGAACAGGATTGAGGTCCTGGCTGTCGGAGTTGTGTTATTGTGGCATTCAGCTTAACTATTTGATTGAATTTGAACCTATGGGCTGAAAGACGCCAGAAATGACTTTTAGATTTCCTTTTTTAGTAGCGGGAAAAGATTTAAATCTAAAGATGTCTAGGTTTCCCTTTCTTCTGCTAAAGAAACTGCTGTATTTAGTCTTGGGGACACCCCATCGACTTCCGCAATAGAAGTGTCAAGTGAAGGGGTTCACACTAATAATCAACTCCAAAGTATTCTCTACCTTCTTTATTTTACCTCTCACAAAGTGAAAAGGTGATGTGTTGTGGCCACACCCCTACTTCATCAGATCCCAAATGAGATTATGTTCATTGTGTTGTACAGCCCATCTGATAACATCCTTATATGGTCAATCTAATTTTCTTGTCCTGAGGACTCCATCCCTATTTCATGGAGTTTTGTTTGGTAATCACCACTGCTGGACAGGGAGATCACTTCTCTGGCTGGCTCCTACAGTGTATGAGAGGATCATGGCTTAATGAAGTGGCAGCGTGGCCGCGAAACATCACCCCCTTTGCCCTTTTTGCTTTCTGTGTGGTAAAATAAAGAATATACAGAATACTTCAGAATGGGTTACTGACATGAACACCTTCATATGATATTTCTAGAGTGATCAGACTTCCCTGATTTTGTCAGGAAGTTCTGGGGCCTGATACACAGTACCAGTTGGTGATGGCTAAAAAAGGGGGAGCAAACGGTTCCCATGTATGCCACTATGAAAAACTGTCCTGCACAAAGTGAACATTTTAGTCAGCAGAGGGAGGAGTCATTCCAGTGACTAACTCACAATGTAAATGATGGACACCAGTTATTTGTTGTTGGAAACAATGTTTCCCTCTTAAACATGCCCACTGTCACCACCACGTATGACTGTGCATAGCATAATACCAGTCATGTGGTGATATACCATGTATTGGGCCCTAAGGTGAATGGTGTTACCACCATAGTCTTTTCCTCCACCCTACAAACTACAAGGAGATGAGTAGGAGACTTCTGGAGGAAAATGTCAAAGATCACAAAGCAGAAGACGATCATAGTCCAGAGGGAGGTCATGCAATTGTAAGAAACAGATGGTGATAGAAGTAGACAGCTCTGAGGAAAAAAAGCAATTTCATTAGTGGAAAGAATGACAGAGAGGTTACTTTTATAGAGCAACACTAGTAAGAAACCAAGCAACTAACTACAAGAACAAGAACAACAACAACCAGAAAGAAGGGAAATGGAGAAGCCACATAAGGTGGTACACAGGAGGAGGAGGAAAGAAACAGCAGTAAAAAGAAGAATGAAAGAGCAGATTTACAATGAGCCAAGAAACCCAATAATAAATCTCTTACTCACAATACTAGCCACATTATAGCAGACTGTCTTGAAAAAAATACTCTCATATGTACCTACTGCATCTCCTGATAGATTTAAAGTAGAAGTTGACTGATTTAAATGTTTTAGAAAATTTGACTTGATTTTTGTTGTTGTTTTCAAAACCTTATAATAGTGTAAGAATGGGTGGTGCAGTAGAAAATCTAAGTACAAGTGAGGAATACAGTATTTCATGTGCTAGTTCAGACGTGTCAGTATTGATCAGCGTAATGGATAATATGTTAAATGCATTACCAGCACTTGATATGCCGCTAAATGAAACTCAGCATAGTGGATTTGTGTACTGCATATGGAGGAACAGGATATTGCAGAGGCCATTCTGACCGGTAGTGATGAAATGGCTGAAGATGTTACAATACTTTTGTCTAATCAAACAGGACAGGATCTTAAGCAGATGGAAATTCAACCTTTGAGGTAAAATCTGTATTGTGTCCCCCAAGCCAAAGTCCATCAACCCAAGTCTTTAAGGAGGTTGTTAAGAAGGCGGTAGAAGCCCTGTTTTCAGAGAAAAAAAAAACAACATAATTTATTTTAGTTGACATTGCAAGAGGGCATTAGAAGAACTAACATGGAATGAAAATTTGGTGGTAAAAGAAGCAGATGAAGGAACATACAGTAGTTGTGATGGGGAATGAACAAAATGAAAGAATTACATGGAGACTGTTAAGTGATGAAGATAGCTATGGAAAATTGGCTGGAGACAATAATTTTCAAAAAAAACAACAACTTGTAAGCATTTTAGACACAGCACTGATGGATGGACAATTGAAAATGAAGTAAAATTCATGTTAGTAAATGACTCCATCATTTCCACTCTGTGGTCTCCCTTAAATCCATAAAAATAACTCACACTGTTTACATTTGTATATGTATTTCTAACATTAAAAAGTGCAGTAGTGGAACAGATGAAGTGACTGGTGTTTTATGCGTTGGCAGTTGTCCACAGATGACAGCAGGCATTCAGGGAACTCTGCTGGTCCAGTGCAGTAAGGTACAGTACCTGTTGACTTGCTGCTGCTTGTATAGAAAGTACTGGAGGAGGGGGTAAATGGTAATGGCAGGGAGGTAACAGTCTTTACAAGCAGTAAATACCTGCTGTAGTGGAAAAGAGAAAACCCCTATCTAGGGTAGAGGTGTATAAATAGTTAAGGAAAGGCACAGGAGCAAATAAGGGGTAGAGTACAGCAAAAAGGGAAGAACTACAAACACCAGGTAGGATTTTTGAAATGTGGCACAGGGCTTGCTTTCAACCCAGCACCACAACACTTTGGTTATGGCGGTGTGCCAAACCCTTTGCTGCAACTGCACCTGGTTTTACAGTCTTGGATGCAGTTGTGACAGTTTTCATGAACTGCAGCAGCTTACGCCAAATATTTGGCACAAGCTCCATAAAACACACCCCTGGGATTGCCACAAGTTAGACCACAAAAAGTTGATCTATCTTGTGGTAATCGCCACACAAATGAGAAAATCCCGTTAGAGCACCACAAGCCCCAAGTACCCTATGGTCAGCACACCAGGGCTTGCAGCGATCTAGGACATTTGAAAATCTGGCCCACCCTGTCTAAGGCTACAAAGAGGTAAGGTAAAGTAAAATGGGAGAACTAGAATTACCCTATCTAGGGTAATGTTATAAAGTAAATTCAAGCACAGATAGTATGTGAATCAGTGGGAATTTTGGGAGTCATGCAGTGTAGTGGTTGTGGAGCTACAGTTTTCAGACAGTCCTTCTGGAAACTGAGGTGTTGCCCCATCAGCATGCACCTCTCTATGTTGAGGGTGGAGGTCACTGGACTTCAGTCTGAGGTGGATAGGATCCAGAGGACCTCTTCCCCCACCTGGGGCCACTGAGTCTACCACCATTGCCCCAGCGGTTGCCTAGAAGAAGGAGGAGGGCTGGATGGACTATGGCGGGCTCTGGGAGGGTGGGGCTAGTGGGTCAGGGGCACATATATCAGTTTGTGTCACTACACAATTAATTCACCATTCTGGCGGGATGGGACTGCCAGGAGGAAGCACCCATGGTAGTGACAAGAGAGGATGTGGGGGTTCTCCTTATGGGAGACCCCAAGGTAAGAGGTAGAGGACCCCATCAGAGGAGGAAGCAACTTCTGGTGGGGGACTCAGTTCTTAGGGGCTAGATTTGGGAATAAAAATGGAGCAGATGCAGGAGGTAAGGTGCCTACCAGGTGCTTCAGCTCAGAGGGATGGATAGTGGATCCTAAACTTTGCTAGGGTGGTGGGGCAGGAAGGGGAGGTGGAGGCCACTGTTCACCTGGGGACTAATGGTCTGGTTAGGAACTGGATTGAGATTGTGCAGGGAGTTTTCGGGGAACTGGGGAGAGGTGTTAGGCAGGTGGCACACTCAGTGGCTTTTGTTGAGGTGCTCCCTGTCTATTACTCTGGGGGGAGGATAGGGTTCACCACAGCAGCAGCTTCAACTCGAGGTTAAAGGAATGGTGTAGAGAAGAGGGGTTTGGCTGCACTGAGGACTGGGGACCAACTTGGGGGCATGTGGGCCTATACAGAAGGGATAGCCTGCATCCATCTTGGAAGAGAATCACAGTCCTCAGTGAATGGTTTGAGTGTTACTTTGATGAACATTTAAATTAGCTAAGGGAGAAGTGGAAGCATGATGGGAGGCATTAACTGTCCACTCCACAGACTAAAACAGAAAGAAGGGAGGACCTGAGGGGAAGAGAATCCTCAGGATAATAACAAAGAAAACAGCACAGTGGTAGTAGACAAGGGGAATTAGAACAAAAGTTGTGAAGACAGAGAAAGAGGAAGTAGGGCAAAAGGGAAAGAAGGGGGTTGTAGGCAAAATGTGAAAAAGGCGTGGAAGGTCATGTGTGCAAATGCAGAGAGTCTGGGAAATAAAATTCCAGACTTTGAGACCATCATGGCAGAGGCTGACCTGAATATTGTGGGCATTACTGAGTTGTGCTGTACAGTGACCAACGAGTGGGACATGGCCGTACCAGGCTATACTCAGTTCAGGAAGGATAGGGTGGGGTGGAAGGGATGGTGGGAGGAGGATGGTGTTCTATGTAAGGGAGGGTATTAAAGGAACAGAAATGCAGGGGAAACCTGGGGAGAAAGGAACAGCTGTAGGTTGTATGGATCACCCTGGAGACAGGAGCTGAAGTGTCTATTCTCACCAGGGTAATGTACAGACCTCCAGCACGGGAGGAGGAACTGGATAAGGTATTGGGGGAAGCCATTAGCACAATGGCAGAAAAAGGGGGAGGTGCTGCTGGTGGGGGACTTCAACCTGCCAGTTGTAGATTAGAGACTCTCTGCCGTGGCTATGGCTAGAAGAAGGGACATCCTAGACTCCCTGTAGGGGCCATTTCTCAGGCAACTAGTCAGGGGAGCCCACTCATGATGTGGCAATAGTGGATTTAGTGCTCACTAACAGGGACAGTAATGTAGATGTCAAGGTAGGAGGCCACCTGGGGACCAGTGATCACTGTACAATGTGGTTTAGCATAAGGATGACAGCAGAAGCAAACCACACAAGGATGAGGGTCCTGGACTTCATGGAGGGCAAATAAAATAAAATGAATGAATGCCTCAGAGATAACCTAGCCGGGGAAGGGGACAGGCAGGGTGGAGTGGAAGAACAGTGGACCAACTTAAGGGATGCCATAGTGAAGGCAACAAACCTCTGTGCAAAAGAAGTGAGTAAAAACAAAAGAAAAAAGAGACAACTATAGTTCTCAAGAGAATAGACTGAAAAGTGTAAGGCTAAAAGGGTAGCATTCAGAAGGTACAAAGAGATACAGAGGGAAGAATATGGGGAAGTGTAACGGAAAAGGCAGAGGGAAGCAGGGAAAGCAGTGATGAGCGCAAAGGCTCAGCCTGAGAAAGGAATAACTAAAGGGGTAACTAAAGGCGACAAGACCATTTTTGGGTATGTCAGTGAGAAGATGAAGACAACAGGAGGGATTGTGATGTTTAAAAGGGCAGGGGGAGACTGTGCAGAGGAGGATCAAGAAAAAGCAGTGGAAGACCCATTTATAAAAACAGCATCAGTCCAATGGTGCCTGAAAAAGTGGCTAGGTTCACTAGCAATTTTACAAACTGCTGAAACCCATGCTTAACATGGCAGAGCTGGTCGTATAGTATATTCCAAAGAAAGTAAAGATATGGAAAAATTGATGGCTGTAGCCAACTGTATCGAAAAGGGCAGGCTGGATCATTTCAGGAACTTTGCTTATGTAGGACACAGCCCATGTTAGTCACAAAAATGCCAGTAAAAGGAAACAAGCAACACTGGGGTTTTTAATCTTAAATTAATCTTAAATAAAAAAAAAAATTGTCAGCTACAGTAGGGGTAGACAGCCTCAGCAGCATGACAAAGGCAAATAGCTTGGTGGCAAAATGATAGGATCTGGATCATCTTTTGCAGCATAGAATGGTACATACTATTGTAAAAACAAATGCAACTGGCAACAAGGCAGAACTGTAGACACCAACAAGACAAACATAAGCCCATTGCCAGCTTCTACTCTGCCAATACCTAGTCACTGAATCTGGATCTATTACATTTAGTTGAGGCAAAATATAATAACGATAAACCAACAGTGCTGCTGAAACTTTAGAAGCTGATTAGGGCCATTAATGTGGCCTGTTATTGGGGGGAAGGGGTTTGACTTACATGGGGGGGGGTCTACAATCCCTCCTAAATCAGCATGGTGGCACCACTGTCCTACAGTTAGTTTCTAAGAATCCATAGAAATTATTCTAAGAATGATACATTTAATCTACAAGTAAGAGAGACAAAGCAAAGATTTTTTTTGAGAGGGGCTGTAGGGAGGAGGTTGTGGATTCAGCACATATGAGAGCATGTGGCATCAGTAGGTAGGAACTACTAAATTCCCCAAATAGGGGCAAACATTTATGAGAAGTGGTTTTCAGCACTGAATACACCCCTTTAGCAGGTCAAATAGGTAATGTTATAAGGAAAAACTGATCAGTCCTACAAAGTGACAAACATTGGTAGATGCACTAATAGAGCCACCATGTATAACATTCAGAAAGAGTAGAAGTATCAGGGACATGGTGGTATACAGCCAATATGCAAAAGAAACTGAGAGGCCATTAAACTACTGTTGTCAAAGGGTTTTTCAGATGTGAACGTTGCAATGTCTGTAAGTACACAAAGCGGGAATGAGTTTATACAGCCAGGCACAGGCTTTAAAGTAATAGTAAGACTTTATTCAACGTACAGTACTACCTATTTTGCTGTGTACTTACTTCAATGCCCTTGTTAAAAACTGTACATAGGTAGGACAATAAGACAATTTAAGTGACAATTACAGGAACATATCAGGGCCAGTATTAAAGAGGAAAAAGACTTTCCAGTTGCACTGCATTACAAACTGGAACATGACTCTGACCCTAAGGGACCATGGCACAAGATGGAGATTACCTCCAAAAGACTTTTGCAACAAGAAAGCAGACAGATTTTTACATTAAAAACTTTGAAATCCAGAGGTCTTAATGAGGGCATTGACCTCAGACCATTTCTGAAGGTGTTAAATAATATCAACCTTCAAAGTGGTTCTCTGTGTTATCAAAATGCATTATTTTTTTTAACCCCTCTCTGCCTACCCACAAGACACTGAAATCCCCACAAAACCTTGAATCACTCTTCTGCTCTTTGTTTCTCCCCCACCATAAACCCTAGAATAGTCACAATACTGAGAAAAGATTTAGGGAACTCAATAGCCGGATGTAGAAATTGACTTCATGTAACTGTTGATTGTAAGATTGGATTCTCTCTATCTGCCAAATATTTCTCTCTGTCTTCACCTCCAAGAGAACACTGAAGTGTGGCAAAGCACATTAAAAACTACAGCTCCCTATAGTAATCTGGAAGCAATATGCCCAAATGGGTGATTTCAGCATGTCACCTTGGTGTGGTTCTGTCTGTCATTTCTCTCTTTATTAGAGGTTTACTGTCGGCAGGTGACCTGAAAAGTAAATAAAAATTTGATTTTGTTATTAAAGGTGCTCTACCCTAATTCTCCCATGGACACGGGCTGCTCTGCTGAAAGGTTTTGTATACTGTATGTATGATTACTAGGTATTTATTAATTATGCTGTATTATGTATTACCTTAGCACTTCAGTAGTAGAGTCACCATTTTGTACTGTAATTATCTGGTCACACTGTTTTTGAACTTAAATGCAACTCTTGTCCTTTGAGAATGAAATAGGACATTGTGGGCTTGATTCTTAAAACTCCAATTGTGATGCAAGGTGCCTGCATTAAACAGAAGTGATGCAAGGGGCAGTTTGCATCACATCTTGCGGAGTCTGAGATCCTGGAAGTCTGGCTGTGGCACAGCAGGGACCCTCTGTACCAGACCGGCCATGTGTCAGGCCCGTGCCATGGTCAGGGGTGCACCAGGGCACTAGGGGGCTTGCAGCAGACAATAGCTGCAACATTCCCTTAAACGGGATTCTGACAGCCAGCAGGACCCGCCAGGACTTAGACCACCTAACAGGTGGACTTTTTGTTTCACTTGTCATAGTACGTCATGTTGTATTTGAATGTAATTTTTTATTGAATGTAAATAACTATGGGTCACCCCTGAAAAAGGGACATTATGTATTAGTGGGCTTACCCAGTCAGCAAATTTCAATAGATAAATAATAGTTAAATAATGGCCTTGGCGCCACTCCTGAAGCCTTTGCAGGGTGAGAGGGAACCTGTGCCACTGCCTGCCAGTGGTATCCCATGACCCCACAGCACTCGGAGCATTCACACTCAGTGGTGTGTTGCCCGCAGGTTCCCCCCATGGTGCCAGGCATTTGGTGACCCTCGCTGGACACTACAGGCATAACAGCACCCTGCAAAGTCCCCACTGGGGGACCTGTTACCACCCCTGGCACTCATCCTTACCTTACCTGCACTCCCTGACACAGGTCCTGTCCTGCCCAAAACTGCCAGCCTCCAGGCTTGTCCCCATTACCAGGTGCCAGTGCCGCCCAACAGCTCCACAGCTTGTGGCTAACATCTCTCATGTGTCTCACCTTTGGTACATGGCAGTATTTGCCACAAGCTGTGGGACTTTGGTGCCTTCACCCCACCCAGTTCATGAATTGGGTGCAGGGTCCCTGGCACACCAGTAATTGGTGCAAGCTGTCATTGGCACAACTTGCATTAATCTTTGATGATCAGTCTCTGTGTCTTTAAATTCCTTTTTTCTGTAAATATATTTTTATTAAAGAACTTTTTGCACATGAATAAATTATATACTTTTGCACAGGAGTACATCATTCAGAGAGTAAATTTCAGATGAAAGACATTCCAAGATCTCCAAACAAGAACTCTGCCGGCAACCCACTCCACTCCACACAGCATCTGGGGCCAGTGTAATGCCACTTCTATTTCCATATCGCTCCTGTCTAATGGTGCACTGAAGTTGCTGAGAAGAGGGGAGGGAGGAGCCCAGAAGCATATCCTTCAGAAAATACAATTAAACTCCAACGACACCCCTCGTGTCGACTCCACCTGTACTAACTTAGTCCCCCACAATACCTCACAAGATCTCAATATCTAAGGGACAAGAATCCAAGTCGTAAGTCATAATATATATGATCCACATATTCCACCTACAGGTGAATATGTCAAGTTTCTTATTTAAGCTAAATCTGATTTTTTTCCGTCCTATAAATGGTATTGACTATAGGCCAGTGAGAGTGTAAGCATTCACTGCCTTCCTGCAGCAATCTCTGGTGGTCCCTTACCATAACCGCAGCTGATCATAAGTCATTGGCATCCAGTGGGTCCCCTTTCACTAACCCTATTCCCTGCTGTATGTTCTTGTTCATTTGGATCCCAGAAAAATTTCTGTTCCTCACTGGCTCTGTACAGGCATGTCCCAAACGGTATCCTGTGATAATCATGAGTCAAAAATCACGACTACAAAATCGCGCATCAAATATAGTGAAACCACATTTAGTAACCGCACAAAAACACTTCCGGGACTGAATAGCGATTTGGGCTGTACAAAAATGGCAACAGTTTAAATCACAATCAAGGATCCTCAGAGTTCCCATCTTTCTGCACCCCTCCATCTGTTTTCCTTACTGGTCCCTGACATTACTGTTAAGTGTCCCTATTCCATTCCCTCTGACTCTGGTCCTGGGCATCCCTCTCAAGTTCCCCAATTTTGGAACCTTTTCCAAGTCTGAGACAATCTTCAAAGCCTACACTCTGTTCCTAGTAAAATAAAAGTCTTCCTCCCCCTCTCTCTGTCCCTTCCTGTATCTGTTTTCCTCACTTATCCAGGACAGTCCTCTCAAGAGTCCTGATCAGCTGTTTGCTATCCTAAAAGCCAGCACCATCTGCATTAGAGACTAACGCATTAGAGACCTCTTGCATATTGCACTTTCAACAGAGGAGAACCCATTGTGTGCAGTACGAACCTGTTTTCCCTCTCCCCTTGAGGCAGTACTTGTCCCCTGCAGATTGTCACTCGTGTGCAATGGCAGATTTTTGGGCCGGTAGCTCAGACTGAGAAACTGCTAAACCATGTGTCTGGAAGTCAACAGTCACATTTACAGGACTTTGATCCCAAGACCCCCCAAGACTAGGATGAGCTAGGCACCTCATCCCCAGACTACCCCACAGTGACTCGGCCCCCCCCACCCTCAACACACCCGTGACCCCCCAACACTCCCACCCTGCCAACACCCCCACTCCCTCCACCCTCCAAGGCCCGACCTGGACCCAGCTCTCCCCTGTCATTCCCACCCTTCGCACTTTATCTATCCCATGCACCGTGATTGTAAAGTCCTCAGCTGGGTGTTGACCCAAGGGTCTCCATCACCACTGGCCACTAACCAGAATAATTACACTGCTACTATTATTATCTGGTAATGTACACCCAAACCCAGGACCTATGGTTTCCAGCCCTTCTAAACCCTGTACTGCAACTGGCCTCCGCTTTGCATCCTTAAACATTTGCAGTCTCCTAAAGAAATCTGCTGCCCTCCAGTGCTGGGTCATTCAACATCAACCTGACATAATTGCACTGGTAGAGACTTGGCTCTCCAAATCCACCCCTGACTCCACTGTCATCCTCCCTGGATATACCATCTACAGGGAAGACCGAGTAGGAAAACACGGTGGTGGTTGCACACTACTCATACAGGACTCAGGCACTCCCAGCTCCTAAACTTGATTATGGAGCCCAAGCCCTCACCTTAAAAATCACACCTGACCCCACCCGAGGCCCTCTCTTCCTCACGGTCTCCTACATACCCCCGAGGAGTCAAAACCAAGCGGTCCAGTCCCTCATTGACTACCTCACATCTCTCCCTCACAAAGTGGAGCAAGTCATCCTAGGTGATCTCAATGTTAACTGGCTTGTCTCCACTGTCTCCCATATAAGGGACTCCTTTGCTGCCCTGGATATATCCCAGTTAGTCACCTAGCCCACCAGATTCAGCCACTCTACTGGCACCAGCACTCTCCTAGATGTTGTAATATCTAACCGCCCCTACAAAATCCGGGATGTCACTGTCCTCCCCGACTCTCTTAGCGATCACTCCCCAGTCCTCTGTCTCTGGTCATCCTCCACTCTGAAGCCAGTGTCCCAGGCCACTCTATGCCACCGTTTACACCCTGGCGGCCTCAGAAAATTAAAACAATACCTAGCCCAGCTAGACTGACCCCATCCAGCATGCCCCTGACATTGACTCAGCTCTTGACCACTTCACAAATGCCTTCTGTAAGGCTTGTGACCTTTTCGCCCCCTCACCAGGATCCGCTCTAAAAAATGCAATGCCCCATGGATCACCCCACCTCTCCTCCAGAGACTCAAAAACAGAGATAATCTCTGGCACATTGCTGTAGAATCTGGAAAGGTGTCTGATAGACAGGCCTACAATGCAGAATGCAATAAGTGTACTTGGGCTATTAGGCGGGCCAAGGCAAAGCACTACCAGACCACCCTCGCTTCCACTTGGGGTTCAGCCTGGACTTTCTGGGATAATATGAAAGGGCTAAATGGGAAGTCCCGCTCCCCCCCACCATCTCAGCTCTCCATCAATGGCACAGATCCACTCCTTATAGCCAATTGCCTTAACACTGCCTTCTCTGACCTAAGCTCGGTCCTCCCCAGCAGCTTCTTTAACCCAATCCCCGCCTCTCTCCCTCCGGTCCCACATCACTCACCATTCTACCTGTGCACCCTATCCCCCCAAGAAGCCAGGCTGCACCTGCTAAAAGCCTTAATCAACAATAACCCCAGCAGTGACCTCCTCACCTCCAGGATCCTCCGTATGGTCTTGGACGAAGTCCTAGTCCCCCTGACTGACCTTCTAAGCTGGTATCTATGCCTGGGTCAGTTCCCAAGTGCTTGGAAAACTGCTGAAATCACACCCATACATAAGAGTGGGGACTGGTCCACCCCCAACAATTACCAGCTGATCTCCATCCTCACCCCCACTCTCTAAAGCCCTTGAAAAAGTGGTGTTGATCCAGCTCTCCGAATACCTAACCAAGTACGACATTATGTGCCCAGAGCAGCACAGTTTCCGGCCAGTACACAGTACAACCATGGCTCTCCTGAAATTCTCCCAACACCTGCATGCTGCTCTCGACTCTGGCAGCCTTGCAGGAGCAGTGTTCATTGACCTCTCCAAGGCCTTGGACACTGTCTGTCATCCCCTTCTACTCGGCTGTCTCCACCAACTTGGCTTCTCTGGCGGTTCTCTAGCTACCTCTCTGCTAGATCCCAGTGTGTCAAGATCAGCGGCTCCCTCTCCAGCACTCTTCCTGTTCACTCTGGGGACCCTCAGGGCTCCATCCTGGGTCCAATAATTTTTAGTCTCTACCTCAACACCCTCCACAGCTCATGTACTGGTGATGCAGTCCTCATTGCTTCACATCCCAATCCTACCTCCCTCCAATTATCCCTCCAGCAAGCTTACAACCAAGCCGGAAGGTGATTTGGCGACTGCAGACTGGTCATTAACCTAAAGAAAACCAAATCAATGCTCTTCTCCCACCACCAAAATAAAGCTAAAAATACCCCCCTCTTGATTATCCTCAGCACTCTGCACCCACTAGAACAAGTGACTACATACAAGTACCTAGGCATCACTTTCGATACTGCCCTCTCCTTCCACACCCACATTAATGTCCTGTCAGCTGCCATTAACTTTCGGATTGGCCTGCTATACCAGCACAGGGACTGCCTGCCTCAGGTTGCCCTTAGACTGGCCATCACCTCCTCCGTCTTGTCGCTCGTGGACTATGGCTTGCCCATCTATGCTGCAGCTGACAACACTGCCCTCTCCAAAATCCAACTCTCCATCAATAAGGCCTGTAGGCTCCTGACAAGTGCCCCCAGCCAAACTCACACCTGCCTTCTCTATACTACCACCAATCTTCTCAACTTTGAGGAGCGACTGCTCTACCAGACCTGCCTTCTTGCTAAGAAATCACTGCTAGGACTCTTCCCCCCCAAGGGTCTCTCCACCTCCCTACAGCAGTTATCATCATCCGTCACCATCCGTAGCTCTGTTAAGGCCACTTTCAAGGTGCCCAGAACCAAGACCTCTCTTGCCCAGAGATTCTTCCTCTACCGAGCCCCCACCTGGTTCAACTCCCTCCCTAGCTGCATCTCCAACTTGCCAAAAATTGGCTCCTTCAAAATAGCCCTTCGGAACCATATCTTTAATACCCACTGTTGTAGGTGCAACTAACCCCCTGTTGTAACCTGTGGTAGCTGCCCGCCTTGCCCCCTGGCTTGACAACGTCCACTGGACAGCCTCTCCCTCCCTAGACCCACTCCTTCTCTACTAGGTCCAAACAGGGATGTAACCCGCTGTCTTGTCTGAGGACCTACTATATCCATGAGTGTAACTCACAATTTTGTAACACTATGCAACCTAAGTAACATACAAACTACTACATTATGTAACCTAAGTGTATCTATGTTAAATCTTCCTATTACTGCACCTATAATGTTATCCTCTGTTTTAATCTGCACTGTAATAACTGTCTTGATGTCTGCCCCCCCTGCGACGAGGTGCCTTTGTAAATGAGTCTCTGACTCAAAGGTTGTAAACCTGATTTGTAATGAATAAATAAATAAAGCTGGTGTGCCAAAGTTCACCTACGGTCTGTCTTTCACTTGCAGCGTTTCTGTCAGCAGTCTTGTCAGTGTCAGCTGTGCTGGTAATGGTAGCTGGTTCATGCCTACATGAACCAGAAATGTGCAACTAGGGAGAAACGTGCCTTGAACATCTTGTATTTTTCAGCAGGAGTTCATGGATCGTACCGTAGTAGGGACTTGCACAGTTACAACAAGAGTTGGCATGGAATGCATCAACATGATCAGATCGCAATTTTGACATGTTCCTTTTTGTACTGTCACTAATTATGCGTTCGCCATTATGTAATCGCTATAATGGTGATCACGATTTTTTTTTGAGATTTTCACATAGAACCGTCACAAACCTGTTCCAGCATGTAGAGTTATACTTCATTGGTGACACTGTGATGTGCGACTGGGCAGTGCAAGGGCCCACAAGCTTTTTTGTGTAGCACAGCACTTTAACATACTACCTCCTTTCTCTGTGCTGTCACACTGATGCGTGCAATGGCACAGAGAATAGTTCTCAGACCCACTGTGTAGATAACAATTGGGTGAAATATAGAACTGTGGTGTAAATGTGGTCATACTATGTGCTGCCAGGTGGCTTATATATTTAAAATTTGGCACCTAGGCTAGGCCCACTGAGTTGAAGTTCATATCCAGGTGTGACTTGGAAGGAAAGGGAGATGGGGAGATGATACAGAACACAACAAATTGAGTGCAAAATATACATACTGTAGAAAAAACAAGAAAAAGTACAAAACAAAGCACCATATGTTTGGAGACAAAATGCACAAAAACAGCAATG
Organism: Neoceratodus forsteri; assembly: GCA_016271365.2. Taxonomy (NCBI): domain Eukaryota; kingdom Metazoa; phylum Chordata; order Ceratodontiformes; family Ceratodontidae; genus Neoceratodus; species Neoceratodus forsteri. The sequence goes on from JADMNL010000022.1 coordinate 301,097,603, forward strand.
TGCTAAAATGACAAATTTGACCTAAGTAAAAAGTAACAACTGGCAGTGTGAGAATCTATGAGCAGGAGGAGACCAATGCAAAAAAAATCTGATACAATTCTAATAAAAAAATACTTTAACAAAATTAAGAGTGTAAGGAAGAGTAGAGAACCAGAGGGTGAAAAGTTGCTAGCTGCAGTTTCATTAAAGGGAATAATGATTGCTGGTTGACGGGGTGGGGGAAAATCTAATGCTGGCAGTGCATGATAGAGCAGCACTTTTGTTAGTTGTAATAGGTCAGCTAGGTGGGCCGAAGGCTCTTATCTGCAGACAGTTTTGATTTTTCTATGTTTCTAATGATTACAACTGAGAGACCTGATGGAGGGGATAGAGGAGGATAAAAATCGACAGGCTGAGGGAGACTATTCTAAACAGTAGGGTGTCAGACTCAGAAGGCAGACTTGTCAGTAGAGGATTTTCTGCCAGAAAAAGAAATGAGTGGGCAACAGAGGAGTGAAGGGAGTAGGAGGAAACACAGAAACATAGACAATGCAGCAGAAAAATGCCTTGTGGCCCATCAAGTCTTCTCAGTCCTGCTTATCTAATGTTGATTTTGTGAGGGCTATAGTGTCTCATCACTCCTTCATTCCTCCCTCTCCATTTTTCCCTGTCTTTACCAACTCCGTATGCTGATCCCACTCATACTTCAATACCCCCACTGATTTGGCATAGACTACCTCCCTTGGCAGCCTATTCCACCTCTCCACAACTCTTTCTATGAAGAAATGTTTTCTGACATACCTCGTAAATCCCCTCCCCACCACCACCAGTTTCATCGAGTTCCTCCATGGTGTTAGTGTTCCCACTCAGTGTAAGCAAATCTGCTATGATAATTCCAAGAAATTATTTTAATGTCTCTATCATGTCCCCCTCGCACTTCTTGCCTCCAGCACGTACATACAGTATTGAGATTCTATAACCTCCCCATGAAAGTTCTGTTCTGCTTGTCATGGATTATTCTGGTTATCCTCCTATGCACTGCATCCAACTCATCACTCTTTTTTTATTGCAGGTTTTAGAACTGAACACAGTACTCCAAAAAAGGATGAACCAGGAACCTGTACAATGCCAGAATCACTTTGGTCCTCTGACTGCTAATGTCCTTCCTATAAATCCCAGCATCCTGTTCACCCTCCACACTGCTCTGTTGCACTGCGCTGTTATCTTCAAATTGTCCAGTATTATTACCCTCAGGTCCCTTTCCTCTGTCATAATCTCCACATCACCCCCATTATGTATTTAGTCCTTAGATTTATTGCCCCTATGTGCATTACCTTGGACCTCTGGGCACTGAATTTTCACTGCCATTCCATTGACCACTTCTCCAGCCTTTCTGGATCCTCGTTCAAACTTACCTCTTTCTCATGGTCCACTCTTCTGCAGATCTTTGCATCATTTGCAAAAAGGTAGATCTTCCCTTGGATCCCTCCTCCAAGGTCACAAATAAAAATATTGAAAAGGACTGGTTCCAAGATCAATCTCTGTGGCACCCCACTGCTGACTCCCTGCCTCTGGGTATTCTCTGTTTAGGATTACAACTTTTAGTAAGGGGTGGAGGGAAAGTAAGTTGGAGGGGAAGAAGGAGAACTGGTATTTAGAAACATAAGGAGAATAGTAGACGAGACGCCGAGACTCTGGGTGGGGGGGGTAGTGGAAGAGAGGTTGAGGTAAAAAGAAGAGTGACAGGTAAGAGGTGGGACATTTAGATTAAATTGCTTAGCCCTTCTTGCCAAAAGTTTAATCTCTAGTGTTGTACTCCTCACAATCATTTTGATGACATTTTGTTTTGTATTTCTCACCCTCCTTGCTTTGGACATGTTACAGCTGACCATTTTACCCCCCTTTACCATGAGTGTTTTCCTACACCTACTATTTAATTATTTATTTATTTAAATTTCATACACTCAGACGATACCCTCATTTAGGTGAAACACCGTGGGCGGGATATTCAAAGCAGTTGTGCATGGTGCAACTGGGTTGTGTCTGCACAACTGCGGAACTGCACCATGGAGCGATATTCAGCAGGAGCCAGTGTGCAGCGCAAGTAGCAGTGTGCCAATGCACAACCCGAATGAATACATGCACAAGGGCAGGGGGTGTGCCCATGAATATGCGGCACAGTGCGATATTCAACCCCGACCCATGGTGCAAGTGCCGAGCAACGGCCATATACGCCGAGCAGACTTAAGCCTATAAATACAGGAAGCAAGCAGGGGGATAGCACTTGCACCAGAGGGGAGTGAGAGAGAGAGAGAGAGAGAGAGAGAGAGAGAGAGAAGAGAATGGCACCAGACCCTGGAGGGGGGAACAGAAGATAAAAGGGAGACAGAGCCTGTGAGGGACTGAGGGAGGGGAACAGGCAGCCACAGCGGTGTGGGACACAGGTGGAAGTGGAGTGTGAGCAAGGGGCAGGGGAAGCTAGAGGGAGCCAGGCAGAGTGAAAGGCACAATCCCACAGTGGCAAGCAGACCACTGGAGCCGACCGCCCAGAGGGACACAGGACAGCAGGGGCCATGGCCAGCGCAGCCTTCCAGATGGAGGCTATAATGAGGGGTGTGAGGAGGCAGGAGGAAGAGCAACATGGCCATGAAAGGGACCATTGGCCGTATGCCTGGAACAGGTGGTACCGTGCCCGCATCAGCTTTGAGAACCACTCTGATACGGAGATCGTGGGCCAGTATCGCCTGAACTGGGTGATTCTGAGGCAGCTCTGTGAGCTGTGCAGTGAGGAGATGCAGGCACCCACTAGACAGAGCCATGCCCTGACAGAGGAGATATAGGTGACAGCCGTCATGTGCCTGCTCACCACGGGCACCTTCCAGAGACCAACAGGGGACACTACAGGCATGACCCAGTCAGCCATGTCATGCCTCTTCACACAATCCCTCAATGCCCTGCTGCCACATGCTGCAGAATACATCCAGTCCCCAGCACACAGGCAGAGCGTACAGCAACCATGCAGGACTTCCACAGGGTAGCATGGATGTCTGGCATGCTTGGGGCTATTGACTGCACCCATGTGGGCATCCACATGCCACCTGGCCCAGAGGGTATAGCATACGTGAACAGGAAGGGCTACCTCAGTGTCAACTGCCAGGTGGTGTGCGATGCCAGGGGGCGCATAACCAATGTCTGTGCCACACACCCTGGGAGTGCACATGATTCCTTCATCTGGCACAGCTCTGTGCTGTGCCACAGGTTTGAGAGTGGGGACATCTCCACGGGCTACCTAGTGGGTGAGTATGGGATGCCATGGGGAGCTGGGAACAGCAGGGCATGGGATGGGGCAGGCAGAATGGGTGCACTGGTGGGGGTGCCAGGGTTGGGCAAGGGGCACCGTGATAGAGGACACTAGGCTAACCATGTATCTGTCCACACAGGTGACAGTGGCTACCCACTCAGGCCCTGGCTGCTTACCCCTACCAGCGCCCATCATCCCCAGCAGAGGACTGCTACAGTGAGGCACACACCAGCATGCGGAACATCATTGAGTGTGTGTTTGGGATGCTGAAGGCATGATTCTGTTGCCTCGACAGGTCTGGCGGTGCCCTACAGTACAGCCCGTCAAAAGCCTGTGGCCTATTCCTGGCCTGCTGCACGCTGCACAACATGGCCATTGACCATGGGATAGCTGTCGAGGCTGAAGAGGGGAACAACAGTGGGGACAACAAGGGCAATGGACTGGGGGGCAGTGGGCAGCCTCCCCCTGGCCGGAGGGATCCCCGGCACCAAAGGATGGCATGCCTGCACCAGGACACAATTGCACAGGAGCACTTTGGCATCCGCAGGTAGGTGGAGCAACACCCATGTAGTGGCCCGACACAATGGCATGGCACACTGGCATGGGCAGGCATGGCAATGGGCATGCACACACAGGCATGGGGCAGGGGTGGGGGTGTCAGTGCCACACAGCCACACACAACAGCATGCAGCACCACACAGCAACACAGAGACACACACACACGGACACATGCAAACACGTGCCCAGGTGCCAGCACGTGGCATGGATCAGATGCAGGTCGCCGGTGCACAGGCACAACCAGTGCTGTGCTGCTCTTATCACACACATGACACATGGGCCAGTGGCCGGGCAGGTGCACACACAGGCAGCGTGTGGTGCAACACACAGTTGTCATGACTGTGGCATGCACCCACACACATTACCCATGTGCACACAGGGCAGTGGCAGCAGACTGCAGACAGAGCGGTGCGCACAACAGGTCCACTGTGTGGAACCATGGTTGATGCAGACATGGGGGCGGCTGTGCTGGGGCTGGTCAGCAGCCACTGGTTACTCAATGGCCACAGGGGGTGTATGCAACTGCCCCTAGGGGTTGAACTGCAGGAACATGTCCGGGTTTGTGCAGGGGTGTGTAGGCACCTAAAAAGGCCTGCCCCAGGTGTGCCTGGGATGCTGACAGCAGATCCCAGCATTGACATGGAGGGAGTCACTCGATGCCGGGTCTGTGGGGTGGACAGTGCACTCTGCGGTGTCTGTGGCTGGTGGCCACACCCTGTGGCAGCCAGCGGTGCAAGGCCAACCGAGATGCGATCCAGGGATACAGTTGTGTCCTCCTGCAGGTGCTGTATAGCCTCCAGGACCTGCACAGTGCCCCTCTTGCACAGCTCGGCTGCCTGGTGCACCTCTGTGCGAAGTGCATGCACCCAAGCTATGAGCAGCACCTGTTGCTCCATGGAGACCCACAGCAATCGGGTGTGCGCTGACAATGGGTCAGCGCCCAGGGGAGCATGGGCGTGCCACCGACCCACCGGTGGTGTACGACCATGCTGCACGGCCCCCCGCTCAGGTGGACGCTGCACAGCAGGGTCCCCATGGGGTAGGTCACTGTCTGGTGCCCCGGCTGTAGACTCTGGGTCCGGCTACCCAATTTCCCCAGCCATCTGCCGCTGCTGCCCCTCCGGCCCCTGTACGCTGGCGAGCGCCTGAGCAGATGCACCACCACCACCACCACATGGCACCACTGTGGCTGTGCACATGGCAGCACCAGAGGCAGCGGTGGGCAGCTGTTCCACTGCCAACAGGCCACTGGGTGCACTGCCAGTGATGGTAGTAGCTATGGGTGTCTCCCCCACGACACCACCCATGCTGTCCAGGATGATGGTCATGTTGTCGTCAGTGTCAGACCCTGCCCAATCTATGTCTCCATGCAGAGAACCCCATGGCTGGCATCCTGCTGGACACTTCCAGGGCCTTGTCCGACACCAAGCCCAGGACATCTGGCTGGATGATGGTGGTGTGCTGCAGCTGATTGGGCCTCTGGATGCCCATGGAGGTGGAAGGCTGGTCCTCCGGGGCTGAGCGTGTCCCCATGGCTGCCGCTGGCACCCCTGCCACTGCATGCTGGCATGCCAGTGCTGTAAGAGAAAACAGATGTGTTAGTGCTGCAATACCAGCATTCCCAGCCAGGGAATGGCATATATACCATGCAGTGATGGGCTCCCTCCTGGCTGGAAGCCACCGCCCGGCACACCCTCAACGGTGCTGCGCCGCATGGTGGCCATTACCAGCTCCTCTTGCGCTGTGAGCTGTGGCACAGCAGCAAGGCCCCCACCAGTGGCTATCCTGGCTGCCCGTATGGCCACCATCTTTTCTTTAATGTGGTGTTTATCAATGCCCACCTTCTTTCTGCACTCCTGCACTGTCCGCTGGTGGCTGCCCTGTAGGTTCACAGCTGCTGCCACCTCCACCCAGGCTGCAGCCCTGGCCTATGGTGTGCCAGTGGCATCACTCAGCAGTTGCTCCCTGTCGAGGTAGGCCTCGAACAGGGCATCAGCTTCTGCCATCGTAAAGTTAGGCCTGCACTTGCGGGCAGGCCCATGCTCCTCAGTCTCCCCATGCTCGGACATGGTGCTACCTGTGGACAAGAACGTGTGTCACTGCCTGCAGCTGCCCACCCCATCCACCCTGCTGTGCTGGCTGTTCCCACAGCAGGTGCAACTTACCTCAGATGGTTGCAATACCAGTCCATGGCCTGTGCTGTTGTGCGGTGCCTTTATAGCACATCACATGCAAATGAGCTGTGGAGCAACGGTAATGACATGCTAATTTCCCCAGTGCACTGCGCATTGGCTGATGAGTTCATTAGCATGTCGTGGTTGAATATCGCGCACATGCTCCTTGTGCAATGGAATTGCTCCGGCGCATGTAGTGGTGTAATGCCGTGACATGCACAGTGCGCTGCCCACAATACGCATGCATCATGGCCTGTGCTACTGCCCATCACGCACTGTGTGCTTAGTGCACTATAGGGGCCATGGCACACTATGCACCATGGCCTCTATTGCACTGTGCTGCACTGTGCACTGAGTGACGCCTGACCTGACTCTGTGCCCCTTGGGACTACACCACCACATGCCGGGTGAGCCACGCCCATGCCGCACATCCACGGTGATGCGCGATTGGCATATGTGGTGCATGCCTCCACTATGCGGGCATCCTGTGCACGTTGTGCATATGCACTACTGGCCACCATTTTGGATCAGTACCTTGTGTAATGAGCATGGCGCAGTGAGGGGTGTGATGTGCTTGCAATTGAATGGACCTTGAGCTGGTCAACCTTGTGGCCCACGTGCAGCCACATGCACCTGGTCTGTTCAGCCAGGAGCCCCTGCAGCAGGCCTGTCTCGGACTGGTGAGCAATGCTGCCACTGGTATGGAGACTTGATGCGGTGGGACCCCGAGAGGCTGAGGCTGCTGCAAGCACATGTCCTCAGGGGGCCATGCCATGGCCAGGTAAGTCGTCACATGCTGCATGTGTGCCTAACCGCCATACTGTGGTGTTGGCTGGGCTGCCTGACACGCCCTGTGGGGGGGCACTGTCGGCATGTGCCATGTCGTGTGGCATTGCCGGCCACTGGGTGTGCTGTGCTACTGCCTTGTGGGTCATATCAGGCTGGGGCACACACTGTGCACAAAGGTGGGGGTGGTGGGCACATGCTGTGGATGTACTCTGATGTGTGCCTGTCTGTGTTCCATTCCTAGGGCCTGAGGATCAGCGCCATGCCAGAGCAGCAGGGGTGCCTGGCGGGATGCAGCAGGCTGCTGCGTGACTGTCATCTGGTGGAGCAGGCCCGACTGGTGGAGGTGAGGCAGCAGCGGGACAGGCGCGTGCCACACCGCAACAGGCAGGTAGGCACTGTTGTCTTCCTCTACTCCTTACCGGGTGGTCAGCGGAGGTGAGAGTGCGGCCATGGCTACCTATGCCATGTGTCATGTCAGCTGTGTGCTGCACACTGTGCGGTGTGCATGCCACTGTGCAGCAGCCATGGCACACATGTACCTGCTGTTGGCAGGATGGGTGTGCTCCCGGCTGCCACCGGTGCTGTTGTGGTGCTGCTGCAGCCCTGTGCTACCTGCCTGTCACTGTGCAGTCGGGTGGCCATTGGGCAATGGTGTCCACTGCTGTGCACTGTTGTGGCATGCTGGGTGCTGGCAGACATTGGCCCACCCACTGTGGGTGGCCAGGGTGCCACTCCAGGGGTGTGTGTTCCCACTGCCCGTTGTGCACAGTGGGAGGGTATGGTTCCTAGGAACTTGCACTGATCACCTGTCCATTCCTTTGTCATAGGTAACCAGAGGAGGTTGTGGCTGCCACTGTATTGCCAACTGTTATGTTAGATTATATTGATCACCTCAACTACCCTGGGGGTGTCCCAACAGACCAGGAGGATGGTGCTGCGTGACAGACAGTGGCAGAGGTGTCAGGCAGCGGCAGGCCATGGCCACCCATAGTTGGCCCCACTGTTTCTCTCTTACTCCTGCCATACCTTCCCCTTCCTTCCCCTGTCCCACTGTATGGTTCCTGTCCTCTTCCCTCACTCTCATACCCTTTCCCACCCCGTTCCATTGTACATAGTTTGGTTTAATACAGATTTCTTGCTTAACTGCCTGTGTCTGTGTCTGCTTTGCAGCTGACGTGTGGAGCCATGCTGCAGTGGTGTGGTGGGTGTCTGTGTGGTTTGTGTGTCATTGTGTGGGCCGTGCATCATGATGCCTTGCCCCTTGGTTGGTGGCTGTGCCTTGGGGTGGCCATGGGCTGGCTGTCCAGGTTGTGTGGCATGTGTGTTGGGTGCTGTGTACCAGGGTGTGGCTGGCCGTGGTCTGGATGGGTGTGGGCTTGGCATCCAGTGGGGGGTTCCAGTGGCAGCTCTCCCTTGGCCATTGGTGCCACCTGTTACCTGCGTCCAGTGCCCTGGTGCTGGGGGGGGCTGGCTGCCTGTCTGCACCCTGCAGGTGGTGGTCACCTGTGGCCCACCACTGTGCCTCCCTGCCACCGTCCCCAGCTGTGTTCCACTGCCTGTCCTGTGCTTTCCCTCTGCTGCTTTGCTCCCACCATTGCCCGGGGCTGGTCCTTGTGTGCCTTGGCGCTTCTCCCTTTGCTCCCTGGTGCATCTCTGGTTGTGCTATGGCGCAGGTCTGGTTGCTCCCTGGTGCACCTCTGATTGCTCCCTGCCACATCCCTGCTTTATTCAGCCATGTTGCACTGGCACATGTTGCCATGCACAACCTTTGAATATCGCATTTACTGTGCTGTGGTGCATTTGAGTTGCACTGTGCCAGACTTGCGCGCCGGCCTTTGGTGCATTTCTGACTCTCTGGCCCTGAGTGTACAAGATGTGCATCATATCTTTATTAATTACTACAGTTCGCTCTTCAAGGCTTGCCTTGTGACCAGATCTGATGCCTACAGCGTGCACATATTGCAGCAGTGCAACTTCTGCCCCTTATTTAGAGATCAGACCATCTTACACCTGAATTGCACAGTCTGCACTGGATACCTGTAAGGAAGTGGACTGTCTACAAGCTTTTTACTTTTAAAGGGGATGGGAAGAATTGCAGCATTCCCAGTTCATATGGACCTTGCTGTACTGTTCCTTTACTATTATTTGCAATTGATATTATTTATGGTTTCTTATGATTTTTGGGTAATAATGTTATTTTTTACTTCATTGCTTAGTAAGCTGTCTTTCATGTGGATACAATTGCAAATAAGTATTATTCAATGGCATTGCTCAATAAGCCTGCGCCACCTCACATGCTATCAGCACAGCCTCAAAGAAGGACCACATGGGCAGAGGTTGCCACAGCCCATGAATGGGAGGTAGCACATACTAACATCTTTGACTACCTCCCCAGCACCAGCATTTCCCTGACTTGCCACTAACATTCTGCGTAGCTTTTGAGGGGGCTCAGGGGTGAGCAGATTGCTGAGTGGCAGCATGAAGGACTTGTTAAGTTCAAAAGCCCACACTGCCTTGCATGTCAACAGCACTGTCACAAAGAAGGACTACATGCCTGGAGGTCACCAGAGCCGGTAGACAGGAGGCAACACAAACTGACATCTTTGACTACCTCTCCAGTGCAAGCATTTCCCAGTCTTGACCACTGACATTCCATGCAGCTGATGAGGGGGCTCAGGGGTGAGCCAGTAGCTGAGTGACAGCATGAAGGGGCAGAGCTTGTTAAGTTCAAAAATCTGTGCTACCTTGCATTTTAACAGCATAGCCACAAAGAAGGACTACATGCTCAAAGATTGCCAGAGACCATGGATGGGAGGTACAGTAGCACATACTGACATCTTTGACTACTTCTTCCGCAGTTTGGATGGATTCAGTTATTTCAATGCCATTGTGCTTAAGAGTTGGGGTATCGGTTTGAGGAGTTGGGTCGACAATGGAATGTATTATATTCCAGAAGGAGGAGGTGTGTGCTGTGTTGAGCCGGTGTTTAAAGTAGTTTGCCTTTGCATGCTGAATGGCTTTAGTGCAAGCATTTCTCATGGTGTCATATGCTTGTCTAGAGTGTATGGTTAGAGGGGCTTTGAAAGTGGACCAAGCCTTGTTGCGGGCTTTGCAGAGGGTGACTATAGGGGCAGTAATCCAGTAATCCAATTCTGACCCTGGCTTTTCTAAGGGGGGGGCATGGAGATCCCAGACACTGTTGAAAATGTTTATGAACAGGCCAGGCAGTATTGACAGTTACTGCAGAGTAAACTGGTGACCATTTCATATTGTGTAAGTCTGAGAGTGGGGAGTTAGTGCCTAGTGAGTTAAGTGGAAGTATTTCAATGTACTTTGGTGCAGACTTGGGCAGGTATGTTTTTCTAATGAAGTAGGTGATGCAGTAGTCACTTAAGGTGGGGGTCAAGGACTCTAGCTGCAGATATGCAGTGAGGATGGGATGAGAGAATCCAATCTATGAGGGAGTGATTAGAGGAACAGGAGTTTTATTGGGTTGGTTCCGTAATTAGCTGTGTGAGGTTCAGAGATTCTAATTTGGAGGTTGTGGGCTTAGATGATGGGGACAGCCAGTCCAGGTTATAGTCCCCAAGTAGTGTAAGTTCACCAGAGTGTGCTAATGGCAGGAGACCAGAGATACACGCTGCAAGAGCATCTTGACTGAGCTGAGGAGAAGCATAGACTACCCCAATGAAAGTGGGGAGAGTGTGGGGAAAGGAGAACTTGGTTAGAATCAGCTTGTGGGATCTGAGGCATGATTCTTTTTTCATTTAAGAGTAAGAGAGGTGTTGTCTTATGATCATAGCTATGCCACCTCCTCTCTTGCCATGGTTTTGCTGGATGATATGGTAGCCTGGGAAGGAAATGGATGAGTTAAGGGTTTTGGTAGATAGTCTGGTTTCTGAGAGGCATAGGATGTTGGGGCACTCTGGGTTATCCAGCATTTTAAGAGGTCCAATTTTGAGAGGAGACTTCTAATGTTGATGTGCATGACCTTCAGGCCTTTGGATGGAAGCTGCATAGGCATGGGGGGGCCTGGGTTCCCTCTGATGTTTCCAGCGATTAGCAATAGGAAAAAGAATACAGAAAAAGTTGCCAGGAGTTTTTGACCTTTGTTCATGTTGAGTGCATATGGTTTGTGCCTGGAGCAGTGAATTAGAGCAATGCAGCTGCTTATACGGGGGTGAAAGAAAGCTTGGAGAGCTCATATCAAGTTTTATCTTGAATTTCAACCCCCTGATTTGCCAAGGCCTGTTGGACAGTTGCTGCTTGTGAACTTTGAGTCAAGGAAATAGTGTATCATAACACTTGAAACATGCTGACTGAGTGACACAGATCAGCATTTACACCTGTGAGCATTTAAAGGAGCTCTGAATGTTGAGAACCTGTAGCCTACTGAGTGAGTTGCTGACTGTTTTCCCTTAAGACTGTATATTGTGGCCCAGATATTTAAACTGCTCCCAAAATGTGTGCAACAGCAGGAGCAAGCACAATTCAATTGCGCATATGCGCAACAGACGTGATATTCAAACATGGAGCAGAACAAATTGCGCAAGCAGCCAACGCCTGAATATCGCACAAACTGCGCCATAGCGCAACCAGGAAGGGGAAGCTGAGCAGAAAGGTTGCGCCATAGCAGCTAACAAGGGCAGCCCAGCTGAGCAGTCCAGAGGTGCCATAGCGCAAGCAGAGCCCCCCCAGCAGAGCAATGGAACTGCACAACCAGGGAGGCAGGCTGGGGCCCACCGCCAGCCATGCCACACATGGGCACAGGAACACACTGCAGAACCAACAAGACACCTGCACACCCCAAGCACAGCATCACTGGGGGTGGGATGGATGATCTACTGGCCCATGGGGACAAGCCAACAAAGCACAGCAGGGCCATGACGCCCCAGCGCAACCACTGGCAGGCTGAGACTGCCACACACAGGGGGTTGGCAACCACAGTGCACATCAGCCCCCCGTACGCACAGCACACCCTGCACCGTGTCCCCAAGACATCACCCATGTGCAGTGACTAGCACTGCAGGAAACACCATGCATCCGCCCCGGCACACGTCAACCCCGTGTAGCAGAGAACCATACAAGCCAGACCCACCCTGTGCACCCAGCAGTGGGTGGCAGCAGATGGCAAGACCAACAGAAAGTCACTGCCACACTGGAGACACCTCCCATGCACACACACGCACACACACACACACACACACCCAGGACCATACCACCCCAGATGGCATGCACACCACTGCAACTGAGCAACATAGCCAGCTGCAAATCAGAGACCAACACAGTATTCATATCAAAATATATATGTATTAGAAAATGTAAATTACAAAATTAACAACAACAAAACTATTTACAAGAGGGGGTAGGGGTACAAGGTAGGTGGGCAAGGGTAGGGATGAACAACTTGGAGAGGGAAGGCAGGGTGGGAGGGATGGGTAAGTGGAAGGGGAAGCCGGCCTAAGGCCCAGCAGGCTGGTCCTCTGCCGCCTGGTGCCATCGTGTCTGGCTGTGCCTCCGTCGGGCCATGGCACTGGATGTCATGGAGGATGGTCCGTTGTCCATGGACACCTGGGTGAGCTGCTGCAGTGCCCGCTCTATTCTCCGGAGCACAATGAGGCCCTAGGAAAATGGCAACACAGTCAATGGCTGTGACTGACCACAACCCTGAACACCACCCAACCTGCAAGCCATATAGCCCAATGTCCCGCACCTGTGATGGTGTACCCACCACAGTGAACATGCACATGGCCAGCCCAACCAGGCAGCACCAGCTATGTGCACCACTGCACACACACTGCCCATGTCCATCACAGCACAAACAAGGCTGTCAAGTGACGTGGCAATGTGGTGCGATGCCAGTTCCACAGCCATGTGCCCAGTGCATGCATGGACCACCAGTGACTCACACACAGACGCAGCAGTGACACTGGACAGTGATGAATGTCTCCTGTGTGCATGGTTGTTGTGCATGGCTGGTGGTCATGCCCACCCCTCCAGCATGCAATAGCATCCATGATGTAATGATACTCACACCGCAAGCAGCTGTGGCTGCTGCTGCTGCTGCTGCTGTGGCCCACTCGCAGCACCACCGACCGCCACCGGGCCCCTGCCACGGCCCTCCTCATCCCATGCCTGCATCCTCTGCCCGGCCTGTGGGAGACAAATGTTGAGAAAAACATCAGTGTGACTCCAAGCAGACTGCCCCTGCCCCAGTGAGAGTGCCTGCCCACAGCCAGACCCATGCATCTCACACCTGCACACACTGACACAGCCAACCATGTCAGAGCCATCACCCATGCACAGCCACCAAAACACACTCACACCCCTACAGAGAATACAGGTGCATAGATGGTACACCCACCTGGCCTAGGCACAATGCCCCTCCTGGTACGTGACCGTAGCCGCTGATGCAGGTCCGGCTCCCTCCTGCGGAGGTCACTGTACCTGTGCCGGCACTGCTCAGCAGACTGGCGCCGCCCAGTGATCCCCACCAGGTCATTGGCCACTTGCAGCCAGACCTGGGTTTGGGCTATGGTGAGGGGCTTCTCCCCATACAGTGCCCCATAGTGGGGCTCTACCAGGGCCACCAGGTTGGCCACCTCCACCGAAAGCTCCATTGAGTGCCCTCCTGCGTGCCATTCCTCCAACTTTACAGCAGGCAATATGGCGCCGCAGCCGGCAACCCCATCGCGGAAATGTTGCGCAATAGACCACCATAGGTTCCAATCGCGCTGTTCGTGACAGCAATCGTCGGCTCATTAAGCGCTGTCACCAGACAGCTTAATAGGGCCGCACACATGGCAGCCGAACAGTGCCAGGGGCAAAGGTCGACACCAGGTCAGGGGTCTATGACGCAAGGCCACGCACGCCATCTGATCGCCACGCATCCCGCGCGATTGACCACCCGCATGACAGTGCCACAGTGACTATTGGCGCAGAAATGCCACAGCACCAATAGTGCCCAGTGCTGTAGCACCACTGGCACAATGGTGGCCATGGCCTGAATTGCCGATCACGCACAGCACGTCATCAGCACGGCAGACACCTGTGTAAGCTACCTGGACATGTGCAATGCAGTGAACCGCACAGTCACAGATCTGCGCTATTGGCTCAGCCAGCTCAACTGTATTGCGAGAAGCGCGATGGCGCCATATTCAGCTGGCACATGCAAATCATCCGATCAGCCTTTCAAAGGCGCAGTGGCACGATTTGCATCTCATTACAGTTGCTCCACTCCTAATTTGCATGCATTGCGCTATAAAAGTGCGACAGTGGGCTGCGCTGGTCAGAATCGGTTACTGCAGGTGAGAGGTGAGTTGCATGCTGTGGGATGTTCTGGACAATGGGCATGGGATAACGCTGTAGACTGCACAGTGACAGGTGTCCACTTCCACCCATACAGATTGCCATGACCGAGCAGAGCCAAGGTGAGGGTGAGGATGGTGGGCGAAGGAGGAGGAGGCCCAACTTCACCACGGCAGAGACTGAGGCCCTCTTCCAGGCCTACGTGGAGGAGGAGGCACTACTGAGTGGATGGCGGGGCACCCCTCAGGCCTGTGTGGCTGCATGGAAGGGGGTAGCCCAGGCAGTGAACCTGCACGGAAGCCACCAGCGCTCCGTTCAGGAATGCAAAAAAGATTGGGACAGACCGCAGGAGGGTGAAGGAGAAGGTGGCAGCCCTCAGGGCGGCACGTGCTGGCACTGGCGGGGGCCAGCCAGCGGTGGTGGAGCTGACCCCGGCTGAGGACCGACTGGCTGCATCAATGCAGTGCAGTGCTATTGAGGGCGTACCAGGAGGTGGATTCCAGACAGGTGGAAGCCCATCACTGCACGGTATGACATGGTGGTGGTGTTGGGGGGGGAAGGTTGTTCACATGCACTCACATGTCCTCTCTTTCTGTTACAGATCCTGTTCGTCTTCAGGGGACGGTGGTGGTGGGTCCAGGCAGTGAGGATGACCTGCTGGACACGGAGGGGGGTCCATCCACCTCTGACACCAGCCAGCATGCACTGCACCAGCATGCACGCTGGGCTGCCAACTCTGGTGTCGGTGATTCGGGTGTGGGGTGTGCACAGCCTGTGTCTCAGCAGTCTGGCATGCAAGCATGCCAGCACACTGTGACTGTGGTTGTAGCATGTACCTGCACCATTGATGATGCAAGGACTGCAATGGGCAGTGACATGTGTGTGTCCCATGACGGACACACAGCAGGCCAGCACGTGCCCTGGGCCTTGCTGGTTCCAACTTGTGTGCCAGCATGTCGGCACAGTCCCAGACTGTGCCTGTCAACACCGGTTGGGCAGCACCAGTGGCTGTGCAGGTGTCTGGCACTGTTGCGGCCCCAGCGGTGGAACGAGTGGTCCCTGGGGCACAGCAGTTGGAGGGGCAGCAGCAGCAGTCACCCACCAGGTCTGGGGGTACAGTGTCCAGTGGTGGCACATGCCCGCCGCCCTTTGATACGCCCATTCCTGGTCCAGGTGAACAGTGCCCACCCTCAAGGGGTGTTGTGCATCAGGACCTTCCACACCCTGGGGGACAGGATGCCGTTTTGGCAGAGTACCCATTGGACGAGCACACCCGCCTGCTGTGGGAATCAGTACAGCAGCAAAGGTGGGTTGCAACGTCTGTGGAGGCACTGTGTGCAGCTGTGGAGCGGCACAGCAGGGAGTGTGCTCTGGACCGTGCAGAGATGGTCCATATGCGGATGGATGTGACCACCGCCATTGACGGGCAGACCCAGGCATTGGTCGCTGTCGTGGCTGCATTGGGCACACACGCAGGTGCTCCTGTACCGCGCACCCCACACAGTATGCTCTCCACTCCCCGTTCCCGGCATCGTGCGACACCAGGCCTGTCGACACCGGGTTCTGCTGTGGGCATCCCAAGCACCCCTGGTGCAGGTATGTTTGGCATCCTACAGACCCCACTGCGGACAAGGTTGCAATCGCGCAGTGGGACCCCTGGTGGTCCATCGGTGCCACCCCATGTGGCTCCTGCTCAGCCTGCCAGTGCTGTTGGGTCATGGCGGGGCCGCCCATGCATCGGCGGTGGCCGTGGAACGGAGCAACATGACTGACCTGTCTCCCAGTGCGGGCCCTGTCTGCTGCTGCTGCCCTGTGTGCACTGTGCGTCATGGTGGGCAGTGCACTGATGGGTGCCCTGCCCATCACGCCGACATACGGACCACCTGCACACCATCCCAACTGCTGTCCACAGGTGCGTAGCATGATGATGCCTGCATTGTACTGTACACCAAGGTGCAAGGGTGCCCAGCATCTGACACACGTGCTTGGACAATACAGGTGGTGGGTGTGGTCTGTGGATCTATGTGTTTGCCATGTCTGTTCCTGCTGTGCTGTGCACCTGCCCATGTACGCTTTGTGCCTGGTGTGTTTGTGTGTGTGTGTGTGTGTGTGTGTGTGTCCATATGACTGTTCGCCTCCCTGATGGTGTGTTTGTGTGCCTGGTCCTTCCACCCCTTGCCGTCATGCACCCTGGTGTGTTACTCTGTGTGCCTGTGGGTTGCGCCAGGACAGTGTTGTTTGCACATGGCCCCTTGACTTACCTGTGTTGTGCATAATGCTCCTCCGTGATGGTGTCCCGGTGCAGCTGGGCCTGCTGGATCAGTCGGGGGTCCCGCCATCCAAGGGGGACTGCTCATCACCATCAACACCGGTGCTGCTGGCGTCCCCATCACTGTCCCCCTCTTCAACCTGTACGGCTATCCCACAGTCATTGGCCATGTTGTGCAGGATACAACAGGCCAGGAATATCCCACAAGCCTTTGAGGGGCTGTACTGTAGGGCACCGCCGGAGGTGTCTAGGCATCAGAAGCATGCCTTGAGCATCCCAAACACCCGCTCAATGATGTTGCATGTGGCGGCATGTGCCTCATTATAGCGTTGCTGCGATGGGGTCATGGGGCGCCTGCACGTGTGAGCAGCCAGGACGGAGGGTATCCGCTGTCACCTGTGTGGAGATAGTGGAGATCAGTCTCATGTTCAGGTCCATATTGCCCATATCCCTGTGTGCCACTACCATGGCACCTGTGGCATTCCCACCCTTGCCCCGAGTTTGCATTTCCTACATGCGTACTCACCCACTAGATGGCCTGTGGGGATGTCCCCACTCTTGAATCAATGGCGCAGTGCGGACTGATGCCATATAAAGGCATCATGTGCTCCACCAGGGTGTGTGGCACAGAAATTGATTATACGCCCAGTGGCATCACACACCACCTGGCAGTTGACACTGGGGAAGCCCTTTCTATTCCTGTATGCGGCCCCATTGGGGCCAGTGGCGTGAATGGCCATGGGTGCAGTCTATGGCCCAGCACACCAGGCATAATGTGCTACCCTGTGGAATGCCTGCATGTTTGCTGTACGCTCTGCCGCGGTGCTGGGGAAATGGATGTGCTCCGGAGCATGTGGCAGCAGTGCGCTGAGGAATTGGGTGAGGATGCATGACATGGCCGACTGTGTGATGCCTGTGGTGTCCCCTGTTGGCCTCTGGAAGGTGCCCGTGGTGAGCAGGCACATGCAGGCTTACACTTTGGTCTCCACTGACAGAGCATGACTCCGTCGTGAGGGTGCCTGCATCACATCACTGCACAGCTCACAGAGCCGCCTCAGTATTGCCCTGTTCAGGCAGTACCGGCCCACGATCTCTACATCAGTGTACAACTCAAAGCTGATGCGGCACGGTACTGCCTGTTGGGGCGCATCACCACGGGCCTCCACGCCACGCCCCTGCACCTTGCATTCTCACTCCCTCATTACAGCTTCCATGTGGAAGCTGCCACTGTCCATCTCCCTGGCTTGTGCCCCCGGCTGATGTTGCTCTGTTACCCCGCTGTCCTGACTGCTACTTCCACTGCACCAGGCACCCCCGCTGGCCTCTGCAGCCTATGGCCCACACTGCTTCCCTTACCCGCCCTGGCCTGTCACTGTCTGTCTTTCTCTCTCTCTCTTCCCCACTTGGCATCCCTGTGGCATTCTTGCGCCGCTTCCTTGAGCCTTTTTATTTTGGCTCATTTCTGCTGGGGTGCAACTTCTGGCTGGTCTACTGTTGCGCATTGCGCAAGTCTTTGGATATCGCATTGCGCTCTTTATGCATGGATCCACCCCCTTCGGTTGCGCATGCCGTCATTTGCATTGCGCTGTTGCTCAGCATGTTTTTGGTGGCGCAACTGCCTCCTGCTGAATATGGCAGAATGGCGCAATTTTGGACTTGCGCAGGTGCAACCCTATTGTGCATGGCACAACCCTTTTGAATATCCCACCCTGTATGTATTGTATAACAAATAGCAACTTTTCCTAATAATTTGGTCCTGCTGTTGCTATACGTGAGCTGTTAATACTGTTCATCTGATGTTTTTTAGCCCTAAAAAGGTACTATTTTATATAAGTGGTTATGCTTTATTAGGTTTTTTAGAGTATAAAGCAATTAAATAATTAGGTACCCCATTAAAGCTGTATGATCTTCTAAATGGTAATATTTTAGTTCATAACATTTTATGCTTTGGCTTAAAAGCACAATTTGAAAAACTCCAAGAGATATATGTTAATAAAAGCTACCCAAAGACACACTTCAGTTAAACAATTAAATATAAACATACAAATAGAGGAATTTTTTTTAAGAATGTAGATAAATTAGCAATATCTTTTATTTAAATACTGGAACTAACTATAGTGGTAGAAATTATGAAGTTTGTAAGACATGCAGGAAATTAGTATTTTTTTACGTGAAATATTTAGAACCTTAAAATCAACTACTGCATAGAGATACAGGAATTATTATATGAAACTAGAGGTGCTATCTAATTACTGTAATAAAATTAATTATTTGATCTATCTACTATGTTCCATCCATTGGGGTGCTTTCACTATTGCGCCTTTTGACTGGTATAAATATGAACATCAGTGGCTGTGGCAGTCCCTATGTAATATGTGTTACAAATAAAGCCACTGAAATTTGGATAGAGTATAATCTAACATATGATCATGTATTAATTGGTGACATAAATTATCTGACTAGAAATTGATACAGGCATAGTTTAATAAAATGCAGGTTTACAAAAGCAAAAAATATAAAATTGGTTACGCAAATTAAAAATGATTGCAGAATGGCAAGGAGACTGTTTTCGCAGACGCTGTTATTGTTATTGAGTGGAGACACGGAAAGAAACCCAGGACCTGATGTAGCTGATTTTCAATGCACCTCTGCATTGATAAACTCAAAAAGACTTACATTTGTGCATTTGAATATTAGGAGTTTAATGACACGTTTGGATGGACTGAAACTTTGAATTGACATGGAGAAATTTGATATCTTTGCAATATGTGAAACCTGACTAAAACAAAATGTACAGAATTAGTTTTTCAATCTAGAGGGGCATACTTTAAAATGTAAAGAGGGACATAAAAGGAAAGGGGATGGCCAATTATTTGTGTGAAAGAAAATATGCAGGTACTGTAGAACAAATTGAAGTCAACTTAACTTGTTGGTTAGCTGAACATCTAACAGTGAACTGTTGTTGAGAGGTGAAAAGGCACTGTGGTTTATTTTTCATATACAGTATATGTCTCCTACCCAAAACAACTACAAATGACATACTAATATTTGAAAAACTGACAACTGCGAGCAACAAGAAAAAAGAACATAAACTAAGGAGGATTTCAACATAGACTGGTTAATCTTGCAAAATAATGAAAAGATCAAATATATTTTAACAGGAAGCGGTTTTAATCAAGTTATTAAGGAGCAAGCCAGGATAAATTACATAACTGGGTGAGGTTCAACAAAAAATTGGGTATTAACAACTCAATCACATTTTCTGGCAGAATCAGGTGGTTTAAATGATGTCATATCAGATCACTGTCCAGTGTACATGATAAGAAAGAAGAAAAAAGACAAAGATAACAAAATACTAGTAAGGGAAAGTAGGACCTTTAAGAACTTAACAGATGAGGGGCATGGTTTTCAAATGATTAACTATGACACAAGGTGCCTGTGCCAAATGGGGATGACACAAGTGGCACCTTGTATCATAGTCAGTGGCAGTCCTGATTTTAAAACACCAGCTGTGGTGAAATCTTGATGCCATGTGGCAATGTCCACCTGCTCTATCCTTGTGGCAAAAGTGCCGGTGCACCAGGTTGCAAGGGTAGTTGCTCCACAGTGGGGCTGCATCATCCCCTTATTTGTCATTCTACAACCTCTGCCATGGTCATAACAGGAGACTCCATTAGACCAGCCGGAAGGTGGAATAAGGGCCATGCACTGCTGCCTGGGAGGGTGGCAGTTGGGTGGGCTGCATGGACTGGACCAGGGGCAGAAGAAGCATGGGAGGAGACCAGGATGGGGGGGTGGCAGAAAGGGACTGGTACCCAGCCTCAGGAGAATACTGCCATGGCACCTGTTCCATAGGTGCCGCTGACCACAACACCATCAGTGGGCAGCAGTGGCTGCAGGTTGTGGGGTGCAAGTAGTAGCTGGGAATGGTCCCCAGGCACCATGGCATTCCCCTAGTACCATGACCCCCATGTGTAGGCAGGCTGCTGCCCACTGACAGAGCTGTGGTCAGTGGCACATATGGGGCAGGTGCAAGGGTGGTATCCTCCTGAGGCAGGGTCCTGGTCTCTTTCAGTCAGCCCCCAGTCCCAGTTCAACTGGCTGTCTGGAATAGCACAGAATACCCACAGGGCACCACCTCATGCCCCACACATTAGTGCCATACCCCAGTCACCCTCAAGGTCTCCCTACATGCTTCTTCTGCCCCCCAGTCCCCTCCTGGCAGGCATTTTCCTTCCACCTTCATGGCCCCTTGGGTGTTGAGCCAGGAGGAGGGGAGTGGACAAATCCTTCTGTGAGAGACTGAAGGTGCACCACTACCTCATCGCAACCCCGTGGATGCAGCAAATCTTGAGTATTGGGTGCAGGGACCTTCATTTTTTATTATGGCTGTGGGTGGTGCCTACAGCCATCTTGCTGTCTGTTGCTGGAAAAATGAAGTACCGTGGAACACATTTTGGGAGCTTTCAATTTATCCTTCCACAACTCTAAATCACTATGCCGGTTGAAATAAAATACTCCCTTCTTTCTGTTTAGATTGTTGGAGACAGCACTCCAGCTGCTTATCAGATGGCCATTATGAAATTGAAACTGCTTGTTAAATATTGGTTCCCTATTAAACTGGAGATTTGTTTACCCCCTTCGAAATGCAACAACTTGCACATTTAGATACTTAGCATGTAAACATTTTCTTGCTACTAGTTTCAGTTGGGCAGATATTGTCTTTCAAGAAAGATTCATACCTCATAAATGTCACCCTTTCCCAGCAAAGAATCTAAAAAGATGTACACTGTTTTTTTTAACCTCTTAAGACACTGTCTGATAAGAATGTCTCAGACATGGTCTTCTGTGAACTATCTAGGCTAAATATATAGCAATCATCAGGCATTTTTTACTATGCTTTTTTAAATCAATAAAATTCTATTGAATTAAAATACAATACACAAAAATATTGCCATAAGTAATCAACAAAAACAATACAGCAATAATCATTCATGCCTCACTTAAAGGATAAATAAACATTACTTTAGTAACTTAACAGAGATTTCTAAAACTGCACACAATACTCACTAAATTATTAATTATAAACTATAAACAAATTACCTTAGAAATAAGGGAAGTTACTCCATTAATCTTTAAACAACATCCCCTTGAAGAAATAAGTCAACATGAGAAATATAGCAGAAAAAGCAGAAGGGGAAGGGGGAGGAGGAGGGATCAGGTAAGGAGGGATAGGTTACTGGCAGCCTAAAGGCTTATTAGGTTGGTGAAGAGAAATAATTATAAATTGTGCCCCACATAGAGCTGAATATACGAGCCTGGTCTTAAGTGAGTGAGCCTCTCCAATCTCAAAACTTCCAAGCACTCAGCCTTCCATTTATTGAATGATGGTGCCCGCTCCTCCAGCCATGATCTGAGAGTGGAGCTACCAACCGACATTGAAATTAGAGCAATGGTGCAATGCTGTTCTTTACTTCATATTTTTGTTTCATCAAAATGACCAACAAGAATGGTCTTTTCATATAAATTCCCCTTTAGCCATGAAATGTCTTTTAAAAAATCAACAATATTGCCCCACAAAGATATCATTTTGGGACATGACCAGAACATATGGATCAAGTCACAATTGGCATCTCCACATCTCAGACAGTTGGACGCAGCTCTCAGTTCCATCTTGTTCATTTGAAGAGGGGTACAATAAAGGTTGTGAATGGTTCTGAGTCATATCAGCTTGGCATTGACTGTTTTAAATGTTTTAATAGAGTTTAACCAAATCTTGTTCCAACTCCAATCATTCACATCATTACCGAGAGTGTTAGCCCACCACCTAACACACTGTAGATCAGGACCATTAATGCACCCTAAGAGCAAGTACTATGCTTTTGGGGGGAAAAAATATATTGAGCTACAGCAAACAAACACACACACACACACACACACACACACACACACACACACACACACACACGGTACATACCATCCTCATGGCAACAACATTCAAAATAAATACTGCAATTTAATATATTATACATCAATAAAGAAACTGTTTATGTTAGTGAACACAGTGAAGTTCAGTTTACAGTAGATTTCTTTTAAACATTTCTTATCCTATATTTTGTATCCTGGATAGCGCAGGGGAGATGCTACATCTCATTGTCATAGGGACCTTTATTTTACATATTTTTGCACTGTATTTGCTCAGGATGTCCCAGATTTGGTACAATATCTTGTTTTCAGTGGCGTCATGATTTTACCATTTTTATAATGTATTTATTCAGGGTAGCCTAGTCCAGATGCAAAATATTGTTTTCAGTGTGTTCTGATTTTACACAATGCAGCATAATATTGTGTAGATGTAGAGCCCCACTGAAAATAAGATGCCATGTCTTCTGTGAACTATCCAGGCTAAACATACAGCAATCAGCAGGCATATTCCAGGAAAACACATTGTAAAAATGTGTAAAAGGAAGACCACATTGAAACTGCCTCTCAGCAGATCTGCGATGTGGAAGTTCATTAGAAATAATGGGTAAAAGCATCCCAAAAGCTCTCCCCAGCCATATCGGCTCTGACCAGAACTTGTTAAACATGGCGCTGGGTCCCTGATGGACTCCAAGATTGCTGCAGTCCTAGATTAACCAAGCCTAAGGTATTTATCTGAGAAATAAATAAAGTAAGTTGGTCATCCCTTTATGAGCAAACCCAGCTTGAATGTGCTACAAATGTATTTAACCAAACTATAATGGAAATAATAAATCACCTTGCCCCAACAAAAAAGCAAAGAGTAACAGTTAAGCACCTACCTTGGTTAAATGAAATACTACAAAAATAGAATAAAGCATAAAACATAGGTATTCAAATGCCCTCTGTTACATTCAGATAGATACGACTCCAATCATACAGTTAAAATGTTCCATAGTCAGCACAGTATCAAGTAATAGTTTTAAAATTTATTTCATATTGTGTTTGAAAAAAAAAAAAACATTACTCGAATACAGTTTCTATTCCTGCATTTGGTATAATTTCATTCCATGTTTATTTTATAGATGTGTAGTTATCAGGAATTTGGCTTCAGTTCCTTGAATGTACTTCTCTTGTGTAGTGAAAAGATAAACAATTATCTTTTCCGGGAGAGGCTGAGGCCTCCTAGCAACCCACCCAACCACTTTCTTCTGTTAGCCTCATAAAGGGGGCATAATAAAACATGTTTTAAGTCATCAAATGTCATAACCCCGCATTTGCAAAGGGGAGAGGTAGTGCTATTTCAGTTTTGCCAATACTGAATATACTGAACATTATAAGTTTCTGTTCTAAATCTAGTATATATTCTTCTCAGTTTGGGTCAAGTCAGCTGTGTAAGGTAGGGTAGGGTTCAAGCCCCCAATTGGTCTTAAGTTGTTTGTAGCATTCATGAAGTATTAATGATGCTAGCTGAGTAAATAAGAGGTTGATATCCAAATCTATGAGTCTCATTTTAACATCAAGACTAATTTCCTCCCATGGTCTGATGTATATAGTTTAGAATAATTGTCCCAAACCATACAGCATTAATGTTTTTTTTAATTAATTGAATGAATGAATGAGCATACTCCAGTGTAGCCAACTTAATCCCTTCCTCCAGACACATTCTAGGGTACTGTTCATAGAATTCATAGGATTGTTTCAGAACTAATAGACTTGCGTCCTTATTGCTCACCAGTTAGTGAGTTTCAGGTTCCCTAGGTATAAGCGCCCATTCAAGTTTAAATGTGTTTGTTGTGTTACATGCCACTACATCCAGTGGTAGCCTGTTCCAAATCTGGACCACCTGCTGATTGAACCACCTACTAGTACATACTAGTCTTGTCTGCCTGGTCTTTAGTTGTAGTGGGTTGGACCTAGTGTTGTATGTGTTATCGCTTACTTCCATTCCTAGATTTTTCCAGAGGTCATTGTCATTCCATTCTTTATGGACCAAACACATGTCCCCCCTCTTTCTTCTGGCCTCAAAAGAGAACAGGTTCAATTCACTCAGTCATGTTATAGCTCTTTCCTGACATGTTGTTTATTGACCTAGTAGCCCTCCTTTGTACCCTCTCCAACAGTGCCACATCCCCCTTTTTGCATGGTGATCAGACCGTTGAGTAAGAACATGATTTGCCTTTCTTTTATTAAAGAAGATAATGACTGTTGTCTCAATTCTAATTTGAGGATACAGCTGGGGGTTCTCTGTGGTAACAACAACATATATCTGTACAATTTATTGAGTATGATTTCTAGGGAATTTATATTGGTAAAGCCCCAGACTTCTGTTGCGTAGATTATACTAGCTCTTATTTTAGCATTGATGACCCTTAGAATCCCTTTAACTGAAGATTTACCCATTTTGGCATTACATATTTTAAGAGCATTGACTGCCAAGGACATTTTGTTCTGTATCAATTTCAAGTGATTTTTCCAAGATAAGTTGTACGTAAATCTTACCTCAAGGTAATCGTATCAATTTACTACCTGAATAGGATTTCCATTGATCCTAAACCTTGGGGTATTCCTAGCTTTATTTCCGAAAATTACTATGTTCATTTTACTTTGGTTGATCTTCAGTTTCCTTTGTTTACATAGTGTCTCAAAGAGACTTAATTTCCTTCTAAGGCCTAGAGCAGAAGTAAAAAGAAGTACTAGATTGTCTGTGTAGGCTAAGTTATCTGTTCTATGTTCATTAACTTTGGATGCGGGAAAGTCAGAATCCATTATTTGTTGTAGGATGCTATTAATATCAATGTTGAAAAGTGTGGGGACCAGTATGTATCCCTGTATGACCCCTACATTGGTTTGAAATGTATCAGTAACATGTCCATATTGATTATATTGTATTGTATTCTCACCCAGGTATGTTCATGTAGTCTGATTAAGGTGGCCAAAAGTGTCCTTTCCAAATTCAGATCCTCGAGTGTTGTCCAAAGGATCTTTCTACTAATACTATTAAAGGCTGGTGAAAAGTCAACAAAACAAAACATATTCTACCATTTTGGATTTTGGTATATTTCCAGATTATATGTTGATGCACATAACACTGCTGTACTGTGACTCTGTGCTTCCTGAAGCCATTCTGTGCTTCATTAAGAACAGAGTGCTCCTCTAACCAGTCCGTAAGTCTACTAAGAATGATTTTGGAAAAGATTTTTGTGACACATCGATTAGACTGATGGGCCTGTACATTTTTGGGTCATTGGGATTTTCCTTTTTATAAATTAGAAATATGACACTGCCTGACCAACTAAAAGGAAATTCTAAGCTCTGGACAAACACATTAAATGTTCTGATGAGGAGTGGAATCCACTAGTCTTGAAATGATTTAAATACATCACCAATGATCCTGTCAGGGCCTGGGGCTTTGCTAGACTTCAGGAAACTAAGGGTGATATAAATCTCATGCTATGTAATCATAATAGGCCTTTGATAAGTAACCCCACTCATATAATTAGTTTTATATTCCAGTTCTTCCTCTTCCAAAGAATAGTATAAATTTGAAAAATAAGATATCCAAATGTGTGGGGTAATAGATGATTCTACCCTTGTCTGATATTTATTATATCCCTGTGCTACTAATTTTCAAAAGAGCCCGCCATCTCTATTAAGGGCCACTTGTCTTAATTTTTCCCATAGGCGATTAGAGTGTTTATTCCGTTCTTCCTCTAAAACTTTTTTTATATTTTTCTCTTTCCTTTTTTCAGGATCATGTGATCCATCTTGTTTCTCTTCACTTTCCATCTATATTGTCTAAGAATCTTACCAAAGCATGCTTTAGTATGTATGCATTTCTGATTAAACCATAATTTTAGAAAAGTATTTTATTATTTACTATTTTACTAGTTGTACAGAATGTTCTCAGAATAGTACAGATATTATGCCAACTGTCCTGAATTTTTGAAGTTTGAGTTTTGTCAAGAATTTGATTATAAATACTGTGTGCTTCGCCTGTATAGAGGATGTTCCTAAGTTGTGCATAATAAATAGGACCCCACTTAATCCTCCTTTCATTAATAATTTCTAGCTCTTCCCCCACATGTACCTCAATTTGTGGAAGACTGGAATAAGTATTTTCTATATTCAGTGTTATTGGGAGATGAGCAGATTCTATACGTTTGCCTATTTGTAATTTCTGGACCAGTTTAGCCGCCTCCAAGTTGGCCCAGATCAGATCCAGTGTGGAAGCACCAGAGATACCAATAAATGTTAGCTTCCCAGGTCTGTCTCTGTCAATTCTCCCATTCAGTATGCAAAAATTCCTTTTTGTGAAACATGTGGGCAGTTCTTTCCCTCTAGAATTAGTCTTAGGATCCAAAGCTTCCCTTCTGGATAGCATTACAGGATTTATAGAAGGTAAAAAGAGGGTAAAATTAGAAAATGTCCATTCTGTCATTCTAGAAGATATCCTTGCATTAAAATCTCCCATAATAAATATAAGGACCATTCCTTCATTTTCAACTAATTTATCTTGAACCTGCTTCAAATGAGAGAGATAAGAGTCATTGGGGCCTAAGTTCTTTGTTCTTGGAGGAAAGTAGGCATTACGTAATATGCTTTTTGGGTCCCGTCCATTAGTGTTAAGATGAGAACATTATCAGTTTTAGGGAAATGTTCTAGGATTCTTAAATTTAAGTTGGTTCTAGTATATATAGATAGGCCACTTTTAAATCTACCATATTTCCCATCTCTAGTGGTGGGGACCACATAAGCTGTATACCCAGAAATCCTAGGGGCTGTGGTATCAGTGCACCAGGTTTCTTGGAGGCCTATTATATTAAACATTTCTAAAAATTCCATGACCTCTTGATCAGCCAGTTTAAGGCCCTGGAAACACTGGGAAACTTAAAATGGTTTAAGTGCCTTAAAACGGTTTAAATTCCCCTAGCACTGTTTGCAGACAGACTACAAGCCCCTTAAAATGTTTTAACAAAAGTGTTTTTAAACCCTGCTAGATACCTAGTCTTAAAACCATTTTTAAAAATGTTTTGGAGCTAGCATAGTTTTACTTACAGGTCTGTCCAGGAGTAAAAGTGTTTTAAGCTGTAATGGTTTAACTAAAACAGTTCTAGCTGCAGTGTGTCCAGGCAAGCACAGTTCTGTGTGTTGGACTTAACACAAAATAGTTACAAGGAGAACAGGTTTAACACTAGCAGTGTGGCCACACTAAACCGTTTTCAAAAATGGTTACTGAGTAGTGTGTCTGCACTGAAATAGTTTAGCTAAACTGGTTTTAAAAACGGTTTTCAAAAACAGTTCTGTAGTGTGTCCAGGGCCTAAGATGTAATCCCTCAATGTTCCATGAAAGAACTTTGAGACTTTTAAACTGGTTCACTCTATTCTTTTTTTGAGTATAATGCCCAGAATGTCATTCTGGGTTCAAATTTATAAGGGGTGCAAAGTTATTTGCTTTGACCAATCTCTCAAGATCAATTAGAGAAATATCTTCCTCAGGTTCAGGTCTGTTCAGTCTTCCAGCTGTTCCCCTGAAGCCTGACTTGTTTTCTGCTAGGTCCTGGGGGTGTACGATGTATATTCATAGGTTATCCAAATTGCCTGCCAGGGAAAGCATGGAATTAGCCATGGCAGAGATCTTAAAAGTGAAGCAAATTTGTGTAGAGAGGGGGATACCTCCCTGTGGATTTTAATATGATCCACCATAGTTCTTGTTATTTTAAGTCCAGAAAATCTTGAGAGAAAGGAAAGAAGTTCATCTCTTATGCTCCCAAATGAATCTTGTTTGGAAGTTTCCCACCCAAAAACAGAGATAGTCCTGCATAACCAACCCTTGTATTGACTTTGTTCATATACATTGATAGCCTCCAGAATTTTGGTGATTTCTTCTTTCTCTTTCTCAATTTCCTCACCTTGGTTTTGTTTAGGGGGAGAGAGGAGCTTAGGCTCAGCAATATCCTTATTGTCTCCCAGATTTATTTTTTGGGGTACTAACATGGGGGGTGCTAATTTCTATTCCCCTGATTTTCAGCAGTGGTCCCTTGCACAGTATATCTTTGGCAGTGTCTT
This sequence comes from Neoceratodus forsteri, assembly GCA_016271365.2. NCBI lineage: Eukaryota > Metazoa > Chordata > Ceratodontiformes > Ceratodontidae > Neoceratodus > Neoceratodus forsteri. Next base: position 301,126,011 of record JADMNL010000022.1, read on the forward strand.
CTAATTGAAAATAGAAGAGTACAGTATCTTGATAGTCCAAATTGGGTGATCTCATAATAAAAATCTCCTCTTTATCTGTATTAATTTGAAGTAGATATGCCATCCATTCAAAATGTTTCTCTTTAGTTTCATTCTCTAACCTTTTAACTCCCTTTATCTCAACCAAATATCCTACCTCTTTAAGGCTTGGAGTAGTATTCAAACTACTTTTGGGGTCAGGAAAATTCTTATTTGTGGGTGGGTTGCCAGTGGACTCAGCCTCTCTTGTATCCCCTGCCAGAATATCTCTACTTCTTATTTCATTGTAGGAAAGTGAAGTTATGTTTCTAGGGTCCATGCTTAAGTCCCTCTGACACTCTTTTGTATTCTCCTTTTTATGGCTGTTTTTCCCTATGATTTGTGATAACATGGTTTGTTTAGTGACCTTCCTAACTTCTCTACCTTGAATTTCTGTCTGTACTTTTGTTTGTTTCACTTTCTTATATTTTTTATTTGAATTTCCCTCTTTTGATCTTCCTAGCTCAGCTGTTTCTGGATTCTGCAGATAACATGTACAAATTTTGTTTTTATCAAAGGAGAAGGAAGCTTCACCTGAATCTCCCTGTTTATTTTTTTCTCCTGAGGTGGACTCTTTCTGGTCCAAATGAGAAAATAATTGTTGTCTGCCCTCATTTAATTTTTCTAAGAGCACACGATTATGGAAGATGCCTGTTCTTAAATTACAAAGTTCATCCTTCAGAACTGCTATATTTTCCAAAATTACTATGTCTGCGTAATACCTGTTTTTTTATTATTTTAAGCATTTGTTTTGAAATAGAGGAGCTTGCTGTGAAGTCACCCTCATTTTTAAAATATTCTTTATCATAAATAATTGTACCCACATTGGGAGTTTTTACTGAGCTCACTTGAGAGGCCACTACAGATTTGCTGTTATTTATGTTAAAGCCTTCAGCCAAGACTTCCTTATGTACTGTGTCCATTTTTCTCAAACTCTCAATAGTTATACTAATTTCCTGAATTATGTCCTACAGTTCTGTCTTCCCTTCATTAGTTTTGTTAAAAACAGGAGAATGAAGAGAAGACACATTTTTCTCCCCTGTTTTAGAGTTAGCCCTTAAGTTCTGGATATTAGCTGGTCCAGAAGTTCCTTTTACTATTTTAACTTGTCTTTTTTTATTCTTACTCTGATTTTGACCTATGTTTTTAGTTTTCCTTTCCATTTGATCATCTTGAGATTCTGGTATTACAAATACTTGCGCCACTTCATCGAAAAAGTTAATCCCAGAGGGGGAATTTCCTTTACCACTTCTGGTTAACAGCATACTTTACTCACTAAGAAGATATGCAAAAAATAAATGTGTGCAATAAATGTGCAATAAATATACAGTATATATGTGTGTGTGTGTACGCACGTTCTATGCAATATTCATATAAATAAGAATGCAATATGTGCAAAATATGAAATATATAAATCAATTAGGCCAGTGACCATGTTGCCACTATATTTCTATGACACACAAATATATAAGTGAAGTACCATGAAATGGAAACAGTAAATTATCAGCTAATTGCTTAAAAATGGGTATAGCAGCCAGCTGCTTAATTTAAATAAAGTGCAAAATAGAAAAAAAATAGTTTATGCAAGTACAAAGCAGTTCAGAACAACATGTGAACGTAGTCTTCAAAGAAGATATGCTATGGTAATCTCCAACATTCTTTACAGAGTTATCTCAGCACCTTATAGCCTTAGTAAACAGTGTAATTTTGTTACCGCCAGTGTCCATTTCTGTCAGTGACCTTTTAGTTTATAGACAAAGTCCAAAGTATCCTTTGGTGGCCTTCTGCAAATACTTAAATCCAGTCCACTACTTTTGGAAAGTAAATCTCCTTTGGATCTCCCACTGCCAATATTGTCTGTAAAGAATCTACTGAAAGATGTCCTAGAGAGTTTTCAGGTGTTATAGATGCAGACACGGCCACTGAAATATAAAATATAGAACACAGGCCAGTAAAGGGGACCAGGCTAAAATTCTATACAGTGCTATTCAGTTTGTATTCTATCTAATTCAATTTCATTAAAGTTAAATAACATAGCTCTGGAATGTATGGAATCCAAATGTGGAAGATCTAAAAAATTTGCAACATTATAAGACTAACAACACTGCCGTTTGTATGGAGGTTAAGATACGTTCACAAAAATCAATGTATACTCACTTGGAGCAAAGTATTCAAGCACCTTTAAACATTTTTACAAGCCTCCAGTGAAGCAACAAACCAGGAGTCAGAATCAAGCCCGTTTACAGGACCCAAAAGAATTTACAAAGAGAGGAGCACAAATTCACTCTGATCAAAAGGGTACAACTTGCCCATTTGTTGGCCACTAAAGCTACATAGTACTGGGCTTTTAAAAATGACTTCAGTAAAGCTAGCTTTGAATAAACAAACCAAGAGTCCTTATACTATTAATATCCTTGAGCATTGCAATCTTGCGCCCTGGTCATGCAATGTCAGATCCAGAAAGAATGTTGAGTATGCGCAGTATGTTACCTTAGCCATTATAAGAGCAATTTTACCTTACCTTAATTAGTGAGTGAATAAGTACCCCAATCTGATGAGATTAATTAAAGATCCAGATGAAACTGGTTGCTAGAATATTGATTCTGCCTGTTCTGTCTCCTGAGATAGTAACTGATTTGTGGTTCTAATTAGTAGCAAGGGCTGCTGTGCAATAATGCCAATTAGATCACTGGCATTACTTGTGTGTGCTTGGTATAGCTTAATTTGCTTCAGTGGGTTTTAGCATAATCAGAGAAGACTTCTAGGAAGAAAAAGAAAATGACAATATAGTGATTTGACCAGTCAAGCACTTTAAACACTTTACACACGTTATGCACTTTATACACTCCCTACACTTTGTGTACTCCATGCACTTTACGTATTTTGCTTAGAAACGAAATTTTTTCATAGTGTCACAATTTCCAAAAGAACAAAAGTAGGAAAACCAATAAGGCCTGGACAAAAATGAAGAAGACACCACAGTCCAGACTGATTCTGCTCTTGATAGACAAATGGAGGAGTTCAAACTGAAAAGATCCCTGGGAGAGACAAAAGGTAATAAATATCCTTATTCCAAATGTGACTCCTCCTCCTCGCCTCTCCACCACAGAGTTTTAGTAAACACTGGAATTTATCCTTGGGGATTCCAACACTCCATAGGGTTGCTCTGGAGGTCTCCTCCTCTTCTGGTGCGGCTCTCCACCAATACTCCTAGCACTGGGGGGAGGGGGGGCAGCAGCAGAAGTCCCAAGGTGTCTATGTATTTCAGCCGCAGCACAAGAACTTCTGGAAAGGCACCGAAAGATGATTAGGTCGCCACCGCCAATCCTCCTTGTTCTTGTATCCCTAACAGCTCTACAAAGAGTTAGAGCAGTAATTTTGGGTTTTGCACAGGCAATGGTGGCATACCTGTTACAAGACAAAGGTAAGTGTTTTTGGTGCTCCTGCTCGAGTGCTCCTCCTCAGCTTCTCCAGTGTGCAGCTGTGCAGTCCTCTCTATGCATGACAATCATGAAATTGCTGAAGCTTTCAGTTACTTTTTTTCTGTTACAAATATGGCAACTTACAAAGAACAAATAAAACAAACACTACTGGAAATGAAAGCTTGGTTCTTAAAGAGCTGGTGACATGTTCAGATGAACTTCAACAAAACATAATATTTAGACACAGTCCAGCTTGTAGTTCCTATTAGTTCTGTATTTCTCCTCCCCATTATTTATTACTGAGGTCAGTTGTATGAAAACAGGATTTTTGCTCCTGAAGAGTTCATCTGTTCCTACTGCTTTCTCTCTACCTGAAGTCATAGGGCACTGCTTGTGACCTCACAGTTACTTCCATGGCAACAGACTGTGATGTCACAACAGAGGATTATGACTTGGAGTTGGGAGTAAGCTTTAGAGGCAGAGGAACTCAAAATAAACTCTGAGGGACAATTATTTATTCATACACATTTCCTTAGTAAATTATGGGGAGGAGAAATATATAAAATATAAATGGAATGCAGGCATAATTTTACCTAATTATTATGTTTTTTAAAGTTTGCTTTGAGGCATCAGTAGCTCTTTAAGGATGCTTGTATAAAAACTTTAATTTTTTTTTAGAGTAACAACAAATGACACCAAAAACTTACTACTACAGCTTGATGGCAGTAAAGGGGCAGGGGTCAATGGTCTTCCCTCAAGACTGCTAAACATCATGACTGAACAATTAGCCAGAACAGTGGCACACTTGTAACACTGATTTTTAAATATGGAGATAAACAAGTTATCACACATTACAGACCAATTACTGTTCTACCAGCATTAGCTAAACTTCTTGAAAAGGTGATTTTCTGCCAATTAACTAAATATTCAGAAGAAAACAATCTTTTCAGAAAAGATCAATGGGTGGGATATTCAAAAGGGTTGTGCTAGGCGCAACAGGGTTGCACCAGCGCAAGTCTGAAAATGCGCCATTCTGTGATATTCAGTGGGAGGCAGTTGCGCCACTGAAAACATGCTGAGCAACAGCGCAATGCAAATGAAGGTATGCGCAACCGAAGGGGGTGGATCCATGCATAAAGTGTGCAACGCGATAGTCGGCGTTAATGCGCAACAGTGGATCAGCCGAAGTTGCACCTAGTGGAAATGAGCCAAAATAAAAAGGTTCAAGGAAGAGGCACAAGAACGTGACAGGGAATGCTTATGAGGCAGCCACACAGAGCAGGCCACAGCAGCAGCCAGTGCAGGCCAGGGAGTAGGCAGGACAGAATAGGGGCAGCTGAAGGTGTGTGGGGCCACAGAGTTCAGAGGCCAGTAGGTGTACCCAGTGCAGTGGAGGTAGCAGTCAGGACAGCGGGGGGAACAGAACAACAACAGCCGGGGGGGGACACAAGCCAGGGAGATGGACAGTGCCAGCTTCCACATGGAAGCTGTAATGAGGGGGGTGAGAAGGCATGCTGCAGGGGGACGTGGCCGTGGAAGAGCCCGTCGGCGGTAAGGCCCCAACAGGCAGTACCGTGCCCGCATCAGCTTTGAGCTGTATTCAGACGTCGAGATTGTGGGCCGGTACCACCTGAACAGGGCAATACTAAGGTGGCTCTGTGAGCTGTGCAGTGATGTGATGCAGGCACCCTCACGATGGAGTCACGCTCTGTCAGTGGAGACAAAGGTGACAGCTTGCATGTGCTTTCTCACCACGGGTACCTTCCAGAGGCCAACAGGGGACACCACAGGCATAACACAGTTGGCCACATCACGCATCCTCACCCAATTCCTCAGCGCACTGCTGCCACATTCTGTGGAGTACATCCATTTCCCCAGCACCGCGGCAGAGCGTACAGCAAACATACAGGCGTTCCACAGGGTAGCACGTATGCCTGGCGTGCTAGGGGTGATAGACTGCACCCATGTGGCCATTTGCACACCACCTGGCCCTGATGGGGCTGCATATCGCAATCGGAAGGGGTTCTCCAGTGTCAACTGCCAGGTGGTGTGTGATGCCAGTGGGCGCATCATCAATGTCTGTGCCATGCACCCTGGTGGAGCACATGATTCATTCATATTGTACCAGTCTGCACTGTGCCATCAATTCGAGAGTGGGGACATCCCCACAGGACATCTAGTGGGTGAGTATGCATGTAGGATTGGCAAAGCTGGGGCAAGGGTGGGTAAGCCACAGGTGCCATGGGAGTGGCACACAGGGCTAGGGGCAATATGGTCCTGAACATGACACTAACCTCCACTATCTCCACACAGGTGACAGTGGATACCCACTCCGTCCCTGGCTGCTCACACCCTACCGGCGCCCCATGACCCCATCGCAGCAATGCTTCAATGAGGCACAAGCCGCCACATGCAACATCATCGAGCGGGTGTTTGGGATGCTGAAGGCACGCTTCCAATGCCCAGACACCTCTGGTGGTGCCTACAGTACAGCCCCTCAAAGGCCTGTGGGATATTCCTGGCCTGTTGTATCCTACACAACATGGCCAAAGACTGTGGGATAGCCGTATAGGTTGAGGAGGAGGACAGTGATGGGGATGCTGGTGACGCCAGTGATGATGGGGATGAGCAGCCCCCCCCTTGGACGGTGTGACCCCCAACTGATCCGGCTGGCCCAGCTGCACCGGGACACCATCACAGAGGAGCACTTCGCACAACACAGGTAAGTCATGGGGCCATGTGCAACCAACACTGTCCAGGGCGCAACCCACATACACACAGGGTAACACACCAGGGGTGCATGATGGCAAGGGGAGTGGAAGGGTACAGGAGCACAAACACACAACCAGAGAGGGGTGAACAGTCACACGCCACATGGACAGACACACACACACACAGCAGACACAAAGTGCACAGGGGCAGGTGCACAGCAGAGCAGGAACAGACATGTGAAACACACAAGTCCACAGGCCACCTCCACCACCTGTACTGTCCATGTACGTGTGTCAGATGCTGGGCACCCTTGCACCTTGGTGTACAGTGCAATGCAGGCATCATCATGCACACGCACCTGTGGACAGCAGTCGGGAGGGTGTGCAGGTGGTCCATGTGTCGGCGTGTTAGGCAGGGCACCCACTGGTGCACTGCCCACCATGACACACATTGCACACAGGGCAGCACCAGACAGGGCCCGCACTGGGAGACAGGTCAGTCATGTGGCACTGTGCCACGGCCACCTCGGATGCATGGGTGGCCCCACTGAGACCCAGCAGCACTGGCAGGCTGAGCATGAGCCACTTGGGGTGACACCGATGGACCACCAGGGGTCCCACTGCATGAGCGTGACATTGCCCGCACAGGGGTCTGCAGTATGTCGAACATACCTGCACCAGGGGTGCTTCGGATGCCCACAGCAGAACCCGGCATCGACAGGCTGGGTGTCACACGATGCCGGGAATGGGGAGTGGATAGTGTACTGTGCGGCATGTGTGGCACAGGGGTACCTGACTGTATGCCCAATGTGGCCACGACAGCGACCAATGCCTGAGTCTGCCTGTCAATGGCAGTGGTCACATCCATCCGCATTTGGACAATCCCTGCAAGGATCATAGCGTTGTCCCTGCTGTGCCGCTCCATAGCCACACACAGTGCCTCCACGGATGTTGCAACCCGCATCTGCTGCTGTACCGATGCCTGCAGCAGGCGGGTGTTGCACAAACGGGTCGCCTGCCACATTGGCAACCTGTCCTCAGGTATGGAAGGGCCTGATGATCAACACCCTTGAGGGTGGGCGCTGCTCACCAGGACCAGGTATGGGCAAGTCAACAGGCAGTGTACATACACCACCGCTGAACCCTGTACCCCCAGACCTGTGGGTGACTGCTGCTGCTGCCCCTCCGCCTGCTGTGCCCAAGGAACCAGTCATTCCACTGCTGTGTCCACAACAGTGCCAGTGACCTGCGCAGCCACCGATGCTGCCCCACTGGTGCTGACAGGCACAGCCTGGGACTGTGCTGATGTGCTGGCACACACATTGGAACCAGCTAGCTCCATGGGCGTGAGCTGCCCTGCTGTGTATCCATTATGTGACACACACGTGTCAATGCCCATAGTGGTCGTTGCATCATCAATGGTGCAGGTTCATGCCACAGCCACAGCCACAGCGTGCTGGCATGCTTGCATGCCAGACTGCTAAGACACAGGAAGGGCACACCCCACACCTGTCTCACCGACATCGGAGATGGCAGCCAGGCGTGCACACTGGTGCAATGCACGCCGGCTACCAGCAGAGGTGGATGGACCCTCCTCCAACTCCGGCTGGATGTCCACAGTGGACGGGCCCTCCACCACTGTCCCCTGCAGACTCACAGGATCTGTAACAGAAAGTGAGAACATGTTAGTGCATGGGATCCACCTCCCCCCCCACCGACCATGTCATACCATGCAGTGATGGGCTACCACCTGTCTGGAAGCCACCTTCCAGAACGCCCTCAATGGCACTGCGCTGCATGGATGCAGCAAGATGGTCCTCCACCGGGGTCAGCTGCACCACCTCCGGCTGGCCCCCGCCTGTGGCAGCGCGTGCCACCCTGAGGGCTGCCACCTTCTCCTTCACCCTCCTCCTGTCGGTCCCCATCTTCTTTTTACATTCCTGCACAGAGCGCTGGTGGCTTCCATGCAGGTTTATGGCGTGAGCCACCCCCTCCCATGCAGCAGCACGGGCCTGAGGGATGCCCCACCATCCACTGAGTAGTGGCTCTTCCTCCAGGTAGGCCTCAAAGAGTGCCTCTGTTTCGGCTTTTGTGAAGTTGGGCCTCCTCTTCCGCCCACCATCATCCTCCTCACCCATTCCTGGCTCGGCCATGTCACAGTCTGTATAGGTGGGAGTGGACACCTGTGACTGTGCAGTATACAGCAATACCCCAAGACCATAGTCCAGAACATCACACAGCATGCAACTCACTCTATCACCTGCAGCAACCGAATATGGCCACTGCAGATCAATGTCGCACATTTATAGCGCAATGCATGCAAATTAGGAATGGAGCAACTTTAATGAGATGCAAATCGTGCCACTGCGCCATTGAATGGCTGATCAGATGATTTGCATATGACGGCTGAATATTGCGCTGTTGCGCTTTGTGCAATAAGGTTGAGCCGGCTGAGCCAATGGCGCAGTTCTGTGACTACGTAGTACACCGCACTGCACATGCCCAGGTAGCTTAGGCAGGCGTCTGCTGCGCTGATGACGTGCTGTGCACGATCGGCAATTCAGGACACGGCCACCATTGTGCCAGCGGCGCTACAGCACTGTTCACCACATGGCGCTGTGGCACAACTGTGCAATAGTCCACTGTGGCACTGGCACGCAGGCGACCGATCGTGCTGGATGTGTAGACATCTGTTGGCGCTCTGCGTGGCCTTGAGCCAGAGACCCATGACCTTGTGCCTGGCCTTTAACCCCTTGGCGCTGTACGTATGGCATGTCTGCAGCTCTATCTCGCTGTTCGGTAACAGCCGATAGGGACCGGACGATGCTGTACAATAGCGCCGAGCAGGGGACTGACGGAGTTGTATTGCACAACATTTCAGAGGGTTGCTGCAGTGCGGAGCGTCATATTGCCTACTATAAACCTGCAGAGATGGCACGCAGGAGAGCTCCTCAGTGGAGTGCATTGGAGGTGGCCAACCTGGTGGCTGTGGTGGAGCCTCACCATGGGCCACTGTTTGGGGAGGAACCCCTAAACATGGCCTGCACCCATGTGTGGTAGCAGGTGACCACTGATCTGGAGCAGGCCACTGGGCAGCGGAGAACACAGGAGCAGTGCAGGCACCGGTACAGTGACCTGCGCAGGAGGGAGCGGGCACTGCTGGCGCGCCTCAGGTCACATGCCAGGAGGGGCATTGTGCCTAGGCCAGGTGGGTGAGCCGTCTATGCACCTGTATTGTCCGCATGGGTAACACTGTGTAATGTGACCAGAGCATGGGGGAGGGTTGGTCCATGGTTGGCTGTGACAGTGTTTGCAGGTGTGTGATGTATGGGTCTGGCTGTGTGGGCAGGCACACTCATTGGGGTAGGGGGCTGTCTGCTTTGGGATCTCACTGATGTGTTTCTCAACTTTTGTTTCCCACAGGCATGGAGGAGCGGAGGCGGGCCCGGGATGAGGCTCAGAGAGGCATTGTGGAGGTGGCTGGCCGAGGTGGCGGCGGTGTTGGGCCACAGCAGCAGCAGCAGCAGCAGCATCTGCAGCAGCAGCAGTGGTGGCTTGATGAGGGTGAGTGTCATTACATCATGGATGCTATTGCGTGCTATGGGGGGGAAGGGCATGGCCACCATCCATGGACAACACTGCCATGCACACGACGTGTGACAGTCAGCACTGTCCAGTGGCACTGCATGTCTGTGAGTGTGTCACTGGTGGTCCATGCATGCACTGGGCACATCGCTGTGGCACTAATTTCCCACCATGTGGCAACGTCACTGGACAGCCTTGGTTGTGCTGTGCTGGGCATGGGTGGGGTGTGTGTGCAGTGGCACACATGGCTGTTGCTGCTTGGTTGGGCTTGTCTTGTGCACGGTCACTGTGAGTGGGTGCAGTCCATCACAGGGGCGGGGCACTTGGCTGTATGCCATGCATGTTGGGTGGGCTTCAGGGTTGTGGACAGTCACAGCCATTGATTCTGTTCTCTTGCCCTAGGTGTCCGGGTCCTGCGCAGGATTGAGCAGGCTGTCCACCGCCTGCTGGAGGTGTCTACAGAGTCCCTATCCATTCTGCAGGAGATGCACCAGAGGGGTGTGAGACGACGGAGGCCGCCACGGGACCAGAGGCAGCCTGATGCTGTGCAGCCTGGAGGGCAGTAGCTGCCCCACACCTACCCCCTTTACCCTTCCCTCACACTCTGCCTTCCCTCACCCAGTTCTTCACCCCTGCCCCTTACCCAACCCTACCTTGTACCCGCACCCCCACCCCTTTCTTGTATATATCTATCTGTACATAGTTTATTGTTGTGTGTTCATGTTGATATTCTTTTATAAATCTATTTTGATATGAATACTGTGGTGGTCTCTGATTTGCAGCTGGCTATGGGTGCTCAGTTGCAGTGGTGTGCATGGCATCTGGGGTGGTATTGTTCTGGGATTGTGTGTGTGTGTGTGTGTGCGTGGGGGGGTGTCCCTGGTGTGGTAGTGGCTTTCAGCCGGTCTGGCTGTGTGCTGCCACACACCGCTGTGTGCTCCTGGTGGGTCTGGCTTGTCTGGTTCTGTGGTACACACGGTTGCATTGTGCCGGGGGGGCATGGGGATTCCTGCAGTGACGGTCACAGTCACTGCTCATGGGTGGTGTCTTGGGGTTTGTTACACGAGGTCTCTGCACCCTAATTGATACCCTCAGGGGTACACCGTAGACAGCTAATGTTTAGGCATAGGCTATACTAATACATAGGGCTAAAGGCATCTACCGTACAAGAGTAGATGTCAGGATATGAATACATATTATTGTAACCCACTTTGCTTGCTAATGCACACATATTATACCATGTATTTTCTGTCTATTTCTTACTTGTCAGATGCCAAGACACCTGTCCTTGAAGTAATTGTAATATGTAAGGCAACACTGCCATCCTTTGGTGATGTGCACCACTTCACCTTGTTATGTAAGACTCTGTATAAGAACGTCTTTGTTCTAAAACTGATGACTTCACAGAATTATATAATGTTATCTTGGACCGTGGAGCCACCTCTAATTTAGCCAATAGGGCTCATCTCTGTAACTAGAAATGTTTCTATCTTTTAGTAACCATGGTAATTATCACAGGTATATAATGTTATGCACAGGCTTTACACCTCGGAGACCCGAGAGATCCCAAGAGACTACAGAGAAACCTCGAGGTGTAGGGAACGCTTAGCACTGGCTCCCGGTTCGTATTGGTAAGAACTGCTTAGGGCAACTGTGATTTATCCCTTTTGTAGTAATAAACTTGTTTATTACTCGAATGCAACTTGTTTGTGATTATTTGCATTCCCAATATTGCCAAGAACCTGAAGGTGAGGTTCAGATCTCTTACAGGTTCCAATGCAGGGTGTGCTGTGCACAGGTGGGGGCTGTTGTACACTTGGGTTGTCCGGCCCCTTTGTGTGGCAGTCTCAGCTTGCCAATGGGTGTGCTGGGGCACCATGGCCCAGCTGTGCTTTGTTGGCTTGTCCCCACGGGCAGGTGGATATTCTGTCCCTCCACCAGTGATGCTGTGCTTCCGGTGTGGGGGTGTATTGTTAGTTCTGCAGTGTGTTCCTGTGCCCATCTGTGGCATGGGTGGTGGGCCCTGCCTACCTCCCTGGTTGTGCAGTTCCATTGCTCTGCTGCTGGGGGGCTCTCTGCTTGGCGCTTATGGCACCTCTGGACTGCTCAGCTTGGTTGGCCTTTGTTAGCTATGGCGCATCTTATGTGTTCAGCTTCCTTCCTGGTTGCGCTTATGGCGCAGGTTGTGCGATATTCAGATGTTGGCTGGTTGTGCAATTTTGACTTGCTCCATTTTGAATGTCAGCGTCTAATCATGATGTGAATTGACATGTCTTGCTCCTGCTATTGCACCCACATTTTGGGGGCGAGTTTGAATATCTGGCCCAATATGTATTTTTGGGGCTACAGCACATTGACAGCCTTACTCAGGTTGACTAGTAATATTTATGATAATATTGATAACAAAATGCTTACTGGAGCAACTTTTGTCAACATGACCAAGGTCTTCGATGTGGTGGATCACCACGTAAGCAATAAGACACAACAGGGTGTATGTTATACAGTTCTGTTGCATTGCTAGGGAGTGTAGTGAGGCATAAGGCTGCAAGCCAAGTGTGTCCAGCCTCCTAACCGTGCATTAGAACTGTCTAACGCACACCCTGGAGTGGCTTACTGCGCTTATGAAATGGCTATCTAAAATATAGAAGTATGTGATAAGTAAAATGCATAGTATTCAACAGTAAAAAACTTAGTTTATCTTTATTTTTAATAAAATAGTTCCTCCGCCTACTGTTTTTTTTTTTTTACTTGATCACTTTTGACCTGGTAAGGCTTCCTTACTTGTAAAATTTTCCCCCCTCATGTAGTTGTCATGGCACCCCCCCAACCAGTAGCACTCCTACTTCATTTACTTTTGAAAATCCTGAACAAGAAATGATGCTATCTTCTTTTTTATAATATCTGTACGTTTTGACAGCAGGCAGCGCTAGGGAGAATACACTGGTTTTGTTTGGATGACACAGGAGAAAGCCATTACACTGGTGCGGAAGCGAAGTGTGAAAGTGAAAGTCTTGCATACCTGCTGGATTAAGTTGTTACCTCAGGTACAGCTCATATTGGTTTTTTGAGAAGTACAAGGAAAACAGTGTTAAAATACAAATAATGTGTTGAACAGTGTGGGGCTAAGGGAGTGAAGTATGGCGTGCCTACCTGCTCAGTGTTCAGTTACAGAGAGAGAGAGAGAGAGAGAGCAGGAGGGCTGGGAGACAGCAGGTCGGCTGTTCAGCCATAGAGTGAATGGGCAGGCTGGGACTGTGATCATGGCAGTTTTTATTTTTTTTTTAAATCAGATTGTGCATTTAATTTAAGCATGTTAAGCCTGGGACAAGTGAGCCGTCAGAAATAAAAGTAGCTGCCGTCCATCAGCTTGGACAGTTAGGAAGACAGCGAGTGAGCATTTGAGGGAGAAACTTAGCTGGAATGCCTTTTTTTTGGGACACTGTTTGTAGGTTGGAGTTAAGGTTGTTGTTTAGTGTGAAGTGACTGATTAATGTTTTTTTGGTGGTTAGCCTGAGAGTAAGGGTGGCATCACTTGTGGCACAAAACAAAATGGTGGCTATCAGTTTTTTGAAAATTCTTTTTCGGCAGCATCACCCATATCAATGCCCAGTGGGCATTGCAGGGCATTATTCCTGTGCGTTAGACACTTTAACGCACAGTCAGTGGCCAATCAGATTACTTATAAATTGAAAGCCATTTCATAAATACTATTAACCAAGTTAGAGAAACTGGGTGTAAAACCTATTGTAGGGAATGACACACCTGAATAGTTCAGAATTGACTCCCAGAATGCTGGAGGACAGCAGCTTTAGCACAGATGTTCCATAGATACATACATACATGGAATTTGTCAGCAGATAAGGACCACCTGGCCCATCTAGTCTGCCCATTTTTCCTACCTTTTACTTATGTTGCAGATTGTAGATGATTTGTGGTGTTCCCTCTCTTCCCTGTCTCTAGGGTTCCCTTATGTCTGTCCCACACATTTTTTAATTCCCCCCTGTATTTTGGCCCCACCACCCCTGTGGAGAGTCTGTTCCAATCATACACGACCCTTTCTGTAAAGAAGTACTTCCTCATATTATCCCTGATTCTACCTCCCTCCAACTTCATATCATGTCCCCTAGTTCTTGTACATCCTGTTTTCTGAAAGATGCTAACACCCTGTACCTTAGTTATCCCTTTAAGGTATTTGTACATCTCTATCATGTCCCCTTTCTCTCCTCATCTCCAGGGAATACATATTGAGGTCTTTCAGCTTCTCCTCATATGGCTTCTGGTGCAGCCCCTGTACCATTTTGTAGCTCTTCTTTGGACTGCCTCCACTCTGTCTGTGTCCTTCCTGAGATATGACCTCCAGAACTGGACACTGCGCTCCAGATGAGGTCTCACCAATGATCTGTATAGTGGCATCACCACCTCCCTTTTTCTGCTGGTGATGCCTCTCCCTATGCACACTGACATCCCACTGGCCCTTCTAACCACCTTCTCACACTGTCTGATCACCTTTAGGTCCTTAGATATAATAACTCCAAGATCTCGCTCCTGTTTGGTGGCCGACAGTAACCTCCCACCCGCCACCCACTGAGTATTCCTCCGTCGGGTTCCTGTGTCCTAAGTGCATAATTTTGCACTTTTTTGCATTGAATCTCAGCTGTCATACATTTAGAAACATAGAAACATAGAATTTGATGGCAGATAAGGACCACTTGGCCCACCTTGTCTGCCCATTTTCCCTACCTGTTTCATACACCGCAGATCCTCTATGATCTTCAGCTTACCCTCTCTTTCTTATCGCCAGAGTTCCTTTATGTCTGTTTCATGCATTTTTTAATTCCCCTACTGTTTTTGCTCCTACAACCTCTGCTGGGAAGCTGTTCCATGGATCCAACACCCTTTCTATAAAAAAATACTTTCTCATGTTGCTCCTAAGTCTACCCCCCCCCATCTGCATATCATGGCCCCTTGTTCTTGAACATCATTTTTTTGAAATATGCTACCCTCTTGTACCTTATTTACACCCTTGAGGTATTTGAATGTCTCTATTGTATCCACTCTCTCCCCTCTCCTCCAGGGAATACATATTGAGATCCTCCAGTCTCCAGTCATATGACTTTTAATACAGCCCCTGCACCATTTTTGTCACCTTTCTCTGAACTGCTTCTACTCTGTCTATGTCCTTCTGGAGATGTGGTCTCCAGAATTCGACACAGTACTCTAGATGAGGTCTCACCAATGTTCTATACAGTGGCATACCACCTCCTTCCTTCTGCTGGAGATACCTCTCTCTATGCACTTTTGCATTCCACTGGCTCTCCTCAGTCTTCTCATATTGTTTGGTAACCTTTAGATCACCAGATATCATTACTTCCAGGTCCCTTTCCTGTTTGGTGACTGTCAGTGCCTCCCCCCATCATGTACTCCTCTCCTGCATTTCTGTGCCCCAAGTGCATGATCTTTCACTTCTTTGCATTGAATCTTAACTACCACACCCTTGACCACTCCTCAAGCTTGCTTAGGTCCCTTCTCATTTTCTCTACCCCTCCTGGAGTGTCAGCCCTGTTGCAGATTTTTGTGTCATCTGCAAAGAGACACACTTTCCCTTCCAGTCCCTCTGCAATGTCACTTATGAAGACATTAAAAAGGATTGGTCCAAACATTGATCCCTGTGGGATACCACTGGTCAACCCTCTCTGGATTGAACTCTGCTCACCACCACCCTCTGTGTCCAATCGCTCAGCCAATTAACCACCCTGGACCCACTCCCCGGCTGCCCAGCTCATTTACTAGCCTCCTATGTGGGACAGTGTTGAAATCCTGGCAGGTCACATCCACCGCCCCTTCCTGATCCACCTTCCTAGTCACCCAGTCAAAGAACTCTATCAGATTTGTTGACAAGATCTTCCTGCTGTGAATCCATGCTACCTTGGATCCTGTGCTCTGCTGGATTCAAGATATATCACAAACCTTTCTTTTAGTAGTGCTTTCATTAGTTTCACCACCACTGAGGTCAGACTGACTGGCCTGTAATTGCTAGCCTTCTCTCTGCTTCTACTTTTGTGGAGAGAGACTACATTTGCCCTCCTCCAGTCCTTTGGTACCTCACCTGTTTCTGGCAAACTGTTGAACAGGGCTGTCAGTGGTGCTGCCAGCACCTCCCTGAGTTCTCTTAATACTTTGGGATGTATCCCGTCCGGCCTATTTGCCTTGTCCACTTTCAGATTAGTGAGTTCCTTTTAGAGTATCTCCTCCTTAAATGTACTAGTGTCCACCTTCCTCCCTGTGGTGCTTCCATCACCGAACTTTGGTTTCTCCTCTTCCCCTTTTCCTGTGAATACTGAATAAAAATACTTGTTCAGGATTTCGACTTCTTCTTGGTCCCGCTCTGCACACTTCCCTCCTTCTCTTTCTAGTCTCACAATCCCACCCTTAGTCTTTTTTCCTTCACTAACATACCTGAAAAAGTCCTTATCCCCTATTGTTATTGCCTGGGCTATTTTTTCTTCTGTTTGCGCTTTTGCACTCCTGACTGCTTTCCCCACCTCCCTCTGCTTTTCCAGATACACTTCCCTGTCTTCTTCCCTCTGTGTTTCCTTGACCATTCCTGTAGCTTGCTGATGTCCCTTCTCATTCTTTCAACCACCCCCTCCGGTGTGTCGACCCTATTGCAGATCTTTGTATCACCCGAGCACTGAACCTTGTGACATCCCTGTCTCAGTCTCTCTGATTTCCAATCTCTCTGAAAACAAATTTTTTTTTACATATTTTCTTTTCACCTCCTTGGCTGGGGGGGGTGGTCCTATATCAGGTGACTTTCCCCAGCTGCTGTATCAGATCCAGTCAGAGCTCTGACCCTTTTTCACTGCGCCATCCCAGGTTGCTTCACAGTGGGGATTTATCCCACATACCGTGGAAACCTGGAGGCCAGGGGCTGAAGTGGAGCAAACATGAATGAGCCCACCGCGGCTCAGATGGAGTTGGCCGCCATCGCACCAGAGGATTATTTTTGTTCTTTTCGCACCCCCCCATGGTGCAAGCATGCAGTGGCATCAAGGATGTCCTGCACACGAACTCACCCACAGTGCATTCGACGCCTGCTCATGTCATCCCACACGTTGATCCCTGAGCCTACACTAGCTTCTGGCCACTGCCAGGATCCAGTGACTCGGCGGTCCTCCCCACCCTCCCTCCCCAAAGGAGGAGAGCAGTCTGTGGGATGCTCAATCCTCCTTCTCCCAGCTGACTCCAATGCTCCAAGTCCATTCCTGAACCCAGGTCACCGGCATGGTGCAAGGTATGGTGTCCAGTGCCTCAACCTTCAGCGCCACTGGGCCAGCTCTCTGATCCAATTTTTATTGCTTGTTTTATTGCTTGTTTTCAGGTAGTCAAGTAGTTTTGAACTATCTATCTGGAGATAAGCATGTTATCATGAATTACAGACCAATTTCTGTTCTACCAACATTAGCTGAACTTCTTAAAAAAGGTGGTTTTGACTAATTAAATATTTTTTCAAAAAGGATCAATACAGTTTTTGTGGGAGTACAGCATGTCGACAGCCTTGGTCAGGTTGACTAGTGATATCTGTGACAATCTTGATAACAAAATGCTTACTGGAGCATTTTTTTGTTGTCCTGACCAAGGTCTTCAACCTGGTGGATCACCTCATACTATTAAACAGTTAGGGAAACTGGGTGTAGGGAATGGCACACTTGAGTAGTTTAAAACTACATGGTTAGCAGAAAACAAGGGCTAAAAATTGGATCTGAGAGATTGGAATTGAAAGAGATTTACACAGGGGTGCCCCAAGCTTCAGTGCTAGGTCTGCTCTTGTTTTCAACTTTGTTACACTTTATTTTAAGTATCACTTAACTACACTGTAGTTACAGTGTAACTACACTGTAACTGCACTGCAACTGCAATTTAGTTGCAAGCAACAAACATGTAAATACAGTGTAATTACTCTGAGGCATGTAATTAATGATTAGTTACATTGTTTTAATAAATGGTCTACCGGGGATCTGTGATAATGTATCAGTTACAATGTATGCTGTTGACACAGTTCTCTATAGCATATTTAAGACAAGAGCATACCTAAAAGCAAACATGCAACTTAAATACTACAAACTTCAAACTTGGTTTAATGAAAATGAAATCCTACTAAATGAAAAGAAAGCAAAAACAATAGTTTTTGGAACATGATAAAAAATGGGTTGTAAAGGAAACAGTTTGAAAGTCAGAGGACTAAATGGATATGACTTGGTGCAAGTACCATGCTTCAATTATTTAGAAGTCGTGTTTGATCAAACACTTTCATACAGTGATAATATAACAAAAATGATTAACAATAAATTGAATTATCTATACAGGAACCAAACAGCTTAACAATGGATGTTAAAGACCATTGCAAAACAGGTTCTTCTCCCAGCACTAGAACACAACTAAATTTTACTGCATAATTTTCAAGTATGGATCTTCTTTTAATAACAGTTAGCTTTGCTACAAACTCAAAAAAAAAAAAAAGTAACATCATTGTAATTTGCATCAACATTTTAGACTCTGCCCCAAGGCACAGGGTTCAATATGCAGCTTTGGCTTTTTTTTTACATAAAATCTTCAACACAGGGATACCAGCAGTTTTAAAAAATAAATCAGTAAAAGCGCAAAATTCAAAATCTCTAAGACAGACATCATTAAAACAATTCAGTGAAATCCAAATTAAATCAAAAATGTCAGAATGTTCACTTTATCTCCAGGGACCACAATGTCAATGACTTTTCTGTTTGTGTCCTTCAGCAGGGCTTCTGGGATCCTGACCATAGAAAAAACATGGAAGCGAAGCTGATCATCTGCCTTGGCTCCCAGCAGCCCTCTGGTTTAAATGATAGACTTATTTTCCACTAACATCTTTCAGCCATCCCTTTTTCCCCTAAAGTCTATTTGTTTTTGTACTCATTTAATTTATTTTTCATTTTCACCATAAGTCTCCATCTCTGTCTCCTTCCCACACATTTGTCACCTTTCAGCCTTCTTACTAGGCCCTGTTAATAGTCCCCACTTGGGAACTTCCCTAGCTCTTTCATTCCTATTATGCTTTATCTTTCCGATCATCACCTTTTTGTTTCACAGATTCTCTGTTAATCTTATTATTTATCACTTCTTCTCCCTGAGCCTCCCTTTTCTTCTTTCCCCACATATATATATCTCATTTTACCTCCCCTCTACACTAACTTTGTTTTTTTTTCTCTTTTAGATATTTCCTGCAGAAGACCTGTCAAAACGTAGATTTTTAACTATTTTCTATTTTCAGCGTGCATTTAATATAACCATTTTGTTTTACTTTTTTATTATGATCCTTCACTGATAAACAATGCATATGAAATGGAAATGGATTCTGATCTCAAAACCATTATTTTCAAAAAGAAATTGAGGGAAGATTTCAATTTAGATACCCACTCCTCAAGCACTTCCCTCTCTTACTACCACCCTCCTTTTCCCACATCTGATCACCTCCCCCTCCCCATCTCCCACTACTTCCTCCCCTTGACAAAGCCTCACCCTGGCTGCTTAAACCACATTTTATGCAATCAGGGAGCACCCTGTCTGCACTGTAACCTGATTGTTAAACACTGCACCGCACTTAACTAGTGAAGCAGTAATATGTTTCTCCAGAAGTGTGGTCTTGTTTCTCCACACCTGTTGTACTCAGCTTAATGTTGTAACTGCACACTAATACTACCTGTAAGTTGATGTCTTTCTGTACTGCAATGTATCATCACCCGTAATTGTCTTGTATTTCCTGTTGACTTGGAACCTTTGTAAATGAGCCCCCAGCTCAAAGGTATTAATCCGAATTTGAAATAAATAAATAAATGTCGAAAATCTGCAACTATTTTGACATTACTTGATGTATTTCTGAAGCACTGAGATTATCCGTGTTTGCTATGTACTGTATATTTTACCTGTACGAAATGGTGTAAATTTTGTTATATAGTAATATGATATTTTTGTCTTGTATCTGATGTGAGCCAATAAGCATGTATGTAAAGACTAGACCTGGGAGATCAGAGCTGAGAGAGATTGACACAGGTATGCTGCAAGATTCAATGCTAGGTCTGCTCCTGTTTTCAGTTTTTATAAACGATCTACTGGGAATCTGTGATAATGCATCATTTATAATGTATGCTGATGACACAGCTCTCTATAGAACAGATAAGACAGGAGTGGACTTAGAGGCAAAAATACAACCTTTGTACTACAAACTGCAAACCTGGTTTGTGAAAAGAGTCATGTTAGATCAAACGCTTTCATACAGTGATCATTTAGCACAGATTACAAAAAAAGATTAACAATAAATTGGTTTAGTTATACAGGAACCAAAATAGTTCAACAGTGGATGTTAAAAAGACCAATGCAAAACAGGTCCTCCTCCCAGTATTAGAATGCAACTCAATTTTACTGCATAATTTTACAGGAAACAATTTTTCACAAGTATGAGGTTACTTTTAATAACGCAACTAGAATTGTCACAAAGTAAAAAACATGGAACATGACTGTAGTTTGTATTAACAATTCTTAACTCTACCCACAAGGTACAGGATTCAATATGCAGCTTTGACTTTTTTACATAAAACCTTAAAGGGACACTGGCATCTGTTAACTTGTTTGCTTTTTTTTGACTACTCTTAAAAATAATACCTACAGGCAGCTTTATTGTTGAAAATGGAATAGCTATCTCCTGTGTGACATTTAATGTGCATTTAGAGCCGGCCTGGTGGTGCTGAGGGTTGAAGCGCTGGATGCTACACCTCGTGACACGCCGGCAACCCGGGTTCGGGAGCGAACACGGGTCAACGGGGGCTGGCAGGGAAGGAGAGGGATTGAGCATCTGATGGACTGCTCTCCCTCTCCGGGGTTGGGGGTTCACAATGGTCGGTGTCTGACTGCCCCCCAGCGGAGGCTGGGGGTTGGGGATGCACGCTGTACAAGGGGGTAGAGTCGGGGCAGACACCTGGGTGAGACACGTGCAGACGCAAGTGCGCTTACACTCGCTGGCATCATGGCACACCGCTGACTCAGGGGGAAATAGTACAGGGGAAAATGGTGGCACCTGATGCAGCTTGATGGCCATCCATGAGTTCGCTGGGTGCTGGCACCCGAACTGGATCCATTGGGGTGGGGAGTAAGGGAGCTCCCTGCCACCCCGCTGTGGGGGGTAAGCCGCAGGGGTTACTGGGTGCCAGTGGTTACGGTAGAGATGGACGGCAGCCAGATCCCCATAGGTAGGGCTGCGAGGCTATGTGGAAGCATCCAGGTGGCCACAGGAGAATAAATAAATAATGTGCGTTTAGAGTGTTATCACATTTGGCATAGTTCCTGCACCCAGCTTTATCTTGGGCAGTCTGCTTCTCTGGTGCACACCTTTCTAACATGGTGCTAAATCTCATTTAAACTCATACATGCATGAGTTTTCTTTTTTTTAACATGTCACACAAAGTGCTTTTTAAAAAGAGGAGATTTACCTGAACAGGGCACATTAAGTCTGGTGTTAAAACGAGCACTCTAACAAGTTAAATTCAGTGTGTGAAATTTAAAGCCGTGACTGTAAGCATGTGCATCAGCTTTGATACTAAGTGCATGCTCATAGTCATTGCTTTAAATTTTAGACACCAATCTTAGCATGCTACAGTGCAAGTGTTAACACTGGACTTACTTTGCCCTGTTCAAGGAACTATCTTCTCTTTAAAAAGCACTTTGTCTGTGACATGTTTGAAAAAAATCAAAACTTGTGCATGCACAAGTTTAAATGAGATTCAGTACCATGTTGAAGGGTATCCACTGGAGAAGTAGACCACCCAAGATAAAGTTAGGAGCAGGAACTATGCTATATATTACTAATAATACTCTAAATGTACTGAACATTACATGTCACACAGTAGATAGGTATTCCTTTTTTCAACAGTAAAGGTGCCTGCAGGTATTGCTTTTCAGAGTAATCAGAAAAAGTTAACAGCTGACAGTGTCCCTTTAAACAGAGGGGTACAAATGGTGTTAAATAATAAATTAGTAAAAGGGCAAAATCTAAACTCTCTGAGACAAACATCATTAAAACAATTTTGTGAAACCTGAATCAATTCAAAAATGGCAGAATGTTAATTTTCTTATTATGTTCTTGTACTGATAAACAATGCGTATGAAATGGGACTGGATTTTGATCTCAAAACCATCATTTTCAAAAAGAATTTTGCCGCAACATTTAGATATTTTGACAATCTGCAACTGTTTTGACATTATTTAATGTATTTCTGAAGCACTGTGATTACCTGTGTTTGCTATTCATGTTATACTCTTATGAAATCATGTACATGTTTTATAATATGATATTTTTATCTTGCATCTGATGTGAGTCAATAATCATGTATTGTCTATACTTATTGTAAACCCTGAAAATGAATCTTTCATCCAGTCCACTTCCCTGGTAAAATAAATAAAATAATAAAAATATATACATCTCCAGGACAATAACATGAAAAACACCACCGTTTTCTTTTTGTACAATATATGTTGTTTTTCTGTGTGTTTGGTATTGAAGGCTCTGTCCACACTAGGGAAGTACACATGATTTAGATTTATTAACCCATTTTAAAACCCATTAACTCAGTTTGCATCCAAACTGGGAAGTGAAACCACCCAGATTTAAACAACTACGAAAACTGAACCTTATCTGCCTACAAGGCATCTAATACAGAAAAATAATTTTGTCATTGCTGCAGTTAGGGAAGTGAAGGGATCATATCTGAGCTCTATGGAGTTGTCAGCCAGGTCCTCCACTTCCTATTCATCTTCTGCCCCCACACTGAGACACTCTGTGACACCTGGAAAGCCTGGGAGTGTGTCCCATTGAAGTGAATCAGGGCATTTTTCATTTCCTTTCTTATGCATTTTAGCACTGCGATTGTTGAAAATCAAAGGCACCATGCAACTAAGTTTAGTTGAATGGTGAATTTGATTTTCAATTATCACAATGCTAAAATGCATTAGAAAGGAAGTGGAAAAAAGGGCCCTATTCATATCAATGGGTGCACTCCCATTCTTTCCCTGTAACAATGTCACAGAATGTCTTCAAGTGGGGGTTGGAGCTGACTAATAGGAAAGTGGAAAGGACTGGGCTGCCAACTCTGCAGAGCTCAAATACAATCCATTCCCATCCCTAAATACAGCTACAAAAAAACAATTTTCTATACTGGATGCCTTACTGGCAGGTAAGGCTCAATTTCCATACAGTAGTCTGGGGACTTACCAAACGTTCACCATGATTAGTGCTCTTTAATACCATATTACTACCATGTGTGAAAGATGTTTTCAAGTCCAACTCAGAGCTAGGTTTGAACATGGCATCAAACACAGTATTACAATAAACCTGATTTACTTACCTATGTTGATGCACTCATAGCTGTGTTTCCACACTGAAGCTATCCAAAATATCACCACATAGAAGGCTTTTAAACAAGCTGGACCACATGGGAGTAGGTAGTACGGTGGTGCGGTGGTTGGAGAACTGGCTGGATAGCAGGACACAGAGGGTGGAGGTAAATGGCTCACTCCACAGTGGGAAAGGTGACCAGTGGAGTTCCACAGGGATCAGTGCTTGGACCGGTCCTCTTCAATATCTTTATCAGTGACATTACAGAGGACCTAGAAGGGAGAATTTGCCTGTTCACTGATGACACAAAGCTCTGCAACAGGGTGGACACGCCGGAGGGTGTGGATAGAATGAGGAGAGATCTGCAGAAGCCTGAGGACTGGTCAAGGGAGTGACAGTTGCGATTTATTGCAAAAAATTGCAAGATAATGCACACGGGACACAAAAACCGAGGAGCAACCTATCAGCTTGGAGGGATATAGAATGCTTCAAGCAGGAAACAGACCTAGGGCTGATCATCTTGGATGACCTAAAGGTAGGGAGTCAGTGCAACAAGACAGCTGGAAAAGCAAACAGGGTGTGGGGTTGCATAGGCAGGGGTATCACCAGCAGCAAAAGGGAAATCATAATTCTGCTATACAGGACACTAGTGAGGCCACACCTCGAGTACAGTGTCCAGTTCTGGAGACCTTACTTAAGTAAAGACATAGACAGAATGGAGGCAGTTCAGAGGAAGGTAACCAAGGATTGCATCACAAGCCCTACAAGGACAGGCTGAAGAACTTAAACATGTAC